>CM040123.1:396985931-397585931 GCA_022559845.1 Amorphophallus konjac | reverse complement strand
ATCTGGGAGGAAAACCCGGATCGAGGAGGGACACTAGCTCACTGTTCCGTTCCTCTTTATGTGTGCATCCTTTTGGGATCCGATCAACCGGGATTTATATATGTGTGTGTTTGTGCTGCCGAAACAACGTTTGTGTAAACACCGCACACAGCTGGCCGCATGGTTGCCCTCGGCTGCACACAAACGCCGGCGGCACTGCCATATGGGCAAATCTCAGCTGCCAGGTATTACACAGGAACGAGGCACTTTTTTGTCTCGTCATGGGAGTTGTGGGACGTTGGATGTGAGGGCCAGGGGGGGGGGGGGGGCGACTCGTCCTCCGTAGAGTCTTCCGGTAAGCTGCTGACCGCATACCCTTGTCTTTATAAATAAATAGCAAGGTTAGAGTTTCTTCTGGTGTTACGCAACTCCTATTCTAGAAAATGTAAAGAATTCGATGCTTTGCTAATCTATAGTTATAAGCCGGCGTATCCCGGTGTAGTTTTTTTTTTTTGCTTAGTTTTTTCTGCAAAAATACCTTCCTTACAAATTTATTTATGAAATTATCCCTCTTATAATCATATTATCTCTAATAACGTTCTTACATGAATATAGTGCCAAAAATATCTTGTAGTTAATTAACCTCCATTGAAGATTCAAAGAGATATTTCATTTTTCATCCATACGTACAATTAAAATTTTAGACAAAAATATCCTCATAAAAAGAGTTATTTTGACAGATATATTGTGTCGAAGAGATGGAGAAAGAGATAAAGAGTTAGATAAATGTAGAGAGAGAAAGAGTTTAGGAGATGTCAAGAGTATTTTTTTTAACTTTTTTCAAATTTGGTTAAAAGATTAATCAAGGTTAAATAAGTGATTTTAACATTATGGTAACATTGGTGATCTCAAGGAGATTTTTGCAAGTATTGAAATGTAACGAAGTCAGTTATTTATAAAAATAATATGAAAATATAAGAAGGGTAATTGTATAAACAAAAATGTAAGAAGGGTATGCTTGCAAGTATCCCTTTTTTATAGGTCATGGTGTTGTATAAAAAACTATTCAAAATTTTAAATATATATGTGTATGTATATATAAGAACATACTATTTTTATCGTGTGCATAACTAAGTATATTCAGATTGAAAAATAAAAGATCGATTCCCTTTACATTAAGTTTTAGAGAGATACGAATTTAAGACGTTCAAGGTACACAACTCACATCACTCTTTATTTTCTAACCATTTGATCTACATTTCTGCCGTCTAATGGTTCAAAAGAAGAGCATCATAAAAAACTTTTCTTTTAGACACAATACATGCATCACTCTTTGCTCCATTCCGATGACAACCGGAAAAAGGCACATAATCAGATGCGCTATTACTGTATATGTAGTCGATGCATGATTCGGCCTGATAAATGTTAAACTTGGCACTCAAGAACAATCACCGTCCACCCTTAATTGTTTCAGTTGGATGGCATTATTGGAACCGAAATGCTTCTTTTACCTTCTTAAGTGTTAAGGATGGTCGTCGGAGAACACTGAAGTTGCAGCGGAAACAAACACAAGTAACCACAATCCACGAAGAAAATAATTGAGAATAAACGTAAGAAAAGATAGAACATATAAGATTTATGTGGTTCAAAGGTTTAGAGTGAGCTCCCTACTTCCACAAGCGAAGATGAACAAAATTTCACTGTGCAAAACGAGTATCAAAATACAAAATTTAGAGAGAATCACTCAAACCCAAAGGACACTTTTGCACCCCCTTAATTTCTCTCACAATAATTCCTCTCGAAACAAGAGAAGACGCAAGAGGTGGAACAAACAAACAGAGGAACATTCTTTGATCCCCTTGAGTGCCTCAAGGTCTTCTCATTCATGAATGTCGAGGGGGGTATTTATAGGAGATGCCAAAGGCCACTATCTAGGCCAGGTAGGAGGTGGAGGGCACCCTTTATCCGGGCCAAGTGGAAGGTGGAGGGTAGCCTTATTTGGGCCAAGTGGAGGTGCCGCGCCCCCTCTACTCAGGCTGGGTAGAAGGGGGTTGTCGCATAGAAGCCGAGTCAGGTGGGGAAGTTCTCACCCAACCTGGGTTGACCTCAGTCAACACCTAACAAATCTCCACCTTTGACCTAGTCAACCCGAAAATCCTTCGCGACCTTACTTCGAACAAAAAATCCTCGTAAATGTAACTAGTGGAAAATTTCTTCTTCTCCAAAATTTTGAATGGTATTATCAAGTGTTGAAAACTCCAATTAGGTTCAAGTACTACTTGAACTTAGCCACTAGAAGAGGCTTTGCCAATATGTTAGTTGGACTATCTTTCGTACCAATATTCTTCACAATAATTTCACCTTAAACAATTATATCTCGATTGAAATGGTGTCCAACATCAATGTGTTTGGTCTATATATCTGATTTTTAGACAAATCAATAGCACTCTCGCTATCACAATGGACAATAGTCACCATCTGACTTGAATTGACCTCACTAAATAAACCTCTTAACCATATTGTTGCATTTACAATCTCTGTGATTGCCATATATTCTGCTTCTATAGTAAATAAGCAACAGTAGACTATAAGGTAGCTTTCCAACTAACAACACATCCACCAACCAAGAAAACACAACCAGTCAAAAACCTTATTTTGTCAAGGTCTCCCGCAAAATTTGAATCAATATACTTAGTCAAAACATCATCGTTTTTATCAAACTCCAAACAAATACCGGCATTACCTCATAGATATATGAAAATCCACTTTACAACATGCCAGTGTGCTTTACCTAGAGTTGTCATATATCTACTGACAACACTGACTGCCTATGAAAGTTCAGGCCGTCTGCAGACCATAGCATACATCATGATGTCAACTGTACTAGAGTACGGAACATGTGACATATATTATCCTTCTTCTAGAGATTGTGGTGACAAAGAAGCTAAAAGTCTGAAATGAGCAGTAAGTGGTGTAGTAACTGGTTTGGTATCCCACATGCCAAAGAGTTTAAGTACCTTTTAAATGTACATAGCCTGAGTCAAATACAACTTGCCTACACCCCTATTTCTTTGGATCTCCATATCAAGAATTTCTTCGTTGCTCCTAAATCTTTCATCTCAAATTCACTATTGAGTATTACTTTCAACTTGTTGATCTCACACAAGTCCTTTGCTACAGTTAACATGCCGTCAATATAAAGTAGTAGATAGGTGAAAGTGTCATCTCACAATTTTCTAAAATAGACAATTATCAAATTTACTTCGTGGGTAACCATGTTACACCATAAATGCATCAAATCTCTTATACTATTGCCTAAAAGATTGCTTCAAACCATACAAGGATTTCTTAAGCAGACAAACATGGTTCTCCCTTCGTTCAACAACGAAGCCTTCAGGTTGCTACATATAAATTTTCTCTTCAAGTTCACTATGTAGAAAAGTTGTGCTTACATCCATCTACTCTAACTCCAAGTTCTGAGAGGCAACCAATGCTAGTAAAACATGAATATAGGTATGCTTCACAATAGGTGAGAAAACACCATTATAGTCAATATCTTCTATTTGACTATAACCCTTTGCAACCAAGCGTGCCTTATACATAGCATCTTCAACACCTAGAGTTCCTTTCTTTTTCTTGAAGACCCACTTGCATCCAACCACTTTCTTACCTTTAGGAGCTTCCACTAACTCAGTCTGCTTTTTTTGAAAAGACTCAATCTCTTCTTCCACAACAACTAGCCATTTATTTGCATCCTCATGAGATATAGCCTCCTAAAATTTAGAAGGCTCACTATCATCGAGTGTTTCTTCTACAATAGACAAGACATAAGCAACCATGTCTGCATAACCATATCTCATAAGTGATCTAGGCTCTCCTCTCTACCTATATCTCGAGTAAACGAATACTGCTAAACTTGTGGAGTTTCCTCCACCTGATGTGTATCAGGCACCTGAGCACTCTTGTGCTATTGCTGGGAAGGTCTCTGATGTGAACTTATAGTCTCTAACTCCACCTGCTCTGTAATACCTTCCGGAGAACCTACATCCTATGGAATGTAAACTTCCTTCTTTGAATGTAACAATGCAGATTCATCAAAAGTGACATCTCTCTCGATCATAAATTTGGGTGATTTGGGATCAAGACACTAGGACCTGTATCCCTTAACCCATGAAACATAATCGAGGAAAATGCACTTCTTTTCACGTCCAATTTTTCATCATTAACATGGACATAAACAGGGCAACCAAAAACTCTCAAATCCGAATAGTTAGGGGGATTACTTGACCATATTTTTACTAGAGTTTTAAAATTGATGGCAGAGGCTGGAGATAAATTCACCAAATGATAGGCTGTGGACGCTGCTTCTACACAAAAATCTTTGCTTATACATGTATTTATCAACGTACAACGAGCTCTCTCTAAAAGAGTTCTATTCATTCTCTCTGCAACTTCATTTTGTTGTGGAGTATATCTCACTGTACGATGCCTAAGCAAAACTCTAACCCATTGTCTGTCCTCAGTCTTTTAATCTTCTTCCTAGTTTGCTTCTTAATCAAAGTCTTCCACTGCTTAAAATGTTTAAACACTTCGTCCTTGTGCTTAAGCATAAATGCCCAAACTTTCCTTGAATAATCGTTAATGAAAGTCAAAAAATATCGTGCACCACCTTTTGAGGGAACACGAGAGGGATCCCAAAGATCTGAGTAGATATAATCCATAGTAGCCTTAGTTCTGCATATTGTGGGTTGAAAGTTGATTTATTCTGCTTTTCAACAATGCAATGCTCACAGAACTCTACCTTCCCAGTACTCTGTCCACAGAGCAAGCCTCTCTTGCTCAACAAAGTCAGCCCTTCTTGCTCATATGTCTCAATCTCATATGCTATAATTTGGTTACGTCACCCTTAGACATAGAGGGAGATGTAGTAGTTGCTGCACCTGTAACAGTAGTGCCTAGCAGGGTGTATAAACCACAAGATCTACTACCTTTCATTACAACAAGGGATCCTCTGCTGATTTCAAAACTCCACCTTCAACTACAAACTTGCACCCATTAGCATCAAGGCTGCCCAAAGCAATGAGATTTTTTTCAAATCAAGAATATGCCTAGCCTCTAATAATGTTCTCACAATACTATCAAACATTTTGATTCGGACTAAATCAATCCCAACCGTCTTGCACGAAGCATTGTTCCCTATCAAGACAACTCCATCGTGAATTGGTACACAAGTGGAGAATAACTCTCTATTAGGAGTCACATGATATGAACATCCCGAGTCCAAAATCCAATCATATTTGGATCAAATGACATCAACCGATATAACATAATCTTCTTTTCCTTCTTTTGCAACACTAATTTCTGTGGAGTCCTCTATTTTGTTCGACTCCTTCTTAACAGTATTTTGCTATTTATTTTTTAGCTTCCAACAATCAACTTTGATGTGGTCCTTGTTGTGATAGTAATTGCAGACTTCGATTCTAGTCTTAGATTTAGATCTAGATTCACAACGATTTCCTCCGTATGGGTTTTTTTGTAATGGTTGTCCTCTAGCAAGAAGACTCTCAGGTCGTTGTCATTCAGAATTATCACCGGTCATATTCTTGTCCATCAATTCTTTTGAAAATAAAGATGATTTCACATCTTCAACAGAAATACAATCTTTGTCATACAACATAGCTTCTCAAAAATGCTTATAAGATGACGATAATGAATAAAGCAACAAGTCTTAGTCTTCGTCTTCTATTTTCACATCAATATTTTCCAAATCTAACAATATATGGAATTAAATTCATCGAGATGTGATTTAATAAAAGTGCCTTCTATCATCTTCAACATGAAGAGGCACTGCTTCAGGTGTAATTTACTCGTCAGGGACTTCGTTATATACAACAACTCAAGTTTCAACCATAATCCAGTCATTGTCTTCTCGTGAATGAGTCGAATGACCTCCCTGAGAACTTCATTAGACAAGCACAATTGAATTGTAGCTAAATCTTTCTCATCCAAATCTTGTTTCTCCTCTAATGATATCGTGACCGACATCTTTTCCTTCCCGAGTAGTGTCTTCTGCAACCCCCGATGAGTCAAGAGGGCTTTTATATTGACCTGCCATATATCGAAGTTGATATTCCAGTCGAACTTCTCAATATTGAACTTTGTAGACATCTTGTGTTCTTTACAAAACGCCAGTGTTTGAATATGATCAATATTTTGATCTATCTTTGATACCAATTTATTAAGGATGGTCATTGTAGAACACTAACGTCGCAGTGGAAAAAAATACAAGCAACCACAAACTACAAAGAAAATAATTGAGAAGAAACAGAGGAAGAAGACAGAACATATAAGATTTACGTGTTCAAAGGTTCAGAGTGAACCCCCTACATCCACGGGCGAAGATAAATAAAATTCCACCGTACAAACGAGTATCAAAGTACAAGATTTGAAGAGAAACACTCAAACCCAAATGACCCTTTTACACCTCTCACAATAATTTCTCACGGAACAAAAGAGAAAATAAGAGGAGGAGCAAATAAACAAACGAACAATCTTATAAGGTGTATGGGAACACTTAAAAAAAACTCTTTCTACCTAAAAGATTATGTTATGTCAATTTTTAACTTAATTTTTAAAATTGACAAAAATAGATAACTATATGTTTGTAAAATGTCATAAATTTTAAATTTTATGTGAACCCGTTTGCCTGGAAGCACGTCTCTACATCGCCACCTCACTCTCCCCCCCCCCACATCACTCCCTCTCTTCCTCTTCTGCTCCCTTCTTGCCCAAGCAAACCCCCCGTCTCCTCCGTCGCTTTCCTCTCCCTCTCTCGCACATCCTTCTCCCTCTCTTCTTCTTCTTGTCCTTCTTCTCCGCATCTGCGATACTATACCTTCATTTGAAATAGCATAAAAACCTTCGCACATGGGTGCCTGGGCACCAAGTCTACATCTTTGTCTTTGTCTTTGTCTTCTTCTTCTCTCTTCCCATCCGTCATCCCCTCCCCCATCTCTCTTTTGCCCATCGCAGCTCTCTCTCTATCTCCCCCCGATGGCGCGGATCCTATCGCAGGCCGCAATCCGGGATTCCAGGGCCCTAATCCGAGACCACATGATGCCATCGCACGTCCTCCCGCGGCGTTCCCAGCCACTGTCCTCCCGCTTCCTCAACCGTCGATGGAGGTCGGGCCCCTCCGATAAGCACGCGCAGATCTTCGAGGTCGTGGTGGAGACACTGTCTAAGGGCGGGGGCGTCGACGTCGAGGTCTCGTCGTCGGAGGCTGCAGTGCGGCGGCTGGAGACGTGATCCACGGGATCCTGGCGAGGCAGGCGACGCCGGACTGGTTGCCGTTTGTCCCTGGCTCGTCCTACTGGGTGCCGCCGCGAGGGAGGTCGTATAGGCTGGTGGATGTGCTGCGGAGGGTTATCGTTGTCGGGCAAGGTTTGTTGGAAGGAGGAGGAGGAGGGAGAGGGTTAGTGGGTCTCGAGATCTTCTTTTTAAAAAAAATTGGTAGACCCTTATTTTTATTTTGAGGGAACTTTTCAAATGGTGAAATTTCATTCTAAAAATTAGGGGAGAGATTACAAAACACGTTTAAGTGGCTTCGCTGTTCCTATTTTTAAATTTAAGAGAAAAAAGAGAAAAAAAATAACCAAACACCCTATTAATCTTGAGTGTCTCAGCTCTTCTCACGGCTCCACAAAATGTCACACAGCACTCTTCCATCCATGAACCCCGAGGGGGGCATTTATAGGGGATGCCGAAGGCCACCATCCAGGTCGGATAGGAGGTGGAGGGAGACCTTTATCTGGGCCAATTGGAGGTGCTGCCCCCCTCCCCTCTACCCGAGCTGGGTAGAAGGGGGCCGTCGCACAGAAGCCGGGCCAGATCAGATGGGGAAGTTCCCACGCAGCCCGGGTTGACCCCCGTCAACACATAACATTAAGATATACATGTCCTTGACACTCATTTTCGGAAGCAAGACAACAGAGGTGGTCAGTCTTATGATACCTGGAATTTTATGAAAAAAAATCACCCTGATCTTCGCTGAGCAGCTTGTCTTTTTTTTTTTTCTTCTTCTGGGAAGGAAGCAGGCTGTCAAATCTTAAGAAAATTTTACGAAGAACAATTTGGCGAGATTCTTTTAAAATGTTCTACAATGCGAGGATATTGTAGAAAAGCATCGACCTGAAAGAAGTAAAAATAGCACTATCCTTTGTCACACATCTGCTAAGACCTCCCTCTTGGTCTTCTCTCTACAGGTTGTGAATCTGCAGGCAGAGGTATCGTACTTACGCGCCCACCTCGCCACCCTGGAGCTGCCTTCGCCTCCGCCCCCTCCTTCGCCACCCCACTTCTCCATCTCGGACCTACCATCTCCGCCGGGACCCCCGGCCCCGTTCGACTTGTCGGCGCTCTTCGACGCCCCACTGCATCCTCCGGCTGCATGGTCGTCACTGCAGCAACAGCAACAGAAACAGCGGGTGGAGCCCCGACAGACCGGTGCCGGGAGAGGCGGGAGCCTAACTGAGACCACGCGAGGCACTGGCGACCTCCAGGCTGCACTGGCGAGGCAGCTCGATGGACACAGGCCGGCGGCCTCCGTCGAAACACCTCCATCCATCCCCAAGGTGACAAAGTGACGGCGGCCCGTCTTTCCGGCACTGTGCCCGGTGAAACTGACAGTAATCCAAGAATAAACATTAAACAACGATTGTACAGAACTATATGTATGTTGACTGCGCTAAAATTATATATGTATATAGATATATACATATGGGTATTATTCCCGACGGCTTACATTATAATACATGAAGTGACCAATGAGTGTTTGTTATCCTACTTCATATGTGTAATTAACCATCTTGATGTGAGGTAATGGGAAGGTTTTTTTTTTTCAATGCTGCGGCCCACGCCTCTCCTGCTAGCTAGGGTGGACAGGTGATGTGCACCCGAGACCACAAAGTCATATTTCGGAGACTCCACCGAGTACTGACGAGATCCAGTGGCCAAAGAGTAACATCAGTTATATCTATATATGGGTGATATAAGTGGCCTACAACTTTGCAGTCAGGTGCAAGATTCCCCGCCTACGTAAATTATAAACCTAATTAAACCATGACTTATCAATGAAGCAACACTGAAGAGTAGCGTGTAAACTTCATCTTTGACTTGAAGCCCACCTATATATGTGTTTTAACTAAGTGGCTCTCTCTCTCTCTCTCTCTCTCTCTCTCATTTGTTTTAGAGATTTTTGAGATACCTGAGGTCGTATGGCTCGAGGATAAATTTCGAGAAAAATAAATATAAGTCATTTCGGATTAATTCATTCGTATACTTATTCTCAAGTACATTTGATATCCGAGAGATAAATACGATTATATTATTATTATTCGTTCGGTAAAAAATCCGGATACAAATGAGAATAAATATGGAAGAAAGATTATTATGCCATTATTATTGATTATAATTAGTGTTAATATTTCTCTTTAATGATCATAAATAACACTAATATTGTTAATTCTATGTAATATATTTATTCTCAAGGGTCATAATTAGTATTAATATTGTTAATTCTAACATGATTAATTTCTTATTAGTAACAATGAGGTGGTTATAATTAATTATTTAATAATTAGTATATAATATATTTATTAATTAATATAAATAAGATTAATTTATATGATTAATTAACACTAATACCATTAATTAGCATAATTAATTAGTAATAATAATGTTAATTAACATAATAAGTTTAAGTAGCACTATAATAATTAATTGTTTAATAATAATTAAACAATATATTTATTAATTAGCACTAATTAAAATAAGTAGCATGATTAGTTAGCACTGATAATATTAATTAATAATATTAATTAGCATAATTAATTAGCAGTAATAATGTTAATTAGCATAATGAGTTTAAGAATCACTATAATAATTAATTATTTAATAATAATTAAACAATATATTTATTAATTAACACTAATAAGATTAATTAGCATGAATAGTTAGTACTAGTAAGATTAATTAATATAGATAATTAGCAGTAATAAGATTAAGTAGCAGCATTAATTATAGTTAGTTATTTAATGATAATTAAATAATATATTTATTAATTAACATTTAAAATATTAATTAATATTAATAATATTAATTAACACTAATATGATTAATTATCACTAATAATAGAGAGATAATAGGAATAAGAAAGTGAGACTGAATGACTTATCCTCGATCTTAATCTCATTTTCGAGGATAACTCAATTCTCCTTAACCTTCTTATCCTCGTCATTTTTAATCTTACCAAATAAAGAACGGAGTTGAGATAGGGATATCCCTATCTTATTCTCAAACCAAACGGGCCCGAGTGTTCTTCGCAGGTGACGGGACCTCGAGAAAATTTATTCTCCTTGATGGGACCTCTCATCTAGATTAGTCATCTAATTAGATAGAATTATTGCAATTGAATAACAATGTCCTATATTTAAGAAATAAATTAAACAATATTCGAGTAGTCATTTTGATTTGTAAACACTTCACCAAAAAGAAGAAAATAAAAAAGCAAGGATACAGAATCCAAAAGATCTCAGCGGAGTTGATTGATATCTAGCAGGGGATTATTTTGCAACTTCAACATTTAAGGTGAGGAGTGTACGCCTACATGACTACAAGGAATCTTCCCAAATACTAGTAAGATCGATCGATGCACATTCATGGAAAGGTTTTCTCATTAAGGGAAGAAATTAAAGGAGGGTGCACCGTTGTAGGATCGGAAATAAGCAAGGCGATTTAATTATGGTACAATATAGTTTGTCTATAATGTTTGTGGAGTTTGACACGAAGGGTGCACTTAAGTACTAGATAATAGAAAAAATCTACGTGCAAATTAGTGCATGTTAAAAGGTTGACACTGATAATAGGGTTTAATTAGACCGTACGTGCAAGCGCAACAGCTAAGGTATTCCCCTGCAGCTGGGGGAGACGTCCCGAATCTGGGTTCTCCCTGTGGGAGAGTTTGGTTATTCATAAGTACGAGTTCGATAATGGAGTAGGGGGCGGGTGACTTATTCAGAATCAGTCACCTGACCCTTAATCTTAATCGAGGTCGATTAATTCATTTCCACATATTTTTTAAGAACGAGTTAATCCACTTTAATCTTATCCGACCCCGATTAAGAAAAAAATATCAAATAGAGAATAATCCACCCGACCCCGATTAACCTATCTTATCCGAACTTAACTCGTTATCAAACAGGGTCTAGATATTTGGTTATCCAAATGAGGGTGGGTCACTTGAGGTGTCCTCTTCTGCACGATATGGTGCGTGCGTAAGCATCTCCCAAACGTGGTGAGAGGACATCTAGATGCATCCCGTAGATTAGGTTTCTTTTCCCTCTCTCTCAGGCCTCTCTCCTCTCTTGTCCCCTCCCCGATCTCCTTCACTGTATCACATTCCCCTTACCAAAAAAAGATAATAGAGTTTAATTAGAAATCCAACCTTGTATCTTTATGGCCCGTTTGAGAAACGAGTGTGAGGTATCCGGGGTCGGTTAGCCCTCGTTGTGTGAGAGGGAGGCGAGATCACCGGGGCTTTCTCTCTCCCCGATTATCGATAATCGCCCGATCAAACCGTTATCAAAGCGGGCCTTAAATAATAGTCATAATTAACAAAGCTCCCCAAAGATATTTTATGTGCAGACTTAATATATACTCCCTTGTCCACAAAGATATGTACAAACTTAATAGACACTCTCGTTATCACTATTTACAAATTCAAATTTGGAGGTCTTGTATTTTATCATGGAATAAAAAGGTTCACATTCCTTACCATTTGTTTTTATCTGTCTTCTCGTCCTTTCCCTCACCTTCACCTTAGCTGATTTGAACGGATGCCATTTTCTTTCCTTTTTTTTACCAAGTTTTCATAAATTAACCTATATCAAATTAGGATGCCATCCAAATAATCTCTGTCTTGTCTAATAAACCACCTGGAACTGAAGTGATTTTCTGTTAAATAATGAATTCAAATACATATAAATGATGTTAATTATAATCAAGACTAAGTCGTAAATGCTAAACAAACATGATTGTAAGAGTAGATTAAAATGTAGGGTTTTTGTTAATAAATTATTGTTAGAAGTGAATTTGTAAAAGATCATTAATGATATGTCTGCTAATATATTCGTAAACAAATCATTGTTTGAAATCAAATAGTGCAAAAATATCGTGTAAGACTATTTAAGCGTAATTTTTTTTTGTAAGTTTTTATGAAAAAAATGACATGATTGTAAATAAATAATATATTTACATTATTTATTTTTACGTAACGATATATGTGTTAATATGTTTGTAATAATATTTTTTTGTAAACTCACTTTTAATAATAATATATTTATAAAAATTTCTGAACTGTACTAACCTAAAAACTTGGTAAGTTTTGAGAAAAAAAAACATAGACAAATATGTGCCTAATGCTCATGGTTACTTGCATCATCCTCTCTACAGCATTTTGCCTCTAAACGTTGCAACCTCTTTATCATTGGATCACGAAATGGACACGCACACTACTTTTTATAACTCACTGGCCACGCCCACCCGATAATATTGGACTGTTTCGTCTTGTCTCCTTAGCACCTCCTTTGGTAAATGGGACATGGATAATTTGGATTATCCACGTGGGATAGTCTGTGCCAAATAGAGAGACTTTTTTGGCTTTCATGGGCAACGAGTTAAAATGAGCTTAAACTGTTCTAACCTGCAGCGGGTTAAAATGGGAGCGGTTAAGTGAGAGTTATCTCCCGTTCGTTTAGGATTAGCTAACCCCGTCCATCAAAGTACGTCAATTTTGTGTTAATCCAGTGACATCTTTGGGACAAGTGAGAGATATCTCTCTATCAAATAGCGGTGCTTAAAATAAATATAGGAAACAATGCAAATAAAATAAAGGTATCAACCAAGCATGCATATTTTTTATCACAGTAAAAAGAGAGGTAAAAAATGTTGGAAAATATTATTCCCGGCTAGAATTTGTTTACTCGATCTAAACATGAAACTAAAAGGGAATCAAATTATCAAGAAGAGTAAACTCGGTTGAAGCGCGTAGTCGCTTTCTTTAAAGTCATTTTACCACTACTCCGATATATATAGGTTTCGCGACGGAACTTTCCCTAAGATACGACGACTCACACCGATGGCAACGTGAAAGTGGACTCTAACTCGCGTTCCCGAGGGCGAACATCACTGTGATAGGAGACTCTTGCAAGAAGAATAAGACGATGAGAGAGAAGAGTGCGAGAGAGATAGTCGTCGAGTGGGAGAGAACCCTAAACCGTAACTATCACATGAAAACGACTCTATTCAAATACCCTCTCACGAATTGATATTTGACCGAGTCATATCCATTCGCCCAAAGAGGAGAATCCGAAGAGATGCGAAAAGAATCTAAGACACGCTCGACTAAATAATTTTAAAAAATAAAAATAAAAATAAAATAATTATGAAAAATCACACGCACGAATATTTAGCCGTACTTAATAATAATATTCATAGATCGATATATCTATTTAAGTCATAATTCAAAAAGTATCTCTTACATATAAATTCAAATCTACTCTAAGATCATGGTCGCAAGGCTATTGTCGTAATTCTGCTTCCCTTGCCCTAGGCAACGTCTCGTCGCCGAGCCCGCCCGCTGTTCCGTTTGTATCGACTCCACACCACAGGAGTGAACTCTAAACCCCCACCCCCCTAAACCCCATTTGCCTGCAGCGTCCGGAACCCTCCCCTCCCTTCTCTATCTACCTCGCCTCTCGGCTTCCCGGTCCCTCGCCGAGAGCAGGGCGCAGATCCAGGGGCCAAGATGAGCTACGCCGCCTTCAAGATGATGCACTGGGCGACGGGGATCGAGCACTGCGCCTCCGGCTACATCACCCACTCCCCCTCGGATTTCGTCCTCCAGATCCCCCCTGCCCCCGCCGACGACCTCGAGGCCGACCTGCCCGCGGCCAGGCGGGTCGGCCCCGTCCCCGACCTCGTGGTCACCGCTGGGAACATCCTCGAGGTCTACGTTCTCAGGGTCCAGGAGGACGACGGCCGGCCGCCCCGCTCCCCCGCCGAACCCCCTCGAGGGGGCGTCGTGGAGGGTGTTGCGGGCGCCCGTCTCGAGCTCGTGTGCCACTACAGGTAAGCAGTTGTCCCGGGTCTGTGCTGCTTTCCCGCTACCCCTCCCCCTCCCCCTCCCACCACCGACCAAACAATCTGTTTGTCGAAATGTATCGTTCTCGTATTCTTATACTACCCGTGTTAGTTCGTTGCTTGGCTTGGGGTTCATGGTGGTGGGCATTCTACCTTCCTTTTTTTTGGTCTTCTTCCTTCACAGTTAAAATTTGTCCTTGGCTTAAAAGCAATTGATGAGGATGCTGCATTTGGTTGTCAAGTTTGTTTTGTCCACAATGCGGATAAACAATTCTCTTTGATAAGATGAAGCTAGATAAGGACTGTTGGAGAGATGTTCTGTGCCCGAAAGAAGGAATTTCTGGAGGAGAGATGGCGAGCCAAATGTCAAGGAGGTACGCCTCCTATCATACATAGGAGGCCACAATATTCCATTCCAAACCTTTCAAGTGTACGTACTCCTCTTTATTCAGGGAGATGGACTGAGAATGCTGGTTTGCCGCTCCATCACTTTTGTTTCTAAAATCAAAAGTGACAGAGATGGGAGTAGAGATTACTAGTAACCAATTCAATTTATTAGCCACTACATGTCAAACATGCAGCTTTCCTTTGCTTGAATCCTGCTCAATCAACAAAGTTATCAAGAATAGGCAAAACTGAAAAAGGAGAAACAAATGGCAACTACTCAAAAATGCCAAGTGCAGCACTGTTTATAAGAAAAATAGCTTCTTCCAATGAGATTTTTTGTGCCATATTTTGGCTATTTGCAAACAGGGAATGCCTGCTGGATAACTCCACATTTCCATTATAAAGCCTATTCACATTTCTGACATGATTATGTAAAATATCTGTTGTTTATTAGTTGTAATCTGGGACATTACATCAGTTTTGTGAAGAATTAACAAACTTTTTTATTTAAAGGAAATTAATAGGTAACATATTATTCTTGAAGAAGTGGACATGAAGTGCTGCAAAGAAGGCAATAAGTTGATGTCTTGGTTGTTTGATGTTCAAGATCAAGAAGCTCTTCATTCAATGCTTTTGAAAAATTTTCCTCCTTTGTCTTACCAATGTATGTATTTTCTTTAACATAGGTGGTGAACAATGTTGCTTGACGTGTACTAAGAATGGATGAATACAGAACAAAAGAAGCAGGCTATCAAACTATGCGCCAATACCTGCCCTGGTTTCTGTAATATGCAGAATTCATTCATCTTCTTGGCTGACATTTTCCTTGCCTGCTCTAACACACCTCCTCCATGGCATCTGGGATGATTTGTATCAAATTCTTCTAGCTCATTGTTGTCATCTATCCTTTTTGCAAGTTACCAACTTACCAAACAATATCTTTGTTACATACCAATGCACTGACAAGTATATGGATCCAAACAAGTGAACATGGAAAAAAGAGCTGTAATACAGTCTCTTTGTCCTGCTTCCATCTCATGAGATTGGCTCTGCACCTGCTTTAGAATAACAATTAAGTGAAGGACCTTAATGTGTGGCCGCCAATTTGAACATGTCCCTAGTTTTCAACTTATATCATGGTAAAGTCAAAATCTCCCAAAAGTAAATAATTTCTTTTAGCATTCAACATTCATCTTGCAGTTTGATAATCTTGCAAGACCAGTTTGGAGTTTTGGGAAAATACTTTAATGATTGTATAGTTTGAGTTTGTGAAACTGTATCGAATGCCTCCATGAATTGCACTTTAGAGCCGGGAAGGGGGTCTTATATTCAGCTGTCTTCTCTTTTGTCTAGATTAGGAGGATGGGCTAAATTTATTTTGTAATTGCACAGGTTTTATTTGGGTTCATGGGTCTTTGAATTTGGTAAGGTCCTGCATCTTGGTAGATGGCCTTTTTCTTGTTTGGTTTTGTAAGGGCTTAATTCTGTGGACTTCCTGTTTCTTTAATGAATTGTGGTTCCTGGACCACCTTTCAAAAGGTTCAAGTTTGTGCAATAGGGAGAAAGTGTGTGTGCATTAGGTTTTGTGATTTTCTACCAATACAACTAATGTGTCAAAGGTGAATTTGGAACGATCAGTTTCCGAGATCAACTTCATGTACAATCAATAGCCACCCAAGGATGATAACTTGTATAATATTGGGAACACAAGGCATTTGTATTTTGAGTGACAGCAGGATGTTATTGGAGTAGCTATTCCATACATGTATTACCTTTAATATTCTGTTGTTTCATCGTCTAACACTAATCAGCAAAAATAAAATAAAGCTTCATATTTCTGCATTTTTTATCTGATTGTAGGTTGCATGGAAATGTGGAATCACTGGCAATACTTTCTGTTGGGTCCGATAATCGCTCTAAAAAAAGAGATTCCATAATTTTAGCTTTCCAAGATGCAAAAATTTCTGTGATGGAGTATAATGATGCAATCCATGGATTGCGGACAAGGTAAGTACAATTCAAAGATGCAATTGCACATTTTCTCTTTTTCTGGTTACAATTCTAGTTGTTTGTTTGGATGGCAAAAATGTTGGCACAATGATATTGACTACAGTTTATTATTTTTGTGATTTCCATGTAGTGCAGTATTTAATGCAGCATTTGTGAATGCTACACAATGCATTTTAAAAGGGATTTTTTGTTTTGAGCCCCTAAAATCTTTCAAAATTAGAAAAAATCCCCCTAATCCGACTATTTAGCCAAAAGCCCCTAAATTCTCCTCTGTTATATGAAAAAGCCCCTCTGTCTATCACTGTAATGTAAAGGCTGGTTAAGTTAACATAACCATGATCTAACCTAATCAGGGAAGAGAAAAAGACTATAATGTGTATGTGTGATCTAATCTAATCAGAGAAGAGAAAAAGGCGCTCCCATTGGACGTCATGGTGGCCGAGTACGAATCGTCGGGGCAGTGAGAGGGCACGGTCGGGGTTCTATTCGCAATAGAGAGAAGTAGGATGAGGAAGAAGAAGAGGTGGAGGAAGGAGAGGGAGGTCGGAGCCGGGAGAGAGAGGAGACAACGGCTCGAGGGGGGGGAAGTAGGGTAGGATGGGGCGGCGGCAGCGGCTGTGTGTGGGATGACAGGGAAACATAGAGGGAGGGGAACACAGACATGGTGGGGGCTAGTAGTGGTTCTGTGCGGGAGGATAGGTAAACGAGAGGGGAGGGACATCGGGGTTACAGCGGCTTAGGGTGGGTGGGGGGCACGGAGGGAGAAATGGTGCGGCTGCGGCTGTGCGTGGGGGAGACAGAATGGCGGATGGCGGCTCTTTAACTCAAAATTTATTTTTTCATCATTTCATTTACATGGATTAGAACAATTTTTATAGGGGTTCAAACCCTAATGGTCCCCCCAACAGACAATGACTAAACTACCTTGTAAATAGGAAAAATAGAGAAAATCGTGCAGAAATACTAACAAAAATTCAAAAGAGACTAAATGGGCCTCAAATGGGCCGTCCATCAATCCAAATGACTCTAAAACAACTGAAATACAAGTCAATCCTCAAGTTGACCATCATCGAGCAAAATTGAAGCCTCGATCGTTGTTGACGTCCTCTGACGGCGGTAAACGTGGGCCAGGTCGACCTAAGTCCGTGCTCGGGTGTCCTCACTAGTTTGGACAGATTGGAGGAGGGAGGGCTGATGGATGGAGCTGACAGGAGGCACAGGGATACACTCAGGGCAGAGTTCAAGAAGACCCTCACATGGGAAGAGATCTATTGGAAGCAGAAATCACGAGATAAATTGATCTTGGAAGAAGACAAGTGCACTACTTATTTTAAGAGGATTGCTTCGGGGAGAAGGAGAATCAACTACATTGTTTCAATCAGGGTGGGGGAGCAGACCATCACTTGGGAGGAAGAGATCGGGGAGCAGGCTAGGGCTTTCTACTCCAATCTCTTCACCGAAGATCACAATTTCAGACCAAGGTTTGCAGATGGTCTACTTCCTTAGCTTATAACTATAGAGAGTTAAGCTCTCTCCAACTCCTTCTCGGAGTAGGAGGTCCAACGAGTAGTTTTCTCTCTTGCAGGTGACAAAGCCCCGGGTTAGATGGTTTCCTTTTGGTCTTCTTTTAGAAGTGCTGGGACATAATCAAGAACGATCATCAGGGGAAGGCACATATAGGAAAGCTTCTTGGTTACTTATGAGTGCTTCTATGCTATGAAGACCCAGAGAAAGTGAGGTGTGATCTTAGAATTGGACTTTGAGAAGGCATATGATTGTGTCAATTGGCAATGCCTGCTTGAGGTATTGGCTAAGATGGGTTTTGACCAAAGGTGGATCGGGTGGATCCGGACATGTATTTTCTCGGCCTCTTTTGCAGTCCTTGTCAACGGACAATCCATTACTTATTTCCATAGTGGCAGAGTACTTCGTCAGGGTGACCCTATGTCTCCTCTCATGTTTGTCCGGGTAGCACAGAAATTGAATAGGATGTGGACGAGGGCTCAGTTTGTAGGACTGATCAGAGACTTTCAAGTGGGACCCAACAGTGTTGGTATCACCCATCTACAGTATGCTGATGATGCCATCCTATTCCAAGCTAACGAGGAGAGCCAGCTGTATGTCAACAGGTTAATATTGGAGCTACTACAAGAAATTAGTGTGCTAAATGTCAATTTCAACTAAATCCGAATAGCTGGGGTTAGCATGGAGGAGAGGTCCCTCAGGAGAGCAGGTTTCATATTGGGTTGTCAAATAGAATAGTTTCCTTTCTACTACATGGGCCTACCTTTTGTCTCCTGGTGCCTTACATTGTAGTGATTGGTAGGGGGTGATGCAGAGGTATGAGTTTAGGTCAGTAGGGTAGAAGGCAAGGTTCCTCTCATATGGGGGGAGAATGGTGCTATGCAAATCAGTGCTGGACAACTTTCCGATTTACTATCTATCCATTTTCAAAATCCTAAAAACGGCTATGTTATCAATGGCACTTGAGTCGCTCGTCTAGGCGATGCGGTGAGGTGAGACATCAACAATTTGCCTCGCCTTAGCCAATCTCACCTCGTCGATTAGGCAAGGCCATGGACGCCTTTGGGCCAAGCCTACTTGGGCCACCTAGTCCATTCCTATAGCCTAGCCCATTCTTATAACACATGTGCATGTATAAATTATGTATTCTTATAGGGTGTTTGGTTGTTCTTTTTTACCTCTTTTTTCTCTCAAATTTAAAAATAGGAATAGGAAACTCAATTAGACGTGTTTGGTAACTCTCCCCTAATTTTTAGGAAGAAGTTTCACCCTTTGAAAAGTTCTCTCAAAATAAAAACAAGTGTGGACCAATTTTTTTTTTTTAAAGAAGATCTTGCGACCCATAACCCTCCCCTCCTTCTCCCCGGCGCTCCCTCCCTCTCCCTGGCGAACTCCGACGTGCTCCCTCCCTCTCTCTCTCTCTCTGTCTCTCTCTGTCTCTCTCTCTCTCTCCATGAACTCCGTGTTAGTGTTGGTGTGCTACAGGCCAATTTCGGATCGGGTAGGCCCAATAGTTGTACGATCTTGTTCATTAATAAAGTGTTCATTAATAAAGTGGTGTTTGAGCGTAAATATGCGATTGTGTTACTTTACGTTGTCCCTAAGATATGTGGTTGTAAAGTCAGCTCGAGATGAGATCTCGAACATGAGATTGACATTACATGTACACATACCTTAAACTGTTCCTGGTTGGAGGGTAATCACTCGGGGATTTTGATTACCTATTAAACCAGTACACACGATGTGTCAGTGACCAGTCTCATGGTCATTGGTGCGGGGCACCAACACATATGTGTAGGTGTATGTCCTTGGAGGATGTACACTGAACTGATCCGCTATTGGATCTTCAGATGGTTGATTATACCTAATGTCAACTGAAGATCCAACGGTCTCAGTAGCATCGTTGGTCCTTTGACCTGAGACATTGATCGGATCTTACACGAGGACTAGAATGGTTTAATTACTTAGCTAAGTGACTTTAACCATAAGTCATGAGTTGTCGAGTCATTAACCACTCCAGGATACGTGTGAAGATCATTAATGGTCAAGAAGGGATCGCTCACTGTCGGGTATATATCAGACAGTTAATGGGTCATGACATTGACGCTCCGTTAAATCCCTGGCCAGGGTCGTATGAGTTCGTTTAGGACGGACGTCATACACTTTAAGGAGGTCATAGTCAAATGGCACGATCATGGGGTTTGACAGAAACCGTACCCTCGATCGTACCAGACTCATAGAATGAGCGAGGGATTATATCGATGCGGTAACTGTGGACTTACAGGTACCAGACAGGCTGGTTTAAACCCGGGGTCCTCTAGGATCACGCGGATTTGCTTGACCCAACGTGATCAAAGGTTCGGAATAAATTAAACTATTGTTCTGCTCTAGTAGAAGCGAAGAATACGTTTAATTTACTTCTAATTGAGAATTAAAAGTTAATGGAGCTTAAACTAGAGTGACTGTGGGCCTAGAGGATCACACACAATGGATTCTTGGGTGACGGATTATTATTATACAAGTGTATGTATTAATTCCTTTTAATTCCTTTTGGAAAGGAGTGTAAATGGAGCTTAATACATATGTATAATAAAGGATAGGACATATATACAGTTTCGGTCTTTTAGAACCCTTTTCTAATAAACCTAAACTCTATATATAGCCACCTACGTGATGCTCATTCGAGCCTTCACTTCTTCCAACCTCTTAAGCTTAAGCAAGCACATAAGCTTAAGAGGAGGATTAGCCTCCCCCTTTCTCCCTCTTGCTCTCTCTCTCTCCAGAAGGTGATAGAGCCGGGGAAGGTCGTGCCAGGGAGGTACCGTCGCTGCGCAAGGGTCCGTGTGGATATGCTCTAGAGGCCGTACAGCTGTGCGGCTCGGTTTCTCTGCATCGGGCTTAGCGGACAGCGTCGTTCCGCGCAAGGTGAAACACGCAACCCGTAATTAGGGTATTAGAAATACCGATTAGAGCACAGATTAAGCTTTCCATAACACCGGGATCGGGCAAATGAAATTTTTGTTATCCGCTGCGTCGCCCGTAGGTGCTGTGCGAAACCTTACACTCCCTCCCTCTCTTTCTCTCTCCCCTGCGCTCTGCCCCCCCTGCCGCCGCCAGCGCTGTCGCGCACTGACGTCCGCGGCCCCTGCCGCGCGCCCGTCCTCGGCACCCGCCGCTGTGGGCCGCCATGGAGCCCGCCCCCTTTGCCTACCGCCTTCCCGCCGGCGCCGCCGAGCTCCGGGCTCACCCCGCCGGTCTGTACGGTCCTTCCCGCCACCTCTTTGCAGGTTGCAGACCTCGTCGCTCAGAACCGCCACGGCCGCATAAGGCCGCAGACGCTACCGCCTCCGTCGTCGTCGTTCCCTTCCACCCCCGTGCACCCAACGCGCGGGCCGAGCCACTCGTGCCTCCGCTGTCGCGGGCTCTTGCTGCTACTCATGTGTGCCGTTCCCGTGCACTGTTCATCTTCCCGCCCTTCCCGTGCACTGTACACACCCCCCGTGGCCCTGTTCATCGTCCTCTCCACCTCCGTCCTCGCGCGTCTTCAACGGCCAGCCTGCTACGCGGCCCACGGCCACTGCGGAGACATCCGCCGCCGCCGCTCGCCTCCCTCAGCCGCTGCTATACCCCTGTGTAGCCAAGATCACTCGTCACCGGCCCATAGACCGCTGTCCATCTGCCAATGCCGTCAGCCGTGGCAGCCGGCTATTATGTGACCCCAGTCCGCACTTGGCTCTCGCCTACATGAAGCGCTTGTCTACTGTCGTCCCAGAACAAGAGCTATAGCCGTGCCGTATATTTTCACGAAGTCTGCCTGTATACACGTGGTCGGAGAACGGCAGAGTGCCGCTGCCATTGGATCTTCTGCTCGTGCGCCCGGCGGGTCTCCTCGTGCTCCTGGCTCAGCTGCAACTTCTTCGCCCCCTACTCCAAGCTCATTCAGCACCTCAAGTTTGCTGTGGAGGTTCGCCGTCGAGCTGACATATCTCCTCCGGCCAAACAACTCTGCACAAGTTTTAAAAATTCTATCAATCTTGTCAAACAGGTTAGCAGTCATTTATGTCATTTTTAAAAAATAGGTCAAAACTTGAGATAGACTAATTTTATAGAGTGAAATCACTTCAAAAATAAAAATGTTCCCAAACACCCCATTATAGATTTTATATATGTTGTTGACTTATTTAATGAAATATGTACATATCTGATCTATTTATAGCTTTAATGAAATGTTACCTCAAACGGCCTTGGCCATCGCTTAGGCGTTTGAGGCTTGAGGCGACCCCTTGGTCGCCTTGATCGTCTCTCTCCTCAGACTACATAGAAAAATGGTGGCCAATAAATTAGAGTCTATTCAAGAGAGATTCTACTGGCTTGATAGTGGAGACATTTGTAGGTGTTGACATGACATCTCATGGGACAGTTTGCAATAGTAAGGAAATGAGAGGTGTGGGAATCAAGAACATTAGAGATTTTAATCTGACACTACTATGCAAATGGATGTGGAAGCTTGGAGCTGAGGATAGGGGGCTACGACTTATTAGGCATAGTGACTATGCCAAGGCTAGAGACTGGGACTTGTCATCGGCATCTCAACACAATGTCTCACCTATTTGGAGAGACATCCTTCAATGTAGGGACATCATCAACACAAGTGTTTGGGTCCGTTTGGACAATCGATAGAGGTGCCTATTTTGAAAAGACATGTGGTGCGGAGATTTCACCCTAGAGGACAGCTTCCTAAAGCTTTTTGTGGTAGCGGAGGATTGTTTTGACACACAACTCTCAGGAGGAACATGGGTGCCAACCTTTAGGAGGAATCTTAGGCCCAAGGAGATGGATCTGTTGGAGGGACTCCTATCACTCCTACACTTTGTCGGAGCAAGGCGAAGATGACAGATGGTGGTGGAGATGAGAGAACGAAGGATGCTTTTCAATGCGGTCAGCCTACTCATTCATTTGAAACGGGGGCATGCGTCAGCAATTTGCTTCGCAGATTTGGACTCCCAAGAGCCCCATGAAAGTGAAACTATTGGTATGGGGGATATCATATGACTGGATGCCCACATGTGATAGGATTACTCGCTTTATATAAGATATCCCCATACTCCGCTACATATGTGGAGAGGCGGAGGAAAACTTAAATCACCTCTTCATGGGATGCGATTTTACTAGGGAGGTATGGACAAAGGTCACCAATCGGATTCACTACACGCATAGTTGTCAAGGTGAGCACCTAGGTGCCGCCTAGGCGCCTTTGAAATGGCTAGGTGGTCCAGCGCCTTATTGACAGTGAAAAAGGCGGGCTAGGTGCCAAGGCGGGCCAACCGTGACCCGTTCGAACCGGATCCGACTCGGTTACATACGTTTAACTCTTTATTTTTTTGTAATTTTTTGATGTTATTATATTCTTTTGTAGTTTTTTGAATTTTTTACATTTACTTATGAATTTTTTGCATTTAATTCTGAAATTTTTGTAGTTTTTTTGATACAATTTAATTTTCTATAATTGTCATATAATTTAATTACGCGAATTTCTTCATGTAATTTATTTTTATATTTTTTTTTATAATTTTCACATTTTTATTCTTGATTTATATATTGGAGGATATATATTTTAGATTTTTTAATTAGTGTCCGAAGTGTCGCCTAGGCGACGCCTAAGCGAGTGCCTTGTCGCCTAAACACTTAGGGACCCTGTGAATGCCTTGGGTCGTCTTGTCGCCTTGACAACTATGACTACACGATTGACCCGTATGAGAGTGTGCATAAGCTATTCGGCAACTGGCACAAGAAATGGACCTTGAAGGGAGATAGACTGACTTGGTGGCTCATTCTGCATGTATATCATGGGCAAAAACAAGAGAGAAGGGATAGCCCCAAGATGCAAGTCCATTATACTACATTTTTTTTTTGAAAAGTGGATGGTACCACAAATATATTTAAAAAGAAAAGCGGGGTGTACAAGTAAAGCAGTGATCTCTAAAAAAAAACCCTTTACAAAATGAACATCTCCCCAAAAATGTATAACCTATTAACTCCCCAATAACAAAAAGAGAGAGGAGTTATAATTCTCCACTTGACAAAGCTCCTTTGCCCAAAAGGCCACTTTCTCACAAATAAAAGGAAAAAAATCTATCTTCTGGCCTCGCTTCCCTTTTGAAGATTCTATTGTTCCTCTTTGTCCATAAGGTCCAAAGTGTGGCATGCAGGATAAGCTGCCAAATGATGTTGTCACCTTTCAGGTTCCACCTTCGATGCCACTTGGACAAGAGCTGATGCACCCTCACAATCCGACCTCAAGGCTGTTGGATTCTATAGCCAATCCTCGTCCATACATCCCTTGCGTAGGTGCATCCTGTGAACAAATGATTTAGGTCCTCCTCCTCATCCCTACACAAGCAGCATCATGTAGAGATATGTTGGAGAAAGAGTGCCACCTTGTCACAAGTGGGTAGTCGACCGTGAGAGATCCTCCAAATTAGTAGTTTCACCTTCAATGGGCTCTTAAGAGCCCAAATCTGAGATACAAAAGAGTGACACACTCTCCCTTTCAAAATGAGAGAATATGTAGATCCGACAGAGAAGTCTCCCTCCCTCTCCCATCTCCACACCCATGAATCAGGCCTACTAGCAACCGGATAAAAGTCAAGAAGGAAAGATAAGAGTTGCTCTAGTTGGTTCATCTCCTCAGGGTGGATATTTCTCCTGAAAGTTGGAGGAGTAAAAAAGTTACACTATGGGCCCTTTGGGGAGAAAGGAATAACAAGATCTTTAGAAGAGAAGTTAGAATTGAGGACAAACTTGCCTCTTTTATTCGTGAGAGAGTAAGAGAATGGGCCAAACATTTATGTAAAGTGTAGTCCTACAACTCCTCTATTTTTCTTTTGTTGGGGGTTCTTGAGATGTACACTGCCTCGGTGTGGAGCTTTTCTTTTTGTATAGTGATTTTTTGAGAGCTGATTGATTATATTTGTACATCCCTTTCATTTTTTGATTTAATACAATTGTGCTTCTAAAAAAAATCTAATTGGTCTGACTCATTCTATCTAATATTACGACGTGGCTATTCGGGAAAGAAATTGCTACAGGAGAATGTCTCAAACCGATAACAAATCTGAAAGTTTTATGAAAAATTGTGAAAGAAACAAATTTTAAGGCATAGAAATTAATTTTAAACATAATATGAACTTTTTTTTGGACGTAGATGATACCACATCGTTTATAAAAGGAGAAGAATGTACAAGTAAGAAAGGAATGCTTTCGAAAATTTCTTCTATACAATAGAAGAGACCGAGGCACCCCTATTCTTAAATCAAAGCTAAAATAAGAGAATTACAATTGTCCACTTTACAAAAGTGTCTCCCCAACTTTTCACAAAAATAGAAATTCAAATCCAGACATTTTGTAGGATCTTGAGCTTCGCTTTTGAAAATTCTGCCATCCTCTCCCTCGAAATGATCCAAAAGATTGTATGCAAGATCAACTACCACAGCTGACAATCAATCTTGGTACCCTACTGCACTTGCCAATTTTTGATTAATTCTTCCACAGGGCCTTCATGCACATAGTGCACATCAAGGTTTTTAAAGACTTAAGGTGCTCACGAGGCATTTTGTCAAAGTCTCACAAGGTGTAAGCCTTAAAACGTGATAAGACGTAACCCTCAATAATTATGAAAATAATAAAAAAGATATTAATAAAAGAAAAAATATTTTATCTAAAAATAAAAATTAAACAATTGACAATTGCATTAGGAATAAATAACAAAACAATTTACAAAAGCTCACAAAGTTAATAACAAACAGTAACAGAGATGGGATAAAAAATAGACAGATAGAATGACAGAGGATCAATGGAGAAAAAATAAACAGATGGAATCATCGTATAAACAGAAAACGAATGGGACAAAAAATATAAATGTTGCTCGCCAGAGAATTATCATATTCTACCAAGTTGTGAGTCTGTGACGGAGACGGACAGAGTATAGACAGATTACAAACAAAAAAAGGGTTAGCATAATATTCTTAGGCCATCTTCTGAAAATTTCCCAGCCTGTCTGACTGAGTCTGTCAAACCTGAAACAAAGCCACCAGAAGTCCAAAAAAAGGTATGCGCATGTGGAGTTAGACAGATAAAGAATGCTAATATAAAAAATCTGATTTGCAGGAAGAAGAAGAAGAAGAAGAAGAAGAAGAAGAAGAAGAAGAAGAAAGGACTGTGGTCCTTTCGGAGTGGGGGAAGAAGAAAAACATTTTTTTGATGTCTTAAGACTCTAAGGAGGACGAGGAGAGGAGCAGGAAGAATTAAGAAGAACAAAAAGAAAGGAGAGGATGCCACACTGAGGTTTTAAGGAAAAAAATGGAATGTTACTTGGTCGATCGTGTGGCCCGTGCCGGTGGTTAGTATGGTCACCAGTCGTCGTTCGTTGGAGATGCCAAGCTGCCAAGGTTACTTTTGAGATCCGATGTCATCCTCAGTGCTCATTGAACCACTCGTTGGAGTCACCGGCCAGCGGACCGCTCGCTGTTGCTAGAAATGTTGTCGCCGGCTGCTGGACATCTCACAGTCGTCACTTGTAGTCGCTGGAGTCACCGACTGTTAAACTTGGACAGACTGCTCACAGTCACTGGAGTTGCCGCCGCCAATCGCTGGACTGCTTACAGCATCCACCGCCGCACTTGTGACGAGATCCTCTTGTGCAAGAGGGCGCTACAAATTGAGAAGAAAGAGCAGGGCTACAGGGACTCTTCGTGTTTTCAGTCTTCATGCGCTGTGAACTGCGAATCCATTGTTTAAAAGAGAAATCCTATTTTATTATTTTGTAGGATGCAATCTAGACCGTCCCATGCTAGCCATGCAGAGGCGTGCGCCTCTGCAACGCCCCACCGCCTCTACGCCTCACACCGCCTCATCTGCTAAAAAACGTACGCCTCATGCTCCTTGTTAAAAGCGCAAGCCTCGAGGCTTTTTGAGATCGCCTCGCCTTAAGGCGTGCGCCTCCACGCCTCAAGGCAGCATGGTTTGCCATCTCTTACGAGATGTCCGAGATCTCTATCTCTCCAAAGGTTGCAAGAAACGAAACCCCCGAGACCGAGATCTTCTCTCCCCCATCCCCCGGTTTCCTCCTTCCTCTCTCCCTGTCTCTTTCTACCTCGGCCCCCCTCCCTAGTCTCTCTTTGTCTCTCCCTCTCCCCTGGACTCTCTCTCTCCCTCTGTGACACTCTCCCTCAGACTCGCTTACCCTCTCTCTCTCTGGCTCCCACCCTCTCTCAATCCTAGCCTCTCTCTTTCTATCTGTCTGAGAGAGGGGGACAGAGAGGGGAGAAGATAAAGATACATGTATCATTTTTGATGTATTCCTCAATTTGTGATTCATATACCATTTTACGTATATCTTTTTGGTATAGCTTTTGATGTATATTAACATTGGTGCATGTGAATGGATTTGTTATTATTATTATTACTCTTTATTTTGTAAATATGAGTTCTCAATTAGAAAAACATGTTTGTGAAATTGAGTGATTAGTAGAAAAAAATAATTCTTAGAAATAGGCTATATATATGAAACATTTTTTCGAAATCACCGAACTTGATCTCCCGAGATGTTTTTGAAATCTCTCCGGAATCTATTCTCTTTTGCCTTTCCGAGATGGAACCGATATTTGAGACGGAAAACCTTGCAAGGTAGCGCCTTTTTAAACTATGGTGCACATGGTATCCACCTCCACCATGAACTTGGCCAATCTATCCGTATAGGTAGACAACAAGGGGAAATCCTCCAAATGAGTACCTTAACCTTAAGGGGACTGGCTGGCCTCCAAACTTGATAGAACAGAGGATGTTTAGTATCATGAGGTGCAACCATGTGCAGTTCTACTCAAGGAAGGCAGTATCGGTTTCGGTACCGGTTTCGGCCGGTTCCGAAACCGATACGTACCGGTTTCGGTATCGGTTTCGGTTTCGGCCGAAACCAGATGAAACCAGTTAAAAAATTAAAAAAAGTAATAATCTTGTCTAGTTTCGGCCGAAACTTACCAGTTTCGGACCGAAACTGACCAGTTTCGGTCGAAATTCTTAATGGTTTCGTCCGAAACTATTTAAATAATATTTTTTAATTGTTTCGGACCTGCTACAGTGTTTTGGTCCGGTTTCAGATCGGTACCGGCCGAAATCGATACGTTTCGGCCGAAACGTATCGGTTTCGGCCGAAACTGCCAACAATGGTTCCACTCACTTGAAGATCTTGCTCTACACCTCCACTATCGTATCTGTCAACTAGCGGAGAAGAAGGTCTGGTCAGCCGAAGGCCACCTGGAAGCTGAGAAGAAGGTCTGGCTCCCAGTGGAGACTGTCTGTCTGCCAACACCACCACTGCCCGTCCAAGAGTCTCGTGGAAGAACTGCCTATCGGGAACCAAATTTGCCGTAGGGTAGGGGCCTCTGTGTGATAAAATCTCGGCCTTTTGAACTTATGATTTAATATCCTTTCAATAAATTGTGATTTATTTACACCTTCCAAAAAATTGTGATTTATTTGTAAAAAAATCAAGATGAAAGCAAATCCAATTAAATCACAGTTTCTTCAAAAAAATCTCAGAATTATCTTGCACTGGATATATCAAGTTAATTTTCATTGTTCAACAATACCATCAACCCCCAATCAAAACAGACATCAGCTGATATGTAGGAGAGGCTAGATAGGTGAACTGAATTTCTAGAAGATGTGGGCTATGAAGTTGTCTTCTGTTGCAATAACATTTCCTTATATTAGAACTCTAGGATTTGTTTTTGTGCTTGTAAGATGATTTATCAGATTTATGGACCAGTATTGGCTGTTGAATCTATGTTACAAACTGTAGAAAATGTGATAAACAATCCATTAGAATATAGTTGATGATTTTAATAAGGGAAAATGTTACATGGAGGAGCTATTTAGGCCGTCGGTTGCTAGCGACCTCTTCCCTAGTTTCATGGTGGTAGAGTGCAGCGCTCTTTGTTGCCCTTTTCATGAGGAGGAGGAGGTGAAGAAGGCGGTATTCTCTCTTGCAGGGGATAAGCTTTGGCTCAGATAACTTTTCAATGGTCTTTGTCCATCATTGTTGGGAAATCATCAAGCCAGATATTCTTCCAGGGTGTGTGTGTGAGGGGAAACTGTGGGACCCACAGTTTCCTCTCACATATGTTTGCTATCCCGCCTTTCCTATTCGGAAATCAAACACGCCCCCAGTGATTTAGGAATTCCAGGACGGAAGGGTCCACTTGAGAGGCATCAACAAAACATTGCTTATCCTCATCCCTAAGAAGTAGGGGGTGGAGAACTTGAAGGACCATAGGCCCATTAGCCTGTTAAATGGGCACCAACTTGCTGGCTATAAGACTTCAGAGTGCCATGAATAGGGTCATCAGCGACTATTAGGGGCATTCATCAGAAGCCATACCATCTAAGACAATTTTTTGGTGGCTAATGAATGTCTGTTTGCCGTGAAGGCACAAAGGAAGAAGGGGCTGGTGCTCAAACTTGACTTTGAGAAAGTTTATGACAGGGTTAGTTGGTAGTGTCTTTTGGATGTTCTTAGTAAAATGGGTTTTGATGATAGGTGGGGGTTGGATTTGGGATTGTATCTTTGCAGTTCTCATCAATGGCAAACTGTCACCATACTTCCACAGTGGTGGGGGGCTTAGACAAATGGACCCTATGCCTCTACTCCTATTTCTTTTTGTGGCACATATTTTGGGCAAGGTATGGTGGAGAGCAGAATCCCTGAACTTAATTAAGGGGTTCCAGGTTGCACTTTCGGACCCATTTGCAATATGCTAATGACACTATGCTATTTATGGAAGAGGGGGAGGAGTAACTGTATATCATTAGATTGATGCTGGACCTCCTCCGGGAAGTAAGTGGCCTTAAGGTGAATTTTGACAAGAGCTAGGTTTTGGGAGTCAACATTGATTTGAAGGTTATCAAGAGAGCTGTTGTAATTCTAGGTTGCCAAATTGGCAAATTCCTTATCACCTACTTGGGACTCCCTCTCACCCCACACACACTGAGATGCATGGATTGACAAGATAAATAGATTCCACTCCAAGCTTGTTGGGTGGAAAGGGAAACTGTTCTTCTACGGGCGGCACTTGTTGCTGTGCAGGTTTGTTCTAGAGCCTACCTATTTACTTTCTCTCCACCTTCCGGATCCCGTGGTGAAGGAAGAGGCAGAGGATGACACGACGTTGTTTGGGAAAGAGCATGTAAAAGTAAGCAAGTGGGAGGCTTGCATATTAAGAACATTAGGGACTTTAGTTTGATGCTCTTGAGCAAATGACTTTGGAGGATTGACAAAGAAGAACATGGCATTTGGGGTACAGTCGTTCAACAAAGATATTATAGTAGAGCAAGAGTATGGGATTTATCTACTCCCTCCCAGCATTGCATTTCTCACTTATGGAGAGGGATTTCAGAGAACTTAAGACTTTATCTGGATTGGAATCAGAGTGAATATGGGAAATGAGCTGAAATGCCTCTCTTGGGAAGACATATGATGCATTGATTATTTAAGACTCTAAAGAGAGATTTCTCTAGCTCTTTGCAATCTCTTCGAAGCCCTCGGCTATGGTGGCCCAATTGTTCAACACATAGGCATCAGGTGGAGCATGGACACTCACGTTCAGAAGACACTTATAGTAGGAGGAGATCCACCTACCTGAGGTAATGCTATCACTGCTTAAAGAATCCAAACTAGATGCAAGCAAGCTAGATGAGTGGAGGTGGAGATGGGGTAGGGACGGGTGTTTCTTTGTCAAGTCAGCTTACTTGGTTATAGCAGATGGCAGCATGCGCTTCCCTTTCGAGGGGAAAATATGGAAGCCAGGAGTCCTTTTAAAGTCAAATTACTGATGTGGAGAATTTCCTGTGGAGGACGCCCAACTTGTGACAGGCTCAATACCTTTATGGAGGGTATCTATAGTCTTTGATGCTTATGTGAGGAGAAGGAAGACATTGAGCAATTGTTCACTGGCTGCCAATTTTCTGAACAGGTCTGGTCCCATGTGTTGAACAAGATTTAGTGTAGGTTGCAGATCAGGGGGAGGATCCATCAGTTGCTGAGGGAGTGGCATAGCAAGTGGCCTCTTAAGGGAGATAGATGTATTTGGTGGCTCATTCTCCATGCCATCTTGCGGGCCATTTGGGGGGAGAGGAATAGAGAATTTTCAGAAATGAGACAATGGTTCCTGAAAGGGTTGGGGACTTTGTTGTGGAGAGGGTGAGAGGATGGGCTAAATTCCTTTGCGATGTAGATTCTCATAACTCTTCTTTTTTGGAACTACTGGGGGGTTAGGTGTGTGTCACATTCTCTGGATGTACTCCTTTTGTATAGGGATGTTTTGAGAGCTTATTTCTTATACTTGTAAATCTTTTTCTCTTCATTTTTTGTACACAGTGGTACCATCCACTTTCAAAAAAAAACTTCTTAGATCAAAAATATCTTAGTTGCCTTCTTGATGTCATGAAAGCCCTTGGGTGGTAGCACGGTTTACATATATACTTGTTGAGTAACATCTGTTAGAGGCCCGAACTCTAACCCCAAACCTAGGCTTTGAGTTTAGAGAATCTCTCACATGCATAGATGAAAGACCCTCATGGATTTCATTGTGGGATTAAATCACAACAGCCCCCTTGCACTGAACCAATTGGTTTGGGGCGCATCACGGGTAGGGCCAAGCGTTCACATATAGATCCAATGGATAAATCTGGCTTTGGTTCTATGTTGGAGGCGTGAACTCTAACCCAAAACCTAGGCTTTGAGTTGAGGGAATCCCCAACATATATAGAGGAAAGACTCCCATGGATTTCTGACATGGGACTAACCACAACAACACCAAAAAGGATAATCATGACATCTTTTCCACTAAGATCATGACATACAATTTCAACGAATATTTTTATATAAATAAAACTTTATGATGGAAATCCATGTAAAAATGCCTTTAGTAAATTGGTGTTGCTGACTTATACAATTGTTTATTAACCAAGCAGTTCTTTTGATCAATTACACATCAGAGCATTGCTCCATTTTCTAGAATTGGTGATCACTTCTAAAAAATGTTGTTTGGAATCCTTTTGCAGTTCCATGCATTGCTTTGAGGGGCCTGAGTGGAATTACCTGAAAAGAGGCAGGGAATCATTTGCTAGGGGTCCTATGGTTAAGGCTGATCCACAAGGACGTTGTGGTGGAGCTCTTGTATGCGATCTACAAATGGTTATTCTCAAGGCTGCTCAGGTGCATTTCCATATGCCCATTTGTGCATGTATACTTTTATTATCTTGTTAATGAATATGTGGCACAGTTTATGCTGTCTAAAACAGTATCTTGTAGAATGCTTTCATTTTCTTTTGGTCTAAAATTGTTTAAAATCACTGAATACAAATGCTGTTGCTTGATTCTATTAAGAAACAGGTGCTTGCCACTGTGGCAGATCCCCTAAAAAACAGTGAACATTTTATTGAGAAGAAGGGTAGAAGAGAAGTAAAACAGCATACATGCCAATATAAATGCTCATCACCTCACATTCACTTTTTAGCACAAACATGACACAAAGTTACAAAAGGGGAAAACCTGCCAAAGAGAGAAATTTTCTTCAATTTCTTTTTTCAGATTATATTTAAAATCTGTTTACCTATTACAGTTGTAAATGGTACAAAACCTTCCAAAAAAGGTGTAAATGGTACCAGTTTATCCACCTCCCTTTTTTTTGGGGATGGGTGGGTGGGTGGGAAGGTGGTATCCCCCTTCGTCCTGACTTCTGCTACTTTGTTTTTTACATGCTCATCAATAGTAATTGCTGCATCACCTTTACTCAATTGTACATCTTCTGTTTATTTAATAAAATTGGTGGCACAGTGTTGCACCCTTTTATTTTTCTCGATTCAATCGAGACATGCTTCTTCGAGTTAATCGAGGTAATCTACATTCGGCGACCGGTGGAATACGGCGCAAATCCAATACCATTGCTTCGTGGAGTAGCTCCATGCGTTGGGATCCACAGACCCAACCTCACCACAAATTACGAATCCCTCGCAGCAACTGATTGGTTGAAGCCCAAACAAATTTCACAACGACCGCTAAACGGCTGAGTGCCAAGTGTCTTGTGGTTCTATTCAAGCTCCTAGATTTCGGGAACTCCCGCAGAAGGCCCGGGATCAAGCAAAGCTACATCGCAGCAAAATGATACACATGTGGGAGACGTTCACCTACCCACAGAGAGTCCGGCATGTGCGTACGAGACGATCCCGACAGAAACAAACTCATCCCCTTATTCAACGATGCAGAGGAGACCAAAGAATAAACAAAGGAGAAGTCTTTTCTCCCTTCCACACTTCCTGGCTGCAGCAAAAAGACAAAAAGCAGGGTGGAGCATGGTTTAAGAAGAGGGGAGGTGCGCCCGGGGTCATTAAAGACCCGTGCGACTCCTTTTGAACCCGAGGGGGGGGGTGACCGGGGTCAACAGACCCCACGCGGCGTCAATTGACTCCGGCGGCCCAGCCCTGCGAGGGTCGTTTGACCTCGGTGGTCCCACCTGGGGTCAAACAGACCTCGTGAGGGGCTGTTTGACCCCGGTGGGACCCACCGGGGTTGCGCGACCCTGGGTGGGGTCCACCAGGGGTGAAACCCCCTTCTGGCCCTCTTTTCCACCCCGGTGGACATATCCAGGGTCATTTTAACTTCGGGACCCTTCATTTTACCTCGGACTTCTCTTTTTCTCAAAAAAAAAAAAGAAAGGAGAAAATTGGGGAAAACCCACCTACTCAAGGTGGGGTTCAAAAATCAACCCACCTTGTCAAGGTGGGATGGAAAATTTAACCCACCTTGTCAGGGTGGGTCCATCACCTTCTATAAATACCCCATGGGTTTAGAAGGAGATTGACATGAAGAAGAGAAAAAAGAAGAGACGCACGGGTAGCTAGAGCTCGAGATTTGTTATTTGTTCATCCCATTTCGGAGTATGAAAATGTAAATACCTCGGGCCTTATCTATGCCCCCAGCGGCTATGTGTTCTTTTGCGCTGCCCGCCTTTGGGTATTAAAAAATATATAAATATCTCGGGTCTTGCATATATGCCCCTAGCGGCTCTGTATGGCTATTTTTTATGCCTTTGGGCCAGGAGGAGTGTACCGCTAAAGGGTGTGCCCATGGGGGCAATTAGGGGCGTACCGTTGAGGGTTCACGGGGCGTGCCGGGGAAGGCTTTGAAGCGTACCGCTGAAGGCTGGGAGGAGGGCGTACCGGCGAAGGGGGCATTTGAGGCGTGCCGCTAAAGGTTTGGGGGGGGGGGCGTACCCGGCGAAGGCGTTGGATGAGCACGCTACTGAAAAAGGTGACCAGAGTGCATCGTTGAAGGGCCAATCAGGGCGTAGTGTTGGAGGTTCGATTAGTTTTCAATTTCTCATTTTAAGGCTTTTCTTTTCTTCTTATTCTAACTCTTAAGTAGTTTTGTATAAACTCCCTCCTTGTTTTGTTTTGTTCGGTTCAGCCTCTTTTCTTGCGGGTTGGGCGTTCGGGCTGCCGGGTAGTTGATCAGTTCGGTTCTCGTCGTGGTGCCGGCAGTGGCTTGATTAGCTGGGAGGTTTATTGATTATTCCATTCGCTTGTTGCTTCCTTTTGCCTCTTTTAATGTTTTGTTATTTTCTCACAAAAAAAATTCGGCAGCATCTCCCCTTAACCCGGGGCGTAAGGGAGATAAAGGGAACGCGTCCACATGGAGTGGCGGAACCCGACAACTGGAGGTGGGCGCCCGGAGGCAACAACACCTTTATAGAACCTCGGAAAACGTGAAGGAAAGGGCTCGGGGCAGGGCCAAGAAGTGTGCTGTTGAGGGCCTGAAGGGTGTGCCGCTGAGGGCAAGTGGGTGTGCCGCTGAGGGCAACTGGGGTGTACCGCTGAGGGCCAGCGGGGGTGTGCCGCTAAGGGCAACTGGGTGTGCCGCTGAGGGCCAATGGAGGTGCATCGCTGGAGGCTCAAACAGGGCTAGTGTATGGGCTGGGAGACTTGCAGGCCGTCCAGGGAAAGAAGAGGGGAAGTTTAAGGCTAGAGATAGGCCACTGGTAGCTGGGTATTCGGAGGGTGAGTAAGAATCTCCCTCTCTCTTCAAGCCCGTGGGCACAGCAGGTGGTCGTGGAAGGGAGTGAAGGATTCATGAGGCCAAGGATCATGGGAAAGCGATCATATCGACATGAAGACCCAAAAAAAAAACACCGGAGAAATGGAGAGACGGAGGGAAAACGAACAACCCCATCAAAAGACCGTGAGAGCTAGCGCAAGCCAATAAAACTCATAGAGAAACCCAAAGAGGGTGATTTTCATTTATGGGGAGCCAAAGCAAGGATGGCAAACTCGGTTTCGGTCTCGGTTTCGCCCGGGTCCGAAACCGAGTTGACTCGGTTTCGGTTTCGGTTTCGGCCGAAACCGGCCGAAACCCATATAAAAGGTCAAAAAAATTAAATTAATTCTAAAAAATATGATAAAAAATCATAAAAAATATTAATAATCACTTAAAATCACAAAAATCATTACACATGCATTTGACTGAATAAGTTAGTGCAATAACTTTGAAGTAGACAACTACAAAAATTGAACTTCAAACATTGAACATGTGATAGTTAAAGTAATATTCCATTGTACATTAATACAAGCAGTACAAAATTAGACAAAATAGATAAAATAATTGTTACAAAAATTCATTGATTCTTACCTAATATGGATAATAATTATTAGAAGAACCTTCTCCCTCATCGTCTGGCCCTTGATGTTGATACCCATAACCATGTTGCATGTATGGTCTATATTCACTATAACCAAACAATGAGGTAGCCAAGTCCTGCATCCCTCTTTGGATCCCTCTTGGAGTGTTTGGTTGGCTTGAGCCGAATCCAGTATCAGCATAAGAATCTTGAGGAAGAGAAGAGGAACTGGCCGGATGGAAGTTGAATGATGGTTCATAACCCCACGACCGATAAATCGCTGCCTCCTGTTGGCCACCTCCATAACCTGATGGATGCCCATATTGACTCTGTGACTCATGTCCTCCCTCACCCTGACTGTATCCTCTGCCTGTGTCTGCGTGGAAGGAGGAAGGACCACCAGCATCCCCACCGCCAGTAGTAGCACCTGTAGCACCTGGCACATACGAAAATATATAATTTATCTCCTACCAAAACCTTTTCTGATTCGAACTGATAATAAGAATTTAAGTTACTTTCCAAAATAAAAAATCAAAGGATCACGAAACCTGCAGTCTCCAGTCGCCTTTTGGCCTTTGGGGATGCTTTTTCCTGTGCCGGTGTGCTTTCTTCTTGCACCCTTGACATGAATCCTGTTCCCCTTGGCGTGTGTCTCAAATAAATCTGCTTTAACTGTTCAATTGCCGGGTCCTCTCGAGCAGCAATATTTGTTCTCTCAGTTTGCCCATGCACTGATGTACTTCTTCTTAAGGATGTAGGTGCCTTGCCCATTCTAGGAGTGACTGGCCTGCTATCTGAGTCGGAGTGTCTAGCTGGCTGAAAATCATGTTGCTCCTCAGTGTCCTCAACAACCCTAGACATGTGGGCATGAGTATCTCTGGCCCTCTTTGATTTTCTTCTTAATTCGGGATCCCTTTGCTCATCTTCATCTAGTATGCCCTCTGCCCATCTTCTATCATCATCATCAAAAACGGGCTCATCAACCTGCTCTCGTGTCTCCACCCAAGACTGCAACGGATTCTCATCATCAAATAAGGCATCCACATCAATTTCTGCGGCGGCATCCCCGGCGGCGCGTTTGTCTCGCAGCTGTTGTCTCAACCTCATATTCTTTATTCTCAACCTCATATTGTAGTGGCAGTACACTAATTTCTCTAACCGTTCAGCCTTTAGCCGATTGCGAACCTTTGAGTGTATAAGGCTAAACGTGCTCCAATTTCTTTCACATTGACTTGCTGATGTTGTTTGACTGAGCACCCTAATTGCAATGAAAGCCAATGCATTGTTACCCATATCTCGGTTGTTAACCATTATCCACCAGTCAGCTGTTCCACCAACCATAAAAAAATACATTTTAGTTGTAAAAATATATATTCATCAGGTTAAGAAATCCAAAAAATAAAATATACCTGGGCTCACTCTTCCCACAGCGTATTGCAATTGGGAGTCAGCATATGTCTCAGTCCTCATTCTGTAATGGTTCATCTACAAACATAAAGTAATAGATTAACATAACTACTTAAATAAATTCTATACATGTTATTGACAGTATCAAATAAAGGCGAACCTCTACTTCGGCCTCCAGTCTCTTTTCTGGATTCCTCGATAAACGACCAATGACTTTTAAAGTCCCTTGAAGCACCTCGCCATCAACATGTGCATCGGCACCGTACATAAATCGAGGGTTGAAGAAATAACCTGCATTTGTGTATAATTAACTAAATAAAATTTATAAAATAACATAAAGGCATTACCTCAATTTCAGTACAATTAATCACTCACCAGCTGCATGCAAGTCATGGTGTAATGTGTTGTCCCATCTCTGGTCAATAATTTTCCACCATTTTGCATAATGTTTGGGAAGGGAATGCTGCAACTCCAATTTGGCACGGTCCATGGCCTCGTATAGATAGCCCATATCATTCTTCTCATCGCCATCCACCATTCTTAGGACCTTCACGAGAGGTGTGACTACTTTCAAGTACCGTGACACCCTGTCCCAGAATTTGTTGTCGTCCACGACGTGGCAGACATCCAGATAATCCATCTGTGTATCAACATTGCCCTTGTCGATGTATTCCCGCAGGGCATTGTGGTACATGAAAGCTTTCAGCTCATTCTTGTACCTGTGCAGATAAATGAAAATTGAAGCTGCATCAACTGCTACATATCAGTAAGGATAAAGTATCAAGAATTGAGATCAATCTTATACCTGTGCAAAGACTCCAAAGAAATAAAATTGGAAGCAAATCTGGTTGGGCCTGCACGGATGATATCTCGCCCTCCACTGGCATGCGCCCTGAACATATTTAGTATCCTAGGATGGCCATAGATATACTGTGTGACTTTTTGTGCCTTGTCAATTGTCTTCTTCACATGCTTTTCCTTCCCTATGTCTTCAAGCATCAGATCAAGACAATGTGCTGCACATGGGAGCCAATATAAATGACTGCGCTTTTGCATCAATTTCTTTCCTGCAGCCTTGTAACTGGCTTCATTATCAGTCACCACCTGCACAACATTCTCCTCTCCAATTTGTTCTACCATGCCATCCATCAAATGAAACAAATAATTTGCATTCTTTTCATAATCTGATGCATCAACTGATTTCACAAACACTGTACCGCTGATGCAATACACCAAAAAGTTTATCATGGACTTTTTCGTAGTACCAGTCCAACCATCACACATGATGGTGCATCCTCTCTCCACCCATATATGCTTGAAGCTTTCAACCCAATCATGGAGCTCCTCAACCTCTCCCTCAAGGCCACGCCCGTATATGTCTCGACGTGAGGGGGCTTGCAAGCCAGGGCCAGCATCTGCTATGGCATCTATCATAGGTTGGAAATATTCACTTGAAGCTGCATGTGCAGGGACACCTGAATGAAAAAACCATTTGCAAATAGATTTAAATGCATGCCCTGCAACTTCTGCTGATTTTTTGACCCCTCTCATTGCTTGCTTGATTTTAGGTTGTGTAGCTTGGGGCCTTCTGTGCAGATAGCTGTCCATGGGACCTGTTCCCTGCGTATGTGGGGCAGCACCAACGTCAGGACGTCGTGCAGCTGTACTCTCATAAGTCCCTGATCCCATGGCTCCCTTCCCTTTCCTTCGAGCGGCTTGTTCACGCTCCCTTGCTTCAGTCAGCTCTGGATCAGAATCCTCAGTGCCTTCCTCATCATCATCCCTTCTAACCCTTCTGCCAGAAATCTCCTCAGCAATTTCAGCCTCATCCTCAGCCCTTTGTTGCACCCTCTCCCTTTTCCCCAGAAGGCATTGGCGCATCTCTTCTCGCACCTCTCGGGGACAGTTGTCACATTGTCTGACCTCTCCTCTTACCCCTGCCAAATGTTGTTTTCCTCTGGTAATTCCGCCATACATTTCCTTACCACAGTAATTGCATTTCACCTTTCTTCTCTTAGCATCTATTAAAGACACGTGGGCCCACCCCGGATCCTCCTGCCCTTGCTGCTCCTGTGTTTGCTGACGTCTAGGCATGATGCTGCATTAAGACAGTGACACACAAAAAGGTATAAGTACAATTAAAAACTTAACCCTTAATTAGCAAGTAACCCTTAATCACCCTTGCAAAAAATCAATTACCAGTATGATCCCACCCCAAAATCTTCAATGTAGTTTAATTGAGCTTCAATTTAGCCTAAGCAAACTGACTTAGACAAAAGCCCCAAATTTTATATACTAATTAACCGTTAATTATCATTTACCCCTTAATCACCTTTTGAAAAAATCAATTGGCAGCACGATCCCACCCCAAAATCTTCAATGAAGCTTAATTAACCTTAAATTGTGGCTAAAAAACTCGAATTAGACAAAAGCCCCAATTTCTATGACCTAATTAGGGCTTAATTAGCAATTAACTATTAATCACCCTTGGGAAAAACTAATTACCCGCATGATCCAACCCCAAAATCTCAATGAACCTTAATTTAACTTCAATTGAGCCTAAGCAAACCAATTTAGACAAAAGCCCCAATTTTTAAAATCTGATTAGGGTTTAATTAGCAAATAACCCTTAAGCCCTTAATCACCCTTGGAATAAACTTAATAAGCAAGACTTGCTTACCCCAAATTTTTAACCCAACCAAAAGAACACAACAAAATAATCAAACAAAACCCAATGAAATTAACCTCAAACAAAATAATCAAACCCTTGAAGTTGAAGTTGTGTTGGCGCAAGAAGGCTCCCTCAGACCGACTCGGACGGCCTTTCACCCTTGGTCGGACAGCTGCCGGCAGGCAGCAGCCGCAGCAGCCAGCAGGAGCAGCCGCAGGCAGCAGCCGCAGCACAGCAGCAGCAGGCCGCCAGCAGCAGCAGCAGCAGGCAGCGGCAGCAGCGGCAGCAGCACAGGCGCGGCAGCGGCAGCAGCGGCAGCGGCAGCAGCGGCAGCGGCAGCAGCGGCGGCAGCGGCAGCGGCAGACACCAGGGGGGGAAGGTTTCGGCCGAAACCTGTGGGTTATGGGGTTTCGGGGGCCAACATTGGCCATAAAGTCACTAGTTTCGGCCGAAACCAAACGGTTTCGGGCCGAAACCGTTTGGTTTCGGGCGAAACTCGTATCGGTTTCGCCCGAAACCGATACCCCCTTTAGTTTCGGATTGCTACAGTGTTTAATGTGTGTTTCGGATCGGTTATGGCCGAAACCGATACGTTTCGGCCGAAACGTATCGGTTTCGGCCGAAACTGCCATCTATGAGCCAAAGGCCAAAGCCCTATATGCACATTACAAAAGAAATGCCCAAGACGAGGCCATGGACAAAGGAAAAAAAAAGAAATCCAAGACAAAGAACGGGAGGAGGAATGGAATACGAAAGGGAAGAAAGCATTGGGGCCTGAAACATTGGCCACTGTCCCCAACCCTCTCCCCCATTACATCGAGCTCTCTCCCTCTCCCTTACTCTTGCTTTTTCCCGGTGGTTTCTCCCTTCTCTTCTTCCTCTGTCTCTTCTTTTTGTGTCTCCTGCCGTTTCAGCCTTTTTTTCCTTTCCCCCTTTTTTTCTTGTTGAAGCGGGAGTGGCTTTATACTCCCTGCTGCCGGAGCCTTCGAGCACGGCCGTCGAAGGCGGGAAGTGGCCTTGTGATCATGGGGTTTGACCTCCCCTGTCCTGGGTGTCAGTGGGGTAGCCTGCGTGGCCCAATCCATGGTTGACACCTCATAGAGCTCACTGCGCGCCAAGGATGCGTAGGGCATGGGCAGCATGTCGTTTAGCCGTTGAAAAGGCTTCACCGCTGTGCCGCTGGCGAGTTGAAAAGGCGTGCCGCTGGAGAGCCAAAACGGCGTGCCGTTGAAGCCCCTGGAGGGCGTGCCGCTGAATGGCTTGGAGGGCGTGTCGCTGAAGCCCCTGCAGGGCGTGCCGCTGAAGACCCCCCCCCAGGGGGGTGTACCGCTGAAGACCCCCCCAGGGGGGGGGGTGCCGTTGAGCTGGGATCCCGAGGGGGGTGTGCCGCTGAAGGGCTCCCCAGGGCGTGCCGCTGGGGCCTTGCCAGGGTGTGCCGTTGCGGCCTCTTGGGGCTGGGCGTGCCGCTGAAGGGCTCCCAAGGGGGTGTGCGTACTCGGGGCTGTTCTGAGCCCATCGTGGGCACGAGTCATGGCCCGTTTGATTCTCTTTGAGGCCCACGAGCTGTGGGGCCTTTTGTGCTTGATTTCTCCGGGGTTTCTTCACTCGGCGCCGTTGCTGACGCGAGGCCGAGCAGGATATCCAAGTAGGCATTTTTTTTTTTGGTGTCCACAATGCCCTAATATGTCTCCAGCCTCCTGTAAATCACACTTGTGCCTTTGAATCATAGGGTTTTGCCAAACTAAACACGGCTTTTGCTAAAACCCTAATTCCTTCAATAATTATTGTTGTTGTTGATGTATGGGGAGGGTTCATTGTGAGCCACGTAAGCGAGTATGCCCTTGACATTAGAACCTATGTAAGGAACTCTAGGACTTTCTTTGACAATTAATCAAGGGTGTTCGGATGTTATGACGATGTAAATCAACACTGATTGCGGTCAGTGTGGAAAGGTTCCGCACCTGAACCTACATCCTCTGATCAAACTAAACCCACGGAATGAACCATGCTCGGGCTATTTAAACAGCCTTATTTGTGCATCGGTGTAGATTTCCCTTTTCTCCGAGAAGGTCTAGAAATCTATACCCATCTCTCACCACGTGAGACACAAAATAATATTAAAGAAAAAATTCCGTGACCAACACACAATCTACTTTCCTTCAAAAAAGAAACACTCAACCGCCAAGTGATTCAGCTACATAGACCAGTTGGAATGACCAAACAAAAGAGGAAGAGACGAGAGACACCAACTAGGCCATTGGACCTCCCTACCAGGTGTGCCACTCTATTGGGGTGCATGTCACCCTACCAGAGCGTGCGCCACCATACCGGGACGTTCACCACCCTATCAAGGTGTGTGCATGCATCACCCTACCAAGACATATGCCATCTTACCAAAGCATGCGCTACCCTACCAGGACGTGTGCCACCCTTTTCTGGCATGTTTTATTTCACTAGGACATGGTCCATTCTACCGTGATGTGCACCAGACATGTGCCACATCCTATCATGAAATGCACCACTGCTCTAGAGTGTGCTTTATTGGCATGCACACCACTTCATCTAGGCATGTGTCACATCACCATGTTATGTCGACAAATTGTGAGGGACATGCCGTCAGGCCATGAAGGCTTCATCATGGTAAATGCCACTCACCTATGAATCATTTGCACCCTATCCGTGCATTTATCTGGGTCTTTTGACATTTGTATTTCAAATCATGATGAAGCGTTGTTAATCATCTATCACACATTGGCACAATCATGAGTGCTTAATTAAAGCTTCTGTATTTGACCAAAGACTTTGGATGAGAATTGTTTATTTTTGCTTTATGCTATTTTATATTTCTTCTTATTTTCTATATAGGTGTTGAACTCACGGAAATAAATGAATAAATAAATAAGTAAATATTTATTTAAATATTTCCCCTTTGAAGAAGAAAATGCAGATTCGTAGTTATTTAGGTAGTGGGTATATTATTATTTTCGCGAATTTAGGTTTATCAGACGGTTAGGGATCGGGTACTGGACAATTCCCCACCGACCGCAGTCGGTGTTTATTTACATCGGTACGAATCCGAATACCCTTGATTAACTGCCAAAGAAAATCCACCGTTTACATAAAATTAGCTGTGATGCTGAAGGCATTGCCCTGAGCACTAAGTCGTGCGCGGCGGTGCCAAGTATTGAAAACGTTTCAGGAAGGACTACGGGCTTAACCGACGTAGTTACGAGGATCGAGGTAGGTCCTCAAATTCGTAATCTCAAGGCTCAAGACCTCTATGTGTTGGCCATTCGACCTTTATGAGGTTAACTGAGGCTCGAAACTTCATACTTATCTTCGAATGATGCGAAGCATGGTATTTCACGACTCAAACATTCACATGATTTTGTAGAGTCATGCTCACATGGCCACTAGTATATTTCATAAAATGTTATAAAGTGTACAAGGTATCACAGGTACATTTCATGAGTAAGACTTGTTGACAAGTTTTCCGATTGCACATGATCTTTCGTTCACAGGCAATCAAGATTTTGGTCGTACATGACTCTTTGCTCACAGGCAATCAAGGTAATTTCAGACCTATCATGGGTATTTCTGTAATTTTTCACTTTGGTGGTATTTCTGCAATTTTCCCTGTCATGAGGGGTATTTATGCAATTTGTCTAGACTAAGGAGGTTTTGGTGACTTCTAGACTGAGCAGGGATTTTTTTTGTATAATTTTGGTACTAGGCGCAAGTCCCTCGTTGGGGAAGACCCGTTGACCAAAGACTGTCGGGGGATTGCTTCCCCTTCTTAAGTTCTCATGAGCCGGGACCCGGCTTAGCATGTCCACCAGTGCAACGACGGGGATCGACCTATCCGGTCAGGTCGCGGGGGTCAAGGGGGCAGCGCCCCTTGCGGGGGGTCTCCGGGGGGCGGAGCTCTCGGAAGAATATTTTTTTTTATGATCGCTCTCCAAGGAGTGGCACAACCCGATGTTCGAAGACAATCGAGGCTTTAGTTGTACATGACCCTTTGCTCTGAGGCAATCGGGGTTTCTCCATATAGGGATTTTTTTCTAGATTACACAATTCACAAAAAGGATTGTGATGCACATGGGGTTTGTAGTATACCCTCACAACACAACAACAAGGTTTCTGAACCAAGCACAAGCACCAACCATGAAACCCAAAAGATGGGCCTTTGAACAAAGCACAACCAACACTTGCAGTTCTCTCTGTGTCTTTCTCCTCGCCCCCCAAATGGACCCCACTGGGGGTATTTATAGAGTCCCGAGGGAATCCCGACGGTTACACCCTCCATCCGGGGCAAAACAAGGGAATTTGGGAGTGATCCGGGGCAAACCTAGGGAATTTGGGAATGGATCCGGGGCAAAACTTCATGTGGGGGGTGGACCTGGTCCAAATCCCCCATTTCGGGGTGGAACCGGGGCAAAACCCCCATATGGGGGTTGGACCCGGGGCAAAACCCATGTGAGGAGGGTGGAACTGGGGCACAACCCCATGTGGGGGGTGGACCCGGGGCAAATCCCCCATAAGGGGGTGGAACCGGGGCAAAAACCTTTGGGGTTGGAACCGGTCCAAACCCCCTATATCGGGGTAGGACCATGCTGCCACTACCCCTTTTGTTTCACATTGGGTTAAATTTCTCCCTTGATTAAAGGGTTGTTATTGCTGCTGCCAATAATTTTATTTGCTGTGCAAACTTGGGCTGCTGCGGTTGGAGCTGTTGTATGCTGCTGTTGCAGGTGTTGCACTGTATGAGTCGACCTGAGGCTTTGCTGGGTCGACTCAATGCTGGTTGCTGTGTTGCTAGTTTTGTTAGCAGTGGCTGCTGTTAATTGTATTGTTGCTGCCATTGCAGCTATTGTTATTGTTGTGCTGCAGTAATTTTGTCATGCTGCTGTTGCAGCTATTGTCATTGAGCTGTTGTTGCAATTCTTGTACTGCTGCTGCTGCTACCAAGTTGCTGCTGCAGCTATCAAATTTGCTTGCTGCTGTTGCAACGGTTATGTGCTGCTGTTGCAGTTGTTGCATTGCATGAGTTGCTGCTGCCACCCCTGGGTACTGCTACTATTGCATCGCTGTAGCAGGGCTGCTGCTGCCTTTGAGTGTTGCTGCTGCTGTCATGCTACTAATGCCACTTATGTTAGCATGCTTTATACTTATCCTTAATTAAGGACCCAGTGTACTGCATACTAACTAGGGTAGAATGCTTACTCAAGGTTTAATCAGCTTCATTTGGGCTTTAATTAGACCTCAAAGCCTTTTAATCAAGTGTTTTGGGTGGACCCGGGGCAAAACACCCCTTTTGGGGTTGGAACCGGGGCAAATCTCCCAAAGGGGGAGTGGCCCCGGGGCAAAACACCCCCTTTGGGGTTGGAACTGGGGCAAACCTTCCTTTGGGGGGTGGGCCCGGGGCAAAACACCCACTTTGGGGTTTGAACCGGGGCAAACCCCCCTTTGGGGGGTGGACCCGGGGTAAACCCCCCAAAATGGGGTGGACCCGGGGTAAACCCCCCAAAAGGGGGTGGATGCAGACTATTTCAACCCTTTGGGCTTCAAATTGGGTTAATTTCCCCTTGATTAAAGGGTTGTGATTGCTGTGTGCTATACTTTAACTGCTGGTGTTGCTCCTGTGGGTTGCCCAGTGCTGTTGCTGCAACTGAGTTGCTACGGTTATGCTGCAGAGCTACTGCTGCAGCCCTTGCTAATTATGCTAGCTGCTGCACCACTGTTAATGGTGTTAGCTGCTGTTGCTATTGAGCTGTTGCTGCAGTCCTTGGGCTGCTGCTGCAATTGCGGAGCTGCTGCCATGGCATTGCTGTTGAGCTGTTGCTGCAGTCCCTGGGCTGCTACTGCAGTTACTTTGCTGTAGCAAAGCTGCTGCTGCCTTTGAGTGTTGCTGCCATTAAATGCTGCTGCTGCAACTGGGCTACTGCTGCTATGCTGCAGAGCTGCTGCTGCAGCCCTTTGTGCTATTGCTGTTGTTGCAGGGCAGCATGCAAGCTGTTACTACTGAACTGCTGCTGTCCCCATCAGTTCTGCAGCCCTTGAGCTGTGGCTGCTGCCACTGAGCAGCATACTGCTGCTGCTACTGAGCTAGTGCTGCTGCTGCACTTTGCTCCAATACCAGCCTTTGGGCTTAAGCATTCTTCTGAAGAGTGTGCACAGATAGGTTTTGAGCATCCACTAAACTCCCTATTATCAGTATTTTCAGCAGAATGACCAAACCATGCCATACTATCCCTGCCATTGTCAATTATCCTTGCCATACTATCCAAGGATAGCATGTTGGCTGCCTCCCTCCTATTCTCATCAAATCTGGACCCAGATCTGGGATTAACAGATGATGGAGGTGTCCTTATATTTTCCATTTCAGAAATATCATGGTTGTCTTGTTTCATCATGGGTCCACTAGGGCCTGGACCTCCCATGCTTCAGCTGCTCAAATTTTTTTTGCTCCATGGCTGGATTCAGCACATTATTCCAGTAAACTTGCTGATCAAAAGAAGAGCTATTACTAATATTATGTTGCTGCAGCCATGATAATGCTGTGATGTTGCAGTTATTTTGGTTAAATAGGGTAGGATTTAATTAATCCACCCCTCCCTTTGATCCTATGTACAGGGTGGACCCGGGGCAAAAAACCCCTCCGTGGGGGTGGACCCGGGGCAAAAAACCCCCCAAAGGGAGGGTGGGCAAAACCCCCAAGGGAGGGGTGGACCCAGGGCAAACCCCCCAAAATGGGGTGGACCCGGTCCTAAACCCCAAAAATGGGTGAACAAGCGGTAGATCCCCCTATAAATAGCTCCTTTACTGTTCATTTTCCACATGAGGAGAGGGAAATTGACGTTTCCCACGTGTGTGGTGGTTTGGTGATTTTGTGCTAGGTGGGGAATTTTTATACCAATGAACTTCCCTTCCTAACTCATTTCACTCACATGTATTGTGGAATTTAACCACTTGTGGATGCTTTTTTTCTCTATCTATTTTGGGGAGTTAACAAATTGGCTCAACAACAGGTCATCGTATAAAGGTGGAAATCAAGGGTGTTCCTTCTTTAGAAGAATGTCATTAACACTGAATCCTTAGGCAAGTGGGGAGGATCCAAATTTTAGAAAGGACCTGAAATTGGCCTTTAATTGGGCTCCCACTAGGCAAAACTCGGAACCTGTTGATCTTAGGTAAAAGCCAAAGTTAAATAATTAAATAATGGTTAGAGAAATGTCACAACACTAATTACATCTTGACATTCTTTCCATGGAAACAACAGAGCTTCATTACTGGATTTGATGAGTCTTGTGGTTGGCAGGGTAACTTATTTTGGTCTCTTGGTTGCTGTTTTTGATATTTATCTTGTCATATGGAAGTTGGCTTTCTAGATTTCCTGTTATAAGGTGAAATTATGGTGTTTTTTTTTAATCAACATCTGTTTGTGTGATGTTCCATATGCAGCTCCATATGTTTTTTCTTATGGACTATAATCTGTGTGCTTGTAGGCTGGCCAGGGTTTCGTTGGGGATGATGATATTACTGCATTTGGAGGCCCTATCTCTGTTTGCTTTGAGTCATCATACATTATTAACTTGCGTGAACTGGACATCAAGCATGTTAAAGATTTCACATTTGTTCACGGTAATTATGGTCAATGCCAATGGTTCAATTCTTTAATTCGTGGATATGATTTCATGAGGGTGCATCGGCACAGGTTGCAGAAGCAACAAAGCTAGTGGTACATTCCAACCATTTTTTCTCTAGGAAAAAAAAACGTGCAGAAGCAATATATCATGTATTCAATTTTCCCTAGTCTGTTGGATGCTATTAGCCTGTTTCCTGTGCTAACAGGGAAAAAATTTCTTTGTTCAACCGCTCATTATTTTTTGCTCGATCATTTTTCTATAGTTTCAAATTTCTTGTGATCAAAGTGAAATAAATGACAACAGGCAAAGGACGATATGCTAGAAAAGTCTCCCTCTCTCTCTATATATATATAAGTTGAGAAAAATGTCCTCCCACCTTCAGAAACACCTCAAGCAACTCGGTGTGCCTCTTATAGAGGATGACATTGATAAAGCTCTGCTGTCCATTGTGCAAAGTGTTTAAATCACATGTGATTTTATAGGATTGTCAGTGATATTGTAAGTATGAAATATAGTTGCATCTTTTTCCACGGCAGAAGCTATAGATCAAGGCTTTGTTTTCTTGGAAGGGTACTTCCAGGCCACAATTCATTAGATCATAAAGATAGATCAAGGTTTTGTTAAAACTGAGAAAAAGAATGATTGAGATGGGCTGCTAAACTCCACATCAAGCTGTCTTTTGAGGTGAAATTCCTGTTTAGTTAGCGTTTGTAGTGGTACTCAGGTTTTGTTGGGATGTACTTATTACCATTGCATGTCTACCTGATTGTTTTGATTGCTCCTCATCAAGCTGTCTTTTGAGATGAAATTCCTGTTTAGTTAGTGTTTATAGGACACTCAAAAAAAAATCAGTGTTTATAGGAGTACTGAACTTCTGTTTATAATGAAGTGAAGACCACCGTTGGCTCTACCAGTTTATTGGTGGTGGACTATATTTTTTGTTAAAGTACTATTGATACACATCTCCCGGGAACTTTTCATAAAATTTACTTTTCTTTCTATTGAGTGTTTTGTTACACATTAATGAGATGTCAGCCCCATTTATATTTTAAAGGCTTTTGCACAATTACATAAAATGTTTTTTTTGTTGAATTCATTATTTATTTGTTTGATCATGAAGTTAGTTGGTTTGTGTCTATGATTGCTAATTTTAGGTTTATCGGAGATTTATCCATAATTCCATATTTTTGGAACAGGTTACATTGAGCCAGTTTTGGTGATACTTCATGAAAGGGAACTTACATGGGCAGGGCGTATCTCATGGAAGCACCACACGTGCATGTTATCTGCATTTAGTATCAGCACAACTTTAAAACAGCATCCCCTTATTTGGTCTGCTGCTGTAAGTTACTGGCTTCAGAACTTCTCCGAAAAAAAAAGAACAATTCAGCAGTGTCTATAGTTATGTTCATTTTTTTTCGGATTATGATTATGTTCTCACTATGGCCCTTAAGATTAGAGTTCATTTATAAATATTCTGCCTTCTGTTATTGTTGTCTATAATCTTGTTTTATCTTTTATTGGTTTTTTCAATTATGCTAACAATCCCTTTTCAAAGTGTTCTTTTTTTCCTTTTAAACAGGTATTGTCTAAATAGGTCGAGTTATCACCTTGTATATTGCAAAACTGTTTCGTGTTGTGATTCTTGTTTTGTGCTTCTTCATGGTTTTCTTAGAATCTGCCTCATGATGCCTACAAGCTCCTTGCAGTGCCGTCACCCATTGGTGGTGTTCTTGTTGTTTGTGCAAATTCTGTTCACTATCACAGTCAGGTCAGACGATTGTTGGTGATTAAACTTATAGCTTACTCTAGTTACTTGAACTGTATTAAATGACACTATTCCTCACCTAACACATGTTTTGCTTTTGTTTCAGTCTGCATCATGCGTCCTTGGACTAAACAGTTTTTTTGTTCCAGTGGAAAGCAGGTTTTCTCTTTTATCACTAGTGTCATCACCCTTTCCGTCATGGAAACTTATGCACGCTGTTTTAACACATGACATCCTTTCCTACTGGGGTAATAAGTGCATTGTCTAGATCGTCATATAGTTTGCCATTATTGTAATTTGTTCACATTGTGGCATGGGTGGAGATCAGCCTGTACAAGATAGATAGTTGCCATGGCCTTGCAAGCACAGCAATCATTAGATTGGCGTGAATTGTGTGGGGATCACAATAGAATTGCAGCCAGTTTATTCATTTTGTTAGTGATTATGAATTTGAGTGTTCCTTGTATTTCTTGTATTTTCTTTTGGCGAGATGCTACTGCTTTTAATTGGGTAGTATTGCACTTATTTGGGTATTATTGCACTTATTTTAATGCAGAGAGATTCCAAAACTTTGTTTTATGTGGAAACATCATGAAGAAAATATTGATAGTTTGCTGGTGTTGTGAGCATTTTCTACACTGCAAAAGTAGTGGCTTCAGCCAATTAGTTTTTCTAGTACACTAATTCATCCTTTGTTCTCTTTTACTTATCCCAATATGGTACTTATTTGTATATATAGTGCTAAACTTATTGTCATGCCATTGAATTGCCCTTCCTTAATCATTTCTTAAAAATAATTCTTTACTTCAGTGTAGATATACCTCGAACAAATTTCAATGTGGAGCTTGATGCAGCAAATGCAGCGTGGTTATCGCACGATGTTGCCATGTTCTCGGCAAAAACTGGAGAACTGCTCTTGCTTACATTGTTTTATGATGGGAGGTAAGCAATTCCTTGTATGTAGGGTCACTGTTGGGATCACGAGATGTCATCTGCTATCAATGTCTAATTAAGTGCCACAACTTGTTCTATCCTTTTCTGCTGGAAGGATTGTGCAGAGACTTGATCTTTCAAAGTCAAAAGCTTCAGTGTTGACTTCGGTTAGTCAAAAAGGCTTTTATTGTCAAGGATGCTTGAATTATTTCTTTTTCAATTTTCAGTCATTATCTTTATGGTTAAGTCTTTGACCATAATCATTATGTTTTCTGTGAAAGGGCATCACAACAATTGGCAATTCATTTTTCTTCTTGGGTAGTCGTTTGGGTGACAGCCTTCTTGTACAGTATGGTTGTGGGTCATCAGCTTCAAGTTTTGTCAACGGAAAAGATGAGGTTCTTCCACCAAATGTGCATTTACTCTATGCTTATGCTTTTGTTAGATATATCATTTTGATGGCTGTAATCCCCTCATTTGCTTCCTTTCTAGTTTTTGAAATTTCTAGTTATGTTTGCCTGAACATATAGCTTGGATTTTGATTTAAGTACATTTTGATGTTTAGACTGAAATTTTGATATGAAAACTGCTGATGGTAGCCCAACAATCACCATCTCCAATTTCTATTATTATCATATTTTTAACCTTTCTATTCATTCGAGGAAGTCAAGTTGTGAGACATTTGAGGTTGGCTACTAAATTGACAACTGTGCAAGGAGTGTACTTTGTCATATAAAGGAAATATCAGACTGGGTTATAGTCGGAAAGTCTTTGTCTATTGTCTGATGATATTCTTTCCTTTCTTTGCTGATGTTAATTGTTGATGCTTTCGTACAATTAATACCGATCTGTTGGAAACTAGATAAGCATGGCTCAAAGCATGCTGCCTTTCTCCTTTTGATACTCATTTTGCTAACAACTAGCAGTATCTAGGAAGTGCTTATTAAATACAGTGAAAAATATTACAATCATTGTGGGAGAACTAGTACCCACCATACAGTTAGAAGTGATTGAGATCAAAGGCAGTTCTGGTTTGTATGATGACACATTTTCCTGGCAAGCTAACACTAAGAAAATCCCATTTAGATTTGAATATGTTTTACACTGAAGGTGTGCCATTAATCTGATGATTCATGTGGCATTCTTATGGTCATCACAATTCTTAGTAAATTCAGTCATGTCTAGTTTCCCTCCTTTGATTAGATTTTTCTTCTTGGTGTCACTGAGACTTTATAAGAAAGAGGTGTGTATGTTGCTACTTATTTTTCTAGTCTTTCTTTTTTCAGTGTTTTCAAGTTAGAACAATTATCCAACATATACCAATAAAAATCAGACAAGGATACTGGAACAGCCCACTTTTTGAGTATTTAGAATGATCATCAAGGAGCAGTAATCTGATTATAAAATGTTTCCATGTGAAAAATATTAAAGAGTGCTCTGATGATAAAATGTTTAGAAGTGAAAACTATTCAAAAGGTCAGAGTGTTCCAAGAGTCTGCTTGATAGAGCAATTTCTGTAACAAATGGGATATTTGTTTTTTTGTAAGGTATCTTTCCAAATATTATGCTTGATGGTTGTTTTGGAAGTTTTTCATTAGCCATGAGCATTCTTCAATGTCTCTTATAACCTAACGTCAGTGGTTTTATTCCTCTGCACATTATTTCCGTTGAGTAAAATGTGATCCAACATCTGAGCTAAGTGCAAGAACCTTAGGTTATTTAAAAATTGGAAAAAGATCTAGTAGTTTGTAAGAGAATCAAACATAATGAGTCCATGCTTAATTCCAGAAGCTAAGATGAATTATGGATTTGCAGGTCTTCTCGTGAAGAAAAAGGATAAACATTTGAAAATGAAAGATGGGCAATAAAAGTATCTTGGAATGCAGCACTTTTATTTTGTTTCCTTGTACACGATAGGTGGGGTTATTTTTTGGCTATTTATCTCCTCCTTGGATGTCTGTCTCTTTTGCAAAGTCCTTTAACTTGATTTACAATGATTTTCTTTTCTTCCCTTTTCCTTCTTTTTTGGCTTGAATAAAACATGCTCACTTTCGTAACGTTGTTTGTTAGAATAGTCCCGTATTGGAAAGGAACAAACTCAACACTAATAGGTTTTGAGTTGGGTGGCATAATCCATAACTCTGACACTGTTATTTCTTCATCAGTTTTACTTTCAAAGTTTTGTTATCTTTTTATCCTAGCCATCAAAGTGAAGGGTTATTGGCTGATTGTGATCATTTGAAAAAATTACAAAATGCAGGTTGCTGACATTGAAGGTGATGCTGCTCCAGCTAAACGATTAAGGAGAACATCATCTGATACTTTGCAGGACAGTGAGGAGCTTTCTCTTTATAGCTCAGTTCCTAAGAGCTCAGAGTCCGCACAGGTCTGTGTTCGATCAGTTCCAGCAGTTGTTGAACTACAGCCTCTGTCCTGTTTATTTTGTCATGCTTGAGCTATTCTTATTGTGTTATATATGTATGTATAGCCAAGCTCAAGTCAAGCTCCAGCAGTTTGAAAATTAAATGAGCTGATTGTTCTGTTGAAGCATGGAAATTTAACAATGGGATGAATTCGTGCCTATTCAACATCTTTGTATATTAAATGATTTAGCTTATTTAATACTCACAAGCCTCTTCAAGCTATTGAATGATTCAACGATACATTTTCATACCTGTTTGAGCTACTAAATGAGTTTACAAGATGTATTTGTTGTTTTTGTTTACGTATCAGTGAGTTAAGGGTTAATTTTAATAAGGGCCATATCGTCTAGGCCTGTCAATGGATCTGGATATTATCCGGATCTGCTTCGAGTCCAAGTCTACGTTGGCGGATAAATTCGAATTCGTATCCGCTTTCTCGGATACGGATAATATCCGAATTTGAGTTGATGCGGATACAAATATCATACTATTCTCTTCGTTAAATATCCATCTGTAATATCATCAATTTTTTTATATATATATTTCATCAAAATTATTACCATTAGAGTCATTGAAAGTGTCCTTTGATTTTTTTACTTAGTATTGTTTTTTCCCTTTCTTATTCATCATCTTAATAAAGCTGAGAACAATCTCATGTAGAATATGTTAAACTTGTTGAGTATTTTGAAATCAGAGCGGATAATTCGAATAATTTGAAAATTTTGTTCGAATCAAATACGGATAAATAATATAGTAATCCGTTGGATAGCGGAGCAAAATCGGATAATTTGAATTTTAAAACGGAGCGAATACGGATAGCCATGTCGCTCCGTTGACAGGCCTAATATCATGGGGATCAACATGGAGGACAGAGATTTGTGGAGAGTAGCTTTCATCTTAGGCTGCAATATAGGGGATTTTCCCATCTCTTATTTGGGTCTTCCACTCTCTCCATGGGCAAGACATTGTAGAGATTGGAACAGTGTGATCCAGAGGTATGAGAATAGGCTGGCAGGGTGGAAGGCGAGACTTTTTTTCTATGGAGGAAGGTTAGTGCTCTGCAAATCACTGCTGAATTGCCTTCCCATATATTATTTTTCCATCTTCTAGATTTTGAGGACAACGACGAAGAAGCTTGACTCTATCCAAGCAAGATTCTTTTGGCATGGCAGTGGAGATCGGAGTAAGGGGTGGCATGATGTAGCTTGGGGCAGAATCTACAAAGCGAGGGTGATCTGGGCATTAGGAATGTTAGGGATTTCAATATGGCTCTGCTTTGCAAATGGCTATGGAAGTTGATCTCTGCTGAAGGTGGACTATGGTTGCAAGTCATTCGACATAGATATTACCGAAGGGTGAGGGACTGGGAGCTGACCCCACCCTTTTTGCATAATATTTCTCCCTTCTGGAGGGGTGTATCACAGTGTGCAGATATCATGTTTGTCAGTGCTCGCATTCGCATGGGAGATGGACAGAGGTGTGTGTTCTGGAGAGATAGGTGGTGTGGTGATTTCACCCTTCAGGAGAGGTTCCCTCAGCCTTTTGTCATTGCTTCTTCATTGGCAGCTGTAGTTTTTTTGAGCCTCAGCTCCCAAGAGGTACTTGTACTCCATCAGTTAGAAGGAACTTGTTGGTGGAGGAGATTGACCAATTCTTGGAGCTCATTTCCTTCCTTCAGACCTCGCAATGTAAGTCAATTGTATTGGCGGTTGGTTGTGGCGATGGGATAAGGAAGGAAAGTTTTCAGTCAGATCAACTTATGGGTTCATCTCTGATGGAGGTGTAAGACATGAATTGCCATCACACATTTGGAAGCCTAAGAGCCCACTAAAAATGAAACTGCTGATTTGGAGGATCTCCCATGGTCGGCTACTTGTGATTGGCTGGCCACTTTCATGACAGATATCCCCAGATTGTATGCTCTTTGCAAGGATGATGATGAGTCTCTGGATCACCTTTTTGCAGGACGCTCCTCCTAGGAGTTATGGACTGAGGTGCTGAGTAGATTCCCAGGTGCTGAGACGATTGAATACTGTGCATCTCCTCATCCGGCTATGGCACAGATGCTGGCAATTGAAGGGTGATCACCACATTTGGTGGCTGATACCTCATGCTAGCCTTTGGGCTGTATGGGGAGAAAGCAACACAGGATCTTCAAGAGGGAAGCTAGAGCTGTGGACATAATTGTTTCTTTTGTGTTGGAGAGAGTGAGGGAATGGGCCGTGACTTGATGTAATATGAACTCACAAAACTCTTCCTTTTTGGTTTTGTTGGGGGGATAATGGGTACCACATCGCCTTGGCGTGGCCATTTTTGTAGAGGGATTTTTTGAGAGCGCATAGATTACACTTGTATATCTCTTCTTTTACTTTTAATAGAATTTGCGGTACCAACCACTTTCAAAAAGACTAACCAAGCTATTAAGTAAGGTACTGAAAAATTCTAACGAGTTATTAAATAAGGTAATGAAAAATTGTAAGTAAACTGTTAAAATACATCAATAAGCTGTTAAATGATTAGTATGTCTGTTCATGAATACATGCGAGCTGACCTTGAAACTTGGCTTTTCTAATAGATGACTCTTAAAGTTTTTTCAAGTTCGTTCCTTAACTGACAGCTTAGCAAGTATCTATTCAGCCCGTTCATGAGCTGTTCACCGAGCACACTAGTCCATTTAAACCCCTCTTGAACTATTCCTAAATTACCTTGGCCTTTGGTTCATGCAGTATTGTACTTCACAATTCACATTTTTTTATTTTCTGGCTTATGTCCCTTACATTTTTTAATCTTTGCATTGTGTCTTGAAGAGCCTATAATTGCTTTCAATTCTTTAGTTTTATTTTTCTAATCTTTGTTTTGGACGCTCTATGATCCATTTATCATATAGCCTTTGTCCTGGTATTTGTTTTTGCTTTGCTTTTTAAACTTTCTTCGATGGGAATTCTGTATTGTGGCTTTATCAAATGATGTGTATGCTGGTGTTTAACGATCGTAAAATTTATGCTTCCCATTCTCTTTTTTTGTGCCTTCCAGTTTTGCATTGGTATTAATCCCTTTCTCTGGATTTATCAAGTGATGGATATCCTTGCTGCCAACTTTCTGTGCTTGCAGAAGAACTTTTCTTTTGCTGTTAGGGATTCTCTGGTCAATATTGGTCCACTGAAGGACTTCTCGCACAGTTTACGGATCAATGCTGACCCTAATGCAACAGGAATTGCAAAGCAGAGCAACTACGAACTGGTTTGTTCCTCACTCAGATGTCATTTTTCTGCTTTAATTTTGTTACTTGGATTGAGATAAATTATTCTGCTCGGACATACTTTATGTCTCTCTTCATTTCACTGCATTGATGTAGTATGATGAGTCTCATCTTTAAATTTTGATAAAAATCCTTTTCTTGAAGGAACTTGATGATACTTATCAATTATTGTTCTCTATTTAGGATTTTGTATATTATTCTTTTGATTTTTTTGCATATAAACCATCGTTGCATGAAAAATTACATAAATATCATTCCTGGAAACGTATTTGAACACATATCATTACTTTTGTCGAAATGTTGTAAAAATGCCACTCGGCTAAACTTCCGTCTGTAAAGAGGCAAATATTCTTCACGGATTTCGTTGTACACGTTAATTGAGTTTTTTATGATGAAGTTACCCTTCCCTCACCCTATATATATATAAGAGAACGATAGAGAGAGAGAGAGAGAGCACCTTGCCGTGGGCTATGACATCGACCTCGTCATGGTGCAGCACCAGGTGCAGAGCATGCTCCGCGTCGTTATCCACTACTCCTTCGCCGTCTCTGGGGTGGACACGCTCCAGGCGTTTCCAAGGGGTGTGGTGGTGGGGCACCAAGGGAGTCGACTACCAGAACTTGACCCATGGGCTTTAGATCTTCGATTACAACTGTCTGGGGGGTGAGAAGGATCGGATGTCTGTTCACCGGTAACCCACCTTAGTCGTGAACTACAGGACATTGTCTTCCCAATTCTGCCTCAGGTGGACCCTGGGTGCAAAGAGAGAGAGCAAGAGAGATTTTTGGAAGATCTCTATTGATGCTGACAAGGGAGTCATCGCCTGTTGTCCTCACATGCAGAACTTTCTAAATTTTGTATAAGGTTCACTGGAAGAGAACATGGACCTGGCCTTGTGTGCAGACATGGTGACCTTAAGTTGGTTGATTCTCCTCTGTTTCCTTCTCATTGCAAGTCTGCAATGGTCTGGTCTGCCATGTGGCTAATCCGGATGTGCAGCTCGACGCCCTGACCACGTGAACTCCATGAAAGAAGAGCCACTAGGGTCCTTGGCTAGCTGGATGACCACAGCTCACAACTGCAGCTGGCCCGGGCATCTCTTGCAGTCACTCCAACACCTCCATCTGCATCTCCCTCCCTGAAAAGTGGGTCCGCGGCACCATCCTCCCCTCCTGGGCAACATATCCACGCTCCAGCACCTCAACCTGACCTCCAAGTCTGTTTATGGCACCTTTCCATCACAGCTCAGGCTCTATTTGAAACTTGCCTGCATCTTTGTCTTTGGCAAACCACCTCTCCAGCAACCTCCCTCTGGAGCTGGGAAATCTAAAGAAGCTCTAGAAGATGCACTTGGGCAGTAACTTATTCAACGGAAACATCCCTCGGAGTATTTGCGATTGCATGTCTTTGTTCATGCTGGCACCCACCTGGCACCCCCATCGGGGTGTTGTAGAGAGAGAGAGAGATGAGAGCGAGGGAGGGTGCTGGGGAGGGCGTTTGCCCCCTCTGGCACTGGCACCCCATCCAGTTGGGGGAGGGGTGTAGAGAGAGAGAGTAGAGAGGTGAGAGAGTGGGGGGGCACTGGAGAGGGGCTTCTCCCTTGGGTGTTGGCACCCCCACTTAGCAGAGAGAGAGAGAGAGAGAGAGAGAGAGAGAGAGAGGTTTCTCATTCGGTGAAAGAGAGGGATGAGTGCTAAAGAGCGAGAGAAAGGTTTTTAATAAATGAGATGGAGCATAGTTGTCAAGGCGACAAGACAACCCAAGGTGTTCATAGGGAGCCTAAGTGCTTAGGCGATAAGGCATATGCTTAGGCGTTGCCTAGGCAACACCTTGGCACCTATTTAAAAACATAAATAATATATATCCCGATATACAAATTATGAATAATTATGAATAAGATACATCATCATCATCATCATCATCATCATCATTAGAGTCTTATCCCAATTATTTGGGGTCGGCGACATGAATCCTCTTCCGTCAAAGATTTCTATCGAGTGTTATATTCATATTTAAATCTAAGAAACTTATGTTCTTCCTAATAACATTGCACCATCTCATTCAAGGCCTTCCCCGAGCTCTTTTACTAGCATCCACTAAGATTTGCTCACATCTTTTAACTGGCGCTGAGTTAGGGCGACAAAACACATGTCCAAACCACCTGAGTCTATTTTTTCTCATTTTACTATCAATTGGGGTTATCCCCAAGTCCTTACGTATGCGCTCATTCCTAATCTTGTCTTTCTTAGTCTTGCTACACATCCATCTCAGCATCCTCATCTCTGTTACACATATTTTGTGAATGTGTTTCTTTCGTACTGCCCAACACTCGGTATCATATAACAAAGTAGGTCTCACAGCCATTCTATAAAACTTCCCGTTGAGTTTCACAGGCATACGACGATCACAGAGAACACCTGATGCTTTTCTCCATTTTAACTAGCCTGCCTTATTCCTGTGTGCAACATCGTTATAAATCTCCCCATTCTCGTCTATGATAGACTCCAAGTACCGAAAGCTACTACTCTTAGGAATGTTTTGTCCATCAATTAGAACCATATCTTTCTGTATCACTCTTTCATTACTAAAAGTATAGTGCATAAACTCATATTTGCTCCTACTAATTTTAAAACCTTTAGTCTTCTAGGCATGCCTCCAATGTTCTAACTTAGCATTTAAAGTATCAATACTCTCATCAATTAAGATAATATCATCTGCAAATAACATACACCAAGGGATATCATCATGCATTTGTTTTGTTACTTCATTTATAAATAAGGTAAAGAGATACGCACTTAGTGTAGAACCTTGATGCAAACCTATAGTAACTGAAAATTCACAAGTCTCTATAGCAATAGTTCTAACACTAGTAATAGCACTTTTGTACATATCCTTAACCAAATCAACATATCCCTGAGAGACTCTTTTCTTTCTTATTGTCCACCAAATCAATTCTTTCGGTACTCGATCATACGTCTTATCCAAATCAAGAAAATTATATATAAATCTTTTCTCATCTCTCTATACTTTTCCATTAGCTACCGTAGTAAGAAAATAGCTTCTGTAGTAGATCTATTTGGTATAAAATCAAACTGATTTTTCAATACAGTAGTCATACATCGAAGGCGTTTTTCGATTATTCTATCCCAAAATTTCATAGTATGACTCATAAGTTTAATTCTACGATAATTATTGCAGCCTTGAATATCTCCTTATTTTTTATAGAAAGGAACTACAACATTTTTTCTCCAATCTTCTGACATTCTCTATTCCTTTAAAATTTTATTGAAAAGTTTAGTTAGCCACTTAATATCAATGTCTCCTAGGCCTTTCCATACTTCAATAGATATGTCATATGGTCCTAAGGCCTTACCCACTTTCATTTTTCTTAAAGTACCATCCACTTCCGACATTTTGATATGTCTGAAATACTGATATTTATCAAATCTTGTTGTCTCTTGGGCACCTTCTAAAGAGAAATCTTGACACAATCTCAATTAAATAATTTCTAAAAATAACTACGCCAAATCTTCTTAATCTCAAGATCTTTAGTTAGAACCCTTTGATCTTCACCTTTAATGCAAAGAACATGATATAGATCTCTAGTTTTCCTTTCTCTTAATTTAGCAAGTTTAAATATATCCTTTTCACCCTCTCGGGTTCCTAATTTATTATACAATTCTTCAAATACCTTTGATTTAACTTCACTAACTATTTTCTTAACCCTCTTTTTAGCTATTTTATAAGCTTCTAGAGTTTGATTATTATTATTAGTTTGCTAAGTTTTAAAGCACTCTTTTTTTTCCTCTAATGGTATTTTAGATTTCCTCACTCCACCACTAAGTCTCTTATTTCAAATTCTTTTTATCTTTAGATTCGCTTAAGAGTCGTTTTGCTACACTCCTTATACAATTTGTAACATTATTCTACATTACATTAGTTTATTGTTCTAAATTTCAAATATTTTCTTTCAATAGATATTTTTTAAATGTTTCTAAACTTTTACTTTTTAAATTCCATAATTTAATCTTAGGGTAGTTATTTGTAATGGTCTTTCTTTGAATTTTGAGATAATGACATCCATTACTAACAACCTATGTTGAGGGGTTAGACTCTCTCCAGGAATAACTTTGCAATCTTTACATAAAACTCTATCGACCTTTCTAATAAGAAAATAGTCTATTTGACTTACATGTGTTCCACTCTTGTATATTATTAAGCGTTCATCCCTCTTCTTAAAGAAGGTATTAGCAATGACTAAATCATAGGCTATAGCAAAATCAAGAATAGTATAACCTATATCATTTCTATTGCCAAAATCAAATCTTCCATGAATCCTCTCCTAACCTCTATTATTTTTGCCCACATGACCATTAAGATCCCCTCCAACAAAGATTCTGTCTTCACTAGGGATATTTTGCTTCAAACTATCAATAGTCTTCCAAAATTACTTTTTAATGCTCTCTTCTAATCCTACTCGAGGTGCATATGCACTAATTACATTTAAAAGATCCTCACCTAAGATAAGTTTAGTTAAAATAAGTCTATCCCCCAATTTATTAACTTCTACAACTCTATCTTTTAAGTTTTTTATCTATTATTATAGCAATACTATTTCTAGAGTTATTATTATCCGTATATCAAATTTTATATCCATCCATATCTTTAACTTTATGTCCTTTTCACCTAGTTTCTTATAGGCAAGTTATGTTAACCCTCTTATCCTTCATTAACTTAACCAACTCTAAACTCTTGCCCGTTAAAGTTCCTATACTCAAAGTAGCTAGACAGATCTTATGTTTTTGGACTAGCTTCTTTACCCGTGATCGTCCAACCTCACACGGGAACTCTTGCTTATTTGACATGGCAATTGGGCGCCATTGCAGTGCATCGCTTATGGGAAATGCCCTAGCTAGTCCCTGCTCGCTTATCATTCCATCCGGGTTCTGATGTAACGCATCGCTTCCGGGAGACACCCTAGTATTGGCATAAAATGTAATTAGATCAGAATTCATGTAGTAGATGTGACAAAATTTTACTCCTGGCTGTTAACCTAATTTAAACCCTCCTTTCTCATTCGGACTTGGGACCGACCATGGCATAGTTGAATAAGATACATAAAAACATTATAGATTTAATATTAAAAATTGAGAGAGATTGAGGGAGGAGAGAGGGGTAGAGAGAGAGAGAGAGCACACACATAAAGAGAGGGGTGTTGGAGGAGTGTGTGGATCCCGATCGGCTACGACCCCACCTGACATTGCTGAGGCCCCTGACCTAAATATCTATGACCTTGCCTTGCATCATGGAGGTCCCCGATCCAAATTTTTTTGGGGTGGGGTATTATAGGCTATGTTCAGGCCAGGCAGCCCAAGGCACCTAGGCAGGGGTCCCTTGCTCGCCTAGGCGGGCGCCTTGCTAGCCTTTCTGGTGTGGGGGGGGGGGGGGAGAAAGGTGGGCTGGTGTCTTTGCCTCATAAAGGCGCTTAATCGCCTAGGCGATCACCTTGACAACTTTGGTGCAGAGACATGGATATTTGGTCTTTCTACAATTATAGTCAAAGATAACCATAGTTAAAAAGACAGATGACAAAGGCCAATTACGGCAATTGCATGTTTGTTACATTTCGACAAAAGTAATTATATATATGTTTTGAGGAATGATATTTTTGTATTTTTTCACATAAATTTTTGCTCAACTATGGTGCAGAGACATGGATATTTTTTAGGAACCTCCCCAGACCCCAGAGAGCTCTTGCTCCCCATTCGCCTAATTCGGCCCCCCAATCTTCTTGACGAGGCTGGGACCTCCCTAATAGCGAGATGTTTTGGGTCAGTTGAGGTCGGCTTTGTGAGATTCACAACCGGAGATGACTAGACAATCATCCGAGCTGAAGGCGAGAATCTCTAGCACAACGAAGGTCCCGACGGTTGTCACTGTGGAGGCAGGCGAATCATAGTTTCTGTTGAGGGTTCAATTTTAAGCGGATGGATAGAGAAGCCCGATACGAGAGGAAGAAGGCGAGTACGGATACCGGGCAAATTTGAATTCAAGTTAGATTCGTCCGGGCTTGGTTGCAGTAAGCCACTATGGTTTGGGCCACTTAATGGGCCTCACATAGACTGGCCCGATGCCATGGGCCCATAGCCCGAAAGCCCACCTAGCGGTCATCCGGCCTCCCACACCTGGTTTTCTCTCAGACCGAACCCGATAGCCTACTTGGCCTACGACTCACCCATATTCGGGTATCATGGGCATAATGGGCCGGGGAGAACTAGCATTGGTCATCTCCTGTCCTCGACTCCTTCCAGTCACCCGCCTTTGCCTCCATAACTCCAGTGTGACGAATCCCAGCCACCCCTTCGATAGTCGCTAGTCACCTGCGAAGAAGGTGATCGGAGGGACAGACCTTCTCCGACATCCTCTCATACAGGTGGGGGAGGAGTGCTCTGACAGTCGGCCATTGTTGGGAATTGATGTTGCCCCCTCTCTTGCAGCTGAGGAGCCCGGCTACCTCCTCTTGTAGGCGGAACAGTTAGAATTTGGGTCCGGGATTGTCCGGGCTGACTATAGGGAAACTCAATGTGAGCCCTTCTTCGGTGGGTCTACATCTTCCACCGTTGCAGGTGCAGTTGGGAAGCCGGCAGTTGTCGGGGATTGCTGTCTTGTCATCTCCCACGGTGGAAGATTGCGGTCTGGTGCAGGAACAATTGGTTTCCGAGACGAGGACACACCTAGGGGTGCTGGTGGAAGGCCCCTGACAACAAATAACAATAGACTATTGGCAAATGTTGGAGGGAATCGTGGAGGAACCCAAAGCTTGGCAAAGTGCAATGTTGTCCCCTATGACATGGACCGCCACATTTTTCGATCACTTGGATACCCTACACCTCCTGATAGGGAGGCCCAGGGGGTTGGGACCAGTCAGACATCGAAGGCGGAGGAACAAGTAAATGAGGAGGAAGTTATTATTTTGGAGACTTCGGGAGAGGCCAAGGACTCAGAGGAGGGATAGTTGGATGGGGAGGGGTTGGCGGATGTGGCCAGATTGCATTCATCGTGGGGTGCCGTATTGGAGCTTTCCCCTTACCATACTTGGGGCTCCCATTGTCTCCAGTGGTACTACGCTATAGTGACTAGCACAAGGTGATGCAAAGGTATGAATCAAGACTGGCATGGTGGAAGGCAATGCTTCTCTCCTATGGGATGAGAATGATGCTATGTAAATCTATGTTGGATAACCTTCCTATATGTTTCCTCTCTATATTCCAGATCCCGTAGACGATTGTAAAGAGGTTAGAGTCAATTCAAGAATAGTTCTTCTGGCATTGAATTGGAGATCGATGCAGGGGATGGCTTGATATTGTTTGGGGCAGAGTTTGCAAGCGTAAGGAGATGGGAGGAGTAGACATGAAGAACATTAGAGACTTCAACTTAGCACTGCTATATATATGGTTGTGGAAGCTTGGCGCCGAGGACAATGACCTATGGTTACAGGTCATTTGGTAGAGATTCTATTGAAGGGTCAGAGCTTGGGATTTGCTACCATCCTCTAAGCACATTTTTTATCCCATTTGGAAAGGTGGTGCAGGGATGTTTTTATCATTAGCACCCGGATCCAACTGGGGAGTGGACAGAAGTGCCTATTTTGGATGAACAGGTGGTGTGGCGATCATAATCTTGAGACCACTTTTCCATTGCTCTTTGCCATCTCATCTGCACCTTCGGCAATGGCATCCCAGGTTTTTGACACAGAGATCCTAGGGGGGGGATTTAAGCACCACCTTTTAGGAGGAATCTCAGGTTGGAGGAGATGGATCAGCTAGAGGGACTATTTCGTCTCCTGTTGGATTATGCTCTTGAGCCCAACAAAACTAATCGGCGGGGGTGGAGATGGTAGAAAGACTTACTTTTCAATCAGGTCAGCATATAACTTTATCTTTGATGGGGGAATGAAACATCGTTTTGGTCCACACATATGGAGCACAATAAGCCCTCTTAAAGTGAAGCTTCTCGTATGGAGGATCGCTCACGGCATGTTGCCGACTTGTGATAGACTTGCTTCTTTCCTCACAGATATTAACACTTCTGTTGTTTGTGTGGAGTAGAGGAGGAGACACTAGAGCACCTTTTCTTAGGGTTGTTCCTTGCAGGAGGTATGGTCATAGGTTACCAGAAGGGTTCGGGGTGCTATGAACTCTTATGACAGTGTGCAGCAGCTCATGGGGGACTGACACAGAAGATGGCGGCTTAAGGGGGATAGACTCATCTGGTGGCTAATCCTTGATGCCGCCCTGTGGGCCTTGTGGGGAGAGAGGAACAACAGAAGATTCGGGGAGGAAGCAAGCATCACATATAAAGTTGTTTCTTTCATTTGTGAGAGGGTGAGAGAGTGGGCTTGCCATTGTTCTAACGTGGACTCCCAACACTCTTCCTTGGTTGTTTTGTTGGGGTGCTAAGGGGTGTCACATTGGCTTTGTGTGAAGTGCTTTTGTATAGGGATTGGTTGGGCATGCGTTCATTGTACTTGTATATTCCTTTTCATTTTAATGGAATTGTGGTACTATCCACTTTCAAAAAAGGGGGGGGGGTGAAAGAAAAGAAACAATATCACCACCTTTGCTAGATGTATCTCTGGGGTTCAATTCCCGGGTGCCTCTATTGTGGTTACAAGCCTCAACATTGCACTTGTCTTGGATATCAGTTTTCCATATTTTTCGAAACTCCCTTTCTTTATTTTGAATTTGAATACCTAGAGTGGAAGCCTTGTACATTTATCCCTCATCACTCCATTGTGTAAGAAAATCTGAAGTGGCTAAAGCTGCTGCCTGTTTCAGTTTGGATTCCCTTTCTACACAATATGATGAACGATGACATGAAGAAGCCTGGAAGATGCCACAAATTTGGCTTTGGAAATCCCATGCTGATCCCTGATGCATGGCTGCATGCCTGTCATTTCTCTGTAATTTCAGTTTCCCGTGGATGACACTGATGGTAGTATATATGGACCCATCTCCTATGTATGTGTGCTGTTTTGAGAGCCCTGCAACTATTTCAAATGCCACTGGGAAATAGCGTCCTGCAAAGCAAATCAGCTGAAAAGCAACCTTTCCCTGCTTGTCCTTATCTGATGACTTCATGGCTGTGATTTCCAAATTTGTTCCTGGAACGCAAGGAGAGAGCATTGTCCAACATGAAGTTGTGTTTTAATGTCACCTGAGCTGAACTCACCAGCAACTAAGTTGATCTCCACAGCCCTGAACTCCCTAGCAAGTAGGCTGATCTTAATATTTCATCTTAACTCTGAAAATCTTTCTCTTGATCTCCTTTCATTTCATTGTCTACAAAATTATCTATAATGTTTGTTGTAACTTAACTGCCATTTCCTCTCAGCTCTAATGAGATAACTTCCTCCACCACTTTGTCAGGTCATGCATATGCATTACTTTGGTAAGACCCTCTAGACTTTACATTCCTATATCTAATAAAGATTTTATTTGCTGACCCTGAATTCTATAGAAGATGTGTAGTTCTTACATCTGGCATTAGACTTTATTTCTAATGCATGTGGGATGTCTTCTAAGTGAAGCTTCCATAAGAAAATTCTTGCCCTTGTATTGTTTTTGTGACGCTGTACCTGCATTTCACTTTCCCTAAGCAGATACTGGAGAGAATTCAAACCTATGTGTTCTGGTCCTTGCCAGCTATTCCAGAGGAAATAATTGCAAATTGGAATATGAGTTGCTTTCTCAGAGCTGACAAGAAGATATGGTGGGTCATAGTTGAGGTGACCGGGCGTCCTTATGGGGCCAAGGTGCCAGTCCGCCTTTCTGCACCCCAGAAAGGGGAGCAAGGCGCCCGCCTAGGCGACTAGGCACCCACCTAGGCGAGCAAGGTGCCCTGCCTAGGTGCCTGGCTTGGGCTGCCGGGCTCCACACACTCTGCCAACACCCCTCTCTCTCTCCTCCCATCTCTCTCATTTATTAATATTAAAATCTATAGTTTTTCATATATCTTATAATTTTTATATTGTGGATATACATTTAGAAAGGTGCTAAGGTGTCACCTAGGCGACGCCAAAGTGGACGCCTTATTGTCTAAGTAATTAGGCTCCCCATGAATGCCTTGTGTCGCCTTGTCGTCTTGACAACCATGTGGCGGGTGATATTGCATCCTATTCTTTCATTTTGTCATTTTTTGGGCAGACCCTCTCCTAGCATGAGCTACTGGAGCCTCTTCATTAGACATGAAGCTGAAACAGAGGAGATTGGATATTTAGATATCTTCATCACAAGTGGTAGAAGCGCCAGCGGCAATGTATGCACAGTTGATGAGGGTAGCTACACATCCAGGTCACACATGAGAGACCCCCAGGCAAGTGGCCACACATGGAGCTTATGGCTTATGCTTCCTCAATAGTTTCTCAGATAGGAAGGGATATGATCAAATTTGGAGGTAAACTTGGTCTTGATGTTGAAATCATGACTATGAATTCTTGCAAATCATTTAGGTGCTGCAGCTTCGGTATGTTATGTCTTGAACCTTTTTGAAAAGTTTGGGGGTATCTCCATCCTTTTGGAAAGGGTGTGGTGCCAAAGAAAATCATTTTCCAATAATAGTGATGCAGAGCGAGACTCGTGACAGCAGATGACGGACTCGATTAGCGTCTCGCACGATGGCACTATTTACACCGACGATGATCAGAGTCGTATTAGCGTCATTTTCATTTTTATTATATATTTTATATTTGTTTGAGTCTAATCTATTAATTTAAAGTTGTAGCATTAAGTCTCTGATTTTTGTAAATTTTATTGGGGGCTTATTTGGATCGAAGTTCGTGTCTTTCTATTTTTCTATAACTTTTAGTGCGATTTTCACACTATTTCTTAAGTGTAGGGGTAAAGTTGTCTAAGAGGGGCATGTTAGGGTTAGGGTTAGCCTAACTCCTATAAATGGTCTTGTAATCTCTCTCTTCTAATTAATGAAGAATTTTTAAGTATGATTTTTACAGAATTTTTCCTTCTCTGTGATGGAGTTCAGAGTGCCTTTTGAAGGGGCATACCCTAGGTGGTCCCCGCGAAGGGGAGGGCGTGAAGCCTACACTCTCACCTTCTATTCTTCTTCCTCATATCTCATCAATTTTGGCATCAGAGATGGCTTCTCCTACGGAGTCGAGATCCTATCTGCACCTCCGCAACCACCGCCATCACCGTCGGCAACCGCTCCTTAGGTCCTCTTCTTCGCCAACCCCTTTTTCCTCCTTCCCTTCCCCAACGTGACACCAAACCCTATCCGGCTACCATCATCGCCCCTCTACCTTCCCTACGTAACCAAACCCTAGCCGTTCCCCCATCCCGCCTGGGCCCTACGAACGCCCGGCTACCATGCTGGCCACCTTCCTACATGGCCAGCCACTGTTGCTGTTAGCAGCCCCACTGCCGCCTATGCCCCCCTCCTTTTCTCCTTGGCCACGACCGGCATAGTAGACCCTCACCCGTCCTTGCCTTCCATTGCGCTGTCGACTGGGCATCATCTTCTTCATCGGTGGCCAGCGTCGTCAGCCTACATGATTCTACCGCAGGCCACCCTGTGCCCCTTCCTGGCAGTCCCCACCGCCGCGTCCCCCCCTCTTCTTCCTTTTCATCTCGCCGCGACTAGCCCCCCCTGCAAGCCCCCTGCACCCCCACGCAGTGCCGTCGTCCTTGCTCACCCTCGCCAGCCTTGCCACTACCTGCTTTGCGTCGGACTCCACCTCCACCACCTCACCTTATTCTCCCCCTCTCTGAACCCCCACAGGAGGCGGACCCTGTCGCCACTTGCTCGGATCTGCCTCGACCCCAAGACCTCCGCCAGCTGTCTATTGCTCCACCGCCTCCACCGTGCTGACTCGCTGTTGCCCCCTTCTTCCACCTCCCTCTTCGCCGTGTTGCGTCAGGGAATCATTGTTTTCAGTACTGCCCAGTATGTATTGTACTAGGCTGGTACGTATCGATACTGCCCCTGGCCTGTACGGTTCAATTTCTTCATGTATTGGGCGGTACATGCTGATATCGGTTGGTATGTATCGGTACCGGTCTTGTCCGGTATCGAAACCGGTACCGGGTTGGAAGACCTTGCAGGGAATCACTAGGTAGGGAGGTCCCACTCGACCCACTGTGCCACAGGTGCGCCAGCAGCAACCCCAAGACCCAGTGAACAATCCCTCGTTGGTCGGAAGCAGGTGCAGCCTCGGTCCAGATCGCCTCCTATCGGGGCTCATCGGCAGCATCTCGCATCAAGCACGAGTTCATGTGCAACCACAGCATCAAAAGGAGTACGTCAGCTCGCAGAAAAGAGGCCCAATCCGGTCCGATAGCTATTCAAGTACGGTCCTATCATCCCAATTATTCCTATTTGTATGAGAGTTTTAAGGCTATAGAGAGGTGACTCCATGCTATGGAAAGACGACTATCCTATTTTGCCAGACCAACAGTTCGGGATGTGGCATATGAGGTCGACCTAACAATGATCGATGAGTATGAAGAATAGTAGCGGGAAGTGATTTACGAGGACGACCTCGCGTTGGCCGAGGAATATGAAGAAGAGATGCGAGAAGGGTCTATGTTGCAGGATGTTTGGGATCATGATTTGGTTGTTACTTTTGAGTTAGATTTGATTGACGACATAGTATTTGAGGATGGTCCATCAATTGGTCTATCCGACGATATGTTATCTCGAGAACCGTCTCCTGTCGATGCTGTGTGCCTAGATGTTTGCACAGCATATGAGAAGCGGCAACTCGAGATCTTTCATATGATTGTCCACCCCGGTCGCTCAGGCTACCCTTGTGTCCTCGTCTTCGTCGTCTATCAACACTTCAAAATTTGAGGACAAATTCGTTCGAATCAGGAAAAATTGACGCGGAGCGAGACTCGTGACATTAGGCGACAGACTCGATTAGCGTTTCGCACGATGACACTATTTACACGGATGACGATCGGAGTCGTATTAACGCCATTTTCACTTTTATTATGTATTTTATCTTTATTTGTGTCGGGTCTAGCAATTTAGGTCACGTTTGTTATTGGGATAGGGTGGAGTTATCCCCATTTTGTCCCCATTCCCTGTTTGGTATGGTCAAAAAATGTGAGGATATCCTGGGATAAGAAAAATGGGGTTAGAGCCGGGGATAACTCGTTCCAACCTTTTGTTGGAATGACTTATTCCCATTTAGGTTGGAATGAGTTATCCCCATTTTCCTAACCTTATTTCACCCTTCCCCCCTTCTCTCTTGATACCTTCATTATTGCTAATTATTGTTAACTCATTAATATTAATTATTATTATAAATTTTAAAATAAAATAATAATCTGATTAGTGCTAATCATGATTAAGAAGAAAAGTATATCGAATAGTAGTCTCATTAGTGCTAAATATTAGTATCAAGAAAAATATTGAACAATATCCTTATTTGTGCTAATCATCATTATGAATAAAAAATTAAACATTAATCTCATTAATGTTAATCATGATTAAAAATGTTAAATAGTAGTCTTATTAGTGTTAAAAATTATTAACAAGAAAATATTATTACATAATACTCATTAATGCTAATCATCATTATGAATACAAAATATTAAATATTAACTTCATTAATACTTGTCACGATTAAGAAGAAAAAATATTAAACAAAAGATAAATTATTAATGCTAAATATTATTTAAAAATTATTAAACATTAATCTCATTAGTGCTAATCATCAAAATATTACATAATAACTTCATTAGTGCTAAATATTATTAACAATAAAAATTATTAAATAATACTCTCATTACTGCTAATCATCAATTTAAGTAAAAATATTAAATATTAACTTCATTGGTGCTAATTATGATTAAATTTATTAAATAGTAGCATCATTAGTGCTAAATATTATCCATAGGAAAAAAATTATTCAACAACACCCTCATTTGTGGTAATAATCTTTATGAATAAAACATATTAAACATTAATTTTATTAGTACTAATTATGAATAAAAAGAAGAAAATATTAAATAAATGACAAATCGTTAGTGCTAACTATTATTAAGAAGAAAAAATATTAAACAATACTCTCATTAGTGTTAATCATCATTATAAATAAAAAATATTACATAATAATCTTATTAGTGGTAAATATTATTAACAAAAATATTAATTAAACAATATCATCATTAGTGTTAATCATCATTATAAATAAATATGTTAAATATTAACTGGTTTATGATGGGCAAAATGGACCTTTTCAACTTTTGTTCTCGTTTGTATCCTTATTTTTTACCAAACAAGAAATAGGAATAGCATCATTCTTATCCCTCGTATACTAAACGTACATGAGAATAAGGATAGAGATAAATTAACTCAGAATGAGTTATATCTATTCTCTTCGAAACTTATCTCGATACCAAACGTACCCTGAAAGTCGTAGAATTAAGTCTCCAATTTTCGTAAATTTTATTGGGCTCATTTGGAGCAAATTTTGTGTCTTTTTATTTTTCTGTAATTTTTGGTGCTATTTTTGCACTATTTCTTAAGTCTAGGGGTAAAGTCTTCTAAGAGGGTCATGTTAGGCTTAAGGTTAGTCTAACTCCTATAAATATGTAATCCCTCTTTTTTAATTAATGAAGAATTTTTGAGTATGATTTTTACAGAATTTTTTCTTCTTTGGGACGGAGTTGAGAGTGCCTTGAGAAGAGGCAAACCTTAGGTGGTCCCTGCGAAGGGGAGGGTGCGAAGCCTACACTCCCACCTTCTATCCTTCTTTTCCGTCCCACATCGAATGACTTTTTTTGGAACTCAATGGTGGGATGGATATTATGTTATGGTAATGTTTCTTGTATGGCTTCTGTTAATTGCCCTTTTGGGGTATGGGAATGGTATTCTTGGGTGTGTTTTTCACTCAGTATTTTCTGTCTTCTTTTAGGCCCGCTTTGAAAACCGGGTGGGGTGGTGTATTCGAGGGGGTGGGCGCGAATATGCCACCCCACCCTGGTTAACGCCATTTCTTTGTGAGGAGCCGCTTGTGAGACCCACTTTTCTCTCACTTCGGTTACCTATTCCATCTTATCCCATTCGGAAATCAAAGAGGGACTTACTGAATGGTAGTGTGTATCCACTTTCCAGAAGGATGGAAGACTATTTCTGCTTTGATAATTGAGGCTGTGGTCCACTAAGCGATAGCATAGTCTGTAGTGCCTTTAAACCTGATGCATGAGTCGGTTGGAAACCTGTTTAGGATTTGAGACCCTGCAGTATTCTCTATGCCTCCATGCATGTATTCATTAGGTTAAGCTCGCAGTGTTCTACTGTAGGGCTGGAACTGTCTTAGCACATGTTAGTTTCTTACTCAAGACCTGTTGAAATGTAAGCGGTTCTCATTCAAAAGAGGGAAAAATGCGTTGCTGGCTTTATTGCCTTCTCCACTGATGTATTGCATCCATTTTAAATAATTCTGCTGGATCCTCATCCTGCCATGACACTTGGGAACAGATAAATTGTATGTCTCTTGATATGTATGTGTGCATAAAATTGCACTTTAAGCTTTCTACGAGAATTTTGTACATTCACTTTTATGGGAAACATGTGAAAGACAAAATTGCGAATTTTCAAGGAAAAAAATTAAAAGGATTTTCTCTTGCTGATGTCCTTTCTTCTGTGATTTTGGGTGTACACTTCCACTTTAGTCTGCAGGGGCTACACTTTTATTTACATTGATGTTCATTTGGTTGAGTATCAGGTATCTTGCAGTGGTCATGGAAAAAATGGCGCACTTTGTGTTCTCCAGCAATCAATTCGCCCTGAATTAATTACGGAGGTAACAATCTTGTTTCTGATTTTTATTGCTAGCTGATGTCATTGGGGTTTTTAAGCATAATGTATTTAGAACAAAGGCTAATGGATTTTAGAACCAAGGCAGCCTTGTATGATTCTGCTTCCAGTTCTGTTGAAGACTGGTTTTGACCAAAAATTATGTGGTTCTTGGCATTTCTTTCTTATTGATATAGGACCAGTTTTACGATCTGGTTTTGCTTGTTATATGGCAGAAAAGTAACTCATCAGTCATATAGTAAGAAAAGTACAAGTTTCAGATAATGGCCCATGAATGCCTCTTTGTCATGAAGACTCAGAGGAAGAAAGGCATGGTCTTGAAGTTGGATTTTGAAAAAGCCCATGATAGGGTCAACTGGCAATGTTTGTTTGATATCTTGGACAAAATGGGCTTTTGGTGATAGACGGATTGATTGGATATTGACTAGTGTTTTGACCGCCACTTTTGTAGTCCTGGTTATTGGAAAGCCTACCTTATCTTTCCATAGTGGTAGAGGGTTCTGACAAGAAGACCCTATACCCCCTCTTCTATTTGTTTTGGTAGCTCACATGCTAAGCAGGATGTGGATGACAGTGGAAGTTGCTGGGTTGATCAGAGGTTTCCAAGCTAGGACAAGTAGCATCTATATCACCCATTTGCAGCATGCGGAGGGCACCATTTTGTTCCTAGCAGAGGACGAGTCCTGGTTTTATTCGGCTAGACTGATGCTAGAACTACGAGAGAGAGTCAGTATTTTTAAGGTGAATTTCAACAAGTCTCTTGGTGGATGTGAATATGGATGATAGGGCTGTCGAGAGAGCAGTGTTTCATCCTGTGTGGTCGAATAGGAGTATTTCTTTTCTCTTATTTGGGCCTTCCCCTGTCTCCAGGGCCCTACATTCTAGTGAGTGGCAGTCTGTGGTGCAGAGATATGAGTCCATACTAATAGAGTGGAAGGCGAGGTTCCTCTCTTATGGGGGGAGAATGGTGCTATGCAGATCAGTACTTGATAGTCTACCTATCTACTTCCTGTCCACCTACCGGATCCCACAGACGGTTGCAAAGAAGCTTGAGTCTATTCAAGCGGGATTCTTTTTCCATGACAGAAGAGGTGTAGGGGTTGGCACGATATCTCATAGGGTGGAGCCTGCAAAAATAAGGACATGGGAGGTGTGAGCATAGAAAATATCAAAGGTCTCAATATGGCTCTCTTGTGCAAGTGGCTGTGGAAACTGAGGGTAGGCGAGAGTGGATTTTGGGCACAAGTCAATAGGCAGAGGTATTATGGCAGTGCTAGGGACTGGGATATGATACTAGCATCTCAACATAGTATTTCACCCATCTGGCGAGACATTTTGGCATGCAGGGACATCATTATCTCCAGTGTCCGAGTCTGGCTGGGCAGCAGTCTCTTAGACGTATTCTGGCAAGACAAATGAGGTGGTGACTTTACCCTAGAGGCATCTTTTCCTGAGCTCTATGCTATTTCAGCAGCACCTTTGGCATCAATCTCTTAGACCCTTGATCTTTATCTACTACACTACCTCAAAATGCTGATGTTGTACTGTAACAGTGAAAACAATATCCATAAAAATACTAAGGATAGTAACATGATAAACAATAACAGTGACTGTGAGAATGGTAACACTAACAGAGGTATGGTAACTGAATAGTAACAGTGAACAATGACAGTAATGATAATTGTGACAGTTAATGGTTAATCTTGACAGTTGCATGGTAACAGTTACACCGTCACAACAAACAATAGTTGTGATGAAATTCAAGAGAACATGGAGGAAGAGAGGAGAGGAGAGAAGGATTGTGCAGGAAGGGGCCTGTGGCTTCAAGATGCAGTGCTGCAGGCTTCTCTCTTTTTGTTTTATTAGGTCTTCTCCATAAAACTTATTACAAAACAGAAATGCTCCTGTTGTTAGGGAAGAAAGTCAAAAGAACCAGACCTAATAACGTGTATGATAAATAGAAAAAAAAACAAATTGTCCCTGATTGGAGTGCTATCTTCTAGAGTTGGGTACAGTGACAATTTTCCAATTTCTTTTAAACTGGTGATTCCTTGTTGAGTAAACACTGTAAATCAATTCAGTTAAAAACTACTGTATGTATCAAATTATTAATAATAGTAAATGTCAAAACTCGAGGCACTGAGAATTGTAACAGGACCACTCAAGCCAGCCGATCCTACGCTGAGTTAAACCTATACGGCAATACCATTTCGAGTGGCTGATCACCCCTCTAATCTGTGTTGGGCTATTCTGCCTCCAATAAGTGACGAGGCCAAGAGCATGGTAGCCAGCGTGCAGTGGCAAATTTAGTTGCTCTGTCTGACTGTGTCGATAGGAACACTGGCAGTCCTGATATGTGTGTGTGTGGGGGGGGGGGTACAGGCACCAATGGGGATGCATGGTCTACTTGTTGCCATGTTGTCCTAAGATGTGGCTGTGTTCATATGGGTAAATCCTCACTCACACTCCTATTGGTTAGTACAATCTTGGACCTAGACCAAGTCCTGAGTCTTGATCATGATCCAAATGGTCAAGAGGAAACTTTGTTTCCTAACTCGAAGGGACAAATAAGCCCAGCTTTTAGAAGACACCTGTGGGAAGTGGAGATTGACCAGCTTGGGACCCTGCTCTTGTTGCTGCAGCAACAAAAGCTAGATGTAAGCAAGGCAGATGAGTGGATGGGTAGGTGGGACTAGAAGGGGTGCTTCTCAGTCAGCTCGGCATACAATGTGATTGCTGACAGTGGTATGAGACATCCTTTGGTGAGGAAAGTATGGCAACCTAGAAGCCCTCTTAAAGTGAAGGTATTACCATGGAGGATTTCTCATGGAAGGCACCCAACATGTGAGAGGCTTACTACTTCTTTGGGAAGTATAGAGACCCTATTTGCCTGTGCTGGGAGGAGGAGAACATTGATCACCTCTTCATCGGTTGTCACTTTTCCAAAGAAGTGTGGCGTCATGTTTTGAGCAAGATATAGTGTGTTGTGCAGCCTTCACAATTGGTTCGACAGCTTTTGAGGGAGTGGCATAGGCAATGGCCACTCTTGGGAGATAGGCGGATCTGGTGGCCCATTCTTCATGCTACCCTATGGGCCATTTGGGGGGAGAGGAACAGAGGATTTTTAGAGAGGAGGCCACCATAGCAGAGAGTTGGGGATTTTGTCGGGGATAGGGTAAGGGAGTGGGCAATTCTTCTTTGTGAAACTGACTCTCACAACTCCTCTTTTGCCAATGTTGGGGCTTAGTGGGGGCCACACCATCTTATTGTGACCCATTTCATTGTAAAGGGCTGTACGGGGATGTTTTGAGAGCAAATAGCATACAATTGTAAATCCCTCTTTTTGTTTCCATTTAATATATACAGTGGTACCATCTACTTCCCCCACAAAAAAAAACGAAGAAACAAATAGTAAATTGTGAAGCTAGTTTATATATATATATATATATAGCAAAGGGTTTTTTACATATTAGTCCCTACAAACTTATCGAATTGTCGATTAGTCCCTCAATTCTGACTATTATTTTAATAGTCCCTATAATCTTAGTCGTTACACATTTAAGTCCCTACCATTCATTCAGTTAACTAAACTATAGTTACCTTATACTAAAGGAAATGAAAATACTAACTTACCCCTGGGTTAAGTGTGAGTGTGTGAGAGAGAGATAGAGAGAGGGGTGGCAGCCTCTGATTCACCTCCGCCCCCTCCCCCTCCGGCCTCCCTCCCACACCCTGCTACCTCCCCCCTCCCCGGCCCCGGCCCCCTCCTCCCCCTCCAGCCGCCCTCCCCCCTCCCCTGTGACCTCCCCCCTCCCCCTCCGGCCTCCTCCTTCTACACCGACTAGACGGGGTCCAACGTCACCGCCCACGTCTCACTCGGCTCCGGCCTCCTGCGACCTTCTCCCTCTCCCTCCCCTGCGACCTCCCCCCTCCCCCTCCGGCCTCCCTCCCTCCCCTGCCACCTCCCCCCTCCCCCTGCGACCTCCTCCTCCCTCCCCTACGACAGCAGGACCAGTTGCATGTTGCCAATTTTCTTCTGCAGTCTATAGCCAGCATCGCCAGCTAGATGGAGGCATCCGGCGACGTCTTCGACGTCATCGTCGTCGGTGCCGGGATCATGGGCAGCTGCGCCGCCTACCACCTCGCCCGGCATGGCCGCTCCGTCCTCCTCCTCGAGCAGTTCGACTTCCTCCACCACCGGGGCTCCTCCCACAGTGAGTCCCGCACCATCCGCACCACCTACCCGGAGCCCTACTACACAGCCATGGTCCTCGAGGCCTTCCGCCTCTGGGAGGAGGCCGAGGCCGAGGCCGAGGCCGGGTACCGCATCGTCACCCGTACCCCGCACCTCGACGTCGGCCCCACCGGCGACCGGTGCCTCCTCCTCGGCATGGAGAACTGCCGCGCCCTCTCGGTCCCCGTCCGAGTGCTCACCCCCGTCGAGGTGGGGGAGATGTTCTCCGGGGCGTTCGAGCTACCAGAGGACCGATCAGTGTCCTGAGCGAGTTCGGCAGGGTGATCCGGGCCACCAAGGTGGTGGCGATGTTCTAGGCACTGGCCATCCGGAGGGGGGCAACCCTGAGGGACCGTATGGAGGTGGTGGAGATCAAGAGGGAAGGGGTTAATAGCGGCATTGGGGTTTCCACCGAGGGGGGCCACCGATTCTGGGGGCGGAAGTGCGTCGTCACCGCCGACGCCTGGACGAGGAAGCTGGTGGAGGCGGTGACCCGCCGGGTGCTCCCCATCTAGCCACTCCACACCACCATCTGCAATTGGAAGATCCGGGAGGGACACGAGGGGGCACTCTCGCCGGAGGGCGGCTTCCCCACGTTCATCAGCTACGATGACCCCTCATCTACGGCACCCCGGCGCTAGAGTTCCCGGGGCTTATCAAGATCGCACTGCACGAGGGGTACCCCTGTGACCCCGACCGGAGGACTTGGGAGGCCGACTTGGGGGTGCAGGAGCGGACGGTGGCACCGTGGATCGAGCGGGTCTCCCTCCCCCTCCCCCTCCGGCCTACCTCCCCCTCCTCCTCCGGCCTACCTCCCCCTCCCCTTCCCGTGTCTCCCCTCCGGCGACCTTCCCCCTCCGCCTCCGGTGGTTTCCCCCCCTCTCCCTTCGCCTCCCAGAGAGAGAGAGAGAGAGAGAGAGAGAGAGAGAGAGACCCCCTCCCCCTCCGGCCTACCTCCCCCTCCCCTTCCCGTGTCTCCCCTCCGGCGACCTTCCCCCTCCGCCTCCGGTGGTTTCCCCCCTCTCCCTTCGCCTCCCAGAGAGAGAGAGAGAGAGAGAGAGACTAGGGGTATTTTAATCTTTTTACATATATTTGAAGGAATATTCTACGGAATATTCCTTTTTTTGGATGGCAACAAACTACATGGATTTATTTATAAAATATTAATAATTGTAAGGACCTTTAAGATAATAGTCAGATTTGAGGGACTAATCGACAATTCGATAAGTTTGTAGGGACTAATATGTAAAAAACCCTATAGCAAAACATGGGGAACCATGGAAAAATAAGAAAACCATTTTTTTCTTGCAAATCATGGGCACCACACCATCCGATTCTACCCAAGTAGGCCTAGATTAGCTTTAAAGCAAAGTCTAACTACATACCTATGTACGCCTGATTTAATACACTTTAACTTAAAAGCAAACTATGCCTACATACCTATTTATGTCTGCCTGCCTAAATTAACCTAAAAAAGCAAAGTCTACCTTCACATACACCTACATGAACCAATTTCATTCTTGCTTTAAGGTTTCCCTCTCATGTTAATTTCAGGTTGGTTTTTGGTCCCCTACATAGCAAAAAATTGTCACAATCTACCTGGTTATAATTAATGGGCATTTCACATAGAAATCCTAAGAAAAATTAACAGCAGCCTAATAACCTCAAGTTCCTGATACTTCTGGTTTATACAATAAGAATGGAGATTAAAGTGGGAATGCTACACCAGTAATTTTGACCAGAATGTAGATGGAATATGAAAGGAACTAATTAACTAAGGTCAACAAATAAGTTGACAAGGAAGAAAACAAGAGAAAATTTTGATGGAATTGGGGGCTTGATCCCCCTTCTGCTGCTATGAGAATGATGTTCACAATTATCCTTTGTCATTCAAAATGTTCAAACATAGCATAAAGTTGAGTGCTCATTTCCGGAGACGCTTTCTGTTCTCTGCTGCTGTGCCATGGCCTCTAGACATAGTTTGACATTATAGAAGATTAAAAACTTCTTTTATTTTGATCCACCGTATGACTTTCTCTAATCTTTGGTTAATTTCCCTATATTACAATCATTCAAGCTGCATTTTTGCTGTTATTTATGGTACAGAGATTGCTCGTCTATCCACATTTTGGAATTTAAATATCAGGTTTTTGCAGGTTGAGTTACCTGGTTGCAGGGGAATTTGGACTGTATATCACAAGAGCTCTCGCAATCAGGTTACAGCAGAAGATGATGAGTACCATGCTTATTTGGTTATAAGCTTGGAGTCTCGAACCATGGTAGTTTCACGTACTGTTCTCATATCAATTTCTGCTTTGTGCATGGTTTTCACCTGATTGGGGCCTATGTTTCCTTTGGGAATGTCCTGGCCCGTGTATTACTCTGCATGTATGAGCATCCTAGACCGACATGGCCTCTTGGTTTAACTTGGTGTTTCACATGCTGAAGTGAAAGTAAATAAGAAATTTTAAAATTGTTCATTTATTTGAATAAAGATGCACATATTTTAGCAAATTAATTAGCATGCACAGTGTTAATTCCACGAGTTTAATTTATCAGACGATTAGGATTCGTGTGCTGGACTTTTCTCCACCAGCTGTGGTTGATGTTAATTTATATCGGCATAAAGTTCGAACACCTTTAATTAATTGCTAAAGATACTCTTAAACCTCCAAAATATCTATTGTGATGTTCAAGGGTTGTGTCCAGTGGATGTGATCCATCCATTAGAGATTCACACTTGCAGGAAAAATTAGGAATTTTATTTCGTAGATGCATAATGCATATCATAATGGGTCAATTATGACCTATATATGAGTCCCGATTATATGATCGGGTCATTTGATTTACATGTGATTGCAATATGACCTTCCAATTGGCTTTTAGTTAAGATCGAACTGTTGGATTTGCTCTAGGTCAAAATCTAACTGTTGAATTTGAATTTTGTCACAACTCGACCCTCAGATTTGCTCTGGATCAAGATCTGGTCGTTGGATTGACTCCAAGTCAAGATCTAACTGTTAAATTTGAATTTGGTCACAATCCAACCGTCGGGTTTGCTCCGGATTAGGATCAGACCGTTCGATTGACTTTTGTCACGATCGGACCGTTGGATCACAATCGAACTGTCGGATTGGATTATGATCATAGTCTCTCCTCGGACCATGATCGGATTACGAATTTAAGTTAATGAGCACAAGAGGAGGGTATGTTTGCAATGAATAGAATCCTCGTGTAAAGACAAGGGCATTTCTGCAATTTATGAAATATCCACAGGGTTTTTACACCATTCCCGAAATTTCAGAGTTTTGCTGCAATTTCTGGACATTTCTATAATTTCTGCAAAAGTACAGGCTATTTCTGAAAATTTCTGAAAATTACAGAGTATTTTTGCAAATTAGGGATATTTCTGAAAATACATGATATTTCTGTAATTTCAGAAAATTATAGGGTATGTTTGCAATTACATGACTATTGAACTCATAATTTTTCTTGAAGTAATCGAGACAATTTTCTCGAATCAATTTCTTCGAATCAATTGAGGTAAATCAAATTAAAGTTTTGCGACGGGTGGAATACGGCACAGAGAATACTGTCGTTCTGAGGAGTTATCTCCAACTCTCGGAGATTCCCGGTCAAGAATCGATTAATCCCACATCCCTCGAAGCAATTGAAGTGATTGAGGATAATTCAAATTAACAACGATCGACCAACGACACGAAGCCAAGCGTCATTCCTATTTTGGAGAAGTTGCCGATTCTCAGGAATTTTCGTCGGATGTCGGGGGTGAAAAAAAAATATCGCAGCAAGGAAGTAACCACGTGGGAATTACCTACGTACTTGCGGAAAGTTTGACATGCATGTACGAGATGACCCTGACATATGCAAGCTTCTCCCATGGACGAACGGTGCAGAGAAGAACAAACAAACGCACAAAGAAAAGCTTTTCTTCTGTCGACATGTCCCTATTGCGGAAAAACAAAAAATCGAAGCAAAAGGGCCAAAAAATCGGGGTTTTATGGCAGCCCCCGTCTCTGGGATTGCGGCCTGGAGGCCCTACTCGGGGTCAAGTGTCATTTGACCCCGAGTCATTCGAGGTCCACCAGGAGGGCTTGACCGGGGTGATCGTTCCCACCAAATACTGGGGCGAAGTGGCTATGTAGAGAAGCAGGCGGAGGGTGCGGTCACCCCCCTTGGTAGGTTCCGATCACCTTCCTTTGTAGTGGTGAGCCTAATCGATGCTTCACCCCCCTGTCACCAGGGTCGCTTAATGCCCCCTGTCTGTGTTATCGGGGTCAATCCCCTATCCAATCCCCATGTGTTTAGGGCCAAATGACATTGGTTACACCCTAAAAAGGTGGGAAAAAATCCTACCTCGGGTCATTTACCTATCTTTGGCCAATTAACCCCGGGTAAGTTCAGAACTCCTTAACTTGGCTCAAATGCCCCCCTTCTCATATAAATACCCGCATGGGTCCCCCGGAGAACACACATGGAGAGAGGCAGAACACACAGAAGCAAGGAGACACTCAGCGAAGGAGTTTGTGTTTGTTTGTGGGCTTGTAAAGGCCCACTAAGGGTATGAATTATAAATACCCCGGGTCTTGCTTTTATGACCCTGGACGTCTTGTTATGTAATTTTCTCTTCATTTTGGGCGGCAGAAGTATATAATTTTCTGAACTAATCAGAAATTACGAAAATGCCCTCCTCAAAATTGTAAGAAAACCCTCATGTCCTGTAATTACAGGTATACTTTGCAAAGTTCTCGAATTGTGACTGTCTCGTATTTTTTCGGAGACTTTTATACAATCAACAGTTTGCTGACAACATCTTGTACTCGCACAAATGATGAATATATTCAAAGTTTTTCTTGTGTCTCAAGAAATTGCAAATATACCCCGGCTGCTAGTGAAACTGTGTGTGTGCCCCTCTCTTATGAGGGATATTGTCACGTATGCCCTCCTAAGTTTTAGTGTCTTCACAATCATGGGTACTGCCAAATTATGCCTACATCTGAGCATTTCCAAAATTATCAAATTCGCCCTTGGCCTCCCAAGAATTATCAAAATACCCCCGAAGTCTAGAAATGGTCAAACCATCCCTGAATCTTCCAGAAAGTATCCAAATACGTTAGAATTTGCATAAAAAACCCTTGCTCAGTCCAGATACCGCATAAAGTCCCTAGCCTGACTCAAAATTACCAGAATACCCTTGAATTACTAGAATATCCCTGAACCCTCTAAAAATTATCAAAATTACCCTGGATGTTCAGAAATCACACAAAAACCGTTGGCCAGTCCAGAAGTTGCATGAAGCCCCTAGCCTGACTCAAAATTACCGAAATACCCTTGAGGTCTAGAAATTATCAAAATATCCATGGAGTCCAGAAGTCACTGAGATGCCCTAGAATTGCAAAGTGTCTCTAGTCTCCCGTGAAATTGTAACCATACTCCCACAATCGTGGGATTTTTTCTATCCAAACTACGCCTTCAACCAAACCCTATCTTTACCAATACTCTTGTCGTAGGTGAGTCAATTGTGATTGATGCAAATGAGTTTGCCCTTAGCATTAGATCCATGTAAAGGACTTCGAGGTCTCTTTGGCTTTTAAACAAGGGTGTTCAGACTTTATGCTGATGTAAATTAATGCTGATTGCGATCAGTGAGGAAAGGTCCCGCACTTAAACCCAAATTGTCTGATCAAATTAAACTCACGAAATTAAAAAAAGACACATGCTATTTAAATAGTTAAGAAACGTGCATTTATGTTCAACTAATGAACATAACGTTTTTTTAATTTTAAATGTCGTGATCCTACAGACTGATACGCCCGATGGGACATTTTATGTCTTTCTTCTTTCTGTCAAAGAGATCTTAAACCTTTACCAAGTGCTGGACCCCAAAAATGATTCATCCTTAATTTCTGATATTTTCAAAAAATTTTAAGAAAAAGGAAAAAAATAAAATTTAATGGCTCACGAGCGGCCTCGAAATAACGGAGCCGTTAGTTCTATGCAACATGACATGTGCTTTATGCATGAAGAAGTCTATCAACAATTTCCCGTAGGGCAGCTATCTTGCTCACCCACGTGGAAGGTTAAATGTAAACAATTATTCGGATCTCCCCGATCCGTAATACGGTCAACGAGATTATTCTCCCGATAAAGCAAGGCCAAAAGCAACCAAGGGAGGGCTCCACGTGCTGCAGTCCAGTCCGTACCAACAATAAAAAAGGCTTTTCAGCAGAGTGGAAGGTTTTTTATAGCCATTTCAAGCCAAGAAGGGCCAGGCCCCCCCCCTCTGCCCCTTCCTCCTCTCTTTACATGCGAAGAAAACCGGAGGGGGACCCCCCTCCGGCTGGGTGGCAGCGGAGGGTACCCTCTCCGACAGCTTTAAACCGGAGGAGGGACCCCTCCGGTTGCACAGGACCGGAGGGACCCCCCCTCCGGTCGCGTGCGCACCGGAGGGGGGGTCCTCCTATGCTGGTCTGGCCTAAGGGACCCTCCGGTCCTTGTCAAATTGGAGGGGGGACCCCCTCCGACGCTGTTTGACTGGAGGGGACCCCCCTCCGGTCCCTGCACAACCGGAGGGGGTTCCCCCCCCTCCGGTTTCTTCTCCGCGCGCAAAAAAAGAAGAGGGCAGCAGCAGCAAAAAAAAAAAAAATAGAAAAAAAAACAAAAGAAGGGGGGGAGGGGGTTACACCTCTTACCTTTTGACCTTCCACCGGAGGGGGCTGCATCCACCGGAGCTCCACCACCTCCACTCCACCTTGTAACCGTATAAAAGGGTGGGAGTAGCCAAAAGGAAAAAATAAGCAAGGGAGAGCAAGAAGAGGAGGAGAGGACAGAAGAAGAAAAGAGAAGAAGTAAGAATGCAAGGAAGAAGGGTATATGCGCCCCTTCCTTCTCCAGCCCTTTTGGGGTTTTGAATTTTTTTTAGTTTACAAAAATACCCTCTTAGGGTATATGTTGACTGAAACGCCCTTGGGCCATATGGAGACCGTTGTATTTATGTCATGAAAGTACATTGTACCAAAGTTATGAAAGTTAAAGAATGATGGGATTTCTCAACTTATCTTTTGTAAAAATTACGCAACGGCTCCCGCACGGCCTTGAAATTACGTTTTTACCCCGCATTGCTTCGAAATTGTACAAAAGTACATTGGCTCCAACGAAAAATTCAGAAAATTATGAAAGTTTAAAAGGGGCATTTTTTATTCATGGGGAAAACTTCCCCACTTGTAAAAATCTCTTTTTAAAGTTAAGTGCCAGGAATTGCATTTCTACCCTGAACTTTTTCTAATTGTGTATATACTCGTGAAAAAAATCTCTCAAAAAATGTGGAAAAATCCACTAAGATCACAAGGACCATATGTGGCCCCTATTGGCACAAGAAACTGTAAATAAACCCTCTTCTGAATAAAAAGTCGTGGTTAAACCCTCGCTAGAACGAAAAATTGCGAGTAAATCCTCGCTTGATGGAAAACCAAGGGGATCTCCCCCTTTCTTAAGGGCATGAGTCATAAGGGCAAGAAAGGACCTTTAGTAGTTTTAATCAAGGGTATTCGGACTTGTCCGATGTAAATTAACACCGACTCTGACCGGTAGGGAAAAGTCCAGTACACGAACCCTAATTGTCTGATAAATCCGAAAGCGCGGAATTAATGAATATGCCTAAACTAAATAGCAGTACACATATTCATTCATCGAAGCGGATGTCGAAAATTCCGCATGTAAAGAGACTGGCACGCCCGGTGGGACTTTTCCTGCCTTTCATTTTACTGCTAAAGTTGCTAATGTCCTTATAGGAGGAGTGGAAGAAGTGAAAGTAACAAATCTCAAAGTCAGAGCTCTACTTCTTCGAGCAATTTCAATGGCGGCAGTTACCTATGGCCCTTTCGTCATCAACAACCACGCCAGATATGGTTATCTAGCCACCCGAATCATGTTTGGGAATTTTCTTGTCGTGGTTGGGTCTCCCTTTTTTCTGGGGGTGGTCCCCACGAGCCAGGAGGTGCTCGCTGCGCCCGCTGTACCTCCAGCGCCCGTCACAACTGGGGGCATCAAGCCTCGCTCTGCCCAGGGCCGAGTGTTCTCAGTCCACGTGGTGTCGGTCGACGCCGTCCCCGCTAAATGGGGGCAACGCCGTCGCCGCCAAAATAGGAAGCTGGTAGCGGTAACCTCCAGATCCAGCAAAACTATAATGATTGGTCATCTCCGTGTCCGGCTTAACGACGGCGGGCCAATCATGCCACGGGTCAGTCATGTCCTGGCTATACCAACTTTGTACCACTTCTCGCTCCTCCGCAAGGTGCGGGAGGACAGACCGGACTTGAAGAGGAAGCCCAGGCCTGCTAATGGGGGCAAGGTAGTTGAACAACGTCCTCACAAGATGAAGTAAATCTGGTCACTAAACAAGAGGCCCGTGTAAATAAGCAAGCCCGGGCAGACGCAAGCCCGACTAGTTGCGACATCTTTAGATGTCAAACCCTTGCGCCCGCAGGGGCAAAAAAGGAAAGGGGTTTAGCGCAAACCCAATTTCACACCTCAAGTCTCGGACACTGTCCGAGTTAAGAGAAGCAATCGCGCTCAGGCGTCGCCAGCGCGAGTCTCAGTCTTCGACAACCTGACAGAGACCGTACCGGTACGGCCTTCTGTCTTTGATAGATTGGGGGCACCTGCCTACTTTGGAGCCCAACCACCAAAAAGGCGGAGGGTGGTACAAATGACAGAAGCAGGTGGCAATATGAAGATTTACACTTGCTACGCCTCCGACAGAGAGCCCATGGAACCAATGGGCAACCCTGCTAACCTAAATGAACTTGTTGGGCCAAGTGATCAAAATCTGGCTATGGATGCGGTGTACCTCAACACTTGGAACGCCGCCAGAAGAAATCTTCAGGCCCAGTTCAGTGGCCAGGCGGGAACTTCCTCCCAAGGTCAACACCAAGGACCTATTCAGGACCAACTGTAGAATCAGGGGGAGAATGCACCTCAGGAAGGGGTAGACCCCGATGAGGTTGTAAGCATCCACGAGGAAGGGGCAGTTCACCTCGGCGGCGCATATTTAAACTCGGTGTTTGAACCACCGACGAAGGCCGCCTTCCAGGTTATCTCCGACGATGCTAAGTTTGAAACCATGCAACGTTGGCATATAGAGATGACCAATCTCATGCTAGAAATGAAGCGATAGATGGACGCAAATGCCCAAAGGCCTCAAACGCTGATGCACAACCAAGATTTCCGACGGGAGCAACAGTTGCCTAATCCTATCATCGCTAATCGACAAGCTGTTCCCCCTCGTAGCACCTATGCCGAGGTAGGGGATGAGCCACTTCGAGCCTTGCCCAATCTTCAATCCTCTTGGACCCTGGGTGCTGAAGAGGCTATCGCCTAACGGTGCATGATAGAGAAGATCGTCGAAGATAAGTTCGCCCAGCGTGGTGAGGGCATTGCCACTGTCGACTTATATAGTGTGCCTTACCCCATTCATCACCAGTTCAAGAAGCTCCCGCCGGACTACCCGAAGGTGCCAAAGCTACAGAAGTAAAATAGGCAGGGATCACCACATGAGCACTTGGCTTACTATGTAACGGCAATGGTTTACCTCACCCTCGAGGAGTCTTATCTCCTTCGATATTTCGCGACTTCTCTCACCGGTAGTGCCTTTCAATGGTACTCAAGATTGAAGCCCAACTCTGTAGCCGACTGGGTTGATCTACAAAAGAAATTCATTGATCGGTTCCAGCTTGTCGAAAGGAAAGTGTCTCTTGCCGAGCCCTTCTCGCTTAAGCAGAAAAGGGGAGAAATTGCGTTGGACTTCATCAAACGCTGGAGGGATCTCATTATGTGATGCGACAATCCTTCGGCGTAGGAGGATGCCATAACAATATGCCGTAGAGGCTTGGCCCCACAAGTCAGTGAGAGACTCTTGGGGGCAAACATCAAGGGATTTGACTAGTTGAATTCAGTGGTGGCGGAGATTGAAATGTTTTTCGTTGATAACCCAATATTTACACCCTCTAAGGCTAAGGCACCCAAAGAGCGTACTGCTATTGGGAAAAAGGCAAATGCCGTCGATTTCTCCCCAACGACGGGAGCTGGCGAAGGAGCACAGCTAGGTGATTCGGCAAGAAGCCTGAAGGGAAGGCATCGACCGCAAGGTTGGTCTAACGCATGAAGACTCCTTACTCCTTCAAGAAGGAACACACGAAGAGGCTCTTTGATCTATGTATGAAGAATAAGTTGATATCCTTGCTAGAGCCGAAGAAGCCAGAAGAAGTCAATATGGCAGATGATCCCAATTATTGCGTGTATCACCGTTTGTTGGGACACAGTTGAAAATTGTTGTCTTTAAAAATGAGTTAGAAAAAATGATCCAAAATAAACTCATTACCATGAAAGGATCTCTGGTCAACCCTCCTCAATCTCACGCTTGGGAAAGGTCCACCCGTTCGGTCAATGTCATCCACTATTATCAGTCAACCACTGAGAGCTGTCAGGCGGTGGCCTTTACACTTCTCGGTCTGGGGGCAGAAGAAGTTGGCTCCAGCGGGACCGAGCCCGTTCTTTGGTATCCCAGTTGGAGGCCGTCTCACCAATATTCCTTTTTAAAAGAAAATACCAGGAGCATATTTCATGTCCTCCTTGAAGAGGATCGGATTATGGCACACGACCCGCCACCAACTTATACGGAGGAGGACAAAGCACACCCCAGATATTGTGAATATCATTCCATAATATCCCATCCTACTGGGGAGTGTGAGGAGATCCAAGACCGTATTGAAATCCTCATTCACAAGGGGGAGATCGATCCCAAGGGGGCAGTATGATAACGAAAAGCCTCAGAGAAGCAGCCATGCAGATTCTGGACCAAAACTGCCCCTCAAAAGTCTCGCTCGAAGAAGAACTCAGCGTCGCAGGACGCTCTGGCCAGGGTAGCCATCTCCACCAGAGAAGCTGCTTGAACAAAAGCCCCCAAACGGGCAAAAGGAAGTCGCTTGCAAGGCCGACAGTATGTATGGAAGCTCCCTATTCCTTCAAAAGAGAACATGCTAAGAAGCTCTTCACGCTCTGCGTAAAGAATGGGATTATATCCCTGCCAAAGCCAAAAAGGCCTGCGAAAGTGAACAAAGCACATTAGCCCAATTATTGTGATTACCACTGCATGTTGGGCCATGTCATCGAAGATTGTTATACTTGCAAGAATAAGTTAAGAGGAAATAATTCAGAGTGGTATTGTCTCAAATCTCAATGCGGGAACACTTGGTCGACCCTCCTCAACCTCACGATTGGAGGAAAGAAAATTTTTCGGTGAATGTTATTCATCGGATTTCTGCAATCAGGCAGACAAGTGGAATTGCTGATCTGCCTGCGGCGACTCCCCTTATTGGGCAGGAAGCTTTACATGGAGGCACTCTCCTCCAGATGTTCGAATGCCTGGCCATTCGGAAGACTGTTCGAAAAGTCAGAAAAGAGATCAAACGGTTGCAGCGCAATCAACAAAAGTTACTGCAACTCGTAAAGCAAATTGACGAGAGATTGGCAGTACTCTCCCCAGCGCCTTCCACAAGGGAGTCGGCCCCAGCCTCCTCTTGCAACTCTGAAGTCACTGTAGAACCTTGAAGGCGGCCAAGGTCTGGAGGCTGGCTGTTTGAAGATTCATCGAACTCATCTGCCAATGAGATCCCGCCAAAGTTATATTTTTTTTCTCGATATAAGACTTTGGAAATTTTCCATATTTGCCGAAGAAAGGGGTTGATCCAATTTTCTGCATCGGATAATGGTCCAAGCACCAGCATGATGCACGGCTATTGCCTCTGCCATTGCGTCATGGGCCATGTCATCTATGGCTACTCTACCTTCAAGGACATCGCGGAGGATTTGATTGCCCTGTCGAGTAATAAACATAGAGGATTCCCTTCGGGGGCCCTCCAGATCTTCCCCGCCAGGCAAAGCAATTTTCTCAGTAAATGTGATTCGCGCATCTACTTCCCAGACATCCCCCGTAAATAGGATAAGGGAAAAGACACATCCAGTCAAGTTCAGGCTCCACCCCAATGCTCTAACTGGCAGTCATGGGAGGATCTAAAGTCTCTACCTTTCTCAAAAGAGGACACCTGGAGATTTCCTGACATCCTTCTGGAGGGAAGGGAGATATTAGTTCGTGATTCTCCAAAGCATTGCTCTGAGCCCAGCGTTGGAAGCTCCGACCGGGCTCCGTCGCTGTACATGCTAATCAGGCAGATCGAGAAACCCGCAAGAAAGATGCCCAGCCAAGGACCGACCAAGGTCAGACCAACCTGCCTCAAGGAAAGGCTCTTAAATTAAACGTTGAGCAGGTCCAATCCGACGGGCCTCGACAATCAAAATCTAAGTCAGGTACCGAGCCAAGTCAGGGTAAGGCGCCCACACAGGAGAATTCCGAGGCGACCTCCAGGCAAAAGCGAAAGGGTAAAGCCAAACCAGAGCTGCCCAAGGACGACCATGCACCAATTCAGCGACAAATAGAGGTGGCATTAACATCTCATGACACCAGTCTTTATATGGCTGAATTTCAAGAATTGCCTCCAGAAATAGTGGAGCAGGCGATTAAGGCTACATTTCAGGCCCATGAAACAGAGGCTGATTGGGTCAATGTGACTTCAAAAAAGCACACTCTCCATAAATCTTACAAAGGGAAGTCCCGTCCTAGTAGCTCTAGTGTTGGGCACGTCTCCCAGTTTCCTCCAAAGGCGGCCGTTCCGTCACAGGGTGATCTGGTGCTAGCCAAAAAGCAAGCGTAAAATGGAAGGAAAAATTTGAAGAGAAGATTGAAGAAACAAGTCGAGCAGGCGGCGACCATGGGGGTACATGGGGAGTTAACTCTTCTGTAGAAGTTTCAAAAGCCAAGGAACTCCTCAGGGGAACGAAGAAAGTTGCAAAGGGTGCATGTTGTCTATTAGCGCCTTTGGCAATATTTCCTCTCATGCGGCTCTGAATCCGACCACGAAGGCCTACAAATTATGACAAGATGATGTCGGGATAAGGAAAAGAAAAGATGAGGCTTCAAGAGCCCAATGTCCTTGTCATGTCATGAAGACTAAAGGGAGGAAATGTTGCACTATCAAAGTGCACGGGTGGTTCGCCATCACCTCGTACAACATCCCCTGTCATGTCATCAAGATTTAGCGAAGCGAAGAAAGTTGTAAAATGCACGGGATGTCCGTCTACGCCTTCGGCTTTGATGGATGCTTTGTGGGGGGGTGGGGGTGGCCAAGGTTGGCAGTGTCGGTTTCGGACTCGATTTCGGCCGAGTTCAAAACCGAAATGACTCCGTTTCGGTTTCGGTTTCAGCTTCAGTTTCGGCCGAAACCGGCCGAAACCCAGTCAAAAGGTAAAAAAACATCAAAATAAGTCTAAAAAATCAGAAATAAATTGGAAAAATATAATTAATCACATAAAAAATCAGAAAATTCATCAGACATACATTTTATTGTACAGAAATTAGATTAAGTACAATAAACATGAAGTAGGCATTGAAATTCAAACATTGAACATGTTAAACTAATATTCTTGAGTACATACTATACTAAACATGAAGTAGATTCAAGCACAAGGGAATAAACCTAATTAGACACAGTAAATGTTACAGAAATTAAATGATCTTTACCTAAATGAAGAGGCACTAATATGGGTAATAACTAGAACCTTCTCCCACATCGTTTGACTTTTGATATTGATACCCATAAGAAGGTTGCATGTATTGTGTATATTCACTATAACCAAATAATGAGGTAGCCAAGTCTTGCATCCCTCTTTGGATCCCTCTTGGAGTGTAAGGTTGTCGGTTTGATTCGAATCCAGAATCAGCGTAAGAATCTTGAGGATGAGAAGATGAACTGGATGGAATTGGAATTCTGGTTCATTGCCCCACCCATAAATGACTGCTTCCTGTTGGCCACCTCCATAACCTGATGGATGCCCATATTAGCTCTGTGAATCATATCCTCGCTCAGTATGAGCGTATCCTCGGCCTGTGTCTACGTGGAAGGAGGAAGTACCACCATATGTGCCACCACCAGTAGTAGCACCTGCAGCACCTGTAGCACCTGCAGCTGCACTCGGATCATCATCATCATCATCATCATCATCATCATCATCATCACCACCACCATCAGAAACTAGTTGCCTTTTAGCCTTTGGGGATGCTTTTTTCTCTTTTGGTGCCAATTTTTCAGTCATCTTTGACATGAGTCCTTTTCTCCTTGGCGTGTGTCTCACATAAATCTACTTCAACTGCTCAATTGCCCGGTCCTCTCAAGCAGCAGCACTAGTCCTCTCAGTTAGCCCATGCACTGATGTACTTCTTCTTAAGGATGAAGGTGGCTTGACCATTCTAGGAGTGACTGGCCTGCTATCTGATTCTGAGTGTCTAGCTGGCTCAAACTCCGGCTGCTGCTCAGTGTCATGAACAAACAAAGCTGGGTCCCTTCTCTGGTGCGCATGAGTCTCTCTGGCCCTCTTTGTTGCTCTTTTGAATTCTGGATCTCTTGGCTTATCTTCATCTAGTATGTCCTCTGCCCATCTTCTATCATCATCATCAAAAACGGGCGCATCAACCTGCTCTCGTGTCTCATCTAAGACTGCAAGGGATTGTCATTATCAAATAAAGCGTCCACATCAATTTCTGGAATTGCATCCTCTGCGACGTGTTTGTCTCTCAGCTGTTGTCTTAACTTCATGTTTTTTATTCTCAGTCTCATATTGTAGTGGCAGTAAACCAATTTTTCTAACCGTTCAGCCTTTAGCCGATTGCGAATCTTTGAGTGTATAAGGTTGAACGTGCTCCAATTTCTTTCACATTGGCTTGCCAATGTTGTTTGACTGAGCACCCTAATTGCAAAAGCCAATGCATTACTGCCCACATCTCGGTTGGTCACCATTATCTACCAGTCAGCTGTTCCACCAACCATAAACAAATAAATGTAAGGTGTACTAATACATATTGAGGTTAAGAAATCACAAAAATAAAATATACTTGGGCTCACTCTTCTCACAGCGTATTGCAATTGAGAGTCAGAATATGTCCTAGTCCTCATTCTATAATAGTTCATCTACAAAGATAAAGTAATAGGTTAACATAATGACTTAAGTAAATTCTATACCTCTTATTGATAAAATCAATAAAGGTCAACCTCTACTTCGGCATGAAGTATCTTTTCTGGTGTTCTCGATAAACAACTAATGACTTTTAAAGTGTCTTGGAGCACCTCGCCATCAACATGTGCATTGGCATCGTGATCGTACATAAATCGAGGGTTGAGGAAATAACCTGCATTTGTGTATAATTAACTAAATGTTAGATATAAAATAACATATAGGCATTACCACCCTGGGCGGGTGACTTGCTCAAATTAAGAGACGAAATGGCTCACTCGAGGTCGACCTATAGGCATTACCCCCTGCACCTTGGAGGTCTGGATTGGACCTGCCCCTGGCAGAACCTGACGAGGTCGACCTGGGACCTGGCCAGGTCGACTTGCCCAGGTTCTCAGCAGCCTCAGCCCTTAGGGCCCAATCCCTCATTCCTATTCCCCTGGGATGGTGGCCCACCAGCGTAGTCAAATCTAATGTGTTTATCCTAACTGTGTTACTCTAATCTAAAGAACAATGTTTCAGTACAATTAATCACTCACTAGTTGCATGCAAGTCGTGGTGTAATGTGTTGTCCCATCTCTGGTCAATCATTTTCCACCATTTTGCATAATCTCTGGGAAGGGAATCCTGCAACTGTAATTTGGCACGGTCCATGGCCTCGTACAGATATCCCATATTATTCTTCTCATCGCCATCCATCATTCTTAGGACCTTCACGAGGGGTGTGACTACTTTCATGTACCGTGAGACCCTGCCCTAGAATTTGTTATCTTCCACGATGTGGTAGACATCCAAATATTCCATCTGAGCATCAACATTGGCCTTGTCGATGTATTCCCGTAGGGCATTGTGGTACATGAAAACTTTTAGCTCATACTTATACCTGTGCAAATAAATGAAATTTGAATCAAATACGGATCATATCTATAAGGATAAAGTATCCAGAATTGAGATCAATCTTATACCTGTGCAAAGACTCCAAAGAAATGAAATTCGAAGTAAATCTGGTTGGCCCTGCACGGATGATATCTCGCCCCCCCACTCGCATGCTCCCTGAACATATTCAATATCCTAGGATGGCCATAAATATACTGTGTGATTTTTTGTGTCTTGTCAATTATCTTCTTCACATGATTTTCTTCCCTATGTCTTCCAGCATCAGATCCAGACAATGTGCTGCACATGGGAGCCAATATAAATGCCTGCGCTTCTGCATCAATTTCTTCCTTGCAGCCTTATAACTAACTTCATTATTAGTCATTACTTGCACAATATTCTCCTCTCCAATTTGGTCTACCATCTTATCTATCAAATTAAACAAATAATTGGCATTTTTTCATAATTTGATGTATCTACATATTTAACAAATACTGTACCTTCGATACAATAGACCAAAAAATTAATCATTGACTTCTTCGTGGTACCAGTCTAGCCATCACATATGATGGAACATCCTCTCTCCATCCATATATGTTTGAAGCTTTCAACCCAGTCATGGAGCTCCTCAACCTCTCTCTCAAGGCCACGCCCGTATGTGTCTCGACGTGACGGAGCCTTCAAGCCAGGGCCAGCATCTGCTATGGCATCTAGCATAGGTTGGAAATATTCGCTTTCAGCTGCATGTGCAGGGACACCAGCATGGAAAAATCATTTGCAGATACTTTTAAATACATGCCCTGCAACTTCTACAGATTTTTTTACCTCTCTCACCGCTTACTTGATTTTAGGTTGTGTAGCATGGGGCCTTCTGTGTAGATAGCTGTCCATGGGGCCTGCTCTCTGTGGGGCAGCACCAGTGTCAGGACGTCGTGCAGCTGTACTGGAGTGGGTCCTTGAACCTATGGGTGTGCCTTTCCTTTCCTTCGAGCGGCTTGTTCACGCTCCATTGCTTCAGTCAGCTCTGGATCTGAATCTTCAGTGCCTTCCTCATCATCATCCCTCCTTCCCCTTCTGCTCGAAATCTCCTCAGCAATTTCAGCCTCATCTTCAGCCCTTTGTTGCATCCTCTCCTTTTTTCCAGAAGGCACTGGCGCATTTCTTCTCGGACCTCTCGGGGGCGTTTGTCACATTGTTTCACCTGTCCTTTTACCCCTGCCAAATGTTACTTTCCTCTAGTAATTCCGTCATGTAACTCCTTACCACAATAATTGCATTTCACTTTTCTTCTCTTAGCATCAACTAAGGAGAGGTGGGCCCACCCCGGATCCTCCTACCATTGCTGCTCTTGACTTTGTTCACGTCTAGGCATGGTGTTGCATTAAGACAGTCAAAGACAAATAGTTGTAAGTACAATAAAAAAATTAGGGTTTAATTATTAATTAACACTTAATCACCCTTCATAAAATTTAATTACCAGCATGTTCCCACCCTAAATTCTTCAATGAAGCTTAATTGAGCTGCAATTGAGACTAAGTAAACCGAATTAGACAAAATCCCCAATTTTAAGGAACTAATTAGGGTTTAATTATTAATTAACCCTTAATCACCCTTCATAAAATTTAATTACCAGCATGCTCCCACCCTTAATTCTTCAATGAAGCTTAATTGAGCTTCAATTGAGCCTAGGTAAACCAATTTAGATAAAAGTCCCAATTTTTATGAACTAATTAGGGCTTAATTATCAATTAACCCCTAATCACCCTTCATAAAAATTAATTACCAACATGTTCCCACCCCAAATTTCAATGAAGCTTAATTGAGCCTAAGTAAACCGAATTAGACAAAAACTCCAATTTTTATGAACTAATTAGGGTTTAATTATCAATTAACCTAATTTCAAGGAACTAATTAGGGCTTAATTTGAAGTCTTAACATAATTCAGAGCTTAAAATTAATCCAGAACTAAAAAATTAACCTACAACAAAAAAACTTTCAACTCAATCAAAAAAACACAAAACAAAACAAACAAACCCTAAATTTACCTCAAGAAAATAACTTCTACACCTGTTGCTGTTGCTCACCCAGCACAGCAGCAGTAACACAGTAGCAGCTGCAGCACAGCTACACAACAGCAGAACAGCTGCACAACAACACAACAGCAGGCCAGCAACACAGCCAGGTGAGCCAGCAGCAGCACAGCAGCAGCCGCCCATGCAGCACAGCAGCAACAGCAGCAGGGGCCAGAGCAGCAGACCCTTCTCCCTCAGATCTGAGTTTCGGCCGAAACCGTCCGGTTTCGAACCGAAACATGTAAGTTTCGGGCGAAAAACCCTTTTTTTTTTAAGTTTCGGACCTGCTACAGTGAGCAGGTCCGGTTTCGTGTCGGTTAAGGCCGAAATCGATACGTTTCGGCCGAAACGTATCGGTTTCGGCTGATACTGCCAACCATGGAGGTGACATTTGTTGAATCACTAATTTTTATCTAATTAATTAAGATAATTTTCTCTAATCAATTTCCTCAAATCAATCGAGGTAAATCAAATTAAAGTTTTGCGATAGGCGGAATACGACACAAAGCCAATACCGTCGTTTCGAGGAGTTATCTCTAAATCTCGGGGATTCTCGGTCAATAATTGATTAATCCCACCTCCCTCAAAGCAATCGAGGTGATCGAGGATAATTCAAATTAACAACAATCGACCAACGGCACGAGGCCAAGCGTCGCTCCAATTCTGGACAAGTTGCCGATTTTCGGGAATTTATGTCAGATGTCCGAGGTGAAAAAAAATATCGCAGCAAGGAAGCAACCATGTGGGAATTTCCTATGTACCTGCGGAAAGTTCGGCACGCATGAACGAGATGGCCCTGACGGATGCGAGCTTCTCCCCTCGACGAACAGTGCGGAGAAGAACAAACAAACGCACAAGGGGGAGCTTTTCTTCTGTCCACGTGTCCTGACTGCGGAAAAGCAAAGAAGCCAAGCAAAAGGGCCAAAAAATTGGGGTTTTATAGCAGCCGCCCCCTCTCTCTCAGATCGCAGCCTGTAGGCCTTACCTGGGGTCCTCCAGGAAGGGCTTGATCGGGGTGATCGCACCCACCAAATATTGGGGCGAATTGGTCATGCAGAGAAGCAGGCGGAAGGTGCAGTCACCCCCCTCAAAGACCCCTCGGTAGATTCCAGTCACCTTCCTTTGCAGTGGTGAGCCTAAGCGATGTTTCACCCCCCTATGTTGTGAAGTTTCTTGGGGGCCCTGTCACCAGGGTCGCTTAATGCCCTGCCTGTGTTATCGGGGACAACCCCCCATCCACGGTTAACCGGGGTCAATCCCCATGTATTGAGGCTCAAATGGCCCCGGTTACACCCTAAAAGGGCGGTAAAAAAATCTTACCTAGGGTCATGTGCCCATCTAATAGGCCAATTGACCCCGGGTAAGTTCAAAACTCCTTAATCGTGCTCAAATTCCCCCATGGGTGCCGTGGAGAACATACACAGAGAGAGGCAGAAACAACACACATAAGTAAGGTGACACTCAGCCAAGGAGCTCGTGTTTGTTTGTTGACTTGAAAAGACCCACTAAGAGTATGAATTATAAATGCCCCGGGTCTTACTTTTACGCCCCTGAAGGTCTTGTTATGTAATTTTCTCTTCATTTTGGGCGGCAGAAGTATATAATTTTCTGAACTAATCAGAAATTACGAAAATGCCCTCCTCAAAATTGTAAGAAAACCCTCATGTCCTGTAATTACAGGTATACCTTGCAAAGTTCTCAAATTGTGACTATGTCTCGTATTTTTGCGGAGACTTTTTATACAATCAACAGTTTGCTGACAACATCTTGTACTCACACAAATGATGAATATATTCAAAGTTTTTCTTGTGTGTCTCAAGAAATTGCAAATATACCCCGGCTGCTAGTGAAACTGTGTGTGCCTCTCTCTTATGAGGGATATTGTCACGTATGCCCTCCCTAAGTTTTAGTGTGTCTTCACAATCATGGGTACTGCCAAATTATGCCTACATCCGAGCATCTCCAAAAATTATCAAATTCCTCCCAAGAATTACCAAAATACCCTTGAAGTCTAGAAATGGTCAAACCATCCTCGAATCTTCTAGAAAGTATCAAATACCCTTGGAAGTCGGAATTTGCATAAAAGCCCCTGCTCAGTCCAAAAATTGCAAAAAGCCCCTGGCCTGACTCCAAACTATCAGAATACCCTTGAAGTACTAGAATACCCCTGAACCCTCCAAAAATTATCAAAATGACCCTGGATGTTCAGAAATCACACAAAAATCCTTGGTCAGTCCAGAAGTTGCACAAAGCCCTTGGCCTGACTCAAAATTACCGAAATACCACTAGAGTCTAGAAGCCACTGGGATTCTCTAGAACTGCAAAGCGTCTCTAGTCTCCTGTGAAATTGTAAACATACTCCCACAATCGTGGGATTTTGTCTATTCAAACTATGCCTTGAACTAATCCCTAATCTTACCAATACTCTTGTCGATGGTGGGTCAATTGTGATTGAAGCAAATGAGTTTGCCTTTAGCATTAGATCAATGTGAAGGACTTTGAGGTCTCTTTGGTAGTTAAACAAAGGTGTTCGGATTTTATGCCGATGTAAATTAACACTGACTGCGCTCAGTGGGGAAAGGTCCTGCACTCATACTCAAATCGTTTGATCAAATTAAATCTACGGGATTTAAAAAATGCACATGTTATTTAAATAATCAAGAAACATGCATTCATGTTCAACCAATGAACATAACGTTTTTTTTTATTTTAAATTTCGTGATCCAACAATGACATTTCTGAAAACATAGGGGTATATTTACAATACCAGGGCGTTGTTTGCAACATACCCTTGTTTAAGTTTAAGAAAGAACACAATGCAGAAGTCTTTATAGGTCTTGACACAATGCCTTCCTTCACCCCTTGGGGTCTATTTATTGGTGTTTTGGGCTTGATCACCCGGTCCGGTTAGGAGGCCATCTATCATTGATGGGCCGACCCACACCCGGTCTTGACAAGCCAAGAGCGAGAGAGGTCACGTGCTCCTCACACCTAGTCCGGCTAGCCACGCAACCCCCCTTCCCTTTACACCCAGTTTGGGTAAGAAGAGAGAGGAGATGGCAGTGGGTCCCACGGACCCCATATCCGGTCCGGTTAAGCCTGGCCCCCCTTCACCTGGTATGGCTAGCACCAAAGAGAAGACTGTGGTGCTAGCCGGTCCCTCACCTGGTCCGGGCAAGCCCCGAGACAGAGGGAGGGGGCGGCAGCCTCTTTACCCGGTCTGGGTTAGCCCTGAGCCCCCTAGCACTTGGTCCGGCCAGTGAGGAGAGAAGAGAGAGAGAGAGGGCGCGGCCTTCTAGGTTATATAAAAGACCTGCTTTTGGCCTTTTGCAGTCCCCTCCCTTTTTTATTCTTCTCCTATTGACGAGGCCGAAGCCACGTGGTGGAGAGTGACGTGGTGCTTTGTCCCTTTCTCACACTGACCCACCATTGGAGGGAGATTCCACCCATCAAGGACCATATCTTGATGCATCCCGTACGATCTGCGAGGACGAGAGAGGTTTATTCTTTTTGTTTTCATCGTGAAGATGCATTATTTTGCTCCGCCTGCTATGTGTTAGATGTAATTCTGACGTATAAAACACGCGAGATTCATGCATGTATTTTCGTCCGATGGGATACCCGGGACTTGTAAACGATCCGTGTATGTAATGGCGTTGGTTTTATACCAATTTTCAGCCATTGTTGGATCGTTTTAATTTTTATTTTTCTCAATTAATTTAAGAAAAATAATGGGTTCAACACTGGGTGTTTGCATCTTTCTGCTACGAGAGGTATTTAGGCCCTTATGTGTTTTTGGTATCATATAGACAACCAGAGGCTCTATCTTTTCGGGTAATGTGTTTGTTTATGAAAAAGTCATGTGCAGTGAGGTTCTCAGTAATTGTAATGACAGTGGGAGTGATGAGGACAAAATCAACAAATGTCATAGGGAAGTTAAAGAGAGAGAGCTGTAGTTTTGATCATGAACAAAGTTCCTTAACCTGGATTATATATTTATTTTAGTGAAGGAAACTTAGAGGCTGAAAGCATCTTTGGAGGGTGGATCTTGCTCTCTCATCTGAACCCAGACAATGCATACCGTCGTGCCACTGGAGTCCCCAACTTAAGAAAATCACCTCTTTAAGGAGTATACGTAATCATATTTTTGTGAAGCTTACGTCTAATGCTTCATAAATCATGCTGTTGTGAAGTTTACATCCAATCTTTCGACTATTTATCCTTTGAGCACGAATAGATCTCCAATAGGTGTAAACAAAGGACCAATCTTTTTGGCTGACTATCCCTTGAAAAATTACATTTAATTCCATTAAAACTAAGACAATTTATTAGCATAAGTTTGTGAAATCATGTCATTACTCCCTGACATTTACAAAAAATATTTGGGATTTTTATTGCATTTGACCACTATAAATTTTAGTATTTAGGTATGGCATGAACGTTATGAATTGTGTCATTTACTTTGTGATTTTTTTAGCAAAGAATGCCTCTACACAGGTATGAGGTATTACAGAAATAGTTAATGGTGATGTCCCTAAATTGGATGAATGAGGGCTAGAGTGCGCCATAAGATTGATTTCTATCAATCACACAATGGGTATAAAAAAGACCTCTTGAAAAATAATGTTGAAGGTCAGACATGTTTGAAATAGTAAAAAATGTGCTTGGCGTTAGCCATAGGTTCATGTTTTATCACCAATATTTGGAAATATTGCTGGTTCTCCATATGGTGCAATCATATTTGACAAATAATCTAATTCCAACTTGTCCACCATGTTCGTCCAAGACATTGAAGGCCCAAGGAATATGTAGCATAAACAAAGTGAAAGGTTGGATGTAGAAGTACTTTCATCAGTGGAAGTTTCGTCACTTGTATTATTATTTGGGATTGTACAGCCTAATGTACCTTGCGGTGGTACTTGGTAACACGATTTCTCTGAGCAGTTAGACCTGATATTTACTTTGGAAGCTACTTATTTTTTCTTGATGTACCATGTTTTTACCATTTATACTGTGACAGGTTCTTGAGACAGGTGAGATGCTAGGAGAAGTTACTGAGAGTGTTGACTATTATGTCCAAGGGAGCACCATTGCTGCAGGGAATTTATTTGGCAGGTGTGCAATCTCATACCTTTCATGTTTTACTGCCTGAGCCTTGGAAATCCTGTTTCAAATTTTAATGTGATTTTAGTGACATTAACATTTTTTTATTGTTTCCAACTCTCTGAACATGATTGGACATTGAAACTCAGTGTTGTTTTATTTAGCATTCTCTTTCACTCCGAAAATGAGTATTGTGCCATTATGTCTTTTCTTGTTAAGTTTGCCATGATGCTCTTCTTGCTAAATTCTGGTGCAAGAAGTGGACCTTCCAGTAAGAAGGTGGCTCGCATAGATCTTGTGATAACAATTGTAGCCAGCCAATATATCCAGGTTATCCTATATGCCTCTCATAACCATAATCGAAAGCCAAAGTTTAAGTGTCTTCTTGATTCAAGTCACGGAAATTTAGATTCCTAGATGGGGTCTACTGAATGGGACCGGTTTCAGATCTAGTAGCCACTGTTTCTCATTCTAATTCCAGTTCAGAATAGCAACTGTCCTGTTCATATGTAGGAGGGTGGTTTTCAGTCAGTGCCAATTTTAGAGTTATGTAATCTAATATTATATATGTAGTGTAAGAAAACATAAACAAAATATTAAAGTATTTTTGAGGAAATTGTACAAGGGATGTGAAACTAATTTGAAGTTCCAATTACCTGGTACCTTTGTATCTCTCATCATGTGACCTTCTATGCACACATTTCTTATTATGATTCTTTTTTTCATAATATCAGCTCGTTTATAATGTTGATGCTCCCATTTTTGCTCAGTTCCTCTTGTTCTCAAGTGTTCTCACTCCACTTGTTGCACTTAGCTCATCCCCACAACTAAGCCTTGGGCTTCACCACATGCTGAGCATACTTCTACTCTGTCTACTAATTCTAGCTCTTAACCACCTTCTTGTCCCCTTGTTACTCAAGTCTATACTCATCACCCCTAATCCATTGATGGCTCCTCTGGGGATTCTGCAGATGCTCCATTCGGTACCTTATTGCCTTCACCTAATCTTTCCTTTCCTCCTATGGATCAATGTTCTTGTTAACAACATTTAGCTCAACATCCTCCCAACCATTTTGACTTTGTATGTGAACTCATATTCTCCAAAAATTTCTCTTTCTTATAGCTGTACTCACTCACCAGGAGCTCCAAACCTGTCAACGTGCACTTTAGTACGATCAGTGGTAGTAGGTTGTGTAGGAGAAACATCAGGCTCTTCTGTAAACTTAAGTATCTTGTCCACTTTCGACTTGCAAAGTGGTAACCCATTTCAAGTGGATTTATATAATCAAAAAAGACCGAACAAATGGGTTTCTTGAACAACATAAGGCTTGTCTGATTTCTTGTGATGTTACCCAAGTTTCTAAGAAAACTTTTGTTCATGGCCAAGATGACTTCCCTGATTACTTTGATTGCAATTGCTAGTGTTCATTGTTGGCCTTCATGTTAGTTGGAAGCATAGTTGTCAAGGCGGTCACCTAGGCGATCAAGTCCCCTTATGGGGCCAAGGCGCCAGTGTGCCATTCTGCCCCCTAGAAACGCGTGCAAGGCACCTGCCTAGGCGACCATGTGCTCGCCTACGGTGCCTTGCCTGGGTACCGTGGACCGCTTGGCCTGGGCATAGCCTATAATACCTGCCCCAATTTTTTTTGGGCCAGGGGGATCCATGATGTGAGGTGGGGTCATAGGTACATTGGGCTTCACACACTCCTCCAACACCCCTCTCTCTGTGTGTGTGCTTCTTTCTCACTGCCACCCTCTCTCCTCCCTCTTATCTATCTGAAATTTTAATATTAAAGTCTATAATTTTTTCATGTATCTTATTCATAATTTGTATATTGGGAATACATATTTTTGGGTTTTAAAATAGGTGCCAAGGTGTTGCCTAGGCAACACCTAAGCGGATGCCTTATCGCTTAAGCGCTTAGGCTCCCCATGAACGTCTTGGGTCGCCTTGTTGCCTTGACATCTATGGTTATGAGTGAAGGATTCCTTAATGGCTATCTTTCTAAGGAGGTGTATATGCAGCCTCTTGTTGGTCATGTTTGTTATCTTTAATGGGCTATCTCTGCCTGGCTTGTGCAACGTTCTGAAGAAGTTTTTATGTCTGGCTTTTTTGAGAGCGTCGATATTTAAGGTAGAAAAAAAAATCACAGTTGATTCTTCCACTTTCTTATGTACATTTTCAGTTTGTTGACTATATTCTCTAGTTTTCTTCACTGAATATAGTCTTTTGGGACTACTCATTCTCTATTTGTCATCAATGTGCCTGCTTCATGTTATATGCTGTTAAAGATATACTTGTAGAACCAGATTGGCTGATGTATGTCAAACTTATTTGTGCACAACTTTATGCTTTAAGTTGAACTGACTTAGCTTTCCTGTAGGCGTCGAGTTGTCCAAGTCTTTACTCGCGGTGTTCGCATTCTTGATGGTTCTTACATGACTCAAGAGCTTAACTTTGGTGGGCATAGTTCTGAAACTACTGCAAACTCTGACACTACTGTGGTTTCAGCGTCCATAGCTGACCCTTATGTGTTGTTGAGAATGTCCGATGGAAGTGTTCAGCTACTTCTAGGAGGTATTAGCTGTTTTCTAACTATAATCTAGCATTTCTTCCATAGCCCTTATATTTTGTTGTGAATGTCTGATGGAAATGATCAGCTACTTCTAGGATGTATTCGTTGTTCTCTAGCTAGTCTGTCACTTTTTACGTTGTTTTTCTAATAAAGTTTATCAAGTGCATAGCTGGTCCCTATGAATCTGCAGAAGTGATTAGCTCATCTTCACGGTATTTAGGTGATGTATATTCTTGTATCATCTGCATCGATCTTCCTCATGGTTGTCAAGGCGTCCAAGGCGACCAAAGCGGTGGCCCACCGCCTTACTGCTTAGGCGACAAGGCGAAGCGCTTAGGCGAAACTTAGTTTACATAACTAAAGTACATTGTAAGAGAACTACTACTATACATTTTCTACATATAAGTTTTATCTTAGTTAATAAAAAATTTGATATTCACAAATCTTCAACATATACCTATGTTTTAAAATTCAAAAATATAATAAATGAAAAATAAAAATAAATTAATAAGGAGAAAACTAATACGAATTTGCAAATACATGTCAATCAATACAAAAATTTTAATCTAAAATATGATATTCAAATAGTTATTCTCTATATTAAAAGGAAGCATAAATGGCACATTTTTTGGTAAATTAGAAGCACATCAATATAATAGTTTCATAATTTTCTACTTGTGAATTATCAAAAAGAGACAAAAATAGTACTAGCTTCAAAAAGTGCACCAAGCAAATATGAATCAATGTCCTTAAGAGGAGGGAAGAGGAATCGACAGGGAGAAAAATCCGATTGAAAGAGGAAAGAGAAATGGAAGTCTTATCTTCTCTTTCCAATCTTGACATAGCATTTGTCAATTATTCAAAATTATCTCTGAAGTTTTACTCAAATACTAAAACCTACCTCAAAAAAAGGAGTGGATGTCCTGCCTAGGCAGGCCCAAGGTGGCCTATGTGCACCAAGACAGCCAGGTGAGTGCCTTAGTGGGTGCTTGCCTAGGCGCCTGATCGCGTTGGGCTCCTTGGAGCGCCTTGTCGCTGTTGGCAGCAAATTTTGCCTCAAAAACACCCATCCAGGGTGAAAAGAACCCATCAGGGGTGAGAGGGACCCGTCCGGGGTCGGGGGGACCTGTACGGGGTCGTCCGGCCCCGGGCGGGCTGGTGTGCAGCTGGGCAGACCCGCGCGGGCTCGCGCGGGGCCGAGCGGGCCCGTGCGAGACCCACCCGGGGTCGAATGACCCCGGGCAGGTCCCGGCGGACCCGCCCTGGGTCATTCCACCCCAGGCAGGTCCCTCGGGGGCCGCGCGACCCCGGGCAGCCCCTCGGGGGGCGCGCGACCCCGAAGAGGTCCTCCTGGGGTCGCGCGACCCCGAGTGGGGCCCGGGGACCTCCCACTCCGGGGAGGTCCTCTCTCCCGCGCAGAAACAAAAAAAAATTGAAAAAAATGACCTCCCCGGGGTCATTTTCCACCCGTTTAACCCGTACGGGTCCGGACGACCCCGGGGAGCTTCCTACTTCTATAAATAGACCCCCAGGGTCCAGAAGGAAAAGAACAAGCTACAACCTACGGAGCATTGCCTTGGAGCGTTTTGTTTGTTTGTTCGTTTGTCTTGGCCTGCGAGGGGTAACTCCTCGGGTCTTGTGTATGTGCCCCTACGAGGGTATACTTGTGATTTTGCCCCTCAGTGGGCCGTGTTGTTGTTTCTAAGTCCCGGGGCGACTATGTCATATGCTTCTGCCCTAATAATGGGAGAATTACATAAATGTCCTCCCCGGGGTCCGAGAGACATAAAGTCCTGTTGTTTGTAGTTATACCCTGCAACTTTTGTATTTGGGGCTACGCCCCTACTTCCCGCGTTAATGCGGACTTTTGTACAGTCGACAACTCGCCGACAACCCTTGTACTCATCTGAACTATAAAAGCACTCAGCATGTTTTATGTATGTTCTCGGGGGAAATTTATAAGAAAATCCCGACTTTCACAAAATTACATATATACCCCTCTTTCAGTCAAGTCGACAGTTGTGTCTTCTACGAAGCCCTTTGTCAATCCTTCGGTCTGGAAATGTTGTCAGCTCAGTCCGACACTCAGATGTCACCCCAAATCTAGGTCTGTGTAGGGTATGGTAAAATTACCAAAATACCCCTGCGACCTAAAAACGGCCTACCAGCCCCCGTAACCCTCCAGAAAGAGCCTCAGCGCCTTGGAAGTCAGGAACCCCATCGTACTTCCGTTCCAGCTCAGAAATTTCAGAAGTGCCCCTGGCCTGGGAAAATTACCAAAATACCCCTGGGTTGGTAAAATTACCAAAATACCCTCGGGGTCCAGAAAACTTCTCTCTACTTCAAAAAAATGCCTATGGCTTCCGCATATTTGCATCTTTACTCCTAAGTCTTAAGGTTTTGCTCAGACTTAGCCGTAATTACCAAAATACCCCTGGATTGGTAAAATTACCAAAATACCCTCGGGGTCCAGAAAACTCTCCTTTACTTCAAAAATGCGTACGGCTTCCGCATATTTGCGTTTCTATTCCTAAATCTTAGGATTTTGTTCAGACCTAGCCCTAACTCTATTAACTTGTTGGTGGTAAATGAGTGGTCATGGAGAGTTTCTCGAGTGAGCCTGCCCTCCACATCATAACCTCTATAGAAGACTTTGAGATTTCTTTGACAGTTAAACAAAGGTGTTCGGACGTTAGGCCGATGTAAATCAACACTGACTACGGTCAGTGGGGAAAGGTCCAGCACTCGAACCCAAATCGTCTGATACGATGCGCACCCACGGAATCACCCTCTACTCAGATAGGGGAGATGTTTCTTTTCAAAAAGAACAAAATCTATATTTTATCTACGATAAAAAAGATTAGATTTTTCCGTGTCTCACAGTCGCCTAGGCGACGCCTTGAAAACAATGGTCTTCCTTATGCTGAAACTCTGTAAAGCTGTGTTCTTTGGAGGTATATGAGTGCAATTTGAGATGTCTATTATGAAATTGGTTGGAACCAGTAGATGGTGAGATTTATGAGTCACATTAGTGCTTTTCACTTTTGAAAGTCTTCATTTTGCCTGTTTTTGAGTTCCTAGATCTCTTTTTTCAAGAAAATGGTCAGGTGTCAGGTGGTTTTTAAGAGGATGTATGCTGCTATACTCTTTTCTTTGTTTAACTATTCACCTTTCCATATGTCATGCACTAGAACAATGCCCCTTTTCATTTATTCAGAAAGCACAATAGTAATCTAGGTTTCACCTTCCAGAAATATTAATGCACTTTCAGTGGTTACTTATGTTTTTGATTGAGTGATTATTCTATAGTGTGCGCTTGCTTACTGTCTATTTGAAGCATTTGTTCATCCTTCACGAGGGTGTTGAATTATCATGGTGCATCTGTATCTTTTCTTCTTCTTTCTGACAATAGATTTTTTATCTCTATAGCCTATGTCTTGGTTACTCATTATCAATGATACATTTGGATCTGCATTTCATTTTTCTTCATTTAGATGCATTTTGTTATGTACCATATACCCGGGATATCCAGTTGTACATGGTGCTTCATTTCTCAAACTTTATGCTGACTTTATTTTGCAGATTCTACTGATTGCAGTGTCTCTGTTCAAAATTCACCTTTGTTTCTAAGATCCTCGGATCCAGTATCTGCATGTGCTCTTTATCACGACAAAGGACCAGAACCATGGCTTAGAAAAACAAGTACAGATGCATGGCTTTCTACTGGTGTTGCTGAGGCAATCGATGGTACTGATGGATCCCTCCATGAGCAGGGTGACATATACTGTTTAGTGTATTTTGAAAGTGGCACATTAAAAATCTTCGATGTGCCCTATTTCAACTGTGTTTTCTCAGACAACAGTTTTTTGTCTGGCAAGACACATCTTGTGGATACCTATATTGAAGAACCATCTAAAGAATCCCAGAAAATCAAGGACAAGTCCAGTGAAGAGGCTGGTAGCCAAGTCAAAAGAGGATCAACACAGAGCATGAAAATAATTGAGTTAGCTATGCATAGATGGTCTGGACAATATAGCCGCCCATTCCTATTTGGAATATTGAATGATGGAACTGTGCTATGTTATCATGGATATTTGTATGAAGGTCAAGAAGGTTCTCCACAAAAGGAGGCATCTTTGTCTCCACAAGCTTCTGGTGGCACAAATCCTTCAAGGCTTAGGAATTTGAGATTTGTTCGTGTATTTCTAGACACATTCACGAGGGAGGAACCTACAACAGGTATTCAATGTCAAAGAATTAATATTTTTAAGAATGTTGGAGGATACGAAGGCTTATTCTTATCTGGGACAAGGCCACTTTGGCTTATGCTCTGCAGGGAGCGTCTGCGGGTGCATCCACAGGTATAGCCGACTGGCATTCTGACCATTTTCACCTATTTACCAAGTGATGCAAATGGCTATTTTAATGTAAGCAATTTTTAGATTGTTTTCTCTTGGTACACATTTGATTAATTCTGTTGGGAGTTTACCCTAGATGGGTACTTCTCCTTAAAAGTCAATTTTTTTTCCTTAGTTCTGTTGGACTTTTTTTTTTGAAAGTGGGTGGTACCACTATTGCATTAAATGAAAAAATTGGAGGAATGTACAATTGTAGGCAAAAAAACTCCCAACCGACCCTATACAAAATGCCACACCAAGGGAGTGTGGGTCACTCTAACCCCCCAACAAAACAAAAAGAGGTGAGTTGAGGGAATTCACATTATAAAGAAGACCAGTCCATTCCCTCACTTTATCACACATAAAAGAGACAACTGACTCCACAACTCTCGACTCTCTTGAAGATCCGGTTGTTGCGTTCCCCCCATAACGTTCATAGAGTACCATGGAAAATGAGCCATCACACGGTCATGTTGCTTGTAAGGGTCCAGCTCCTGCCCAAATGCTCCATAAGATGGTGCACCTGGTTGTGTTGACCGAAACCACTATGAGTCCTTTTAGCAAGCTCATCTCACACCCCTGTGAGTAGGTACAACTTACAAACAGGTGGTCCACGGTATCGACGTCCACTCTGCATAAGCAGCAAGTCTGTTGGACACTCGAGATGGAGCGGCTCAAGCTGTCCCAGGTAGGCAACCTCCCATGATAGATCTTCCAAGTAAGAAACTTCACCTTTAGCGGACTCTTCGATTTCCAAATCTGAGAATAGAGACTATGGCGAAGACCACCATATGACAAAATGGCATAAGCTGAGTTGACCGAGAAAGCACTCTCCTTTCCCCACCTCAAAGCCCATACATCCTCACAATTAGGTCGATGTTGAAATGGGAGGAGGAGGGAGATAAGGTCCCGGAGCTGCTCGAACTCGTCATCCCTGAGGTCCCTTCTGAAGGTCGGAACCTAGGTGCCTCCAGAAAGATGGGAGTCGAAAGCCTGGGACACCGTCCCCACGGGAGCATCAAAGATAGCAAACAAATAAGGGAACATGCCTCCAAGGTGAGCTCTCCACACCGTCTATTCCTCCAGAAGAGGCACTAGTCGTCTCTCCCTAGTCGGACTTGAACACCAGAGGAGATGAAATCTCTGCAAGTCCAAATATCACGCCAAAGAGGTGAAGTCCTATGCTGAGGGATAGGACCCAGGTCCCACACTCTCGTCTTGCAAAGTATCTCCGTCGAACCACTTGCGTCCACAGATCATCCTCTCTTGCCCCCAGCCTCACAACCACTTACACAGGAGTGCAAGGTTGAAATCCCTCACATCCTTGACATGGCCCTATTTGATTGCATAGTCTTTTTTCTTTCTTAGGTTCCCACTTGTCATTCTGTTTGTGTTTGTGGGAAAAAGATTGTGATTTTTTTTATCCTTTTCATGCATCTTATTTTTGACAAAGGGACGCCAAATTTAGTCAGTTTCACTGTTATATGTCTTTGTCATTCTATTTTTGCATTGGACAGGGACAATGCAAATGTTAATATGAAATTTGTCTAAACCACGTGATTTAAGTATTGCATATGTGGGAGATTAAATGTTATGTAATAACAATAGTAGACATTGATTACTCTGAAGATATTAATGTTGTAATAGTTTTGTGATTATAAATATATCTTATCATCATCATCATCATCAGAGTCTTATCCCAATTATTTGGGGTCGGCTACATGAATCATGTTCCGTCAAAGATTTCTATCAAGTGCTATATTCATATTTAAACCTAAGAAGTTAATGTCCTTCCTAATAACATCGCACCATCTCATTTTAGGCCTTCCCCCGAGCTCTTTTACTAGTATCCACTAAGATTCGGTCACATCTTTTAACCGGCACTGAGTTAGGGCGACGAAGCACATGACCAAACCACCTGAGCCTATTTTCTCTCATTTTACTATCAATTGGGGCTATCCCTAAGTCCTTACGGATGCGTTCATTCATAATCTTGTTTTTCTTAGTCTTGCCACACATTCATCTCAACATCCTCATCTCTACTACACACATTTTGTGAATGTGTTCCTTTCGTACTGTCCAACACTCGGTACTATATAATAAAGCAGGTCTCACAGCCGTTCTATAAAATCTCCCTTTGAGTTTCACAGGCATACAACGATCACAGAGGACTCCTGATGCGCTTCTCCATCTTAACCAGCCTGCCTTAATCCTATGTGTAACGTCGTCATAAATCTCCCCATTCTCTTGTATGATAGATCCTAAGTATCGAAAGCTACTACTCTTCAGAACGTTATGTCCATCAATTAGAACCATGTCCTGTACCACTCTCCCATTACTAAAATTACAATGCATAAACTCTGACTTACTCCTACTAATTTTAAAACCTTTAGACTCCAAGGCAAGTCTCCAACGCTCTTAGTATTTAAAATATCAATACTCTCATCAATTAAGACAATATCATCTGCAAATAACATACACCAAGGGATATCCTCATGCAATTGTTTTGTTACTTCATCTATAAATAAGGCAAAGAGATACGGACTTAGTGCAGAACCTTGATGCAAACCTATAGAAATCGAAAATTCATCAGTCTCTCCAGCAATAGTTCGAACACTAGTAATAGCATCGTCGTACATATCCTTAATCAAATCAACATATCCTTGAGAGATTCCTTGATGCAAACCTATAGAAACCGGAAATTCACTAGTCTCTCCAGCAATAGTTCGAACACTAGTAATAACACCGTCATATAAATATATTCTATGAGTTGTGGTAATTTTATTGTGAATGGATATCAAGAACTCAGTATATCACTTGCACTGCGAATTTATAAAATATAATTTCTTAACCTTATGATATTAAATATAAAATAAAGTTTTATTGTCAATATATGCAAGGTACTTCACTTTCACTATGAATTTATAAATTATGCTGATCTGACAATATCTCGGTAATTGAAGTTGTAAATTGGGTAACCGTGTGAATAGGAATCTGGTAAGGCTTTTATCACTGGATATTGAGAGATGCAGCTCTTTGGTACAAATATTTCCATGTAAAAGTTGCCTTGACAAAACTGGTTTCTTTCTCTCAAATGCTATTGCATAACGTATGGGGCTGTTATTTATGAAGAAACTTTCTTATATCTTGAATGAAATTGATTTATGGTTTGAAATGGGTAAGATCACCCAAAATTCTCCATACTTCTACTCTCACTGGACATTTAACCATTAAATAATGTACATCCATTGCTTTTGAATTTCTAGCATTTAAATCTTTTCAGTTTGATACTGTCATATAAACAACTTAATGCATCACCCTCCACGTCATTTCATCTATTGAATGAGCAGCTACTTGTCATTTGCATTGTTATGTAGGGTAATTGGTTCAATTTACCCTGCTTAAAGCTTCACCTCTTAAACATATTGTCTTTAGAACTGGTTCAAACGAGTTCATGGTTACAATAATAATCATAAAATTCAACCTTGAAGCCAGAGCTGTCATTCAAGTTGTGTCCAAATTTTGAATTTATTTTTTCTAATACAGTTTCAAATTTATATTTGTTTTCAGCACTGTGATGGATCCATTGTGGCTTTCTCTGTTCTTCATAACCTAAATTGCAATCATGGGCTTATATATGTTACATCACAGGTAAAGTTGCCTTGGGTCAATGGTAGCACTCAATTTTCTGAGTATTCTTTTTTTTAAGAACTTTGTGTTGAGCACTTTCAAAAAAAGGGCTTTGTGTTGAGACTGACTCTAACGTGTTTAATGAGATAGGGCTTCCTTAAAATATGCCAGCTTCCATCTGCATTAAACTATGATAGCTATTGGCCAGTTCAAAAGGTGGACCTTAATTTTTTGCTATTTCTGTCCAATCTCATTTTCTTTTGGATGTATAGGCTTCATGGCTTGAACTAACATTGCAATATTTGGTCAGATTCCTCTGAGGGGAACTCCACATCAAATTACATACTTCTCCGAGAAGAATCTTTATCCACTTATAGTATCTGTTCCTGTAAGTTTCTTGCAGTTGTTTAGGATAATGTACTAGCAATAGTTTGAAGCATGGATATCATGTTATACATTGTGGTTAAATATTTGTAGCCAAATTGGTCAAATGCATGCTTGTTCTCTTCGCTAAAGCTTTCAGTCACATGTATGGGGAGCTCATGTTGTCAAGAAACTTAATGCATCTGAGGTATACTGTTAGGATATTTTAGGAGGAGAAGCTTGTTTTTTTTTCCCCTTGCTGCTAAGAATTTGCCATAATGTCTCAATATCAGATTTCCAAGTCCTGAGCCACACCTGATGGGGTATTAAATAAAGTGAAAATATATGGTGGTGGTGCAGGCTTTGATATTCCAACAAGAAAATCTATCATTCCTATTGGCCCCCATCAGCTAAGGATTCCATTTGTAATGGAGTGTATTTTTGAGGTTAATGCTCACATATGTATGTCACTATTAGGTTCTTCTGATCAATTGATGTTGGCATTTCTATCTTCTTATGCAGTCACTATCAGATGCATTGGGAGCATAAATGGCATCATTTAGATCAGGGTGGGGTGGGTGGGTCTGCTGTTGGTATCAAAATGGTAGAATACCCTCTCAAGCTCCTCCACCTTGCCTAGAGCAGCGGCGTACCCCCTTGCTGGAGGTGTCTCTGCAGTTGCTTCAGTGTTCGTTGCTCAGGTTCTATGAACCCCTCATGGGGGACAAACCTTCTCTGATATATCATCCTCTCCTGCATTGATCTCACTCTCCACTACAAATGGAGCTCAAAATAAGCATGAGGGCCACACAAAATGAGAGGAGGAGAAAGTTGAGGAAAAGGGTGGTCCATGCATTGGTCATCATGACTAGCAGAGGAGTGTCCTTGAGTTGCACAGGGTTCAGAGGAAAGGGGTGGGATATATCTAAGAATTGTGTGGGGATGTTATCTTACAGAGAAGGGGTGAGAGATGTGGGTAGGGTACCAAACTAGGGAGGACGTAGCAAATGGGAAGATGGAAGTGGTTGTGTCCATCACCACTAGTTGGGGTATTGGGAAGAGTTAGAGGGCCTGTTCAGAGGAAAGGGGTGGGATATATCTAAGAATTGTGTGGGGATGTTATCTTACAGAGAAGGGGTGAGAGATGTGGGTAGGGTACCAAACTAGGGAGGACGTAGCAAATGGGAAGATGGAAGTGGTTGTGTCCATCACCACTAGTTGGGGTATTGGGAAGAGTTAGAGGGCCTTGAACGTGTGGTCTTGTGCCAGGGAATGGTGGGCATCCTCACTACTTTCTTTTTGTTGTTGATGGGGGGTGGGTGTGGGGATTGGTCTCATGATTGGGAAACAGTGACGGGCGGAGTAATGGGTTTTACTGATTGTGCGTTCCTGAGTACTAGGTGCAGGGGGTCTATCAGGCATCTATACAAAAGAGTTGATGCAGTTTCACTAAAGCATCTATACAAAAGAGTTGCCACCATTTCCTAGTGACTGGTCCCAAGATTCTCTTTTTTTTTGGGATATATAATGGGTCATGTCATATATTTGGCAGGCTATACTGAAGGGTTAATTTCAAACACATCATCCTTATATCCTAAAATTTGTAAATACCACCCTTGATTGTCTATATCCGTACATATTAGGATAGCATGTACATTGTTTTAAATTTGCCACCCTGGTAAACTTCCATTTCCAGATGTTGGTATCTGCGGAGACTATTAGTTGTAATTTATGCATTGTAATTTTAGTAATGGGAGAGTGGTACAGGAAGACATGGTTCTAACATCGAAGAGTGGTACTTAGGGTCTATCATATAAGAGAATGGGGAGATTTATGACGACGTTGCACATAGGATTAAGGCAGGTTGGTTAAGATGGAGAAGCGCATCAGGAGTCCTCTGTGATCGCCGTATACTTGTGAAACTCAAAGAGAGATTTTATAGAACGGCTGTGAGACCTACTTTGTTATATGATACCGAGTGTTGGACAGTACGAAAGGAACACATTCACAAAATGTGTGTAGCAGAGATGAGGATGTTGAGATGGATGGCAAGACTAAGAAAGACAAGATTAGGAATGAGCCCGTCCGTCAGGATTTGGGGATTGCCCCAATTGATAGTAAAATGAGAGAAAATAGACTCAGGTGGTTTGGACATGTGCTTCGTCGCCTTAACTCAGCGCCGGTTAAAAGATGTGACCGAATCTTAGTGGATGCTAGTAAAAGAGCTTAGGAAAGGCCTAAAATGAGATGGTGCGATGTTATTAGGAAGGACATTAATTTCTTGGGTTTAAATATGAATATAGCACTTGATAGAAATCTTTGGCGGAACATGATTCATGTAGCGACCCCAAATAATTGGGATAAGGCTCTGATGATGATGATGATGATGAATGGTGAAATCTAACGGAAACTTTTGAAGATGACCTGATGTGATGAAGACACCCCCTAGTACCTCTAACGGACACTTGGTTGGTCATTATAAAAGACTATCCGTGAGGACCCTCTTATCTGCCAACAATGAGATTCTGAGAGCCCTTTTCTCTACAAACAATCAAGTGGAGAGAACTCCACGACGCTTCTTGCGCAATTACACTCTGAAGCCTTTGAATGCTCACCTAAAACGAAACCCCACAATGCACTTTTGTTTGAGAGGGGTGGGCTTGACATTTTCCATGTTGACTTAGTGTTAACCAGTCTTTAGTTAAGTCAGGACAATGGCAAGTGATGTCATTGGCATTTATGAAAGTTTTTTTGTTACAAGGATGGTGTATAAGATTATAGTAAAGTAACCATGGTTAGTTTGATATTTGAAATGTACAGATGGTATTCTTGATATTATGGTGCTGGACATGGCTAAAGGCTACATGTTAAATACTCATTTTGGAACAATCTTCCAAGTACTTTATGAACATTCATTAAATTATGAGCTTTAAATTATTCTCCTTTCAGATTGAATGCCTTTAAATTTTAATTTATATATTTCTTTTGTGTTAAATTAAGTATTTTTCTTGCTTAAAATTGTTTTTGACTAGTTTTTAAATATTCCTCTTTCCCGATTTTCGATATCCATGTTGTCAGGCTATACGACCATTAAATCAAGTCCTTTCATCTATGATCGATCAAGACTTTGGCCATTCTATAGAACCGGATAATATTAGTTCTGATGACCTGCAAAGAACCTATACCATTGATGAATTTGAAGTTCGCATTTTAGAACCAGAGAGATCTGGTGGTCATTGGGAAACTAAAGCAACAATTCCAATGCAACCTTCTGAGAATGCTCTTACTGTCCGCATGGTCACCTTATTGGTAAGTTTGCTTATTGGTAACAGGATTGCTATTTTTACTTTCTTGTTGGCACATTGGGAACCTTTACAAATGCTGTTATTACCTGTTCCAGAACCGTCTTCAGCTATTCCTCATCTGCATATGAAATAGCATCTAGGATTTATGGCTCAGGTGGAGTGTCGCTGGTTGATATGGCATCTTTTGACCACTTGTATGATTAATTCTAACAGACCAAGAAAATTAGGATTCAGCCGAAACATGCAATGGCATTCATTCTACGAAGGATTTAGATCACAAGGTTGAATTGGGTGTGTTCCTGTTGGCTATAGTAGTCGAAAAAAATAAGAAACTGAGAAAGTTAAAAAATAGCATGTATCCCCTGCCATTTACTCAAAACAAGAAAGGTTTTTTCATCAGAAGAATATGAATTTTGTGTGCATGTGCAATGAAGACAGTGATTTGATTCTGTTAAAATAATTAAGTTTGGGGTATTTTTGTTATTATGTTCTCAGTGTGTGTCTGGGCCTTAATTGTGAGTTCCCAGGTTCATATAACATTGTAATCTCTTTGAATTAAAAAGATATAGATAACCTTTTCTTTTGGCCCTAAATTCACATGGTATCAGAGCTATGGGGTAGGGAACCTCCACCGCGGCGTCCTCCCTCTGTCCTCCCCCCCTTCACCACCGTCTGCCTCTGCTTACAGTTCGCCACAGTAGAACGGAGCTGGACGCGAAAGCCACGCGGGCCACGCGGGTGAGCGACGCGAAGGCCACCCGGGTGAGTGGCGCGACGTCGCTGGCGCTCGCGTGAAGGGCGCGGCGTGAAGTCGCGGTGCGACCCTCGAGCGTCGTGTGCCCGGCACGTCGGACGTGAGCGCGGCGACCTGTCACCTTGCGACCCTCACGGGTGGGTGACTCGGTCCCGATCCTGCCCAAGTGTCTCCCCTGCGGTGCAAGGGGTTTGAAGTCTCTGGAAAATCCTGAAATTTTTAATCACGGCGTAAATCGTTTCGTTTGACGGCAACATCATCTTTGGTGGTAAGAAAGCGTACCCTTATCTTCTAACAGAGTTTTCTCCGCATCGGCTCGTTCCTTTTGGATGGTCAGCGCATGGGGGCTTCTGATCTTCTCCTTGTGTGCTGACCCATTTGTTGATGTAAGAAGATTGTTTGAATGCCTTTTTGCGCAGCAGAGGCTTTGGTTGTTTGGTTTGTTGTTGTCATGGCAGAATCGTCGAGGTCCACTTCTATCCCGACTTCTGACGGGAAGCTTTATCATATGATGGCTACTGCTACAAAATTAAATGGCACTAATTATTCTTAATGGGCACGGTCTTTTCGCCTCTTGCTGCTTTCTTTGAGAAAACTTCGACATATTGAGCAAGACCCTCTAGAGAAAACTGATAAGAAGGCATATGAAGCTTGGAAAGTTGATGATGGGATGGTAATTTCAGTTCTGAATAATAGTTGTGAACAGAGTATTTTCAATAGTATTGTCTTTTTAGACACCGCTAAGGAGATGTGGGATACTCTGAAAAAGATTTATTCTGCAGAGCACAATATTTCTCATATTTATAATATTTATTCAAGATTGTTTAATCTAAAGCAAGAAGGAAGACCTATTTCTCAGTATTTTGCTGAAATTCAGGGTCTCTGGAGTGAATTAAAACTGTATCAGCCTAGTGCTGTAGATGCCGCTCAGCTGGAGAAACAAAAGGAAGAGTTTATTGTTGCTAAGTTTTTGTCTGGAATGGATGATAATCTCGGACATGTTAGAGATAATTTACTTGCAGACACTCAGGTTCCTACATTGGCTGGTGCTTACTCTCGTGTTCTTAGAGCAAGTACCAAATTGAATCTGACTGAGGCAACATCTAGTGAGATTGGAGAGTCTGGTAGTGCTTCAGCTCTTGCAGTAGGGGGAGCGTGGGCGTGGCCGTGGGCGTGGCTCTCCATGTATTCATTGTAACAATACTGGACATCAGCCTGATTTTTGTTGGAAGAAATATTGCAAAGGGGAATCACGTCTGCGTCCTGTTGCTAATCTGGGTGCCTCTAGTGATTCCTCATCTCTCACTCCTGAGTCTATGCCACAGCCTGTGCAGCAGCCACCTACCGGACCACTATCTGAGAAAGGGGTTACACTGTCTCTCTAGGAGTACGAGGCATTCCAACAGCTCTTAAAAGGCTCTTCAACACATTCTTCGTCCTTTCATGCCACAACTTCAGGTAGTGCCTCTGAAGTTCACCACAATTCCTCCTGGATTGTGGATTCTGGTGCTTCTTGTCACATGATAGGTAGCCGTTCCCTTTTCTCCTCTCTTCATTTATCTAATACTCACTCTTCTGTTACTGTAGCGGATGGGTCTTATAGTTCTGTTGCTGGGAAAGGGACTGTTCATACCTCATCTCTAACCCTGAAAGATGTCCTTTATGTTCCAAACTTTCCCATTGGCTTGTTATCTATTAGTTCTTTGACCCGTTCCTTAAACTGTTTAGTAACATTCTATCCTTCTTATTATGTATTTCAGGATCTCCAGACGAAGAAGCTGATTAGTGGCGGCCATGAGTTTGGAGGATTGTACTACCTCGTTGATGGGCCTCTCCAAAGACATAAGGCTTCCTCAGCATCTGATACTTTTTTTCAGTGGCACTGTCGGCTTGGACATCCATCCCTTTCCAGGCTACGTGAGATTGTTCCTGTTTCTTCTTCAACAAATAGACTTTTGTGTAAAGCCTGTGAGCTTGGGAAACATCATAGGTTCTCCTTTCCTTCTAGTAATAGTAAAAGGAGCATTGCTCCATTTCATCTTGTACACTCCGACATCTGGGGGCCGTCTCCCATCACCTCCAGACTCGGATTTCGATACTTTATCATTTTTGTTGATGATTTCTCTCGGATGACTTGGTTATTTCTTTTGAGATCTCGTTCAGATGTGTTTGATGTATTCAAATCTTTTTATTCAGAAATAAAAAATCAGTTCTCCACTTCCATCAAAATTTTGCGTACAGACAATGCCAAGGAATATGTCCAGTCATCCTTTGCTTCCTTTTGTTCAATGCATGGAATTCTTCATCAAACATCTTGCTCCTACACCTCTCAACAAAATGGGGTTGCTGAGAGGAAGAATCGGCATTTACTTGATCTTGCTCGTACTCTTATATTTTACATGCATGTTCCAAAGTACTATTGGGGTGATGCCATTCTTACCTCGTGATATCTTATTAATCGGGTTCCGAGCAAGGTGCTAGATGACAAAAGTCCTCTTTCATGCTTATATCCAAATGAAGATATGTTTCCTCTAATTCCTCGGGTCTTTGGGTGTAAGTGCTTTGTTCACACTCTTGGACCAGGACATGATAAGTTGACTCCCAGATCTATTCCTTGTGTCTTCTTGGGATATTCTCGGACCCAAAAAGGTTATCAATGTTTTGACCCTCGGTCCAAGAGGTCATTTGTGGTTACTGATGTGACCTTTTTTGAGTTTGTGCCCTTTTATGATTCCCCTTCTTCTCCATAGCCTTCTTCTACACAGACTTCTCCTTCACCTATTCTTCTTGATCTTGTTTCTCTGGATGTGCCAGCTACAGATACCGATTGTTGTGTTGAGCCTCAGGATGCGGATAATAGATTTGGACAGGTCTATCAACGACGGACCCATAGTGCGCCGCTTGCCGTCTTGCCACAGTCAACTTCTTCACTGGAGGCTCCTCCTCCCACTGGTGAGACTTCACTTCCCGCTTCTGATCTGGATCTTCCTATTGCCCTTCGCAAGGGAAAACGATCAAGTACGAAGCATCCTCTTGACGACTTCATTTCTTATCATGCTTTGTCTCCATCTTTTCGCCAGTATGCCTTGTCTATTTCTGATGTTCACCCTCCAAAGTCTGTCTCTGAAGCACTATCCAAATCTGAATGGAAGGCTGCTATGGATGAGGAAATGTCTGCCTTACTGTCTCGTGGTACTTGGGTCCTTGTACCCCGGCCAGCCGGTGTTACCCCTGTTGCTTGTCGGTGGGTGTTCACTATAAAGTACACTCCAGAAGGCTCCATTGACAAATATAAGGCTAGACTTGTGGCCAAGGGCTTTACCCAGACTTATGGAGTTGATTATTTCGAGACTTTTTCTCCTGTTGCTCGACTTAACTCTGTTCGGGTGTTGTTTTCTCTTGCCATCAATCAAGGATGGAATATGTTGTAGATGGATGTCAAGAATGCCTTCTTGTATGGTGATCTCAAAGAAGAAGTATATATGGAGCAACCTCCTGGGTATGTTACTCAGGGGGAGATGGTGTGTAAACTACAAAAGGCAATTTATGGCTTAAAACAAAGTCCTCGAGCATGGTTTGAGAAATTCAATCAGATTGCTTCTGGGGTTGGATTAAAGAGGAGTCAAGCCGATCATTCTGTGTTTGTTTGCCATACAACTGATGGTGTGGTGATTCTTATTGTCTATGTTGATGATATGCTGTTCACGGGAAGTGATAAAAATGCTGTTAAGGAAGTTCAGAAATACCTTCAGTGTCATTTTGTTACTAAGAACCTAGGGAGACCACACTATTTTCTTGGGATTGAAATTACTTATGGTAATGATGGTGTTTCCTTATCTCAAAGAAAATATGCTCTAGACTTGTTACAAGAGATGGGAATGTTGGGGTGTAAACCTGCTGATACACCCACTGTTCCTCAGTTTGATCTTGAAGTGGAGGATAGTCCAGTGTTCAATGATGTTACTCAATATAGGCGGTTTTGTGGAAAGCTGATATATCTGACAGTGACTCTCCCAGATATTGCCTTTGCTGTATCAGTTGTTAGTCAGTTTATGCAGAATCTAAAGTTATGTCATTGGGAAGCGGCTCTAAAGATCCTGCGTTATGTCAAAGGAGCTCCTGGATGTGGTCTTCTTTATAAGAAAAATGATTATTTATCTATTGAGACTTTTTCTGATGCAGATTATGCGGGATCTCGGTTGGACCGGCGATCAACCTCTGGGTTTTGTACCTATGTTGGAGGTAATCTTGTCACTTGGAGAAGCAAGAAACAAAGTGTGGTTGCTAGATCAAGTGCTGAAGCAGAGTATAGAGCAATGACTCAGACAACTTGTGAAATGATGTGGCTGAAATCTTTGATGGCAGATTTTGGGGTCACTTATTTTGAACCTATGGTGATGAGATGTGACAACCAGGCTGCTATCCATATTGCAAAGAATCCAATATTTCATGAGCGCACAAAGCATATTGAGGTTGATTGTTATTTTGTTCGGGATGCCGTCATGTCTCAGAAGATTAGTACTCCTTTCACTCCTACCGAGGACCAACTTGTTGATCTCTTCACAAAGTCGTTTGGAGTTGGCCGATTCAGTGTTCTATGTGACAAGCTGGGTATGTTTGATATATATGCTCCAGCTTGAGGGGGAGTGTTAAAATAATTAAGTTTGGGGTATTTTTGTTATTATGTTCTCAGTGTGTGTCAGGGCCTTAATTGTGAGTTCCCAGATACATATAACATTGTAATCTCTTTGAATTAAAAAGATATGGATAACTTTTTCTTTTGGCCCTAAATTCACATATTCCAAGAGTACCTACTACCTAGCGGCTAGCTCATGCTTCTGATCTATGTTTTTGTATCAAAATCCCCCTGTTTCTGGACTCTTCATGCCAATCTCTAGATAGTTCTGGTTAGAACTGTACAAGACCCTTTGACGAGAAGAGAAAATAAATAGGCATCCTACTTGTTAACTAACGTTCTTCAAGGCTCTTATTCTACATTGGACTTGTTCTTCTGCACTGAAGATAAAGTAAACATTAAGATTTTAGTTGGCTGCTCACAGGGCATTGTTTACAGGCACACGTACTAGAGAACCTTTGCATCATGTACATACAAGAAATAAAGAAAACAATTTCATCCCCTTATTTAATGAAGATAGAGATTGGCCAATTGCTTTCTTGACCCACGGGTCAAGATGATCAAGATGGATAGATTGCTGGCTGGTGTTTTGTTTCTTCTACACATTTGGATTGCTTTTCCAGTTTATGTCACTTCAAATGTTAGCTGAAACATGAAGCTTATTGATGAATACTCCCATTGAACTCACTTATCTTCTCTGTCTTCTCTGCAACTGTTTTCACCACTTCAAAAACTGGCTACATTTTTGGTGGACATTGTCAAAGGAAACTCTTATCTCTATTGCAGCTTCTTGCAATTATTTTCTCATTATCTCTGTATCCCACTTTTCGTGATCTTGCTGTGCACAAATTAGCAGTTTCAATGTCTCTATACACCAATAAACAGTGCCCATGTCCTCATCAATCAGTTTCCACAAGGATGTTCTTCATGGTCCTTACGCATACTCCTTCCAGATACGCATACTCCTTCCAGATGCCTTCACAGATTGTTTTTCCTCAGACCTTGCATGAGAGTTGATGATGATCTTGGCAACAATTATGAAGGTTCACAAAGATTCCATGTCCTTAGCTGCCCAATCTGTTGTGTCAGTTTGTTTCATTTTCTTCATTTTGTTTTATTTCATTTGTTTTTTCCTTTGTTTTGGTTTGTTTTGTTTCTCTCTTTTTTTCAGGTCTGGTACTGTATGTCATTATCATCCTGCAAATAAAGATAATGAGTAAGGACAAAATCATGTCACCATTTCATGTTTTTCCTTTTAGGTCATACATTTTATGATAAAAATATACAATGACATTTGGATGTGATCTTCATCAGTTTTATCCTCAACTTTGTCATGAGCAATTCCTCAGTGGATGGATAAAGAAAACATACTCATTTTAGTGACATACAAACTTGTTTATTGTGAAACTTATTGGCAGCAATGTGCAGTGAATACTGCTCCTGCCTAAATGATGTGCCATTGAATCCTGGTATAATCCTATTATTTGCAACCGTCCAAACTCAAAGATAACTGCACATGGATCATGAAATAAATATGCTAAATTGAGTAGCAAATGAAGATGCATGATATGGCATACAACCTTCTCTGTAGGTAAAACCACAAACAAACAGGATGTGCAAGGGAGAGGGAAAAAAGAGGTGAAGGAAAACAGAGCACGAATACCCTCTATAAGCATGAATAAGGGTGAAGATAAGAAAGAATAAACTGCAAACTAGAATGGTAAAGTTTTGGGTGGAAGAAGAGTGGAAAAATAATGATAATCAAAGCGGAGGAAAGAAAAAGAAAAGGAGAAAACCAACAAAATTGTGGCTTCTGGCTATGGCTTCCCGGAGGATGTAAATAAGAAAGTTTTTTGTGCAAATAAACAATTAGAATCAAAATATCAAATTTGTCATTTTTGAATTTGAAGTGTCATTAAAACCATTAAGAACAAGTGCTGTGCAAGTGAACCACAAAGTGGTCTTTCTGCATGCATCACATGGCCTTTTTGCATATTATTGGCATGCTTAATTGTTTCTGTGATAATTTAAATCTAACAGTGATAAATCTGCAATTTCTTCTGACAATATTTATTTTAAAAAAACCTAAAAAGATCTTGCAAGTAATACAAAAGGTGCTTTTTCTCATCAAGTAGGTGCAAGAAAGGACAGGATGAACTAGAAAGGAAGAAGGGACAGAAACAGATGGAAGAAACAGGCACATATTTTGTGGTTGGTGGCCAAGCATTATTCATTATAACATTATTTGAATGTTTAAATCCAAACAAACATCATCAAAGTAGTTTTTCTTCTTATTCAATATTTGCAAGAGGGGATAGTCTCTCTCTAGCCCGTTCCTAGAGTGAGAAGCTCTGAGGAAGGGCATGCCGCTGTTTACATGCGGAATTTTCGGACATCCAATTTTGTCGGATGGATATGCGTATATTTGGGGCATATTTGTTAATTCCGCGCTTTTGGGATTTATCAGACGATTTAAGGTTCGTGTACAGGACTTTTCCCCACCGACCAGAGTCAGTGTTAATTTACATTGGTACAAGTCCGAACACTTTTGATTAACTGTCGAAGAATGCCTTTTGCCTCTTATGTGTTGTGACATTAATGATCTTGATGATCGCCCATGACGGGTACATACTCTTGCAAAGAAATTTGACGACTTTATTTCCTTGAACACATGTAATTGGAATTATAATCGGTCTTTCAAGATTACATCAGGTTGCAATCAGAGCCTTTGAATTTACTTTCGTCTGCATTTGGACATTTGAATTTACTTTCGTCTTGATCGGGTCATTGAATTTACTTTTGTCTCCTGATCGGACGGTTGAATTTGAATTCCATCACAAGGACCGTTGGATCGCCAATATGATCACCGTTGGTCCATCGGAGTTACTTCATAGTCATGATCACTCTTTTGATTGTGATTGGACCCTTAAGTCGGCTTGGTGTCCATAAAGAACATTTTCGTCTGAGGTAGGGTATATTTGTAATTTTCCTCCATCAGGGTATCTCTGCAGCTTTCCCTCTGCAGCTTTCCCAAACATTGGGATGTTATTGGAATTTCGACTCTTTCTGGATATTTCTACCCTCTTTCGAAAATAGCCTTGTCACTTTCTGACTTCTTGGGCATTCCCATTACTTTTGACTTTTCGGAACATATTTGACATTTCTTGACTTCTTGGAGATCGCCCCGTCATTTGACTTTCTGGGCATATCTGTCTTTATTTCTTGACTTCTCGGAAATAACCCCGTCATTCGACTTTTTGAGCATATCTGTCTTTATTTCTTGACTTCTCGAAATAACCCCGTCATTCGACTTCTTGGGCATTCCTTGTCTTAATTTCTAGACTTATCGGGAATAACCCCGTCATTTGACTTCTTGGGTATTCCTTGTCTTCATTTCTGGACTTATCGAGAATAACCTCGTCATTTGACTTCTCGGGTATTCCTTGTCTTTGTCTTAATTTCTTGATTTCTGAGGAATAACCCCGTCATTCGACTTCTTGGGTATTCCTTGTCTTCATTTCTGAACTTATCGGGAATAACCTCGTCATTTGACTTCTCGGGTATTCCTCATTTGCTTGTCTTCATTTCTTGATGTATTAGGAATAACTCCGTCATTTGACTTCTTGGATATTCTTGTCTTAATTTATGAACTTCTCAGGGCTTCATGAAAAAGGTATATGGATTTAGATGGTTAGCCATAAGTCGAACCCAGGAGAGCGCACACCGCTTTAAGGAAGGGGCGTGAATCCGCTCCACCGAGTCGTGCAAACGGCGTAAACTAGAATGAGGGTATTTTGGTAATTTTGAGACCCCACAAATGAGGGTATTTCTGTAATTTTCCCACAACCTAGGGTGTTTCTATAATTTTTCCTTCATTGGGGAGATTTCTGCAATTTTCCCGCTACCGGGGGTATTTCTGCAATTTTCCCGCTACCGGGGGTATTTCTGCAATTTTCCCACTGTCGGGAACATTTCTGCAGTTTTCCCGCTACTGGGGATATTTCTACAATTTTCCCGCTATCGGGGGCATTTCTGCAATTTTTTCGCTATCGAGGGTATTTCTGCAATTTGCTGACCACTAGGGGTATTTCCCAAAGGTTCTTCATGGACTTTGGCTATTTATAAAATTTGCATGTTCCATCTTCATTTCAGCAACTTTCACGATCAAAAGATCATATCCCAAGTGTGGGACGCACACCCCTTTTGTGGGTTTTAGTTTAATAACTAAACATATTGAAATCTTCAAGCCAACAAGAGCTTCAGAAGATAACAAAACATCTTGGAGTTGAAAGCCTCCAGGTGCTCCTGCACCATCTTCTCTTCTTTTTCCTCATCCCGGAGTTCTTCTTCTCTTCTCTCCAGCTCTCTTGAGCTTTGGCTTCAACCTTCCACGAGAGTCTCCATCCTCTTCAAAGGGAAGTAGGTCTTGGCTTTTTCTAGGTGATGGAGGAGGCCAAGGGGGAGATCCCCCGGAGCTTGGAGGAGGTAACCCCCTACCTTTTCTCTCCCCTGTCTCTTCCTCTCCCTATTCTTCCTCCCCCGGAGGTGCAGCAGCAAGAAGGAAGACGGGGGGGAGGTCCCCTGGTTGGCGCAGGTGGCAGCGGGGGCTTCCCCCGGTGCAGGGAGGACCGGGGGAGCTCCCCGGTGCGCAGCCATCTCTTAAGCCAAGACTCACCCTTCTTCTTTTTATGCCGATGAGCATCGGTATGACGGCGACGATCGATTTTCTTAATTTCTGATTTTTTATGTAATTACCAGAAATTATGAACATTTTTGGGGTTCAACAGCCGCCAAGGTTGGTAGTGTCGGTTTCGGCCGAGTCCGAAACCGAAACGACTCGGTTTCGGCCAAAACCGCCGAAACCCAGTGAAAAGGTAAAAAAAATCAAAATAAATCTAAAAAATCAGAAATAAATCAAAAAAAAAATATAAATAATCACATAAAAATGAGAAAATTCATTAGACATGTATTTGACTGTAAAGAAATTAGATTAAGTGCAATAAACATGAAGTAGGCATTGAAGTTCAAACGTTGAACATGTTAAATTAATATTATTGAGTACATACTAAACATGAAGTAGGTTCATGCAGTACAATAAACCTAATTAGACACAGTAAATGTTACAGAAATTAAATGATCTTTACCTAAATGAAGAGGTACTAATATGGGTAATAACTAGAACCTTCTCTCTCATCGTCTGGCTTTTGATGTTGATACCCATAAGAAGGTTGCATGTATTGTGTATATTCACTATAACCAAACAATGAGGTAGCCAAGTCTTGCATTCCTCTTTGGATCCCTCTTGGAGTGTAAGGTTGTCGGCTTGATTCGAATCCAGAATCAGCGTAAGAATCTTGAGGATGAGAAGATGAACTGGATGGAATTGGAATCTGGTTCATGACTCCACCCATAAATGACTGCTTCCTGTTGGCCACCTCCATAACCTGATGGATGCCCATATTGGCTCTGTGAATCATATCCTCGCTCAGTATGAGTGTATCCTCGGCCTGTGTCTGCGTGGAAGGAGGAAGTACCACCATATGTGCCACCGCCAGTAGTAGCACCTGCAGCACCTGTAGCACCTGCAGCTGCACTGGGATGATCATCATCATCATCATCATCATCATCACCAGCATCATCATCACCATCAGAAACCAGTCGCCTTTTAGCCTTTGGGGATGCTTTTTTCTCTTTTGGTGTGATTTTTTCAGTCACCTTTGACATGAGTCCTTTTCCCCTTGGCGTGTGCCTCACATAAATCTGCTTCAACTACTCAATTGTCGGGTCTTCTCGAGCAGCAGCACGAGTCCTCTCAGTTAGCCCATGCATTGATGTATTTCTTCTTAAGGATGAAGGTGGCTTGACCATTCTAGGAGTGACTGGCCTGCTATCTGATTCTGAGTGTCTAGCTAGCTCAAACTCAGGCTACTGCTCAGTGTCATGAGCAAACAAAGCTGGGTCCCTTCTCTGGTGCGCATGAGTCTCTCTGGCCCTCTTTGTTGCTCTTTTGAATTCTGGATCTCTTGGCTCATCTTCATCTAGTATGCCCTCTGCCCATCTTCTATCATCTTCATCAAAAACGGGCTCATCAACCTGCTCTCGTGTCTCCGCCCAAGACTGCAAGGGATTGTCATCATCAAATAAAGCGTCCACATCAATTTCTGGAATTGCATCCTCTGCGACGCGTTTGTCCCTCAGCTGTTGTCTTAACTTCATGTTTTTTATTCTCAGTCTCATATTGTAGTGGCAGTAAACCAATTTTTCTAACCGTTCAGCCTTTAGCTGACTGTGAACCTGAGTGTATAAGGCTGAACGTGCTCCAATTTCTTTCACATTGGCTTGCCGATGTTGTTTGACTAAGCACCCTAATTGCAATGAAAGCCAATGCATTACTGCTCACATCTCGGTTCTTCACCATTATCCACCAGTCAGCTGTTCCACCAACTATAAACAAATAAATGTAAGGTGTACTAATACATATCGAGGTTAAGAAATCACAAAAATAAAATATATCTGGGCTCACTCTTCCCATAGCGTATTGCAATTGGGAGTCAGAATATGTCCCAGTCCTCATTCTATAATAGTTCATCTACAAAGATAAAGTAATAGATTAACATAATGACTTAAGTAAATTCTATACCTCTTATTGATAAAATCAATAAAGGTCAACCTCTACTTCGGCCTGAAGTCTCTTTTCTGGTGTCCTCGATAAACGATCAATGACTTTTAAAGTGCCTTGGAGCACCTCGCCATCAACATGTGCATTGGCATTATACATAAAGCGAGAGTTGAGGAAATAACCTGCATTTGTGTATAATTAACTAAATGTTAGATATAAAATAATATAGGGCGAGTTTGATAAACGGTTAAAGTCGACAGACATGAGATATCCTGGGCGGGTGACTTGCTCAAATTAAGAGACAGAATGGCTCACTCGAGGTCGACCTATAGGCATTACCCCCTGCCCCCTGGAGGTCTGGACCTGCCCCTGGCAGAACCTGACCAGGTCGACCTGGGACCTGGCCAGGTTCCCAGGGCTGTTGGGAACCCTTACGGCCCAATCCCTCATTCCCATTCTTCTGGGACGGTGGCCCACCAGCGTAGTCAAATCTAATGTGTTTATCCTAACCGTGTTACTCTAATCTATTCATGCGCTTATCCTAGCCGTGTTACTCTAACCTGTAGTCAAACTCGCCCCTAAAGATTAAACAAGAATTTTAATGAACTAATTAGGGCTTAATTATCAATTAACACTTAATCACCCTTCATAAAAATTAATTACCAGCATGCTCCCACCTCAAATTCTTCAATAAAGCTTAATTGAGCTTCAATTGAGTCTAAGTAAATCGAATTAGACAAAAGTCCCAATTTTAGTGAACTAATTAGGGCTTAATTATCAATTAATCCTTAATCACCCTTCATAAAAATTAATTACCAGCATGCTCCCACCCCAAATTCTTCAATGAAGTTTAATTGAGCTTCAATTGAGACTAAGTAAACTGAATTAGAGAAAAGCCCCAATTTTAAGGAACTAATTAGGGCTTAATTATCAATTAACCCTTAATCACCCTCCATAAAATTTAATTATCAGCATGTTCCCATCCCAAATTCTTTAATGAAGTTTAATTGAGCTTCAATTGAGCCTAAGTAAACCGAATTAGACAAAAGTCCCAATTTTAAGGAACTAATTAGGGTTTAATTTGAAGTCTTAACATATCTCATAGCTCATTCTTAACCTACAACTGAAAAATTAACATAAAAAAAAAAACTTTCAACCCAACCAAAAAAACACAAAACAAAACAAACAAATCCAAAATTTACCTCAAGAAAACAACCTCTACACAGCAGCAACAATAGTAGCCCCTGCAGCACAGCAGCAACAGCACAGCACACCAGCAGTAGTAGCACCCTTTCTCCCTCAGATATGAGGGAGAACACGAAGTGAACTCCCCTTAATGTGGGTTTCGGCCGAAACTGTCCGGTTTCGGACCGAAACATGTAAGTTTCGGGCGAAATCGATACCGGTTTCGCTCGAAACCATTTTTTTTTAAGTTTCGGACCTTCTACAGTGAGCAGGTCCGGTATCGTGTCGGTTACGGCCGAAACCGATACGTTTTGGCCGAAACGTATCGGTTTCGGCCGATATTGCCAACCATGCATGCCGTAGTGAGGACTGCCTAGGTGTGCCTCTGGTGCAAACCATTGGAGTGCCTCTAGGTCATCGGGAAACGACTTTTCTTTTGAGGGTAGGAAGTGCTACAGGTATGGATCCGGGCCACCTGATCCGCTCTTGTACAGCTCTGGCGGCGAGCCGTGGAGATCAGGTCCTTCCTGGTCGGTCGTACGTAGAAGCTGTAAGGAGTAATCTGAGTTGTTCATTGCCAGTGAAGGGAGGTGGGCCGTGTGGAGGCAGACCCTCTGTCGCCGGAGGTGGTGCTGGGAAGGCTCCAATGGTTGAGAATGTGTTTGAGGGTGGATCTAGTGGAAGGGGGGGCAGTACCGACGTGAGTGAAGGAGGTAGTGGATGGTGGGCCAGGCAATGAAAATGGATGGGTAGTGGTTCAGACGGGGCTCCAACGTTTCCTGGAGGTGGGATAGAGGGATGAAGACGTTGTAGCATGGCAAAGGCAGGTTGTGCGGTGGCGGAGGGAGCCCTGTTTCGTATTCGATGGTGAACCAACCATGTGGGCACCTTCCCCGACCCTAGGGTGAGACGAACCAGGATCCAGTTCATAGGGTTGCCATTGTCCTCTACGATGAGATTAGGGCGCCGACGCTTGTTCTCCGGTTCGGTAAACTGGAGTCGGCTCCATGTGCTTGACAAAGGGAGGAGAGCTCACGGCGATGGAGGTCGCCATCTGGGTGAGTGCATTGCAAGAGGTCCCAATTGTCATCAACAATCAACATTGAGCTCGATGGAGACATCTTTTCTTTGCGGCTCATCCCTTTGCCAGAGCAACGTCAGAAGCTGGTGGCGGTGGCATAGTCGGGTGGTTGGCAGTCACAGTCTTTAGGGCATCTATTGCCTGGTCGAGAGGAGGAAGACGAGCCAAGGCGTGGGTGGGGTATGTGGCGGCTCCACAGAGCAGGGTTTGAATTTTAAAAAATTGGATTCGACAGGGTGTTGAAAGGGGTCTTCGATACTTGGTGGGCTGGCTCCGTTACAGAAGGGGGGGGGTGGCAGATGGGCATTCCTAGTGTCCAGGCCAGTGGGTGCAGGGCCAAGGAGATTCACGGGTGCAACTTACCTGAATCTGTACTCGGGCCGCGTATCGGGTTGTCACGAACCAGTAGCGACCTCCATTATTGCCCGATAGGCTCTGCTTGGTACACCAACAGCTTGCAGTGCACGACAGGGAAGAAAAGGGGTCACTGGCTCCCGCTCCGACCTCAACTCCAATCGCCAGTCGTTGAAGGCAACTCCGTCTCTTGCCACGATGCATATGGGGGCTTCTTCGACAACGACAAGTGTAGGGAAAAGGCAATCAATGGTCACCTATCATCTGCCAAGCTTGGCCTAACCGGAGGAAGGGCAGATTGGAGTGTCTAGGAGATAGTCTTTAGAGGGCGCTCTAGTTGAGCTTCGATGCAAAACACCCTCTCCACTTGGTGCATGGTCAATAGGGGGCTGACCCCTTGTGTTTCGTGCCGCCGCCAAGCATCCTTCCCCGGATGCTCCTGTTGGAGGCGAGCGCATGGGGTGGTAAGGATGCAGCATTAGTTCGGTCTGTTCCCCTAGGCCAACAGACCTAGGAGGCGCATTCTCGGGACAAAGATTGGCCAGGTGGGGTCGACCAGGGTGATGAAGCTCGAGAAGAAGAGGAAGCAGTATCTTTAAAAGGTGAGGAGGTGGTCCCGGAGACACCGGGAGGGGGCTTAAGGATGCATCCTAAAGGGGAGATCTTGATCGATAAGGTACCTTTTGGAGGTAGCAGGTGAAGGTGCTAGTGGGGGTGGTAGAAAGAACCACGGTAGTTTAGGTGAGGGAACTAGCAGACAAAGTGGGTATCTGTTTTGTAAGGGTAGAGGGATTTGAAAGGGACTTTCACCAAAATCCAGAAAAGGTGTTGTATGAGTTTGGTGGGTAAGGGAGGACTCAGCAGAGGGGATAGGGAGAGTGTTGGCGGTAGGGAGGAGAGGAACATTCCAATGTCATTATGAGGATCTTCTATTGGAATGTGAGAGCGATGGGGGGTTGGGAAGAGAAGGGTATTGAAGGAGCTCGCTAGGAGATGTAAGATTGACATCTGGTGTATTCAAGAATGCAAGTGTGAAGGGGATGGGGAGTTTATAATGAGGGAGATTGGTGGAGCAAGACTAGCTTAGGGGGTAGCCTCCCCAGTCCAGTGAGGTCCAGGGGGATTATGATCTTTTAGAATTAATAAGAAGTGGAAGAGGTGGATCAAGATAGGTAGGTCAGCAGATGGGCTATCACCCTACATTTTTATAATGTAGGGGATGGCTTCTCTTGAGACTTGACGGGGGTGTATGGCCCTCTAAGCAGGGAAGAGGGCGGCTCTTTTGGGAAGACTTGGAACGGCACCATCACACCTCTGGCTGGCCATGGTGTGTAGGTGGGGACTTCAATGCGGTTGTAGCATCTTGGGAGAGGACATATGATTATACCCACACAGGAGAGATTGATGACTTCACTGATTTTATTAAGGGAGCAACATTAGTTGACATCGGCATGGCAAATGGACAGTACGAATGGTCCAACCTACAAGCTGACCCCTCTTGCTCTAGGTTGGACAAATACCTGGAATCAGTTGATTGGGAGGACTATTACTCTCATGTGCAAGTGCTCTCTTTGTCGAGATCACTGTCGGATCACAAACCACTTCTTTTGAAAACCAGCCGTGCATATGAGAGGAGGAAAAGTTTTTTAGACTAGAGAGATTTTGGTTTAGAGGGGTAGACTTTATGGAGACAGTTTGGGGTGCATGGAATGAGCAATGCAGGGACAGCTCCATTATGGCTAGATTGATTAGAAAGCTGAAGCATGTGGCATAGGCTCTTATGACTTTGGGGTCAGAGAAAACCCTTCCTTGCAGGGAAGCTGAAGGCAGGATACTTTAGCAGATTGAGGGCCTAGACTTTTTGAGGAGACATGGCTACTGGATGATGCCGATAGAAGCCTAAGGGACACTCTTAGGGGAGAGTTTGATGAGATCCTCAGAAGGGAAGAGAGGAAGCAGAGATCGAGGGACAAATGGATCAAAGGTCATAGGAACACTGCTTATTTTCAGCGTATTGCTCAGTGAGAAGAAGGGTCAACACCATGGCATGTATCCATGTGGGTTATGACTCCTCTAAGGGTGAGGAGATCAAAGGATAGGCGAGGGACTTCTATTCCAAGCTGTTCACATAGGATGATTATAACAAACCGAAGATTGCGGGTGACATTCTTCCATGTCTCTCTCCTGCTCATAAGGAAACCATCTTACAGAGCTTCTCTGAAGAGGAGATTCACTCGACAGTCTTTTCTCTTGTAGGGGACAGAGCTCCAGGACCGGATGGATTGCCATTGGCTTTCTTTCAGAAGTATTGGGACATTATGAAAGGGGACTTTATGGTAGCAGTGAGGGAGTTTCAAGAGGAAGGGCTCATTTGAGGCTCATCAACAAAACCCATTTAGTTCTTATCCCCAAGAAACAAGGAGCACAATGCTTTTGGGATTTCAGACCCATCAGTCTACTGAATAATACTTACAAGATCATCACCAAGCTACTGATAGAGAGATTGGATAGAGTATAAGAATGATGATTAGTAGTTTCCAAGGAGCTTTTATCGAGGGGAGGCACATTCAGAATAATTTTTTGGTAGCTCATGAATGTCTATTTGCTTTGAAGACTCAAAGGAAGAATGGGGTGATCTTAAAGTTGGATTTTAAGAAGGCATATGATAGAGTCAACTGGCATTGGTTATTTGATGTGTTGGAGAAGATTTTGGGGAGAGATGGATATAATGGGTTCGTGCTTGTATTTCTTCAGCTACTTTTGCTGTACTGGTAAACGGGAAGCTGACACCTCTATTCCATAGCGGTAAGGGACTCCTTCATTGAGACCTTGCCCCCCTTCCTCTTTATTTTGATAGCTCATATCTTGAGTAGGGTGTGGTTAGGAGCAGAGGCCACAAGTTTGATTAGGGGCTTCTAGGTCGGGAGAGGGGGCCCATTTATTACATATTTACAGTATGCAGACGACACTATTATGTTCCTTGCAGAGGACGAGCATCAACTTTATGTGGCCAGACTATTGCTGGAGGTGCTAGAAGAGGTCAGTGATCTCAAGGTTAATTTTGAGAAGAGTCTACTGGCAAGAGTGAACATGGAGGATAGGGCCATTCAGAGGGCGGCTTGCATTTTGGTATGCTAGATAGGAGATGTCCTTAACTCCTGTTTGGGTCTCCCATTGTCTCCCCGTGCTTTACATTGTGCAGATTGACAATCTATTATGCAGAGATATGAGTCCAGAATAGTAAGATGGAAGGCAAAGCTACTATTTTATGGGGGAAGACTGGTTCTATGCAAGTCAATGTTGATAGTATGCCTATTTATTTTTTGTTTATATTTAGGGTCCCGAAGGTAGTAGCAAAGAAGGTAGTCCATTCAGGGGAGATTCTTTTGGCACTGCAGTAGGGGGAAGAGCAGGGGTTGGCATGATATCTCTTGGGGTAGAGTTGCCACAAGTAAGGAAAGGGGAGGCGTGAGAATCAAAATATTAGAGACTTCAGTATGGCTTTTCTGTGTAAGTGGTTGTGGAAGTTGGGAGTGGGAGAGGAGAGTTTGTGGGCGCAACTTATTAGGCAAAGGTAGTATGGCAGTAGGAGAGCGAGATTTGGCGCCAGTAGCACATCACATTTCTCCCATTTGACGTGACATTTTGACTTACAGAGGCATTATCACTTCTAGTGATCGGGTTTGTCTGGGACAAGGCGACAAATGCTTTTTCTAGTAAGACAGATGGTGAGGAAACTTCACCCTAGAGGCCTCCTACCCAAGACTTTTTGCAGTTTCAGTAGTTCCACTGGGAGTGGTCTCTCAGTCTTTTGACTCTCAACTATCAAGAGGTATCTGGGCACCGGCTTTCAGGAGGAATCTTAAGATCAAGGAGATGGAGCAGATAGAGGACCTCCTTCGTGTCCTCTTGGAGTATGCTCCACAGCCAGATAGAGAGGACAAGTGGACCTAGAGGTGGAGGAAGGAGGGTAGCTTCTTACTAAGGTCAGCTTACACCTTTATCTCTGATGGAGGGGTATGCCACTGCCTTGCCCCTCATATTTGGTGACCCAGTCGCCCGTTGAAGGTGAAACTCCTTATTTGGAGGATTTCCCATGGGAGGCTAATCACTTGGGACATGCTACTTCCATTTCTTCAGGGAATATCCGCAACTTGTCTGTGTGGGAGAGGAGGATGTGGCTTTCGACCACCTATTTGTAGGCTGCACCCAGCGGGTGTGAGAGGAGCTTGCTAGGAGGACCTAATGCACTCTTGGCCGCTAGAGAAAGGTGCACCACCTTATTGAGAAATGGGGCAGAAATTGGTCCTCGAGAGGAGACAACATCGTCTGATGGATAATTCTCCATGCTACCCTATGGGTTTTATGAGGAGAAAGGAATAACATGACTTTCAGAAGGGAAGCTAGAGCAGTGGAGAGTGTGGTTTTGTTTATTTGTGATAGAGTGAGAGAGTGGGCAGGGCTCCTATGTAATGTGAACTCCTATAACTCTCACCTTTTTGTTTTGTTGGGGGGTTAGTGTGGGTCACTCTGGCTTTGTGTGAGCCTTTCATGTATAGGGAGTTTTTTGGGAACTTATTGATAATACTTGTACATTTTTTTTTACATTTAATATATAGTGGTACCACCTACATAAAAAATTTCCAAAGAAACATCTAACAAGGTTGGTTGCCTTAGTCTTGATGCATGACTCGTAACCCTGAAAAACCAATACGTATCAGTTTGACTTGAACCAAGGCAATTTGGACCAACTCAAAGTGTGAAAGTCTTCTTAAGAAACATAATTATTAATAATGTGTTCAATATACTGTATCATATCACATCGCCTGATTAGAGACTCCAAAAAGCCTAAAAGTTGATCCTGCACATTTGAGCTGAAATGAGTCAGCAAACCATGCTTTTGGGTACTTCGTATTGATATGTAGATAAGGGATGAATATGAGAACTGTGGTGCCCCTGTTTTGATCTGGTTCAGGATAGCCACACTAATTCATAATGTTGCAAGGTGGAAATACCTATGTGGCACTCTGGGCCAATCCATTCTTAACCACTTCTTAGAACCCAGACCATACCGAACCATACACCATATAGCATCAGCCCTTTATTACGAACTCCACAATGCCAAATATTACCTTCAGAGATTGATTCACATAACTACAAAAGTCTTGGACAGAGCTGTAATTTACAAAAAAAAAAAGAAACAAGGAACCTACTTTTTAATCGGCAGCAGGTTTCTTCCAACTATTCTTCCCTGCGTCCTTCCTTCGGCATGTATTTTGAATCAGAATCCGCTTCCCAACTCTCACTGTATTCTCCTGAAAAATTGTAAGATTGATTATGAGCCTCCAGACTCAGTAGGCTTCGGAACTGCCATCCTGCTTACATAGTATTCAAATTCAATCAGATGATAGTTACAACATTACGCTATAGTGGTTATCTTATATTTACATACTTATCACAAGGGGGATTAACAAGAAAATGTAGGTCATACTGGTTTTCCAGACTTACCAATCAAAATTCTTGATCTTAGCAGATTTTACTCATCTTTTCATGGATTCGGAAATGAACAAATCTTGCATTTCGATATATCCATGCATGATATCTACATTGTCAAATTACATAGTTACCGAAGCACCTAGGTGATGGCGCAAATGTCTTGGTCAATTGTGCATGATTGGAGGTTTATTATTCCACCATAATGACCAGATAAGTCTAGCTCTTGGATTTCATATCCGTTACGCATGGACAACCATTTGCTTTCCTCAGCAGCCAAACGAGGAAAAATGCTCAATTCTATTAGAAGGCAATGTCCACATTCACATTCAATTCTGTTGTCTTACTGATGCAAGAGGTCAATCAAGGTCTAAAACGGTAGCACACAATAAGGTTAGCAGTCCTAATTCTTAACATGCATTGTTTCTTAATCCTTTAATTGTAATAGTTTGCAAGCTTTGCAAAATATAAGTCTTAATAAAGTAAAACCTTTTGATACTTAAATACATATTTCATACGCATTCTGAATTTAATGCTATCTAAGCGACATTTAACATATTCTAAACTAGGTGTTTATAAGTATGTATATAAATCACAATATAGTGAATAACCTTCAAGGTGAGAAAACCAAAGAAATCAAAGTAAAAAGAAGAATATTTACCACAAACTAATGTGGCTGGCTCTTCATAAGTCTACCTCTGATGGTTCAAAGGCCTCCAAAACATTTCTTTGCAGACCCCTTACTCTCCAATGCTATTCCTTTGCACTCTGCTCAGCTTCTGCTAGGTTTTGTTCCTCCTCAACTTCTAACAGAGCAAACATCATTAGGTTTTCCTGCCTCTAATGACACTCATAAAATGATAAGGACATCTCTCAGAATGTAATATCCCACTGTACCTACCTGTTGAGAATTTAGAATTTCCAGAACTTTTTACTAAGGTGGAAGAGTCGTATTTATAGTCTTACAAATGCAAATTTAGTGTTTTTTATAATCTGATCTTGATGGCAAGCTCCTATTTCCTGCATGGATAAAATTGGCAAAGTGTCCTTCAAAACTCATGCAACAATCACCTCAAAATGCATTTTCTCAGTTCTCCCGAAAATGTGATTACTCAATCAATGTGGTAACTTGATCTGCACTAAAGTTTCTTCCTCATTATGACTTGAACAACTCTTAGTCCTATGTGTTCTGACATCTCTCTGAACCCTAGTAGTGTGTGTTGGATTTATTCCCATAATTCATTTTCAAGGTTATGAACGACTTCACCTATTGAAATTCTTTCTCCGCTTGAGTGATTCGCTTACTCGTTTAGCTACTATCTTTTGCCTATTGGCTTCACCTACTTGCTCTGACTGTTGGCTTCGAATTGCCAACGGTTGCTGGCTTCCGGCTGCTAATGCCTGCTAGCTTGTGACATTTGGTATCGACTAATTCCTTCTGCTTGTTGGCTCCATATAGTTGCTCCAACTGTTGGCTTTTGACTACTTATGCTTGCTGGCATAGATCGATGCCTTCCGCCTGCTACTCCAACTATTATTGATTGCTAGGGTTACCAATGGGTCGGAGACGGAAACAAAAATAACACCTTCCGCTTCCATTTTCTATAAGAATTATTGGAGATGGAAACGAAAATTTTTTCGCTTCCGCATCCATTTCGGCTTTCAAATTGGAAAATGGAAACAGAAACAAATTTTTTTGCTTCCATCTATTTGCTACCTTGACTAAATTTATGATCTCCGAAGTACATAAGTCTATATAATCTATATAGTACGATAAAATTGTGACTCATTAAAGTGTCATTACAACTATTAAAGAAACATTTCATGCTTACAAAACATATTGACTACATATGCAAAAAAATCAAAAAATAATAAAGCCACACCACAAATAGTATAAATGATAAAAATCACACAATCCACATTTAAATCTATAGACCATCAAATTGGATGTGGAATGAAATCTAATTTAATGCCCTAAACTGAAACAGCTTATTAATAATATTTATTTATATATATAGTTTAAATATTTATTTGTTATCGGGGACAGAAATGATTTGCGGATGCAAAAACAGCTGTTTCCTTTTCCCACTCCGATAGTTATCGAGTATCCACTTTGTGCATCCAATAAGCCATCGGGTGGACTGCTGTTTCTATATCCATTATTTGGTTTGTAGAGAGATCGAAATAACAGATGCCGGGTATCCATTGGCAGCCCTATTGACTGCTAACTTCTGATTGTTATCGATTGCTAACTTCCGACTGCTAGCCTCCGACTGCTAGTACAGCCTATAAACTCCAATTGCTACCTTCTGCGTATTGGCTTCCACTGAATCTTTCGACTGAGTATTACGTGATGACTTCGCCTATTTGCTTCGCCTGTTTTTTCACCCCTTTTGCTTCAACTGTTAGAGCCAGCCAATCTATTGCCTGCTTTTACCGACTGTTAGCATTGACCAACTATCAATTGATGCATTGCCTGGACCCTTCCTCCTATGTGCATCACATATTGAATTTCCACTAGGTCTATAAGGCCAACCTTCTACTTAATCCCACTATGCCTTATCTTTCGATTTTAAGGTGAATATGTTAAGGGTACAAACTAAAGGTAAGCCTTATCAAAATAAAAAGTTTCTCCTTCACATAAACTGGTCAGTAACCTAACTTGAATTTGTAACTAGTCTTCGTGTGAACTCGTTACATTGATTGATCAGTAATGTCATTGTGGCTTATTACAAGAACATAGCTGACATGGTATATATGTTCAAATCTTCTCAGGATGCCTCACTGGGATCTTTAGAAACCGCATTTCATTGTTTTGATGTATTTCTATGTATCGGATGAGATTGTTCATACAGTTTATATAAAATTTAATTTGGTGGTAATGTATTTTCTTGTTAGTCTGCTTCGAACAAAATTTAAGAATGACTTTATATAGTTCATTAAAATTTCAATCTTTGTTCACTTTCTCAAAATCTTGTTGTAAAATGGGGCCTATGTGAGATGACCACCTAAATACTTAATGTTGATCCACTGGGCATTGCCCACCTTCCAGAAGGAGAAAAAATGTGAGATCATTTGAACTGATGTCTGCCTCTGACAGTTAGTTGTTTGGCTCTAGAGCAATTGTCTATCAGATTTATGTGAGCTATCTTTTTACACTAGCTAACTATCTAAACTTCCATTCAAAATGGTGGGAAGCTAATAGGAACTGTAAAGTGGAATCACTCTGTATTCTTTATATTCTCTTTCAGGACTTAACCAAAATGTTAGAACTTTGCTTAATTAAATAAATCACCATGGTACACACCAAGAGTGTCAATAATTTCAATATTTGTTTCTGTCTCTCAGAATGTAACAACGAGGGAAAATGAAGTTCTTTTGGCAATCGGTACAGCCTATGTGCAAGGAGAGGATGTGGCTGGTAGAGGACGTGTGCTGCTCTTTTCTATCAACAAAAACACTGAAAATCCTCAGAATCTGGTATTTAAATGACCTTCAATAAAGTTCCTTTATACACATATTTTTTCTCATCTTTGCCTTTTGATGAAGGTTTCAGAAGTTTACTCGAAGGAGATAAAGGGAGCAATCTCCGCGTTGGCTGCTCTTCAGGGGCACTTATTAGTGGCTTCTGGGCCCAAAATCACTTTGTATAAGTGGACCGGTACTGAATTGAATGGTGTTGCATTTTATGATGCTCCTCCTCTTCATGCAGTCAGCATGAACATAGTATGTGTTAATGCTTCTTGTCATCACATTATTTTTGAAATCAAGTATAGGTACCTAAATGATATGTTTTTGGAATGGATAATCAGATTGGAAGCTCATTCTTTTGATATAATGCCTGCAAGGTTAAGAAAGTCCTTATTTTGTCTTGTTTATTTTTAAACCTTCTAATTAAGTCAGAAGTTTTCATCTTCATTCTATCTGTACTATGTGTATCAAACCAAGGGAAGGTATGTGGGGTTAATTTCATAAGATGACCCTTAAACCCAAAAGACTAGTTCACATCACATGCAACCTACCTACTCTCTATGTTTCTGGAAGGTGGTGTTAACCATATTCCATTATGGAAAAGTAAAAACTAGACCACATCAAAAAAAAAAAAAGGTCCTCTGAGAAGTTACTGTTAACAACAACCCCCCCCCCCCCCCAACCAAAAAAAGAGAAAAAGAGAGGAAGGAAGAAAAAAGGCCAACCGCCTACAAAAAGGAACAGAAAAAGAGTAACGAACTGAAAATCTCTATTACTGTTTTTCTGGCAACAAAAAAATTTCACTTCGGCATTCTTTTAAGAATTTACTAAATAATTGTCTCTGCAGCCAGATGTCCTTTTTGCCAAACTTTGTCAAATGATAAGGACGTCCTAAGAAAGCCAATCATGTTTGTATAGGCTAAGGTTAATTCAATACTGAATCTAACTCTAATGATCACTACCAGAGAGGAACTAAGGCTTTGCCTCAAAAGGCAATTGTTTTCATGGTAACTGAGGTTAATTCATGTATATTGCGCCTAATCACCACCAACAGGGAAGAAGAGTTTTCTACATTTCAACATGATTGTGTTCTTAAAAGTTAAAAACAGGAATATAGTCAATCTGATAATCAGAAAATAGCCTCAGAAAATATGCATAGCAACTGTTAATTGTGAACTGATTCTTCAAAAGGCTACTCCTTTTCTCCATCACCTGGACAAATATAAAGTGGACTTGGCTGCCATGTTTTATCGAATTGTGATAAAGTAATGCTTCTGCATCTGTCAGGAGAGCTGTGCTCATTATGTTTCATTGAACACTTGAGCATGTTGCGTGTTTCCGTATAATCAGAGGCCTTTCAGATGTTGAGAGAAGGAAAACCTTAATGTGCATACAAAAAAGGGCAAGGGAACCATAGGGTCATGCTAGTTGGAGCATGGGCCTATCAAGAGTTGTTCATTTCACCTTCCTTTTTTTTTCTTTCTAGGCAATGGGAGGTTTGTTTTTTTTTGTGTATGACTCTTCTGCCATCCACTTCTTGTTACAAGCACACTTTTTGCAGGCTTGAGTGAAAATGGTGACGCTGCCACTGCTTATCTTTGCAAAAGATGTACAAGTCTAAGTTTTGTGACAACTAATGAAAGATGCTCACCTTACACAGCCTTGTTGTATTTACTTTTGTACACAAACTGGGAGGTGGATGTCCTTTTAATTTTCTTTCGCATGTTCCCACTCTTGAAAGCTCACATGTGCATCATCTGGTAATGGCTGGGACAGTGGTCAGCTGGAAACTTGGAAGATTTTTCACTGGAGTGTGCTGGGAATATGGCAATTGGTAAAGCCCTTTCTCATAAGAGATGGTATGAAAGTTGCTACCCTTTGTGCTGGTGTGGCAAAAAATATGTTGGAACACATTGTCAGTCAGTGACAACTGGTTACCTTTTGAAAAGCAGCACATAGTGTCAAAATGAGGGCCAATAGAGTGCGAAGCCCCAATTTTCCCTTCCCCTTTAGTTTTGGCACAACCTAAATTCTCATTCTGATGAATAAAATGGATATTAAGAATGATGGTCAAACTGCCTCTTCAGGCATGGTTTGAGCACTTTATGTAATTGTCATTGACTTGCTTTTCAGCTATTTGTGTAGGAGCCTGCAGCAATTTCCAAAGTAAAAGAAAGTTAATTCATTGTGTTGACTTAATTATCAGTCTTTGGCATATTATTTATTTTAAATTCTTTTTTGCTTGCTTATGATCCCAAAATTTTAGAAGTGGGTCCCGTCAACATAATTGAATAATGATTTCAGGTAAAGAATTTTATTCTGTTGGGCGATATTCACAAAAGCATATACTTTCTCAGTTGGAAAGAACAAGGTGCCCAACTCAGTTTGCTGGCCAAGGATTTTGGTTCGCTAAATTGTTATGCAACAGAGTTCCTGATTGATGGGAGCACACTGAGCCTTGTTGTTTCAGATGATCAAAAGAATATTCAGGTGAGCCTTTAATAGTTTCATATGATTTAGTAGCCATGTTGCTGCTTTTATGCTTTCACATCATGCTGTCTTGCTTCAAAAAGCAGTAAGCACACATACTTAAGGGATGTGCAATATTGAATTTATTCATCTAATGAAGACTAGTGTAAAACTCTGAAGTCCAGGATGATGTTCATGCTTTAATGCATATGTTTTAGCTTGGTGAATGCAAAGGACTCTTTCATCAATGCATGCTTTTGAGAGGATGAGAATGTGGGTTTCTCGATATTCTGTCTTTTGCCAAGTTGAAAATCCTGTTGTTCCATACTTTCCCACTGGTCTTAATGGACCTTTGCTTCTCTGCCATTGAATATTTTGTTGTCTAATAAGTTGACATTAATCGACATAGTTTTGACCTCAGCTGACATTTAATTAATTCCAAAAATTAGTGCCCATATGTGGATCTTTGACCGTATCCTAGCAGCGACAGGCTGATGGATCTCTGATGTTTTTTTTCCAAGAAAAGATGGGTCTCTGATGTTATTGTTGTGTAGTTATGCACTTCAAACATCATGATTTCTTAGAGTTAGCTACAAATGCGAACAGTTTAATATGGTTGTTTTGTTCTATCAGCATCACAAGAAATGACAATCTTATTAGACACTCTGGATCTCGGCAAGCTAGAGAGACAGAATGTCAAGAGATCTTGACAGTCTTGCGAGATTGCAAACCATTGTTTAGGGTTGCTTTATCATCTTCCTTGACTACCTTTTTATTCACAAAAAATGAGAAGTTAATATGATAAAGTATTGTTTCCTTAAAAATAAATATGATTATCTGATGCACTGGTTCTCTCTCTAGCCTTTCCTAGAGAGAGAAGCTCTAGAGGCTTCAGGCTTCTCGGGGTCTCGAGGGGTCATGTTCCGAGGGGGGGTCTCTTATCGGAGCATGGCTTAGGCGTTGGGGCTCGCCACCTACGGGGTCGGGCCACAGGTCAGCCTCCCACCTGCTTCAACTGTGGCCGCCGAGGCCACATCCGATCGTTTTGCAATGGGAACGGGCCGGGTCGTGCAATGACTAGTGCTAGCTTTGGTGGCCGCCGTTCCTTCGCGGACGTGGTTAGGAGTAACCCGCAGTTGAAGGGGCCGATGAATAAGCGATGGCTGGATGCAAGGGAGCTCATGGAGCTCCTGCAAGTTAGGCTCGCTTGGCTTCGGCGGTGCCTGTGTGTTTCCCTACTGGATGGGTCAGTGGAAGCTAAGGTAGTTAGAAGGCAGTTGGAGGAGGTTGCAGGCGGGTTCTGGGTAGCTGCGAGGGTGGCTTATCCACATTCCTGGTCCTTGGGCAGGAGGAGCCCTCTGTGATGCGGATGGTGGAAGTGGGCTGCCTGGCGGCCGGTGGAGCTCTGCTTTGCCTCTAGAGGTGGAGCTTTCCCTAACCTGACGGCGAGGCGGTTTCAGGTTGTTTTTGAGGGAGTGCCGATTCACCTCTGTAACGACGATGGTCTCGCCTTCTTAGCCTGGGGCTTCGGTTGTGTAGAGGGCAGCAATTTGGGCTTCACCGCATGGAGCCCCCACACGTGTGTTGTTGCCACAGTCCAGGTGGTCAGCCCGGCGGCGATACCGGCGGTCAGCTCTGTCGACCTCGCTGGTGTCTTGGTCATCGTCAGGCTTTGGGTGCAGGAGGAGGTCAAGGCTGTGTTGTCGTCTCAGTTAGGGTTTCAAAATGGCTATCGAGGGGTTGGGGATGTACAGACTAGAGCGAGTTTGGCGGTTGATTCAAATTTGAATTGACCGCACTATAGTAGTGAGTCGGGGTCGTTAGGGGCGGTTCGGCCGGGTCCCTCCTTCGTTCGCGATCCTGCGGGTGGTGGTTCGGGCAAAGGGTTAGTGGGGCCGGGTTCCGGGTCGGGCAAGCCTACCCGTGACTTGCTCACGAATCCAACGCTTATCGGTTTGCTAGGACCCGCTATGGGCCTCCCCCCCCCCGGCTCCAAGTGCATCAGTCCCTACCATTGGTGGCTGCCCTCTGGCGATCGCCGCCAGACGTTTTCTCTGGGTACAACAGCTGCCTTCTCCTGATCAGCTGCCTTGTCCTATCCAGCCTTGGCAGGGGGTAGGGGGAAGGCTAGCGGTGGTGTCTCCTGTTGCCGTCAACGGGAAAGGGAAACAGGTGGTTAGTGAGGTGCTACCAATCGTGGTTGAGGCTGCCCAGGAAGCCGGTGACCCCTTGCCTGGGCGATCGGCGTCATTGCTTCAATTGCAATCCCTGTCTGGGGAGAACCCAGCCACTGTGCCTTCTTCTGAAACCATGGCTGCTAGCTTGTCGGCGGAGGTTTGCCAGCATCTGATGGCCGTAGACCAGCTTCTTGTAAGGGCGGGCTCAGTGGGACTCCTCCAGGGTGCCGGTGGTCAGCAGGCAAATGGGGGAGTCTCTGCCTGAGGGAGAGGAAGTTCTTCTGCCATTACCAGGTGGTCCTGTGGCTCTACTCACCGCAGGGGAGGAGCTAACGGGGGGGGGGGGGGGTCTGAGCAGGGAGGAGGTGAGGGAGATGGTGGGGGTGGTTGAAAAAATGATGGAGGAGCAGCTGAGAGAGTTGGCTGACAAGGTAGGTATCTCCTTTGAAGTCGGGGTAGACAAAGACGTGAAAGGGTCTTTTACCAAAATTAGTAATAGGTGGTGTGCTACTATGTTATAGCAGGAGAGGGCTCAGCAGAGAAGGGTGAGGGAGGGGGAAGGTGAGGGGGAGGAGGTGAGTACCACTTGGGCTTCATGAGGATTCTCTCATGGAATATGAGGGGGATTGGGGGGGTTGAGAAGAAGAGGGCGGTGAAGGAGTTGATCAAGAGATACAAGGTTGACATCCTGTGTATCCAAGAGACCAAGTGCGAAGGGGATGGTGAGTCTCTTTTGAGGGAGTTAGGGGGTGCTAGACTTTTCCTTGGATGTTGTGTCCCTAGCAGTGGGCATGTCTGGGGGGATTATGATTCTCTAGAATCCCTTTGAGATTGAGGAGGTGGTACTGGACAAACATGTAAGCAGGTGGGCCATCTCCCTTCATTTCACTGATGTGAGGGATGGCTTCTCATGGGACTTCACAGGTGAATATAGACCACATAGCAGGGAGGAGAAGTGGCTCCTGTGGGAGGTTCACCTTTCCTCATGTAGGCCGTGGTGCATTGGTGGGGACAATGCAGTGGCTGCGCCTTGCGAGAGGTTGGGGGAGAGTGGCCATGCAGGGGACATGGAGGACTTCACAGCTTTCATTTAGGAGGTGGCTTTGGTGGACATCGGCATGTCACATGGCCACTTCACTTGGTCCAATATGCGAGAGGATGCTTCATGCTCGAGGTTGGACAGGTTCTTGGTTTCTGTTGACTGGGAGGATCACTTCCCTCATGTGTATGTGTTACCTTTGGCTAGAGTTGTGTCAGATCATAAACCCATCCTTTTGAAGATCAATCAGATACAAGACATGAGGCCCACTTTCAGGCTGGGAAGATTTTGGTTCAAGGAGGTAGATTTCATGGTCACTGTAAGGGGAGCTTGGCATACACAAGTTGCTGGTGGATCTGCTATGACTACTCTGGTGCTAAAGCTGAGGCATATTGCTTAGGTTCTCAAAACCTGGGGGGTTGATAAAACCCATCCTGAGTAGGGCAGCTAAGGACAAAATTCTACAGCTGAGGGCCTGGATAGCTTGGAGGAGGCATGACTTATCGATGCAGAAGGCGAGTCTCAAGGACTCTTTGAGTTGTCAGTTTGATGAGATCCTCCCAAGAGAGGAAATCCACTGGAAGTAGAGATCAAGGGACAGATGGATTAAATAGGGGGACAATGATGTTGTTTACTTCCAGTGCATCGCTTCAAGGAGGAGAGTTAATGCCATTACTTGTATCACGGTGGGTGAGTTCTATTTCTTCAAATGAGCAGATCAGGGGACTAGCGAGGGATTACTACTTCATGCTATTTTTTGAGTAGGATCACTTTAGACCGAGGATTGTAGATTATCTACTTCCCCGCGTTTCTCCTGAGGAGAGGGATGATATCACTCAGAGCTTTTTAGAGAAGGTTCGCTAGGCAGTCTTCTCTCTTGTAGGGGACAAAGCTCCAAGACAGGATGGCTTCCCACTGGCCTTCTTCCAGCACTGTTGGGATGTCATTAAATCTGACCTTATGACAACAGTTAGGGAATTTCAAACCTTCCTTGTCCTCGTCCCTTAAAAACAAGGAGCCCATGGCTTTCGAGACTTCAGGCCCGTTAGTTTGTTGAATGGCACCTATAAGATCATCAGCAAGTTGCTGGTAAGGAGACTGGATAGAGTTATAGATAGGGTGGTTAGTTACTACCAGAGAGCCTTCATCAAGGGGAGACATATTTAGGATAGTTTTTTGGTGACCCATGAGTTTGTTTGCCATGAAGACTCAGAGGAAAAAACGAGTTGTTCTGAAGTTGGACTTTGAGAAGGCTTATGATAAAGTTAACTGGCTATACTTGTTTGATGTGTTGGAGAATATAGGTTTTGGGGAAAAATAGATTGGCTGGATCCGGGCTTGTATTTCATCTGCTTCTTTTGCTATCCTAGTCAACGGGAAGCCGTCTTCTTTCTTCTACAGTGGTAGAGGGCTCCGGCAGGGAGATCTTATGTCTCCTCCTCTTTGTGCTTGTGGCTTATGTGCTTAGCAAGGTGTGGCAAACAGTAGAAGTTGCAGATCTGATCAAGGATTTCCAGGTTAAGAGAGGTCCTTCAGTCACCCACTTGCCGTATGCCGACGATACCATTTTGTTCTTGGCAGAGGGTGAGCAGCAGCTCTATGTGACTGGACTTTTCCTAGAATTGCTAGAGGAGACTTGAATGTTAACTTCAATAAGAGCATACTTGTTGGGCTTAACATGGAGGATATGGCTCTATATGACTTGACTTTTCCCCATCTCTTACCTGGGTCTCCCACTAACCCCAAGTGCTCTGCGGTGTGTTGATTGGCTTCCTATTATTCAGAGGTACGAGGTTAGATTGGCTAGATAGAAGGCTAGACTGCTATCTTATGGGGGCAGGTTAGTCTTATGTAGATTTGTTTTGGACAATTACCCAATTATTTTATCTTAGGGCCACCTTGGTAAGGGAATAAGAGTCGGTTAGAGTGAGTTATTCTGCCTACACACCCTTATTCTAGTTTGATAGTAAAGTTAACATAATCGGGGTCGGTTAGGGTTAACATGGTTGGCAGTTTCAGCCGAAACCGATATGTTTCGGCTGAAACGTATCGGTTTCGGCCAGACCCGATACGAAAACCCCCATGATCACTGTAGATTAGTCGAAACGGTATAAGTGTATCGGTTTCGGGCGAAATTGATACTGGTTTCGCCCGAAACCGTCCGGTTTCGGGCGAAACCCACGTGAAGTTGAGTTCCCCACCCCCGATCGGGTGTTCTCAGCCGAAACCCTCTACCTGCGCTGCTGCCCTGCCGCTGCTGCGAGCCGCTGAGGCCTGCTGCTCCACGCGCGCGCCCGCAGGAGGTGGCTGCTGTTGCGAGCCTGCTGCTGTTGCGCCCGCAGGAGGTGGCTGTTGCGAGCTACTGCTGCTGCTGTTGCGAGCCTGCTGCTGCCTTGGGCTACTGCACCTGCTGCGCCTGCTGCACTTGCGGGTGATGGTTGCTGCTGGAGGTGGACAGGAAGCCAGCTGCACCTGCGGGACTAGGGAGACGGAGCTACTGCGGGCTGCCAACAGCTTGAAGGATCATTCATCAAGGAGGGTAAAATTTTGACTGTCATAATTTAGGGTTTGAATGTTTTGTTTGAGGTTATTTTGACTGTCATAATTTAGGGTTTGATTGTTTTGTTGTGTTATTTTGTTTGGGTCAAAATTTTGGGGTGGGCAAGGAGGGTAATAGCTAATGAAGCCCTAATTACTTCATAAAAATTGGGGCTTTTGTCTAATTCGAGTTTCTTAGCCACAATTGAAGGTTAATTAAGTTTCATTGACGAATTTGGAGTGGGATCATGATGGGATTATATTTTTATGAAGGGTAATTAGGGCTTAATTAGTAATTAAGGCTTAATTAGTTCATAAAATTGGGGCTTTTGTCTAATTCGAGTTTCCTAGCTACAATTGAAGGTTAATTAAGTTTCATTGATGAATTTGGAGTGGGATCATGCTGGGATTATATTTTTATGAACGGTAATTAGGGCTTAATTAATAATTAAGGCTTAATTAGTTCAAAAAAGTTGGGGCTTTTGTCTAATTCGAGTTTCCTAGCTACAATTGAAGGTTAATTAAGTTTCATTGATGAATTTGGGGTGGGATCATGCTGGGATGTCATTTTTATGGAGGGTGATTAAGGATAATTTGGTAATTAAGCTCTAATTATCTCATAAAAATTGGGGCTTTCGTCTAATTCGTCTTTCTTAGCCACAATTGAAGCTCAATTAAGCTTCATTGACGAAATTGGGGTGGGATCATGCTGGGTTTTTTTTTATGAAGGGTGATTAAGGGTTATTTGGTAATTAACCCCTAATTAGTCTATCAAAATTGGGGCTTTCGTCTAATTCGACTTTATTACCCACAATTGAAGCTCAATTAAGCTTCATTCAATAATTTGGAGGTCTATCATGCTTGATTAGCCTTTTTTTCATCGTACTTACAAGAGATTGTCTTCGACTGTCTTAATGCAGCATCATGCCTAGACGTCAGCAAACACATAAGCAGCAAGGGCAGGAGGATCCGGGGTGGGCCCACATGTCCTTAGTTGATGCTAAGAGAAGAAAAGTGAAATGCAATTACTGTGGTAGGGAGATGTATGGCGGAATTACCAGAGGGAAAGCAACATTTGGCAGGGGTAAGAGGAGAGGTGAGACAATGTGACAACTGTCCCCGAGAGGTGCGAGAAGAGATGCGCCAGTGCCTTCTGGGGAAAAGGGAGAGGGTGCAACAAAGGGCTGAGGATGAGGCTGAAATTGCTGAGGAGATTTCTGGCAGAAGGGTTAGGAGAGATGATGATGAGGAAGGCACTGAGGATTCTGATCCAGAGCTGACTGAAGTAAGGGAGCGTGAACAAGTCGCTCGAAGGAAAGGGAAGGGAGCCATGGGTTTAGGGACCTATGAGAGTACAGCTGCATGACGTCCTGACGTTGGTGCTGCCCCACATACGCAGGGAACAGGTCCCATGGACAGCTATCTGCACAGAAGGCCCCAAGCTACACAACCTAAAATCAAGCAAGCATTGAGAGGGGTCAAAAAATCAGCAGAAGTTGCAGGGCATGCATTTAAATCTATCTGCAAATGGTTTTTTCATGCAGGTGTCCCTGCACATGCAGCTTCAAGTGAATATTTTCAACCTATGATAGATGCCATAGCAGATGCTGGCCCTGGCTTGAAGGCCCCCTCACGTCGAGACATATATGGGCGTGGCCTTGAGGGAGAGGTTGAGGAGCTCCATGATTGGGTTGAAAGCTTCAAGCATATATGGGTGGAGAGAGGATGCACCATCATGTGTGATGGTTGGACTGGTACCACGAAGAAGTCCATGATAAACTTTTTGGTCTATTGCATCGAAGGTACAGTGTTTGTGAAATCAGTTGATGCATCAGATTATGAAAAGAATGCAAATTATTTGTTTCATTTGATGGATGGCATGGTAGAACAAATTGGAGAGGAGAATGTTGTGCAGGTGGTGACTGATAATGAAGCCAGTTACAAGGCTGCAGGGAAGAAATTGATGCAGAAGCGCAGTCATTTATATTGGCTTCCATGTGCAGCATATTGTCTGGATCTGATGCTTGAAGACATAGGGAAGGAAAAGCATGTGAAGAAGACAATTGACAAGACACAAAAAGTCACACAGTATATCTATGGCCATCCTAGGATACTAAATATGTTCCAGGGCATGTCAGTGGAGGGCGAGATATCATCCGTGTAGGTCCAACCAGATTTGCTTCCAATTTTATTTCTTTGGAGTCTTTGCACAGGTATAAGATTGATCTCAATTCTTGATACTTTATCCTTACTGATATGTAACAGTTGATGCAGCTTCAATTTCATTTATCTGCACAGGTACAAGAATGAGCTGAAAGCTTTCATGTACCACAATGCCCTGCGGGACTACATCGACAAGGGCACAGTTGATGCACAGATGGATTATCTGGATGTCTGCCACGTCGTGGACGATAACAAATTCTGGGACAGGGTGTCACGGTACTTGAAAGTAGTCACACCCCTTGTGAAGGTCCTAAGCATGGTGGATGGCGATGAGAAGAATGATATAGGCTATCTGTACGAGGCCATGGGCCGTGCCAAATTGGAGTTGCAGTATTCCCTTCCCAGACATTATGCAAAATGGTGAAAAATTATTGACCAGAGATGGGACAACACATTACACCACGACTTGCATGCAGCTGGTGAGTGATTAATTTTACTGAAATTGGGGTAATGCCTTTATGTTATTTTATAAATTTCATTTAGTTAATTATACACAAATGCAGGTTATTTCCTCAACCCTCGATTTATGTACGGTGCCGATGCACATGTTGATGGCGAGGTGCTTCAAGGGACTTTTAAAGTCATTGGTCATTTATCGAGGAATCCAGAAAAGAGACTAGAGGCCGAAGTAGAGGTTCGCCTTTATTTGATACTTTCAATAACATGTATAGAATTTATTTAAGTAGTTATGTTAATGTATTACTTTATGTTTGTAGATGAACCATTATAGAATGAAGACTGGGACATATGCTGACTCCCAATTGCAATACGCTGTGGGAAGAGTGAGTCCAGGTATATTTTATTTTTTGGATTTCTTAACCTGATGAATATATATTTCTACAACTAAAATGCATTTGTTTATGGTTGGTGGAACAGCTGACTGGTGGATAATGGTGAACAACCGAGATGTGGGCAGCAATGCATTGGCTTTCATTACAGTTAGGGTGTTCAGTCAAACAACATCGGCAAGCCAATGTGAAAGAAATTGGAGCACGTTCAGCCTTATACACTCGAAGGTTCGCAATCGGCTAAAGGCTGAACGGTTAGAGAAATTAGTGTACTGCCACTACAATATGAGGTTGAGAATAAAGAATATGAGGTTGAGACAACATCTGCGAGACAAACGCGTCGCCGAGGATGCCGCCGCAGAAATTGATGTGGATGCCTTATTTGATGATGAGAATCCGTTGCAGTCTTGGGTGGAGACACGAGAGCAGGTTGATGAGCCTGTTTTTGATGATGATGATAGAAGATGGGCAGAGTGCATACTAGATGAAGATGAGCCAAGAGATCCCGAATTCAGAAGAAAATCAAAGAGGGCCAGAGATACTCATGTGCACATGTCTAGGGTTGTTGAGGACACTGAGGAGCAGCATGATTTTCAGCCAGCTAGACACTCCGACTCAGATAGCAGGCCAGTCACTCTTAGAATGGGCAAGGCACCTACATCCTTAAGAAGAAGTACATCAGTGCATGGGCAAACTGAGAGAACAAATGTTGCTGCTCGAGCGGACCCGACATTTGAGCAGTTGAAGCAGATTTATTTGAGGCACACGCCAAGGGGAACATGATTCATGTCAAGGGTGCAAGAAGAAAGCACACTGGCACAGGAAAAAGCATCCCCAAAGGCCAAAAGGCGACTGGAGACTGCAGGTTTCGTGATCCTTTGATTTTTTGTTTTTGAAAGTAACTTAAATTCTTATTATCAGTTCGAATCAGAAAAGGTTTTGGTAGGAGATAAATTCTATATTTTCGTATGTGCCAGGTGCTACAGGTGCTACTACTGGCGGTGGAGATGCTGGTGGTTCTTCCTCCTTCCACGCAGACACAGGCAGAGGATACAGTCAGGGTGAGGGAGGACATGAGTCACAGAGTCAATATGGGCATCCATCAGGTTATGGAGGTGGCCAACAGGAGGCAGCGATTTATGGGTCGTGGGGTTATGAACCATCATTCAACTTCCATCCGGCCAGTTCCTCTTCTCTTCCTCAAGATTCTTATGCTGATACTGGATTCGGCTCAAGCCAACCAAACACTCCAAGAGTGATCTAAAGAGGGATGCATGACTTGGTACCTCATTGTTTGGTTATAGTGAATATAGACCATACATGCAACCTGGTTATGGGTATCAACATCAAGGGCCAGACGATGAGGGAGAAGGTTCTTCTAGTAATTATTATCCATATTAGGTAAGAATCAATGAATTTTTGTAACATTTATTTTGTCTAATTTGGTTTATTGTACTGCTTGTATTAATGTACAATGGAATATTACTTTAACTTTCACATGTTCAATGTTTGAAGTTCAATTTTTGTAGTTGTCTACTTCAAGGTTATTGCACTAACTTATACAGTCAAGTGCATGTGTAATGATTTTTGTGATTTTAAGTGATTATTTATATTTTTTATGATATTTTTCAGATTTTTTAAAATTAATTTGATTTTTTTTAACCTTTTATCTGGGATTCGGCCGGTTTCGGCCGAAACCGAAATCGATACCGAGTCGTATCGGTTTCGGACTCGGCCGAAATCGAGTCCGAAACCGAGTTTGCCATCCTTGAGGGTTAAGGTCCTTAACTCGAGGTTAACTCATTTCACTCTCTCGCAGAAATACCCTACCCGACCCTAGCTAGGATAAGTTACCAAACCAATAATTACTCCAACCCAAAGATAAGCTAACCTGGGCCCACCCCGATTAACTTATCCTAACTTGTTATCAAAGCGGTCTTAGTGTTCTGGATCCTGAAGATTGTGGTGAAGAAGATTGAGTCTATTCAGGGGAGATTCTTTTAGCATGGGAGTTGCAGGGGATGGCATGACATCAGGTGGCTGCTAGCAGGGAACAGGAGGAACTGGGGATCAAGGATGTTGGAGACTTGGCTCTCTTGTGCAAGTGGCTATGGAGATTGGGTGCAGGGAATGAAGCCTTATGGGCGCATCTGATCAGGTAGAGGTACCATGGTAGGAGGGTTTGAGATTTGGACACATCAACTCTGTCCCAGACTTCTCCCATTTGGCGTGGCATTTTGATTTGCAGGGATGTCATCTCCTCCGGTGTTCGGGTCTGTTTAGGGAAAGGCAACTGATGCGATGCATTTTCTAGAAGGACAAATGGTGCGACGACTTCACATTGGAGGCATTTTTTTCTAGCCTCTGTTGTCTCTGCTGATCTTTTGAGGTCGGTTGGCCGAGCTTTTGACCCCCAACTTTTAGGGGACACCTGGGCACCGACTTTCAGGAGGGACCTCAAGACCACAGAGATGAAGTAGCTCTAGGACCTCTTACTCCTTGACTTTGCCCCGCACTTCCACAGGGGGGAGGGGGATGTGTGGTCTTGGAGGTGGGGTAGGGAGGGGGCCTTCTTTGCTCAGTCTGCTTACACCATCATCTTGGACTGAGGGGTGCGCCATAGTCTCGCCCGGCAGGTCTGGAGGCCGAGGAGTCCACTGAAGGTGAAACTCCTTACATGGAGGATTTCCTACGGAAGGCTTCCCACTCGAGATCGCTGCTTCAGTTCGTCCTTGGCATACATTCGATTTGCTGCTTGTGTGGTCAGGAGGAGTGACCTTGAACCATCCGTTCGTAGGATGTTCTTATTTGTGGGAGGTGTGGGACAGGTTGGCTTCGAGAGCCCGTACACTTGGCCGTTAGATAGAGGCACAACACTTCATTGGGTCTTGGGGTAGGACTTAGCCCCCAGAGGAGATAGTATTGTGTGGTGGTTGATCTTGCATGCCATTCTTTGGTCCTTGTGGGGGAAACAGAGCAATAAGATTTTTGAAAGGAAAGTGAGAGCTGAGGACTCTCTTGTTTCTTTTATTTGTGATAGAGTGAGGGAATGGACGATGTTACTTTGTAATGTGAATTCTCTCAACTCCTCTCTTTTTGTTTTGCTGGGGGGGGGAGGTTAGGGTGATCCTTAGTCCTTACCGTCTTGGTGTGACCTTTTTGTATAGAGATTTTTTGGGAGGTTTTTGACTATACTTGTACATCTCATTCTCTTTTTATTTAATACAATTGTAGTGCTACCCACCTTTAAAAAAAATACAATTCTATTGTGTCACAGGCTAAATCATGTTAATTTTGAGGGCCGAAATGAGTGAGGCCAACTCACTATATTATGCTCATCAAAAAAGGGATGCTATTAGGTACACTGGATTAAATGATCTTGTTTGCTTAGCCTAACGTATGGCTCTAATAGATGAAGAAAAAGGTTTACATTATCAGTTCAACCCTGCCTTTGGTTTTCCAATATCACCGTCTGCATGAACAATCTTATTTTAAATGATAATTCTGTGTCAAATAAATCATTTCCACCACTCATGGCAGCCCCCTACTATGACATTTTTGTCACTGATTTTAAAATACATTCCTACCTGCTTCCCATCTGCAAACCTTCTGATCCTTGGCTTCTTTATTTACACATCTAAACCAATAATCCCTAGAGCGTAGTAAATTCAGAAACTTCTGCTCATTAGAGTGCTTAGTTGACTACCCACTTTCTGAGTTTTCCACTTCCATCCTTAGTGGAATCAGTGTACATGAGACTAAAACTACAGACTCTACTTTAATGTTTAGAATGGGGTAGTGGAGAAAGTTACTTTTGTAAGGGGTCCTTTTGTTTCTGGGCTTCCGGTGAGGAGAGGTGTGTTTCTCTACCACCTTGGTGGAGGCATGTCTGATTCTATACATTCCCGTAAATTCTGTGTTGTACTCTATTCTTTCTGATTTTAATGAACTGTAATCATCTGGTGACCTTCCAAAAAACATTATTACTTGGTTCATGGTCATTCCCTTTGAATCTACTAATAAATATAGATTGGGAAAACATTGATCAAATATGATTGTCTACACTGATTGAATGTGATTCCAAAAGATTAGACTGGGTAGGCTGCTTAGTCAGCATGCAGAATCCACTTTGCACCTTCATTCTGGTCTGGGATGCATCAATGGGTTTTCTAAGCTTGGGACCTCGTGCAGGTGCAGTTTAGCCCCATTTGTGTGGTAGCGTCATGAAGTTATTTCCCATGTAGCTTCTAGCAAGGTGTGGAAGAAGCCCCCTTATCAACGTCAAATGTATAGACTGCAAATATTCGTATGACTCTGGATATAAAAGCACTGCACTGAACCTGGAAACTTCTTCCCATTTTTTATCTTAAATGTGTTATCTGGAAGATGGGAGGTTGAGTGCCTGTTCTTATGTTGCAAGCTGTGGGTAGAGTCATCTATCCGTGAGGCAACAGCCCATTCTAAGCTGTCTATGCTAAAGGATTCTATTTTGGGTATGGTACTCCTTTATGACCTACTTTAAAGCTCATGTTTCACTAAAAGTTTGATTGGTTATGAAATTCTGGTCATTGTCATTGTCACGCATATTGTCCTATCTGATCTTCAATTTGTGCATGTCAAGGTTTGCAGAACCGGAATTGGTTCTGGGACTGGTCAGGGCCAGTTCGGTTCAGATCGGGAACCGGCCAATTCTAACCAAATACCTGCACATTAAGTTTTAAAAATGGGATATAACTTTGATCTCAGGTCATTATGGCTTAGTTGAGGTTTAAACCCTAATCTCAGTAGATCAAGTAAGACTTAAACTCTAATAATACTCAAATCCTAATTTCAAGGCAATTTAAACCTAATTTCAAGTATATAAACTCTAATAGGATATTTAAACTCTAATCTCACTTAATCTCATTAGATTTTAGTCTCTAATGACTTAAGTCTCTAATAATCTTTAAGATTGTTGGTTAAATTTGCGAATTAATTCATTTTTTAGTTGTTTTAGCTTTTTGCTTTAAAAAATCATGTTTTCTTTTCTTTTTGAAGGACCGGCTGGCCCGGTCCTGGAACCAGGTGAACTGAACCGGCTCCTCCGCTCCAGTCCTGTCAGGCCGGTCCGGTACAGACCAACCGGTTCTGCAAACCATGCTGCATCTGCATTAATTCCCAATGTTTTAGTCATGCAGGCCCTTTTCTCATCTGATCTTTTTCTTTTTCCCTTCCATCTGGTGTCATTATCCATTTGTCATTATGGGTCCACATATCTAGTTTTTCAAATTCAATGGACGATTTTTTAATATATAAGTCTGGGAAACTCAATTGTCAGCTTTCTTGTTATTGATTTGGCTCACTTCTTATGTGTCATCGTTATTATGAATGTAGATCTTTTACTATGCTCCTAAGATGTTAGAGAGCTGGAAGGGACAGAAGCTTTTATCAAGAGCAGAATTTCATACTGGAGCGCATGTGACAAAGTTCCTGCGTCTGCAGATGCTTCCTACCACTTCAGATCGATTAAATCCAGCACCAGGATCTGAGAAGACCAATCGCTTTGCTCTTTTATTTGGAACACTAGATGGGAGTCTTGGATGTGTTGCACCACTTGATGAGCTCACATTCCGCAGGCTTCAAACCTTACAGAGGAAACTGGTTGATGCTGTTCCTCATGTGTGTGGGCTGAATCCCAGAGCCTTCAGACAGTTCCATTCAAATGGGAAAGCACATCGTCCTGGTCCTGATAACATAGTAGATTGTGAGCTGCTTTGCCAGTAAGTAATACGTTTGTTGTCCTCTCTTTTCATTGTGCAAAATGTTATCTGTTCTACTCAATTCCATATAGGCTACACATCTCTAAACATGCTTAAGCTTTATTAGTTCCAAAATGTTGCATATTCTTTTATCAGTGACAGAGATTGTTTCCTCTTTGAGGGCCTCAGCCGACTTTAGGAACCAAGGACTTTGAAATACTTGAACATTGTTTTTATGTTCTCATCAAAATTAAGTGCCACGCTGTCATGGCTTTTGTAGATATGAAATGCTCCCCCTGGAGGAACAACTGGATATTGCTCATCAAATTGGAACCACTCGGGCACAGATACTGTTGAACTTGAATGACCTTCATATTGGGACAAGCTTCTTATAAAATGCAGCAGCAGCATCTAATGTCAACTGCTCACATGCAACATGATGGTTGACACCTTTCTATATTCATAGAAGAGCAGTCTGCAGTTTTGAAGGACTGCAATTTCAACTTGCACAATTACAATGACATTCAAGTGGGAATATGAGCCCTCTTCTCATAGTCATTGACTTTGCGTGGACATCACATTGAGTTGGTTAGATCATCACGGCTTTGAAACTTCGTTGCCCCATGTTCCAATTTACTTGTGTCGGTTACATAATCAAATCAGCATCATAGAAAATGGCAAGTTTTACATGTTTCAAGCTGACTGCAGTTTTACCATATCGTAGGATTGGCCATTCCAGGAGAGGATGTTTCTTATTTTTGGAATCTTCCGAGGAACCACATGCCAATCTCTCGTTATGCTGCAGCAGCACACCACTACCAACACAAAAGGAACAAAAGGAGAGGCGTTGTAGATTGTGTGTGAAGCAGACGATTGTGCGATGTCAACCATCCCACGTCAGGACCTTCGCCTTGGATTGCCTTTATTTTATACCAAATCATTGAATAGCTTTTAAAAGTATTTTTTAGCTGGCATATTTCATTCGGTTTCGACTTCTAGTTTGATGGCTCATATTTTGCAGAAAAGTTTTACGTGAATAGCACCATTTTATTAGGATGCAAGAGACGCCTTTGTATCAACATCGCATGTACAACACAGATTTGGTGAGAAATGAATTAAAGAGGCAAATGAGACCCCGCATTCTCTATCAATACCCCCCTCCCCCCAAGTGAAGAGTATCAAATGAAGTGAATCGAGCAAAATGTGACTTAAAGTTGTAAGCCCGAGAGGAGATGTGGGTAGATAGTCCAGCTCATTATGTCAGCCTCCACAGTTCTGCTTTTCCTCCCTTTTTGAAGTCAATGAATGATGCGTAATGTGATACAAACGTTTTCCTCCCTTGGACGCATGTGATCGCCATATGCAAAAACTCAATTTCTTTTCATCATCATTTTGGCAATGCAATGGCAAGATATCTAGAGTTAGACCTTTTTTTGACAATTATGTTTTTGAGCATACATATTATTGTCTACTACAGTCTGTGTCAAAAATGGTGGTGATAGTGATGATGCTGCCCTTGTTTATATTATCTCTATCTACAAGGGATATCTGTCTATTTCCTTTCCGTGTCCATGGCTGAGCATGAACTTTCATCCTTGAACCCGACCCCAGCTGTTTTGACATGCCAATTCTTTGTGGCTTTAAATATTCACCATCCACTGCTGTGTAGGGACATCTTTCTGTTTGTTGTCATTCCTCAGTACGTTGAACCTTCTTGTTTTCCAGCAGCTAAGTAGGACAAGTAGCCTTATTTTGCACTTGATTCTTCAAAAGCAAGGCTTTTTTTTCTTAAAAGCAGAAGCGGGCATTTAAGCGGTACACTGGCAGATGGGATCATATCATCCAAGTTTTATTTCCCTCTCAATCTGATCGTCTCCTGGAGCCAATCAAAGTCGATTGATGTCATGGACGGTTACACATCCTGATGATGCAATTTGATCCGATATTTTGTGATGCATCTATATGCTGCAACCTCTCTATATATAAGTTATGCCGAATCCTAATCTTGTAGCTTTATCACCTAATTTCTGTAGTAGTGATTTGGAGCTAAACAGAGTGCTGTATTCAAGTAGGCAATATGATCACATTGAGAAGCAAACAAAGTTTTAGTTGGCTTCCGCTGCTTATACTAAGTAGAATGGCTCTTTTCGGAAAAGATGTGCGGCATGGAACAGCGGATATTGAATTGTGGTCATCCTAACGTGGGCTCTATAATTTCCATTATTTATTATGGTTTCAGTGTCGCAAGAAAATGACATTTTAATAAAAAAAAAGTTGAAGCTTCCAAGATCTAGTGACTTGAATACATTGAACTCCGTGATGCAAAATAATGAGAACCCATAGTATTTACACTTGTCTTCCCTTGTAATTGATCTCGTTTGATTAGCATAAGAAACACCATCTGATATACACTCCGAGGTTCGATATCAGCCGCAGTCTGTAAATGGGAATACAATAAGAAAAGCAAACGGTGAGCAAGAAAAAAAAAAGTTTGATTTCCGGAGCGGAGTAGATCCTTTTGTTTATACCTACCAAAGACTATTATAGCCACTTACCGGGAAAAAAAAAGACTATTATAGCCACTTCCAATTTACATTATTATCTTGGAAATAGAAGCCAAAAGTAACATAGCCAAGTAGAAGTTTTGCCAGACATCATACATAGCTGTGCCAAATAAAGGCATATAAAATCGAAAAACAAGGGATGATTATATGTCTCCCCTATAATCTTGCATATTCTACTCTATATCTCTATACTTTTCATATTGTCATGTATCCCCCCCCCCCCCAATAATAATTATATTTCAGCACATGTTACGTTACCGTTACCTCTACCATTTGTCTAGTTTAAATTTTTTTTTGAAAAGTTGTGTCCAATTTAAAATAGATTAAGATGAAAACAAGACTAATCTATTTTTGCTTAATGTTCTCACATAATTAAAATAATGACAGCATGCCTCTACAACATTTCGTATTATATTGTGTATCCTTTTAAAATCTTATATTTTACATATTCAACAGAATATTTCGTTAACTTTGATAGTGTTAGAGCATGACAGGTATAATTGATTAATATTCTTTAATATAGTGGTATATGTGACAATATAAAGAATAATTGAAAAATATTCTTTAATATTGTGATACATATGACAATATAAAGAATACGAGGGTATAGAGTAAAATAGGTAGGAGCTTATATATCTATATATATATCTATATATGTATATGTATATATATAATTATCCCAAAACAACATATATGCATCTTCCCCCTCCCCTCCCACCTCACCAGCAAATACCAAGAGATTCACCGCACCTCCTCATATATCAAAACCCACGTCAGCAAGATCACTTTCCATCCGAAATGAATGATTCTCTACTTCTACTTTCCTCCCAAATCCAAATCCTGCTATCTTTCCATCATCGCCAGATTGTAAAGCAATCGATGTGCATAGAATGACCGCTAAGTTTTTTTTTTCTTTTCTTACCAAAGATGGGATTCCAGTCATTCCCCTTTCCAATGAAACGCCACAAAAGAAAATGGAATCCCACACCGTGTGTAAAAGAACACCATTTCCATTTGGGGACTTTGTTTTCTTGCAAAGACACCTAGAAAAATCTTGACTGACCAGCAATTCGGTCCGCCCCACCAGCACATCGGGGGGCGGGGGGGGGGGGTTGCTGCCTGCTGGCGTCGTTCCCTATTCAAACGTCGGTGGCAACGGCGCGACGTCCGCAGGGCTATCGATGCGTTCTCTCAACAAAAGCGGTTTCATCTCTCGTGTCCTCAAACAATGGCGTGGGACGTGGTGTGTGACGCGCGTTGTCAGCCGAGTGAGACTGTGAGAGAGGTGCCTTTTTCTACCTCTGGATGTTTCCGAAGCAAGCATTTCTGTACTCCTGAGGTGTCAGCACGACGAAGGCAAGAAGTGGAGATCGGCCGTGGAATGGCATGGCTGCGGTGACTGGAATTCTACCGAACAGGTGGAGGGATGATGGCAGTTGCATGATTGAATTACACTCATCATGCATGGTTATTCTGGAGAGAGAGGGAGAGAGAGAGATTGGAAAGACACGCATGGGGAAAGCAAAAATGAGGAGGATGGAAGAAGTGCATCATGTTTAGAATACTCGGAGATATACAGAAGTAACCACGAGGCCACGATGGGGTTTTCCAGGTTTCATTGACGTGTTTCTTTGTTTTTTTTTTTCTTATTAAGAAGGGTATAGTAAAATTGGCATATGTCCCACCCATGCAAGAACAGAAACAAAGCCATAGATGGCTCAAACCAAAGCCCAACTAGTCATACATGATAGAAGCTACGCAAAGCTCTAGCACCAATGGACATTGGACATGAAGCCTAATCTGCTTCTCTAATAAGCGGGCTTCATCTAACTATTTGCAACTACATGCAACGCCTTAGAGATGGTCATATCTCAGACGACATGCATCTAAACGGAGACATAGATTATGTGCAGTGATTCGAGATATTCGACTGACCTTACACATGTCCACGAACGATCACAACAATGTTGCGGGCTCAGCAACCCCGGATATCTCCAGATACAGCAATGTCGTGGTACGTAGTCAGCCTAATAGAACCACCTGAAGGAACCGATCAAATAGGCTGGGGGGAGCTAGAAATCAGAGAGCGAGAGATACTCATTTGGGAGGGTAGAGCTACTGCTAATCAGGTTTGTGGAAGGGTGGAGGCTTGGCAGTCTTTAGAACAAAACATGGTAGTGAAAGTTTCGAGGGGGTGAGGGAGGGAAAAAGGAAGCTAGGAGCCAAGGGAAAGCTAACTGCTCCGAGAGGGTGTCGCGGAAGAAGGAGAGGGATGACCAAGCTAAAATGTGATGGGGTGCAGGAAGAAACATAATGGTGAGGAGCTAGGTGAGGGTCGGGGGTAAAAGGAAGATGGGTGAGGACTTCACCGGGACAATGGGTGGGTGGCGGCTATGGAGGGCTTGGACTTGGGACAAGAGGGATGAGATGATGGGTTTCTGCTGGGATGGTGAAGGGAAGATCGTGACTGGGTGGATGATGATGGTTAAGGGGAACCAAAGGTGGAGACCTGGTTTTTGGGGAAACAACAGGTGGTGGGTGGAAGGGGTTCTCAGCTACGATGTAGGAGGGGGAATTAAGGAAGTGCGGATGGTGGGGGCCAGGGGTACAGAGGGTGGTTTGACTAGGAGCATTGGAGAAAGAGAGGGTTAATCCGCAGAGAGCTCGACGACTGTGGGTGGAGGGGAAAAACAAAGTGCATGTGGTGAGGGGGCAAGGATGGGGGGGAATGGGGGGAGGGTGGGGTGGATAGGGGTTGTGGTGATGGGGGGGGGAGTTCCTCAACGGCAATGGAATTGGGATTAGATGACAGCCATAGTGGGAGGGGGAGGGGGAAGGACAGATGAGAGAGATAGGACACCGGCAAAACTCAATGCGATAGTAGACAAAAAGAGGGATGGACCAAGGTAACGAGAGAAGGAGAAGTTGAAAGAAGTGTATGTCCTATAAACTAATCACTTATGACGTGATGACATCATTTCATTTGCATTCTCATTAATATTTATGTCATTATTTTTCATTATGTCTCATTTATTATAGTGCATATTACCACTTGATGCATGCATGTGATGAAGTCTTTGAACACATGTGATGAAGGTTGAGTCATAATGAGATTATAATAATGAGACCAACCTTCCAGATGTATGTATTCCTAACGTTCCTAATCTTATAATCTTTGAGATTGGACATCAAAGAATTCAGATAGACCAGTGCACATGGTATCCTCTCATATGATGAGGGTGACTGATCTCATAATCACTGATGTGGAAATATTAAGATATATATGTAAGTGACCATGACAAGAATAGAGTACACTGAACTAATCCAATTATGAATCTCCAGATGATAATTATATCTAACTGTCAATCAAGAGATTTTTTAGTCAAGTAGCACAGTTGGTCCTTGGGTATCAGTCACCAAGGATACTTTGTACGAGGACTCCTATGTTTTGATCTTTAGTAAAAGAGTCTTTAGTCATAAGTTTTGGATGCTCAGGTATTCAGATATAGTAGAATATATGCAAAGGTAATTAAGTGACAATAATAGGTCATTCACGCTCAGATATAGTAAGAGAGAGAATATACCCTATGAACAGTACTCAAGTTAATCGTTGGCCAAAGTTAGACAGTTCACTGGAAAAGGAGTTTTCTAGTGAGACTTGGAGTACGAAATTTATCAGGCCATAACTCACAAGGGTTTGACAGTATGACTATACCCTTAATTATAGTTATGAGTATTGTGTATGAATGAAGGACTATATCTATATGGTAATTGTGGACGAAAAGGTCCCAGAGTGATTTTATAGACTCATTTTATCTTATGGGGTCACAGAGTGTTATTTGGTACTTATCGTAGCCTGAAAGTCCAATGAAAGAATAATCATGAGATGATAAATTAATTATTTAAGTTATGAGATGATTAAATAATTAATTCTATGTTAAGTGTTAATACTGAATAGCTAAGAAAGAAATTTTAAAATTAATGAGCTTAAAACCAGATTGACATTAGGCCTAGAAGGTCTCACACATTAGAGTTATAGACAATGGGAGTATTTGTGCAATTATAGACTTATGAGGATTTTTGTAAAAAATCAAAAAAGTTTATAAATAGTTGGATGGAGGGAACCCTGGGCCAAACATCCAGGGTTCTCTCATAAGGCACTGCCCCCTCTGTCTCTTCTCCTTGGTTCTTGCACCCCCTTCTCTCTCCTCTCCCTCTTAAGGGTTGAGGCTCTAAAGGAAGGACTTCTTGGAGATCATTTAAGGTGAGCTTCATGGAGAGAACTCCATCGTCTATGGCCGGTGTGGATACCGCTAGAGATCGGACACTTGCGTAATTTGTTATCGTCACGAGAGTACTCTTTCTGTTTCACTGCGATTCATGCATAGCAGAGGTAATGACCAGATCCCGTAGTTGTAGATTATTACTGAGAATCACGCCCGAGCGATCAACGAGGTCAGGATAGAAATTTTAATTATTTATTCCAGCTACATTCTTCCTGATCCCGGTTAAGATCCTTACGGTGGTATTAGAGTAAGGTTGATCGCTCATGATTCATGTTTGTTTTTCAATTTTTATAATTATTTTTTTGGGATTTTTGCGATCGAAGAACATCCCCATGAGATGGGATCGATCCCCATGATGATGGCTGGATCGAAGGCAGGAAGAGGGATATATCATCTGTCCCTCAGAGGGCACCGATGGATTCCCGACTAGCTGACAATGCGATCGTCGATGCCCATGGCTGCATGGAAAAGGTGTCGTCAGAACCGGAGGAAGGAGCGGCAAGCACTTAGGGCTTGCCTGACAGCCACCACAAGGGTCGTAGTCAACTATATTGGGGGCCAGGGCTGCCCGCCAACACCCTACAGGTCAGCCGGATCCCTTACGTGGCAGATCGTCTGCCCAGAGTTGTAGGGATCGCAGGGCTAATCATAGTTGCTTCCGGCATCGACGACATCTCCGGGTGGTCACTGGCCATCCCATTGCATCATCTAGGCCTACCTAGCCATCTGCTGACGTTGGTAGGGACCACCCCCTGTCGCGGTGACGACATCCTGCCCATGCAAATAGGGTTTGCTTGGGGAAGAAGAAGCATGTCATAATGAGCCATGGTCCACTCCACAATAAGGGTGTCGCCACCATGGTCCCAGCAGTTGTGTGCAATCTGCCTTGGCACAGTGAGCCACAAGTGCCAAATTTAGATTTTAAAATTGATTTTAATCTAGATTTCTACCCAGATTTTTCCTTTTCCTACCAAGAATGTCGTGACATGCAACATGGAATTTGGCAAATTTTATTTTTGATAAATATCCATTTTGGGCAAGTGATGTTCAAATTAAGAAATTTACATTAAATATTAATGTTCTATTACTACAGTTTTAAAATGATAGAAGATTATGTGAAAATTGCACAATTAATATTTCACCTTGGATGTTAGTTTAATGTGATTAAATTTGTTTTTCAAAATAATTAAAATATTGATTTTGATTTGAAACCCATGCTTTAAGGCTAAAACTACTTTATTTTATGAAAATAAAATTTTGTTTGAGCATATGCTATGTGTGCGATGATTGGTGATCATGCATGGACAATGCTTAGATGTGATTGATGTATTCATGTGATGAATGGATGGTGGTCAATTATATTGATAGATGATGTATAAATTTATTTATAGGGCCTACGTGCCTCCCTCCTCTCTCTAAATTTCGTGTTGTAAATTCTACATCCCTCTCGGTTATATATTTATCATAATACATCTTCTATCATTTTATATGTAATATTTAGTCAATTGACACAATTTTTTTTGTACATATATGTATTTGAAGACACTATAGAGGCACGCACGTGAGGACGATGTCGATCCATCAATAAGAGGTGCCATCAAATCGGGCTGCTGTTGTATGCTGCTAGGATCCATCTAAGTGCCTACATGCAGGTTATGATGTCTCTACAAATATCATGTGAAGATGTTTAGGGGTTGGTGACTGACTATCTAACTCTAGTCAGGTCACAATAAGTCATCCATACTCATCTATAGCATGTGTTAACTATTTATTTGTTTTTAGATTAGATTTTGAATCTATATCTATAAGGGTATGATAAATATGTATACAATATATATATATATATTGTGTACCACATTTGATGAGGCTAAATAAGACTCAAAATCCCTCATTTGTTAATATTAGGTTGTAAACATGAGACATTAAGAATGACCCATGTGACCTTTCGTTATTATAGTTTAACTAAGTTGGCCTTAGATTGTAGGAAGGTTTGTTGTGCTGCCACAAGGCCGACTTAGCAAGGGGTCAAAGACCTAAACTATGACATGTTAATGTCATGTGTGGGGTGGAGAACTATTATACTTTTATCGTGCTACCACAAGGGTTTCATTTATAAATCCATGCTCACCACAAAATAATGGGTGTAACTTAATAGGACTTTATAGTTTGTTGTGATGTCATAAGATCACAAGTGTTCTAGAGGCAGAAATCTATTTTCTATGCCACGTACCCCACTTCTCTATTTGTTAGTTGTGGAAGTCGTCCGGCACCCGTGGAAGCCTGCAAACACTAGAAGCAAAGGACGTCAGAAGGAGCCCTGGGCATTACACCAGGGGACAATCCTCCGATGCTTAAGTCAGCAACGGTTTGAGAAAGGAACAGAGAAGAGCAGGGGAGAGAGAAGGATGGAGGTCGTAGTACGTAGGAGATCTGAGAGACGTGTAGATCATCCGGACGAGTGCTCGCCGCTCTCAGTGGTCACTCGGAGAGTGCTCGCTAGGTGGTAAGATCGTGCGGGAGGGGTTCTCTCTCAGGGCGTAGACTGGCATGACCTCTCTTTCACTGTAGCAAGACTAGTAGCTCTATTCTTTGTGTGTATCCTTTGGCAGAAAATCCACCGTCCCTTTCTCTTCTTTGTCGAGGTCCCTTTTATAGGGGGTTATCCTGGTGTCGAAGGCCAGTCCCTTAGCAGGAAAGTGCGTAAGTAGTGGAGTAACGTTCCCCGCGATCGTGGCAAAAGTTTCCCATTGAGGGGCGATTACCCCGGAGTTGGCCGATCCCTGGGCGAGTCTTACGGCGCCCGTGGGGCGTGCTCACCTATTACGGGGTCGAATCCAACGTCATGGGGGATAACAGTCGGTCATCGGAGGGTCATCCGGCGGTAATTGCGCCTGGGTCGAAGCCTTTCATGTGCTGTCGAATCTGATGTCGAGTCGTAGTGGGCCGCGCCTTCATGGGCCGCGTCAGTCGGGCGCCCTTGGGCTCGTTGTAGGCCCTGGGTCAAGGTGGGCTCGTTGTAGATGGGCCCGTTATGGGCCGAGCCACATTTACCCTCCTCAAATACTTATGAGAAGCATTAGGAAGACCTCACACATGCACAACGTTGCATGCTGGCTTCTATATCAAATGAGTTACAAAAGCAACACGAGAACATAAATGCTAAAGGCGTTCGGTTGTACCTACAAGAGCTGTTTGGTGCACATAACTGAATGAAGCGATATGAGATATCCAAAAATCCGTTCAGGGCAAGGTTGGTTGAGTAATCAACAGTTTAGACTCATGTTCTAAAGATGATCGATTGCATCAACATGTTGGCTAAGTTGGGATTTATCATGGATAATAAACTCAGTATTAACTTGATCCTGTAATCTCTTTTTGAATCTTTATTTTAGTTCATTGTGAAATTCAACATCAGCATGATAGAATGGACTCTGGGAGAGCTTCTAACATGTTGACAATTATTGAGGACACAATGAGTAAGATAAAGTTATGTGTACTCCTTGTTGGTCAGACCAACAAGAGAAAGGATAGCTCAGTAGGCCTTTAAGAAAGGCAAGGAAAATAAGAAAATTCAATAGGGTAAGGCTATCAAGGGAGACAAGACTACGAAAGATAAGAGACAGTGTTTCTATTGTCATAGGGATGGCCACTGGAATAAAAACTGTAAGTTGTATCTTATAGGGAAGGCAAAGCAGAAGTTTGGTGAAGCTTTATATGCTTACAAATAGAAGGCAATTGAACAAGGCCGAGGTTGATTCACAGATGAAAGATGGAGCAAGAATTATTGATATTACAGTAAAGCCCGCTAATCTCAAGATGTCTTCAGGAGCTATTTTGAAATTGAGATATTGCTATTATGTTTCTTCGTTGTCAAGAACATTATTTTCATTTCTACTTTAAACATTTATGGCTTCAATGTCAGTTTTAGAAACAATAGTTGTGCAATGTTCTTGAATGACAAAGAATTTTTCAGTGGAAGTTTATGTAATGGTCTACTTATTTTTAATGCTGATGCTCCTATGTTTTGTGTGGACTCACCTCTTAAGAGAAAGAGGGATGGCATTAATCAAGCTTATCTCTGACATTGTATACTTGGTCATATTAGTGAGAAAAAGATAAATAAGTTGCATAATGATAGATATTTTGATCCATTTGATTATGAATTATTTGTAACTTGTGAATCATGCCTCATGGGTAAGATGACCAATTCCCCATTTAGTGGACATCAAGAATGAGTCAAAGAGTTACTTGAATTCGTACATTATGATGTATATGGATCTATGTCTACCCAAGTCAGAGAAGAGATCTCTTACTTCATTACTTTCACTAAAAGATTTCTCTAGGTTTAGATATATGTACTTGATGAAAAATAAATCTGAAGCTTTTTAGAAATTTAAAGAGTTTACTAATAAAGTAGAGAAACAAACTGGAAAGAGAATTAAAACTTATCAATCAGATCAGAGAGAGGAATACTTGAGAACTGGATTCACACAATATCTAAAAGATAATGGCATCGCGGTGGACACCACCTTGGACACCTCGGTTGAATAGTGTGTTGGAGAGAAGAAATCATACCCAGTTAGACATGGTACGATCTACGATGTGCTTTGTCGAATTACTCTTGTCTCTCTAGGGCTAGGCCTAGCCCTAGAGACTGTCGCTTATCTATTGAACAAGGTTCTGTTTAAATCAATGTCCTCCACTCCTTATGAGATATGGAAAGGGAGAACGCCTGACCTTAAACGTGTTAATATTTTGGGCTACCTCGCTCATGTAAAAAGGCACAACTTGGATAAGCTTGAGTCTAAGATTAAGAGATGCAAATTTATGGGATACCTTAAGGAGACTTATGGGTATTATTTTTATCAACTTGGCAAACAAAGAGTGTTTGCCACTAGACGTGCCATATTTCTAGATGCTGATTACATCCTTGGTGGGAATAGTAAGAGTAAGGTGGATCTAGAAGAAGTTCTACAATCACAAAGTACTGAGTCGCCTCAGGATCCCGTTCGAGTTGACAAACAAATTGGTCGTAAGTCTGGCCGAGTACTTAGATAGCCACATAGATATGTGGGACATATCTCTAGTGGGAATACTCAAGTACCATACAATGAAGATGATGATCCTAAGGCCTACAAGGAGATAATAAGTGTTATTGACTCAATAAAATGGTAAGAGACCATGAAATCAGAGATGGATTACATATACTCCAACCAAGTTTGGAACTTGATAGATCCACCCGAGGATATTGTACCCATCGGATGTAAGTGGATATTTAGAAGAAAAATAGTGAAGATGAAAAGGTTGATGCCTATAAGGCAAAGTTGGTGGTGAAATGGTATCATCATAGACAAAGTGTCGACGATAACGAAACTTTCTCCCTAATTGCCATGGTGAAATCCATTAGTATTTTAGTTACTATTGCTGCATACCATGACTATGAGATTTGACAGATGCATATGAAAATAACATTCCTCAACAACAATCTAGATCAGGAAGTGTATATATTATAATCAGAAGCATTCACCTTCATTAAACACCCAAATAAGATATGTAAGCTTCAAAGGTCCATCTATAGACTTAAGCAAGCATCCTACATTTAGAGATTCGATGAGGCGATTAAATCTTATAACTTCATTAAGAATGAAGATGAGCCTTGTGTGTACAAGAAGGTTAGTGGGAGTATAGTCACATTTTTGATCATGTATGTGGATGACATTCTACTCATTGGGAATGATGTAAGTATGTTATCTTCAGTGAAATTATGGCTATCTAAGAATTTCTCTATGAAAGTCTTGGGAGAAGTATCCTATATATTGGGAATCAAGATCTATAGAGATAGATCAAGAATGATGATTGGCTTGACCCAGTCTATGTACATAGACACTATTGTCAAAAGGTTTGGTATGAAAATTTTTAAGAGAGGTCTCTGTAGACACGCTGTTTTCACATTTTTTGCGGGTAAATTTCATATTACATCACAATGTCCCAAAGTGGTTTACGCATTTGACTTATGTGAGTGATTAGTGATTTTTTTTAGGTTTTTTATAAAATACAAAAAAATGAGAAAAGGTTACAAAAATACAAAAAAAATTGATAAAATGTTATAAACAATTAATAGTAATTAAGAATAAATAAAATAACATTATATATGTTTATATTTATATATAATGTAAAATTATATATATATATATATATATAAAATCTTCTCCTATTCTTCCTACGTTTTCTCCCCACCTACTTTCCCACTAAAACTCCACTAATTCACACATTCATAATAATGTTCACACTCATTCACTAAACACACACTTACACACTAACCCTCACATCCCTCTCATCCACTAAACATAACATATTGTACTCATCTCTTAAACATCATACACTAATCCATCTTATCATTCTCCCCATCCAATGTCCTCATGTCCCCCACTTTCTCTTATCCCCTCCATACACCTAACCACCCATCTATTAAGCTAACCCACTTTCTCTTATCCCCTCCACACACCTAACCACCCATCTATTAAGCTAACCCACTCTCACCCTCTCCCGTAATAGCTCTCTTAATACAACCCCTCTCCCTTTCTTTCTCTTTCAACCCACCACCTTCTTCTTTCCCTCTCATTTTCCCCACCTCCCTTGTCTCTTTCTTCTTTCTTTCCCTTTCACTCCCATAGCCGTCGCCCACCTGTTATTCCCCTCTCCCTACCATCAATAAAAAAAAACAAAGAAGCTTTAATAATGTCTTATCTCCTCTTGTCTCCCCTTATCATCTAATAATACACCCACTTTCCCATCTGAACCTCAAGCCACGCTAATTCCCTCTCTCCAGTAACCAACCCGCTCACTCTCTCTCGCCATAGCTGAGCACCTCCGTCACACCTCCCCTCTCCCGGAACTTCATCTCGCAGAGCCCTCACTAAACTGCCACGTCGCCCACGTTGCCACCTCCACCACGCAACCCCTTGCCTCCCCACTCCTTCTCTTCACTGCTGCACCCCCTCTCACCTCACATTCCTCTCTCTCCACTACACACGGCAACATCCACCATGCCACTCCTCCAGCAAGCCACCGCCTGCCCTGCCGCGACCGCATGCGAGCCCCCCCCCCCCCCCCCCCCCCCCGTCTGCCGTGAAGCCGCACCGGCCGTCTCCAGCCACTCCGTCCACCTCCCTCCCTTAGCCTCCGCCACCATCACCTCCTCCACATCACCTCCGCTGCCAGCCCACCCGGCCACCTCCACTTGCACCCTGCCGTGGCCGTCGTCCACGCCACCGCCGTCCTCTCCCTCCACACCGGACTGCCACCGTGAACCCGCAACCACCGTTGACCACCTGTACCACCGCCGTGGCCAACCATGTCGCCACCTTCCCCACCTCCTTGCCACTACCACCGTGATGCCCCACGCCGCTCGGCCTACTCCCATGAACACCGGCCACCCTCCCTCCTTTCTACCTCCACCCAACGTGCATGCATCGCAAGTCCACCGCGAGCCCGTCGTCGCCATCCGCCTCGGCTACCATCAACACGTCGCCTGCGGCACCTCGCCACTGCCGCCAACCACCGTGGCCCCGTCGTCATCGACGTACCCCGACCACTCCATCTTCACCGGCCGTCCACGCCCTCCTGCCGTGAAGCCACCCACGGACGTCGCCCGACGACCGCCGTCGTCGTCCCCGCCGGTGAACACCGCCAACGCACACCTGCAGCGCCCCCCAACAGCACCTCCATCCCCGTGAGACTGTCGGCGCATGCACGTCGCCTGCGCCACCGTCCGCACCCCAGCCACACCGTCCGCCGCATCGCCCGCGTCCACCATCCGAGCACCCGAGCTCACCATCCCCTCTCACGTTCTCTCCCTCTCTCCCCCTGCGTTTCTCTCTCCCGTACCCCCCTCTCTCTTTCTCTTTCTCTCTATCTCACGCATCCCTCCTTTCTGTCGTATCTCTCTCTACCTCTCTCTCTCTTTACCTCACGCATCCCACCTTGTTGTCCCTCTGTTCCTCCCTCTCGCCTGATCTCTTTTTATTTTATTTTATTTTGTTGTTCTTCTCATCTCTCTCCCTCTCTCTTCTCCTCTCTCTTCCTCCCTGTCACGATCTCTCTCTCATTCTTCCCTTTTTATTATTTTTTAACCCTCTCTTAATCTCTCTCTTCCCCTCTTACGGTCTCCCCCCCCCCTCTCTCTCCCTGTTTCTCTCTCACTCTCACGCGATCCCCCCTCTCTCTCTTTCTTTCTCTTGTTTTTATTTTACTCCGTCTCTTTACTTCTCTCTCTTCTTCCCCCCCTCTCCCGTCTTCTCTCTCTTTCTCTCTGATTATCTCTCCTCTGTCCCTCCGTATCTCTGCTTCTCTCTCACTCCCCCTTCTCTTTTTTATTTTTATTTTTCTTCTTCTCGGTTTTCTCCTCCCCCCACCCTCTTTCTCACCCTCTCTCTCCCTTTCTTTCACCCCTTTTTAGTATTTTTTTTTCCCTTCATCATCATTCTCTTCTCTCCCTCCTCTCTCTCCCACGTTGCTTTTCTCCCTCTTCCCATGTCCACACGGCGCACACATGCACTGTATCCTTGTTTTCTTCATGTCTATACCCATGCACAGTGCATATGCACATAGTTCTTAGTCACACAGCACGTACAACTGTTTTATTCCACTTTGTAACCTCATCTAATTCTATATATATGTTTAGCTATATACTTACATATATTGGTTTATACACATATTGAGAAGAGTGCATATATATTATGTGTGATATGTATATTATATACTCACATATATAGATATATATATATTCAATTTATTTTGTAGATATATATATATAGGTATATATATAAATGTGTATATACATATATGTTTATATATGGCATGTATATGACCGAGTGTTATATGTTTTGTAATATTTTCTTTTGAAAGTGCATAAAGAAAAGGGGGCCTTCGGCCCAATCAATGCCCACGTTGCTGGAGCACCGCTCTAAGTCACCATCGGCTTCTAAATACGCTCCCCTCAACTCTTTTATTTTTAGCATTTTAATTTGTTATTTATGTTGTTATTATGTTATTTTATGAATTGCTATTATTGTTCTGACTTAATTGTGACTTCTGTGTTTGTTTGTTTTGTAGGGTAACAAGTCAAAAGCCCCCTTCTTCGACCAGTCGAACGAAGAGGAAGAAGGAACTCACGCAAATCCCGCGATAAAGGCCAAGCGATCAATCAATCAGTTTGGGGCCCACGGTCCCTGGCGATCACACCACCAAACGCGTGCTTGTAGTAAATTTTATTTTATGTCTATAATACCCGCGGATAGCTAAAACTCGGGTCTGTTTGTACTATAATCGGCCGCGGTGAGTCATTTCACCGTGGTCATTTACTTTCGGCATTTTTCTTTCTGCACTTTATTATATTATTGTTAAAACCCCGCACGGATCAATATCCTGCGGTGGTCTGTTTACTGTTCATATTCATGTTATTATTATTATGTGAGGAGTGATATGCCGTTCCAAATTCCGAGTCAACGTATGTCTTTGTGTCCGCCAACTTCTACTACGTAGAGTCCCAGGTTCGCACTCGGTATATAGAAAGATGCCCTCGGAATGGTAGGTCACGCCTAATCGGGAAGCGGTTCAGTTTGCGTGAGAGGGTCTTCGGATCCTGTTCTCTGTCCTGTACCGAGGGTCCGGTAAGTCTAGGCTCCACGTCCCCGTACAGAGTGACCTTTCAGGTCATACTCTCTACCCTCTTTTCTACATCATCCTTTTTACGCACGCGTTTTTATTTTCATCATTTTTTTACTCTTTCACTCAGAGAGGGAGAAACCCCATCTCTCTCTCTCAATCCACCACGTGACGCGTTCACATCTCTGGCGATCACGGTGGGACCTGCTTTTTACTTTTTTGGTTACCCACAAGCTTTCGGCACCCACGTGTGCCCCTCCTTTTGACACCCACGCGTGTCCCTCCTTTCGGCACCCACGTGTGCCCTTCCCTATTGCGCCCACGCGCGCTCACTCCCCTCGTGCACCACGTGCACTCCCCCCGGTCCTTCGTGGTTACTTGAGAGGTCAACCTTGTCTCGTGCACCACGTGCACTCCCCATTATTCGGCACCCACGTGTGCTCTCTTCTGTTTGACACCCACGTGTGCCCCTCCATTTAGCACCCACGTGTGCTCCCCTCCTCTCGGCACCCACGTGTGCCCTTCCCTATTGCGCCCACGCGCGCTCACTCCCCTCGTTCACCACGTGCACTCCCCCCGGTCCTTCGTGGTTACTTGAGAGGTCAACATTGTCTCGTGCACCACGTGCACTCCCCATTATTCGGCACCCACGTGTGCCTCTCCATTTAGCACCCACGTGTGCTCCCCATTATTCGGCACCCACGTGTGCCCCTCCATTTAGCACTCACGTGTGCTCTCCTTTGCTCGGCACCCACGTGTGCCCCCTCCATTTAGCACCCACGTGTGCTCCCCTCTACTCGGCACCCGCGTGTGCCCTTCCTTATTGCGCCCGCGTGCACCACGTCATCCCCCTCGTGCACCACGTGCACTCTCATAGTCTTTGTCTATTTTTCCAAGTGGTCTACGTGTCTCGGAAAGAAGAACGGCTATATCTTACTCTATCTGTTCATTGTTGTTATATCCTTATTATATCACTGTTATCCTTGTTATATTTGTGTGTTTATTCTTGTTATATCTGTTTTATATATCTTTCATTCAGTATTGCATTTCATGCATCTACCCTTTTATTTTATTTTTTCTAAGGATTAACCTTTCTCGGTGAAGGAAGGACTCTCCGTCGGGAATTCCTCTCGACGGACTAGGATCTCCTCCATCGGGACCTCCGTAAGTCCCCGACATCGAAAGATTCCCTCTTCGTTCACTGGGCAGGTTGTACCACTGAAGTACCCCGAAGTTAGTTACCTATCCGTGGTGAGACGAGTGTCCCTAGTTCACACGACGATAAAATAAAGGTGCAACTAGGTTTTTTTTGAAAATTTTGTGTGAATTCTTATATTTGTTAAAAAGGGTAAAAAAAAGAGAGTTAAAACAAAAAAATAAAAAAAAAAGCGGCGTAAGATCATCCACTTGTTTGATAATCTCTGATATTTATTTTTGGTGTGTGCGCTTACGTTCTGGAAAAATAAAAATGGCTCACAATTCTTTCGAAGAGAACCATTTAGGTCGTGGTCAATCAGTTGAACCACGCGTCCATGCAATAGACTCAGGCCCTTTCTCGTGAGACCTCAAAGGAGGTCCCCACTGTTCCACGAGAAATGTCCCCCTCCCAGGACATCTCCTCCCTGTTGGGTGTCCTCGCCACTGCACAGCTCAGCCCTGAGCAACTTCTGGTCTTTCAGGCCATTTTAAATGGGAAATCTGTTTCTCCCCCTCTTAAGGAGTCAACCCCGGCTCCCACTCCCACCAACAGCCGCTCCAGGCTACCACTTTTTCGTCATATGTACATGACGTTCCTTCTTCCTCATTTCAAGGACAGGCGAGTCAACATCCCGCCTCTTATCAATTTCCCTCTCCACAATCTCAAATCCCAGCCATCCTTCATACGATACCTCAAACGGGTCCGTTCACTAGTGGGGCCTCCTCCTCCACTAGTATTTCATATGCCTTCATGGCTTCTCAGATGGACTCTCTACGCTCTGAATTTGAAGCTATAAAGGATGATTTTAGGAAGAAATCTCTTCCTCCTTCTCCTCCTCAAGTCAACCCCCTTCACGCTAAAATTGCTGAAATAGATAAGGAGTGGAAGAAGGCAAGAGATGAGTATGAGCAAGAGCTTCTTTCAAGTCGTTACGATCAAATGGATGCCGTCTATCCATCACCCATTCACCACACTAATTCATATGACCCTCCATCTCCACACTCATATCTATATACGCAAAATCCTCCATACCAATATACCTCACCTCATCTTATCAATACGCCTCCGTCACAGCATCCATTTGAACCTAATGATTATGAGCAATTGCAAATGGCACCTGATCACATTTGCGAAAATTTTGAAGATATGCCCACTCCGAGGTTTCTTCGTTCCTTCCCTCTTCCACCACCACCAGAAGACTCCCCTGCTCAGGACGAAGTCACTGACTCGACCCCTACCTATGAGACATCATGGTATTATGACGATGGGTCCATGCTCCAGCAACCCACGTCAACGTACCATGAGTCTTCTACTAATTCTACCCCTACCTATGAGACATCATGGCATTATGACGATGGGTCAATGCTCCAGCAACCTACGTCAACGTACCATGAGTCTCCTACTGATTCTACCCCAACTTATGAGACATCATGGTATTATGACGATGGGTCGATGCTCCAGCAACCTACGTCAACGTACCATGAGTCTCCTACTGATTCTACCCTTACCTGTGAAACCACATGGTGTTATGATGACGGGTCTGTATCCCAACAACCCGCATCAATACACCATGAATCGCCCCCTATTTTGAACCCTTCATGTACCACTAAAACCCGACGCTTCCTACGCACCAAGTCTCTTACTGTTACCCCTCCAACTACACAAGTAATCTCCACACCATCAGCCTCCATTGAACCTCCCATTAGTCCTTGTCCCCAACCTAGTAACCCTCCATTACCTCCGCTTAAAACCTCCATCATCCCTATAACCCCGAATCCAACCATCCCTATTCCTCCACTCCCCTTACCTAAACCCGTGATTAACCCTGAGCAGGGCCCATTGATTTTTTCACCCGAGCCAATCTCGTCTCCTCCCGAGCACAAGGAGAAGCTCGTCGTGTCTCTACCCTCACTTACTCTTTCCACAACCCTTTTCATTGAACCTCTATTACCCGCTGAGCCTGTTGTCTCCATCTCGCCTCCATCACTTAAGGCCTCCACCATCCCTATAACTTCAAACCTAACCCCTCTTACTCCTCCACTTGACCCCTTACCTAAACCCCTGATTAGTCCTGAGCAGGGTCCATCTATTTTTACACCCGAGCTAACCTCGTCTGCTCCCGAGAAGCAGGAGAAACTCGTCGTGTTTCAATCTCCACTTACCCTTCCTATAGCCCCCATCGTTGAATCTCTATTACCCGTTCAGTCTGTTGTTTCCATCTCACTTCCTCCCATCACCTCTCGGAGTGGGTGTATTCCTATAAATACATGTGCCAAAGATGATGATCAAGAACCGGACAAGAAGAATTTGGTTACCGCTATGCCGTTCAAAATTCAAGATTTTATATGCCGAATGCCGATTCGCGTTCTTGTGCCGGTTATTTTTGAGAAGCCTGAATCTCCATCTCCACCAATATTCATCAAAAAGGACTCTCAAGAATTGGTGCTAAGTAAATCAGCGGCCAAAATGATAGCGGTCACGTTACTCATTGGCCAACATTCTTTCACGGCTCTCATTACCCCTTGTTCCATCATAGTGCAAATGGCCAATCAAAAGAAGGGGTTCTCCTCGAGCATAATAATGACACGTTCTACTGCCGAGGAGATGATGAATTCTATGCTCAAGGTCGGGTTAGGTCACTCCTTGTTGGAAGTTTTTGACGGTTTGTCTACTCCCTACCAACTTCCATGCAAAGGGCACACGCCTGTGCTACCAATCACATTCACGCAGGATATTCCAATGGCCCTTACCAATGCCCCAAACATGAAGCTTCTTATGCCAAACATCGAACTTCCAATAATAGACACCATTCGTCTATCAAGGGAGTTATTTCTCAAGGAGCTATTTCATGTTAAGATCCTTACTTCACAAGCAGAACTCTCAAAATTTTGCTATCATCATTTGCCAAGAGAGTTGCCGTTCACTTTTGAACGTTCAAGGGGTCTTATTAAAAGTCCGTCAAATGAGAACCCGTGGGCCCTGACCGCACCGATTAAGCCGGTTAGTCAGAGAAAGATGAGGCCATCTGTTTGGGCACATCATTGGGATCGGTCTGCGAACCCAAGAGGCCGAGAAGTTATGTTGAAGGTTGAGAGGTCGTCCTGTGAGAGAGTATCCACCAGGAAGAAAGGAAAGCATAAAGTGAAGCTTAAGGGCGAGAAATCCCATGTTGAGGAGCCATCTTGTAGCCCATCTACTTCATATCCTATTCCATCACTACTCGTGCTGTTATTCTGCTTCTTTTTATGGGTGATCTATTGGCTAAGGGGACACTTTCCATCATCTAGATCTACGCAATCAAGCTCCTCCTCTATTCTAGGGTCTTTGGACCCTCACATTCAACCCCCTCCAGAGCCTCCGGATCCTTACATTCCACCTCGTCCGGAGCCTCCGGACCCCTATATTCATCCCCGTCCGGAACCTCCGAACCCCTTCATGTTTAATTCCATATCTCTATCCATCTCTCATCCATGTCCGGAGCCTCCGAACCCCTCTCTGTTTAATTCCCCATCTTTATCCATCTCTCATCCCCATCCCCCTCCGGAACCTCCGGACTTATCATATCATTCTCCATCTCTCTCAGGGCATTGCACCCTTCCTTTTTATATCCCTCCGGAAGCTCCGGATTTCTCATCTTGTTATCCATCCCTCCAAGGGCATCGCGCCCTTCCTTTTCATATTCGTCCGAAGTCTCCGGACCTTTCCTTCTTCCGATTTATCATTTTGTTCTTCTGTGGCATTGTGTCCTTTGTCCTCTTCATCCCTTTAAATCACCTTTTTGCATACCTTTTCCCAGGGCATCACGTCCCTCACCATTTTCTTCCCTCGGAACCTCTGGATCCATTCTCCTCTGATTTGCCTCCTTTACTCCCGAATCTTCCGGATCCGCCCCTCTCAATTCGTCAATTTCTAATTCCTCCCAATCCCGATCTCGAGTCTGACTCGATTCTTGCCACATCAACTGCCTCGGGCATCTGCCCGTTCTCACACTGCTTTCGAGGCTTTAGTCCTCACCTTTTTCTTTGATTCCTTTCTTATCTGTAAATTCTTCTAGGCATCTTCTGTCTAATCCTTTTTTTATCACCATTCCTTTACAATAAATTACAGCAGAAGACAGGAAAGCCATAAGGAGAGTTGCCCAGAGGTACACACTTGTTGGGGGATTGCTATACAAAAGAAGCCTCACTGATGTTCTTCTAAAGTGTTTTGATGACAATGAGTCTTAGAAGTGTGTAGAGGAAGCACACTCAGGTGTGTGCGGTGGCCATGTGAACAGCCAAATGCTTGCTAAGAAGATCATTCGGCAAGGCTTTTACTGGCCCACCATGGAGGAAGATTGTGCTGTCTATGTCCGTAGGTGTGTCAAGTGTCAATTTCACGCCGATAAGATTCATTCCCCATCTTCCTCTCTTCATCCAGTGTCTTCCCCATGGCCTTTCTCCATGTGGGCAGTCGATATCATTGGTCCTCTCGGTGATCCTAACTCCCTCATCAAGCAAAAATCATTCATCCTCACCGCAACGGAGTACTTCACCAAATGGGCCGAAGCTGAAGCCTATGCAGAAATCAAGGCATCAATAGTTTGTAAGTTCATTATGAAGAATATCATTGCCAGATTCGGCATTCCAAGAACTATTATCACCGACAATGGGCCACAATTCATTTCTCAGGACCTTCAGGACCTCTGCAAAAGGTATAGGATTGCATTGCATCATTCATCACCATATTACCCACAAGGCAATGGCCAAGCGGAGGCCACTAATAAAACACTGATCAAAATCATAAAGAAAAACTTGTGAGTCTAGCAGATTCTCGGATTGGCCAGAGAAGCTTATCGAAGCTCTATGGGCCTATCGCACTTCAATCCGTACTCCTACTGGGCAAACTCCGTTCGCCCTCACTTACGGGATGGAGGCGGTAGTTCCATATGATATTCTGATTCCCTCTCTGAGAGTACAATTGGACAAGGACCTTCCCCTCGACGAACGTCGTGATTCTCTCCTTGCCCAGTTGGAACTCTTAGACGAGAAACGTCTAGTTGCTGCCGAGCATGCTCGCGTCTATCAAAATAGACTCGCACGTTTTTACCAGAAGAAGGTTATTGAGAGAAAGTTCAAAGTTGGTGAAATGGTAGTGAAAAGAATTTTTGTAAAACCTGGCGGGCCGCGTTCTAAGCTCCAACCCAATTGGGAAGGACCATACGTGGTTCAGGCTGTACATCCTGGCAACGCCTACAGACTAGTCAATGCTGAAGGAGTTGAGTTATCCCACCCTTGGAATGGGCTCTACCTTAAGAAGTATTACCCTTAGATTGGTGTACATATTGTCAAAGACAAAAAAAAATTGAAAACAAAAATAACAAAAAAAAATGAAAAATGATGAAAACCACAAAATTTGTGTATAAAACAAAAAAAGGAAAAAATAAAAAAATAGAAAATTTAAAATGTTGATGTTTGGAGACCACCATGGAATCAAGTCATTGTATCTTACCTCCATGCCAAGATAGGGCCCATTAAGACTTGGTAGGTCTCAGGTCTTGGTTTGCCAGAACCGTGGAGACCCCTGTCCGGCCAGTTCGGCCTATGCCCCCTCAAAAGAAGACAACATGTATACACATCTGTGTTATAAAAAAATTGATAGCATCGCTTATGGTAGGGCATCACTCAAAAGGTCTCTAAGAAAGCTCAAATCTTTATTCTCTTCTTCTCGACCGAATGAGACAGCCGGCACCCTTAAAACGCTGAGCATGGGAAACACGAACACAACCTCTCAGGGTAAGAGTAGGATCCAATTCCTCGAGCATGGGTCAGAGCACGAGAAGAGGGCAGTGTCCCCGTAGGCATCCAAGAGGGATTCCATAATGACAAAATACTATGTCCCTCGCAAAAATCTGTCAAGAAAAAAAAAATCAGAAAAGAAGAGCAAAATCAAAGTCAAGTGAAAAGCATGGTCGTAACCGTGCCTGATTCCACTAAATGAAACCCCTTTGACTGAAACTTAAATTCTACACAAAAGGGGCCATGAGATGTAAATGCTCGAGATTTGGTCTGAAGTTGCCCGAAAGGGGACGTTAAGTGCACCCCTACTTGCTCGTCGGGTTAACGGTTTTGTCGGTCCTCTCAGGAGGTTTGCCCCCAATATTCTTCCTCCTTCCCCTGAAGATCAAAGCTCAACGGAGTTCCCGAAGGGTGAAACTCGCCAAAGCCTGCAACATCCTTTCAACATAAACATATGGTTGTCCATTTTGAAAAGCAGAAGCTATTGTCGTGAAGGAGTCTCCGTGTTTCTGGCCGGTCAAGACCTTTGTCTACCACCTTAATGCCTTCTTATCTAGCATCGGGCTTAGACCAATGCAACCGCGTCACCTACGGGTGCGACGGCGTTTGATTCCGGGTCAGCGTCGCGCGGTTGGTCGTTTGGGTTCCAGGGTGTTCCATTATATACCATCTAGAGTTGTGAGGAAATAGACCCGGGTCGGGTAAATCATTTACCTCGAACACTTTTTGGGTGAATCCCTGCGGTCAGAAGCGACTGGGAGCCTAAGCATGGCATGACGGTATTGTCATCAGGATAAGTCTTAGCCGGCGGGATTATCATTCGAGGAGTCTAGAGGCCCAAATCAACATAGATGTGCACTTAGGATACCTGGGAGGTTAGTAAGAAATCCGTATTCTCATGCAGGTTAGGTGCCATATGGGTGCTTACCAGGCATTAGCAACAAAAAAAATGATGATGATAAAAACAACAAAAAAAGGGGGGAAAGAGAAAATGTAGACATATGCAAAACAAAAAATGATGAAAAATAAAACAACAAAAAAATGCAAGAAAAAAAAATAAAATAAAAAAAAAATCGCATTTCCTATGATTGCATTTGTATGCAGCATTCCACTTTTAATTTTCGCTTGCATCCGTGTGCTTGTGTGCCGCATTCACCATCATATCTTTATCTTGCCTTTATTAATAAAGGCTTGGCCCCTTGACCTATTATCAAGGACAGTCAAAATAAACATCTGCTTATTGAGCAAGGGGCCAAGTCAGAGCAGAAATTCTGACTTGTTTATTTCAGTGATGTGTGCAGGGATTCGAGATAACCAGAAACAAATGAAAAACAAAAAAAAATCAAACTTTTTATTCCATTCCATTCCTAGAAATTGTACATTAAGTCCCACCTTCTCTCTCTACATTACTCGTCCCTCCGCTCTCCGGGCAAGACGCTCTCGAGGGTGCAACCCAACTACGAAAAGCGGTACTTCTACCGCCCTGCACTCCTCTTCCCATCTCTGTATCCCGGCGTCGATCTGCAGGGGCAGTAAAGAAGCTACTAACACGAAAGCCACGCTCTCGTGATCTTCGGTAGCGTTTCTCACCATCTTTTAGCCATTGTTCAGCAAGACCAAGGCTGGTTCGGAGTTCAAATAATTGGGCTTCCATGGCCCTTCGCTCCTCCCTCTCAGCCAACCTATCGGCTCTCTCTTTCTCTGTCCCTTTCTTTTTCTGTCCGTTCTCTTTCTCGGTCTTCCCTCTCCAATTGAAGGGTGATCCTTAGCTCCACGGCGTCCCTAGAAGAGTCATCATCTGGACGACACCACAGTTCATCTTCCAGGTCCGCTATTCTAGCCTCCCTCTGCGCAGCTTGGGCAAGTGCCTCTTGCGTCTCTTTTTCCTGCCAGATATGCCGTCTCAGATATGCGGCTGTTTCGCGCATCTTTTTTCTTTCTTTCGCGGGTCGATCGACCAACTGACTAACTGGTAGTCAAATGATCAATTAACGACGCGGGCGTGCCAGTCACGTGCGTGACGATTCAATTGTGCGCTCATTCTGACCCATGTAGGGCGAATGTGAGGTTCGGTCGGGACCAGCAGTCCGCCATACCATAAAGGCTATGGCGTTAATTACATCCCCCACGAGGAGGGAACACCTTTGATTAATTGCCGAGATAGCGGGCTGTCGAAGCCGGAAAAAAGGAACTACATGATGATTATTAGTTGAGGGACTTGCATCCTTCTGTGATTAGCATAAGAAACCATCCCATAAATGGGAAAAGGGTTGGAATGATGCGACGACACGATTCGGAACGAACCCGGTGCAGTGCGTGCAAAGACAGGGATCAAAACGCTTGAAACGGCGCCCTGAAACGTAGGTAAAAGGTTTAAAACGGCGCCAGAACCGTAGGTGAAATGGGCAGGCCGTTAAAACGGCGCGGGAAGCCGGGGCGCGCCGGGAAGAGTGCGCCGGAAAGGGCGCGCCGGGAAGGGCGCGCTGGGAAGGGCGCACCGTTTTAAGGCGCTATCGCGCATGAACGCGCCGAATTAGCCCGATCTCGAGGGAGCAGGAGCTTCGTTAGTTTATTCATGAATTTATTAAAAGGTTTTGGAGGATTTTGAGAGTTTATTAAGTTGAATGTTCGTGGAATCGGTGCCGCGTCATTTAAAGGCCGAGTCACGGGCTCGCGTGAGACGATTGTTCCGAGCTTAACTCGTTCGAGCCGAAATTTCGGCAGCATCTCCCCATCCCAAAGGATGGTCGGGGAGACGCAGGGAGTACTCACGTGGCGGAGTAAACCCCTAAAGAACCGGGTGGCACAACGGCGGCCGGCAGACCCGAACGGATAGGGAGACCCCGAGGGCTAGCCTGCTAGGGGTACCGAGTCCGTGGGTAACGATGAGTGAGTGAGGTGACTCGACGTGGGAGCGAAAACCCCGAGGGCTAGCCTACGAGGGGTACGCGACCCAAGCCACCACAACACTCGAAACGGGACGACCATATAGGGAAGGGATCCCCGAGGGCTAGCCTACGAGGGGAACACCACCCACGGTCACTGTCGAGTCCGTTAAGGACTGCAGATTCTGAACTGTAGGGCTTAGCCCCATTATTGTACACCCAGCGGTCCACAGGGAGATTCGTCATCGAGAGACGATCCCTTCGTTGACCGAATGATTGGTGAGAACAAGGTTTTGGGGAATGTTCCCCCTCCCCGGATGCTGGAGTGATGCTACATAGCATACTCCCATCAAAGTATAAATGCCATAACAGGAAGGAATATGAAACCTCGCTTGACAGTGCCAGACAGACGAGCTAATTGCCTAGAAATATATTGAAATGATGGAGCCCCACGGATCGAGCAAGTCAATCACCAGCAGAATATGTGGCCAGCGCATAGCCCGGAGCACAGATATACATATGCGTGTATATGTTATTCGGGAACAAACCCACATGGGGCTCACCGTCGAACGACTGGAAGCCATCCAAGGATTCTTCCCATCCCCCTTGGTCCATGAAACAGAGCGTGAAAGGGGACGGTGAAGAACCCTATTCCCTAGGCGGAGACCAGACAGAGGTATGCACACAAGTACACCTCTGTCCGCGAAGCCCATGAAACAGTCAATGCTGAACCCAGCCATTGCATCAACCTCGAAAGAAAGAGAACCTCGGGGAGGGGGATGAACGATTCATGTAGCCCGAGGGCGTAACCAACGTCGGAGAAATCGGTTATACGAGAATATATACGTATGTTGGAGAAATCATTAAATGCACGCTTGAAGGAGGGTTGGAGAACGGGAAGAAAGGATACAACATCAATCAGAGCGACTCTTTATTCATCCCATGGAAGACACAGTTATATATATATGCAGAGCACGTAGATTCCGGCGCCGTCGTTGTCGGCCGGCCACCGTTTCCGTTAATCGAAGAAACTATTACAGGCAGAATAAAAAGAATGCAGAAGGGAAGATGAGGAAAAGGGGGAGGAAAGGCTCGTATCATCGCCCCTCCCCCTTTTCTCCATTTACATTGCAGCCCTGGGGCGAATATGGCAAAACAGAAGCGGGGAGATTCGGCGAGAAACACGACGACGACCCACCTAGAAGGCAGGGGAGCAGTCGATCGTCCTCTCCGACACCGGGGAGCTCGAGTGGAAGAGGGTAGCGGCCGCCGAGGGACCTTAGCCGGGAACTCCTTCAGAAGAGCAACACCCCCTGGACCTCCCCCTTTTCTTTCTAATTCCCCTTTCTTTCTTTTTTGATTCCGCTCCCTCTCTTGATCGGATCCCCCTTGATCTCCTCTCCTTTTTCTTTTAAAAAAAATCCTCCCTGATCTCTTCTGTCGACAGGCTATATATAGCCTTGGGGTTAAAACGGCGCCCCAGGAAGCGCGCCGGGTTGACGGCGCCGGGGAAGGCCCCTATTTGGTCTTTGCGCGCCGGATAGACGGCGCCGGGGAAGGCCCCCATTTGATCTTTGCGCGCCGGTTTGACGGCGCCGGGGAACATTCCCTTTTGATCTTGACGTGCCGGTTTGACGGCGCCGTTTTAACTTGCTCACTTGGCGTGTAGTCCGGTGGACCCGGACATGATTCCGGGAGCTTCCGTCCACTGTTCATCTCACCCCGGTCATCAAAGGGCTCTGACGGGGTGTTCACGAAGCTCCTGATAGGACGAATGGCCTTAAATAAGACTTCGTGTGTGTCCGGTCCGAGCACACGGGCGTCCTACTGACATAGTCTTCGTCACCGTGATTTGTGCTTCTGGCTGAGACGAACTCGGGCTCGAAGCTTCCTTGCAGGATGATGTTACATCCCGGACAGTTCCACCTTGAATCGGTGATCAATCGGCCACTAACGGGCCCACTATGGCGAGAAGCCGAACCCGTGCCGGGTAATCGGGGTCTTCTGCTGACAGAACCCTTGCCCCCCCCCCTTGTTACGGATGGCCGAGGACATTCTTCCTCCTTAGGAGAGTAATTGGGCAGACCGTCGTCCTTGGTCGGGCGACGGATGTGGGGTAGCGGCACGACAAAGTCGATGCCGGATCATTGGGCAGGCTTGATCGCACTGCCGGTTGGTTGCGGGTTGACTTTGACTCTCCTGAGGTGAGGTCCCCGGTGTTCCCTTCAAGGTGGCTTGGGGCTTCGTCAGCTCGAGGGACCCTCGATAAGTTGATTTTCATCGACTTCTGTGCTTCAGTGGGCCGTATCATTCGTCTTTGCGGCTTGGTCGCCAGGGATCATATTTTGAGTGCCAACAGCGGCAAGGCATGAATGAGGAAGATTCAACAATGAAACTTTTACCTGTATAGAGAGCATGGCTTCTGCCTCTGCGGCACGCTGCGTGGCATGAGCAAGTTGCTCGTGAAGCAAATCCAGCTCTGAGGTAGGGATCCATAAGCTGGAAGAGACGCCATCTGCTCCCATCGCTGATGAGGCTGCGTCGATATGGACGCGCTATAACCACATGAGGTGATAATTAGTGGCTAAGCACCATGAATCTATGGTCATAATTAGGAGTATGCATTGCATATACACTTACCGAGGCACTTAAGGCACCACGCGTGTCACCCAATTGTCGCTCTGTGTCTGCCAAGCGAGCTCGCAAGTTCGCTATCATGGTATCACGGACATCCTACAGCCATGTTATAGGAGTCAACATTTTCACAAAAAAAATAGATAAGAACAAAAACAACGAAAAGAAGGAAAAGGGGAGGCCTACCTCCACAAGTCCCCCAGGTTGGAGTCGCTCTGCATACATTGCCCTATACAGACGCAGATAGTCTTCACTATCCTGTGCCTGCGATTCCACGATTGTGCCACCCCGTTGCCAGTCTTCATACTGTTCGGGGAACCGCACACGCCAATCAATGCAAGTTGCCGGTCCTCGCGTCTTTCTCCCGACCCGAGATGGCGCAGTCGTATCTACCCACTCCTGAGCTAGCCCCAGGGTTCTCATAACTAATCGTAGCCGAAGCGGCTCGATTTCATTCAGGCAGTGCATCCAAAGCTCTCGTCCAAACCAGGCACGGCTCATCAAAACCCACGGTTGGTCAGCATCGACCATCCCTGAGTAGGGTCTCCAGTTCACCTAGATTAGATTGTACATATTCTTTCAGCTAGTCAAATGTAGAAGTAAAAAAAAAAAGAAAAGAACTAAAAAAAATAAAAAGAGGAAAAAAGAATCCTACCATTGCTGTAGGGAACTCCTGCAGCTCACGTCTTAGCACCATCAGTTGGTAGGATAGAGGCGCTGTACTCATAATGGGTTGCCACCGTCTGGCTAATGGCACCGTCACTGGTCGCCAATGCCGAGCTCTCCCCATCGGGAGGTAATAGTAGCTCCATAGCTGCATCATCATGTGCCATTAGTGCCTTAAGTGAACTATTGGGAAAACACACAAAAAAATGAAACAAAAATTACCTGGATAAATGGTGTAAAGCCACTGACAGTCACCTCACGGTCTGCCTCTTGGGATAGGACTGTAAACAGACGCGCTAGTACGGCAGCTCCCCAAGCATACTGCCCTACTCTTTCCAGGTCTACTAGCAGCTCTAGGAAGCGACAGTCGATGCTGCCTCCCTTCGAGCTCAGTAGCAATCTTCCCAGTAAGAAGAGGAGAAATCTCCTCAAATCCATGTTGGACCTTTCCCAATTGCCGAAATCTGTGCAGTACACAGCACGGCACCCTCTTTCTGTCCTTTCCATGAATTCTTCCAAGGACTCATCGTCCCGAGGACGGGTATCAGCAAGTCCCAATACCTCCATGATGGATGCCTTGGCTACTGATCGGTTCTTCCGACCGTCAAGGTCCAGTCCTAACAGCTTCTGGGCACCTTCTTGGTAGTCTGCGTTAGTGACTCCGGTCACTGCCTCCCCATCCACTCTGAGGCTTGTGATGCGGACAACATCTTCCAGACTGGGTACCATGTGCCCCCAGGGCATCAAGAATGCCCGACTCACTGGGTCTCATCTTTCGCGCAATGCTTGGATGAGGACGAGGTCGAGCTTGATTGGCTCGATCCGCAGAAAGGCCCCAAATCCCATCACGTCTAGCCTGGCCTTCTGGAAGTCTGGAAGACCACGATATGCGGCAACCACTAGCTCCCAGGAAATGTGCGATTTCATCATGCTCTGCACATACACAAGAACTGAGCAAAGGGGAGCTTTGCCAAGGGAGAAAAAGGAAGAAAGGATGAAGGAAGGGATGACAAGGTCCAACTTACGAGTTGTGATTGCGTTCTCTCGCTGAGTTGTCCTTCGACTTCTGAGAGTCTCCTGGAGCTGCTACCAGATCTGCTCCTTTTCGAAGAGCGGGAAGACTCACCTTCTGCTCTGAAGCTAGATTCACCCTCCATCCTGAAAATTGAGCAACTCTCACTACCTCCCCTTCTTGCAAACTCTCACTCTTCGAATCAGCTCTCACGACTCGGGTGCTCTCAAGTCGAGTGAAAGAGGAGGTATTTATAGGATTGAAAGGAAGGTGATCTAGATCTATCACCATCACCCCTAGCAACAGCCTTTGCGACAAGTCACCCCCCTTACTGTTGCGGCCACTCTACCATGGGGAGTGATCGATTTGGGGGCGTGATTTGTTGACTTGTCGTCCTTATTCGGTCCAAAGATTCTCCGCGTTTATTGTCCTGTTGCATCTACTTTTAGAGCAAACAAGCAAATAGGGGACATTTATGCGAGAAAATAGGGCCAAGGGCCGACGTTTTTGAAATTGGTGGTAGATCCTTTTGAAAAATCATGGCCACGGTACACTCGCGTGTCACTTCGCCATGTGAAGTGAATGGAGCAGAGCTGTGATTGTTGACCCGCCACCCCTATTCGGTCCAAAGATTCCCCGTGTCCCTTCTCCTATTGCGACTACTTTTAGCGCAAACAGGGAAACGAGGGACATTCACGTGGAAAAGAGCACCACGGACTGATATTGTTGAAGTCTGATGGCAGATTCTCTTTGAAAATCATGGCTATGGTGAGTCACCACTCCGTATTTTAAGGAGACATCTCGTCGAGCAGGTCTCGGACAGGAACCCATGTGGTAGAAAAGACCTGTAGAGCAGAAGGAACGAACGGGCAAGCAAGCAGCGATCAAACCAAGCCATTTTATTCACATATCTATATAAGGGTTTGTGCCCGTCATGAGGAAGGAGTGGGTGTACAAGCCATTCACTAATCCTCGTCACCCTCTTGGTTACGTCTCTTCTCTCTCCAAAGGTAAGAAGTCCCTCGGAGGCCTTCTATAGTCTCGTGATGCAGTAATCGCTTTGCTGTGCCATGCCTTTCCATCTGTTCTGGCGGCGCTTTTCGTCGTCCTCCTGCTTCTCTCGCGACCCTGATGGCCGTGAAGCTCTTGAAGTCGAGGTCGCTGGTTGAGCTGCCCTCTGCTTTGCTGATAGAGATGCTACCAGCTCCAAGAGCTCCTCTGTCGCGAGCTCCAATTCCCCTCCGATCTGCGGATCAAGTGACCTGTCTGGACGTTCTTCCTCTCAGAGTTCCATATCTTGGGCCTCCTGTGCTACTCTGTCTTTGCCTTTCTCTTCATCTTCTCTCGTTTTACCTCTCTCCTCGCCACTTGGAGAGAAACCTTTAGCGTCAAGGCATCTCAGGGCAACTCCTCGTGTTGTAGTTGCTCTGATCTTCCGGCGTCTGTCATCTCAGCCTCTTACAGAAAAGGGATGGAGGAGATTCAAAGCATGTGCAAGGGCATTAAGGCCTTATTTCATTTCAAAACGAGGACTACACCAGGGGTTTAGGCACTTCGGGCCTCAAATTCCCCAATTGGGTTACATAAGCTTTCCACAGTTCCATGTCCTCATTTACAGACACCATTACCTTCAGTGGAACACTTGCCTTCCACGATGCTTTAATTGCCTTCACATCATTTGCATCTCCCTCCGTACTTAGCTCTCTCTTCCTCAGAGGAGGAATTTCAGATAACATTGGGAATGAATGGCGAGGGAGGCTGATCTGAGTATAACACCGATGTGCATTGTATAGAGCAAACTCAGTCGCGCCGACCAGCTGTACCTCCGCATCTGGGAAAGACCTCGTGAGGAGTTCACATGACAGTAAACATGTTGGCGCATAAGTGAACATGTTCTGCATTATAGTGCTGTAGTGATTCCTCCAGTCTTCGCGTTTCTTCAACCAAGGAGCGCGATTTACCACATTACCACTAAAGCCTAACACATCGGCTATGTGGTAAAGTGGACTTTGTTGGAAGATTTTTGAGGTAGTCGCCATCCCCTCGTGGTGGTCAAATTTGAAATGCAAGTCAATCCAGCAATTTAGAAGGAGTATGCAACCGAAAGGAGGCTTACCCATGCTGGAAGCTGTGAGACCGCTGTAGAGATAGGCAAGGTTGGCGGGCCCCACTCTCTTGCCATCCCAAATCCCATAAATGGCGCTCAATTGGTCCTCCTCCACTATGTTGTCTGTATAAGGAAATAGGAGAGCTCCCGCTAAGCAGATTGTGAACCCCTTCATCAGTTTCTCCAGCTGATCATCACTTGTCGATTCTTCCAGGGTACTCATGGTCCATTCTGCAAGCTTTTGTAAGTTAATTCCCTATCGAGTTTGGACCGCCTTGATAGCCTTCGATGGCATGAAACTTCCGAGAACTTCCTCAGAAGTCACATTTTTCAGCATGCGCGAGATCTTTATCTTGCCATCCTTCTTAAATCTCTTCAAACCGAGCAGCAACTCCACCTCCTCAAGAAGAATTGTTGCTTCAAAAGTGGGGAAAATGAAGGTGAGTTTGAGGGTGCCAAATTTCTACCAGTGCACCCATGGCTGCCCAATCCATGTAAATCTTATCATAGTGTTTGGTGTGAATCACCAGTCCTTGGAGATGCCATTTTGAAATCACAGCTCTCATGCCAATGGTCATATTCGAAGTGAGCTTCGATAGCCAGGGCAGCTTTGAGAATTTCCTTGGGCCCGGGAAGAGAGGATATGGCTGAAAAGGAAAGGAAATATCGAGAAGGTGAAGGAGAAGTCATACAGAAACTAGAAAATGAGTCAACTCACCAGTCCTGAGTGAATTCTTTCACTTAGATGCCCTTCAAGGTCCCTAAGCCGTCGGATCTCATTGCTAGCCCTGCTTCTCTTCACGGGACGTGAGGATTCGCCTTCCATCTCAAGTCGAAGGGCTAAGGTCACTCTTTCTTTCCCTTGCTTCTCTTAGGGAATTCGTGCTTGTACTTCTTCCTGGTTCGCATATGAGCTACTTATAGAATAGAAAGGAATCAAGGTCGTCATCAACAGTTTGTCGTGTTATGATTATTAATCCTGTATGATTGGTCATGTTATGATTATGTCTTGTCATGATTGTGTTGATAATTCTATCTTGTCATGATTGTGTTGATAATTCTGTCCTATCATGATTGCCTTAAATAACTCTGTCTTCATGATTGTATTTTGTTACCGTTGTGAAATTGTTCTATGTAAATTTTAAAGAAAAAAGGAAAAGAGAAAAAAAAGATGAAAGAAAAATAAGAAAAATAGATCATCCCCTTCCCATGTGTATATCTCTGCATTGTGTCTTGCATTGCATTTAGTCCGAGCTGCACGGATAGGACGTTAAGTTTTGCTAGAATGGGGACGATGGTTCCATTCAGTGTGTCGATAAATGGGCTCCGGCTCATTACCGACTCATCGAATCGGTGTCCTGACCCACTCTCTATGACTTAACAACATTATCCTTGGTTAGTTGGTCTCATTACGAAAATCATTCACTTAAGTCGATTGTGCAAGTCACTCTACCCAAACACTCTGAAATGTGAGATATTCTGTTCTGAGTCGAGTACTGAGTTTTTCTGAGGCCGCCTTGGGATGTTTCTCTGGAAAAAACCATTGTTTGGATTTGTCTCCAAATCATCTTTTTATTCCCCTCGGACCCACCTTGGCTGTAGCACGTCCACAATGGCTGGTAACCGCTCTCCAATGGTGAAACCTGCAGGCCTACGACCCAGGTACTTCCGCACCGCGAAGTTGGTCCTTTTTAGTTGTTTGTGCCCCAGTGCACACTTTGTCTTCCTTGTTTGTTTATCATCCAAACAATGGCTGATTTCGGAGAGCCTCCTTCAAGGTTACTTCAGTAAAATTTGGGAAAGATTCCCATCAGAAAAATGATGAAGGCATGTCTCATCACACCTTGGCACCTGCTTTTCACTTCACTCCATTTCATTCCATTTCATTACATGTCATGTCCCTACAAAGCAGACGCCAAGGCGGGGCAGCTGTAGACACGCTGTTTTCATATTTTTTGCGGGTAAATTTCATATTACATCACAATATCCCAAAGTGGCTTACGCATTTGACTTATGTGAGTGATTAGTGATTTTTTTTAGGTTTTTTATAAAATACAAAAAAATGAGAAAAGGTTACAAAAATACAAAAAAAATTGATAAAATGTTATAAACAATTAATAGTAATTAAGAATAAATAAAATAACATTATATATGTTTATATTTATATATAATGTAAAATTATATATATATATATATATATATATATATATATATATATATAATCTTCTCCTATTCTTCCTACGTTTTCTCCCCACCTACTTTCCCACTAAAACTCCACTAATTCACACATCCATAATAATGTTCACACTCATTCACTAAACACACACTTACACACTAACCCTCACATCCCTCTCATCCACTAAACATAACATATTGTACTCATCTCTTAAACATCATACACTAATCCATCTTATCATTCTCCCCATCCAATGTCCTCATGTCCCCCACTTTCTCTTATCCCCTCCATACACCTAACCACCCATCTATTAAGCTAACCCACTTTCTCTTATCCCCTCCACACACCTAACCACCCATCTATTAAGCTAACCCACTCTCACCCTCTCCCGTAATAGCTCTCTTAATACAACCCCTCTCCCTTTCTTTCTCTTTCAACCCACCACCTTCTTCTTTCCCTCTCATTTTCCCCACCTCCCTTGTCTCTTTCTTCTTTCTTTCCCTTTCACTCCCATAGCCGTCGCCCACCTGTTATTCCCCTCTCCCTACCATCAATAAAAAAAAACAAAGAAGCTTTAATAATGTCTTATCTCCTCTTGTCTCCCCTTATCATCTAATAATACACCCACTTTCCCATCTGAACCTCAAGCCACGCTAATTCCCTCTCTCCAGTAACCAACCCGCTCACTCTCTCTCGCCATAGCTGAGCACCTCCGTCACACCTCCCCTCTCCCGGCACTTCATCTCGCAGAGCCCTCACTAAACTGCCACGTCGCCCACGTTGCCACCTCCACCACGCAACCCCTTGCCTCCCCACTCCTTCTCTTCACTGCTGCACCCCCTCTCACCTCACATTCCTCTCTCTCCACTACACACGGCAACATCCACCTTGCTACTCCTCCAGCAAGCCACCGCCTACCCTGCAGCGACCGCATGCGAGCCCCCCCCCCCCCCGTCTGCCGCGAAGCCGCACCGGTCGTCTCCAGCCACTCTGTCCACCTCCCTCCCTTAGCCTCCGCCACCATCACCTCCTCCACATCACCTCCGCTGCCAGCCCACCCGGCCACCTCCACTTGCACCCTACCGTGGCCGTCGTCCACGCCACCGCCGTCCTCTCCCTCCACACCGGACTGCCGCCGTGAACCCGCAACCACCGTTGACCACCTGTACCACCGCCGTGGCCAACCACGTCGCCACCTTCCCCACCTCCTTGCCACTACCACCGTGATGCCCCACGCCGCTTGGCCCACTCCCATGCACACCGGCCACCCTCCCTCCTTTCTACCTCCACCCAACGTGCATGCATCGCAAGCCCACCGCGAGCCCGTCGTCGCCATCCGCCTCGGCTACCATCAACACGTCACCTGCGGCACCTCGCCACTGCCGCCAACCACCGTGGCCCCGTCGTCATCGACGTACCCCGACCACTCCATCTTCACCGGCCGTCCACGCCCTCCTGCCGTGAAGCCACCCACAGACGTCGCCCGACGACCGCCGTCGTCGTCCCCGCCGGTGAACACCGCCAACGCACACCTGCAGCACCCCCCAACAGCACCTCCATCCCCGTGAGACTGCCGGCGCATGCACGTCGCCTGCGCCACCGTCCGCACCCCAGCCACACCGTCCGCCGCGTCGCCCGCGTCCACCGTCCGAGCACCCGAGCTCACCGTCCCCTCTCACGTTCTCTCCCTCTCTCCCCCTGTGTTTCTCTCTCCCGTACCCCCCTCTCTCTCTCTCTTTCTCTCTATCTCACGCATCCCTCCTTTCTGTCGTATCTCTCTCTACCTCTCTCTCTCTTTACCTCACGCATCCCACCTTGTTGTCCCTCTGTTCCTCCCTCTCGCCTGATCTCTTTTTATTTTATTTTATTTTGTTGTTCTTCTCATCTCTCTCCCTCTCTCTTCTCCTCTCTCTTCCTCCCTGTCACGATCTCTCTCTCATTCTTCCTTTTTTATTATTTTTTAACCCTCTCTTAATCTCTCTCTTCCCCTCTTACGGTCTCCCCCCCTCTCTCTCCCTGTTTCTCTCTCACTCTCACGCGATCCCCCCTCTCTCTCTTTCTTTCTCTTGTTTTTATTTTACTCCGTCTCTTTACTTCTCTCTCTTCTTCCCCCCCTCTCCCGTCTTCTCTCTCTTTCTCTCTGATTATCTCTCCTCTGTCCCTCCGTATCTCTGCTTCTCTCTCACTCCCCCTTCTCTTTTTTATTTTTATTTTTCTTCTTCTCGATTTTCTCCTCCCCCCACCCTCTTTCTCACCCTCTCTCTCCCTTTCTTTCACCCCTTTTTAGTATTTTTTTCCCTTCATCATCATTCTCTTCTCTCCCTCCTCTCTCTCCCACGTTGCTTTTCTCCCTCTTCCCATGTCCGCACAGCGCACACATGCATTGTATCCTTGTTTTCTTCATGTCTATACCCATGCACAGTGCATATGCACATAGTTCTTAGTCACACAGCACGTACAACTGTTTTATTCCACTTTGTAACCTCATCTAATTCTATATATATGTTTAGCTATATACTTACATATATTGGTTTATACACATATTGAGAAGAGTGCATATAGATTATGTGTGATATGTATATTATATACTCACATATATAGATATATATATATTCAATTTATTTTGTAGATATATATATATATAGGTATATATATAAATGTGTATATACATATATGTTTATATATGGCATGTATATGACCGAGTGTTATATGTTTTGTAATATTTTCTTTTGAAAGTGCATAAAGAAAAGGGGGCCTTCGGCCCAATCAATGCCCACGTTGCTGGAGCACCGCTCTAAGTCACCATCGGCTTCTAAATACGCTCCCCTCAACTCTTTTATTTTTAGCATTTTAATTTGTTATTTATGTTGTTATTATGTTATTTTATGAATTGCTATTATTGTTCTGACTTAATTGTGACTTCTGTGTTTGTTTGTTTTGCAGGGTAACCAGTCAAAAGCCCCCTTCTTCGACCAGTCGAACGAAGAGGAAGAAGGAACTCACGCAAATCCCGCGATAAAGGCCAAGCGATCAATCAATCAGTTTGGGGCCCACGGTCCCTGGCGATCACACCACCAAACGCGTGCTTGTAGTAAATTTTATTTTATGTCTATAATACCCGCGGATAGCTAAAACCCGGGTCTGTTTGTACTATAATCGGCCGCGGTGAGTCATTTCACCGTGGTCATTTACTTTCGGCATTTTTCTTTCTGCACTTTATTATATTGTTGTTAAAACCTCACACGGATCAATATCCTGCGGTGGTCTGTTTACTGTTCATATTCATGTTATTATTATTATGTGAGGAGTGATATGCCGTTCCAAATTCCGAGTCAACGTATATCTTTGTGTCCGCCAACTTCTACTACGTAGAGTCCCAGGTTCGCACTCGGTATATAGAAAGCTGCCCTCGGAATGGTAGGTCACGCCTACTGGGAAGGGGTTCAGTTTGCGTGAGAGGGTCTTCGGATCCTGTTTTCCGTCCTGTACCGAGGGTCCGGTAAGTCTAGGCTCCACGTCCCCGTACAGAGTGACCTTTCGGGTCATACTCTCTACCCTCTTTTCTACATCATCCTTTTTACGCACGCGTTTTCATTTTCATCATTTTTTTACTCTTTCACTCAGAGAGGGAGAAACCCCATCTCTCTCTCTCAGTCCACCACGTGACGCGTTCACAGTCTCATACCAATGAGACATGGAGTTTACATCTCCAAGAAGATGTCCCCTAAAACTCCTAAGTAGAGGGAGTACATGAGTATGGTTCCTTATACTTCTATCATAGGATCTATCATATATGCTATGCTATGTATGAGGTCTGATGTAGTGCATGTTGTAAGTGTTACGAGTAGATATCAAATGGATCTATGTGAGTAACATTAGAATGTTGTGAAATTTATCCTTAAGTACTTGAGAATGACTAAAGATATGTTCCCGGTGTATGGAGGAGATAACTTGAAACTTTGAGGTTACACTGACTTGAATTTCTAGTCAGATGTCGATGGCAACAAGTTAATTTTAGGGTTTATCTTCACCTTGAATGGTAGGGCAGTTGATTGGAAGAGTTTTAAATAGGAAACAACTGCCGATTTGATAGTGTGTAGATAAAGAAGTTCATCACTAATATGGGAATTGTTACGTGCATCTCTGATGCAGTATTCTTGTTATGTGATAATAAAGGAACTCTTGTAATAACTAGGGAGGCGAGGTCTCATCAGAAGTTGAAGCACTTTCTACGACGGGTCCACCTAATTAGAGATATCATTGAAAAGGAGGTGTAACCAAAGAAAGAGTTTCTTTCACTGATGACATTGTAGATCCACTAACTAAGTCGTTGACTCAAAGTGTTTTTGAGTATCACCTAAGGTTGATAAGGGTCAAGTAGGAGGTGATTGACTTTAGTGCAAGTGGGAGAATGAAACAAGTGTATGCCCTATAAGTCAGTCACTTAATAAGTGAGAGCATCATTTCATGTATATTCTCATTAATATTTATGGCATTTTCTTGATTATATCGCATTCATTATAATGCATAATATCGCTTGATGTGATAAAGTCCTTGAACACATGCGATAAAGGTCATATCATAATGAGATTATGATAATGAGACCAACTTTTCAGATGTATGTGTTCTAAACGTTCTTAGGCAGATGATCTTAGAGATGGGATATCAAATAATCCAGATAGACTAATGCACATGATATCCTCTGATATGATGAGGGTGACTGATCTCAAAGTCACCAGTGTGAAGACACTAATATTTATATATATATATATATATATGCAAGTGCTCATTACAAGAATAGGGTTCACTAAACTGATCCAATTATAAATCTCTGAATGATAATTATATCTAACTGTCAACCAAAAGATTTTTCAGTCACAGTAGTACAGTTGGTCCTTACACATGAGTCACCAATGATACCTTTCATGAGGACTCTTATGTTTTGATTCTTGGCAAAAAGACATTAGCCAGAAGTTCCGGATGCTCAGGTATTTGGATACAACATAATACATGAAGGTAATTGAGTGTCAACAGTAGACCATTCACTCTCAGATATTGCATATGAGAGAATGCCCTATGAACGATACTCAGAAAAATCCTTAGCCAAGTTAGACAGTTCACTGGAAAATGAGTTTTCTAGTGGAACTTGGAGTATGGAGTTTATCAGGCCATAACTCATAAGGGTTTGACAGTATGACCAAACCTTTAATTATGGCCATGAGCATTGTGTATGAGTGAAGTATTACAGCTGTGTAGTAAGTGTAGACGGAAAGGTTTCAAAGGGATTTTATATATTTCAAAGGGGTTTTATATATAGACTCCATTTATCTTTTGGGATCACGGAGTGTTATTTGGTGCTTATAACCGTGGCTTGAAAGCCCAATGAATGAATAATCATGAGATGATGAATTAGTCATTAAAGTTATGAGGTAATTAAATAATTAATTCCATATTAAGTGTTAATATGGAATAGCTAAAAAAATTCTTAAGCTTAATGCGCCTAAAACCAGACTGACAGTAGGCTTCAAGGGTCACACACATTAGAGTGCAATTATAAACTTATGAGGAATTTTGTGAAAAATTAAAGAGGTCTATAAATAGTTGCATGGAGGGAACCTTGCACCAAGTATCTAGGGTTCTCGGATAGGGCCCCCTCCTCTCTCTCTCCTCCTTGGTTCTTGTGCCCCCTTAGGGTTGAATTTCTAAATAAAGAACTTTGTGGAGATCATTTGAGGTGCGCTTCGTGGAGAGAACTTCGTTGTCCGTGGCCCATGTTGATACTGCTAGAGGGTACTCTTTCTGCTTCGCTATGATCTACGCATCGCAGAGGTAATGACTGGTGCCCGTAGTTATAGATTATTATTGGGAATCACACTTGAGCGATAAACAAGGCTGGGATAAAAATTTTAATTCTTTATTTCCGCTGCGTTCTTCCTGATCCCAGTTAAAATCCTTACAAAAGTGTGGTGGCAGATGACAAAAATGAGTGGGGGAAGAGGCAAGGGGGGTTCCTGAAGAAGCTCCCCCTACCCTAGAGGGAAGCTGGCGCTGGGCTCAATATAGGTCCCATTAGAGGTCGATGTTGGTTCCGTCGCTCACAATTGTGAGAGTTCCTAGGGGCACCCAGAGAGTTCCAGAGAGTGCTCAAAGCAACCCCATCCCAAGAGATTCTTCCGTGTATACATGTTATTATTATCAATTATCATATGATCATATTATTTTGAGGGATCTTGGCAAGGACGTCAATTATATCTTTATCTTCTTTCGACTGTGAGAGAGAAGGGAATCAATCAATAAATTAGCAAGGATTTCTTAATACACATCAAAAGGCATGTCAAAAGTTGTCAATTTTTTGTAGAGAGAATATTACTTTCAAAGATTTTTGGATTCGAACTAGTTACATAATAATAATGATTTTCGGCTTCACAGTGCCTACAAGTATATATATATATATATTCAAATGAAATGAATACGGGTACCTTGAGAATAAAATTGAGAGAGGAAGGATTTAATTTTTTATGGGTTGTTCATTCCTTAAGTAGTTTATAGAGAAAATATTATCTTGGTGGCAAGATATTGCAAACCTAATTGGAGGGTTGAATTGGGTATGGTTCAAAATTGCACACAAATTCCAGAATTAAATGGAAGTACAATCACAACTAGGAAATATGATCAGCAATATATAGAAGTATGCATTTATACTCAAATCCACGAGAGAGGGATAGGAAATAAGAATCAATCACATCAAGAGGGCACAGGAATTGTAGAGTGATTTGTTCTCAAACGGTTGAGACCTATCTTCATTCCCCTACCATGATTGATAGTTCTCTACCTACTATATAAAAATTCACACACACCCACACACACACTAGGGTGGATCATCAAGCACACACACAAACATGATATCCACATAGCAAAAGTAGCCAAAACAAACTCTTCTCGTTATAAGATGACCAAAGATACTCCAAAATAAAAGAGAAGGAAGATGGACGAAGTTGGTGATTGGAGAGCGTCCTTCTTGTTGGATGATGATCTTCAACAATGGAAATCATCAATCTCTTCTCAGCATCTCCCATCTTTCTCTCCTCACATAGCTGACCCTTCGAGGCTTGGAAAGGAAGAAGATAGGAAGAACCTGCAAGAACACCACTCTACAACATCTAAATCTTTATCTTCTTATTATATAGGTTAGGGGTGAGAAGCCTTATCCTTTTATAGTCCATGGGATGAGAAAACCTATCCCCTAAGCATGCGTTAGGTAGTGCTCTATTTTGTGCTTGTTTCGTCGTGTCCCTATTTCCTCTCTCGTGCCGACCAGGTCAAACATACAACAGATACCTCATTTAAAATAAATGGGCTTTGGATCTCAAATAAAAATGGGCCACTTGGGCTTCCTTTTCTTCAACAAGAACAAATATATTAGAAACACGTGAAAGATGGTTTTATAATCATCAAAACTAAAGGGAAGCACAACGTGCCATTTTATAAGACTCTTGGATTCAAGATAATCACTCTAAAAAAATTGAAATGATCGTGACAATGCAGAAAAGTCTCCTACTTGGGAGAAATACTTGAGAATGTTCATAGGAAACTCTCTTAGTGTGAAAAATGTGTACGTATTTGAAGCACTTGAGTTAATTAGAAAGCCATTGAGAGATCTCCTCCCTATATATGATCTCACTTCTGACAAATTTGTTAAAAAATTATGCACGCCAAAATAAATTCAGGTTGACGTATATGAACGAGGAAGTGTCGATCATCGATCTTGTCGTGGGTTTAATTATTTAATTGAAAACCATACGTGATTTATGTCGCAAACACATCAGGCAACAGAAAATTATCTTCCCAGAGCAAGAAGATCGTGTAGAAACGATGGTGTTAACCCCAAAAATTGCATACAGGGATAAGAGGCGATGGGCTGCATACAGGGAAGCTGATGTTGGGTGGTGGTGGAGAGTGGTGTTTGCCTTTCTATTCTTTCATCAAAGGTGATGGAGACTCCAAATTTATGATGCTCTTAAATATGTGTTCGACGATTCTTACTTGTTCTTTATGCTCTTGAATACCCCCCCCCGCACAGACCACACACTTGGTTGGTTGTCTCAGAGGAGGAAATCAACGCTCACTAGCTTCGGCATGATATATCGTCGATACGGTGTGGGCGCCAACGCGCACAGCGATCGTGACGTGAAAACAGCCTCTGTGTGTGTGTGTGTGTGTGTGTGTGTGGTGGGCTGGGCGCCGTGGGCCTCTCCGCGGCCAATTTTCCTGAGGTGTAGTCTCACTCCGAATGATGAAATGCCTGTGAGAGAGCGCAGAAGACCAGCTCGGCGTGTGATTGGCTTCTTCGCAGCAGTGCTCTCGTAGCCTGGTGGCCGGCAGCTGCATCACCCAACCACGAGGGGGTTGGGGGAGAGGAAAAGATCTCCATGTCGCTTTCTTTGGTGCTCTCGGGTCGTGTAATTGGAGTCAACTCCGCTAGCACGTCTCCTTCCTTTAATCTGCTGTCCCCCACGAAGTTCCCTGGCTGGTTCTGGTCTGTGTCTTCCATGGGCTCAGCTCTGACTTTCTTCTCTCAGCTTCCTCTCTTGCACGAAGGGAATCACCCCCCGTCCACGCCATTAATTTTTAATTTTTTTTTGACTGGGGATTTTGGACCTTGGATTTGTACGAAGCAGTACATATATATGGTGCACCCGCAGAAGCCGGCGGGCGGGCCTGTGTTATATTATCGTTATCATTATTATTCCCTTGTCTTGTGAGAAAAGAAATGATACCCTTGAGGGCATAACATGAGATAATACACAAAAATCTGTAGAAGGGTAAACGCACACATGCACTCCCTCTCTCTCTCTCTCTCTCTCTCTCTCTCTCTCTCTCTCTCAACTCCTCTCTGTCTACCTAATTATCTGTGTGTGATTGAGTTGATGTAAAAGATTAACAAGTTCAAGCTTCATTCGTCTAGATTAACAAAAAATAATAATCTAAAATTGAGGTCAAATTAATCATTTCTACAAATACATCTTTACTTTCACTTTTCGTCGAAAGTGGCTAGGCTAAATTCAGCAATCTTGTTTCCACTAGAAGTTGGGGTAATGATGTGAGGACCTATGGAATATTTCAACATTTTAGATCAGTTGTAATGACTGTTTTAATTGTGCTAACTTTTTGATGACATAAAGATGTTAATAATCATTGGACAAGAGTTATAGCCTTTTTTTCGTTTTAAATAAAATTTTATTAAAATAAAGGAAAGTGTTCAACGTGGTGAGGGATAACCCGAGAATAAGAGAAAAAGAGAATCACCCACTCTGGATTATGTCTAAAGAGAAACCTAGTTATACATCATTCATTGATACCGTTGAGGTTTCCTAACCTTGAAGTCTCGAGTCTTTGTTCCCGTGCCTGTAAGGTGAGCATATTTATCTTCAGATTTCATCATTTTCTTACTAGAAAGGGGTAGATTTGCGACCCAAAAGATATGTGACCCAATACAGCCCAATAAGATCCGCATAGCCGAATGAGTGACAGCCCCCTTACTGGGCCCACTCATCAGGAGGACCAACTCATTCGGATTGACATAGCCCATGTAGTTTCCTGACTCGGTAGTTTGAATAACGGTAACTCCTGCTGCTCGGGGAAAGCCCAAAGGGCGACTGAGCGTAACTGACCGGGGGAGTCCAGGGGTTAAGAGAAGGGTACGTAAGCGCCCTCTTCCCCTGCCCCAGAAAAGAGACTGAACCACTATATAAATCCAAGGAAGCTCTCCGAAAAGGTAAGCCAATTCTAGCCACTTCACTGGTGAGGAGCAATCTCGTGCCCCACACCCCCTTGTCTCCGTCTCACTCTTAGAGCTCCTATACCACCGTTGACTTAAGCATCGGAGGATTTTCCCCAGGAGCTCAACCCCGGCCCCTTGATTGCTTTCTTTTCCTTGCTCGCATGAATCCTTCTTGAGGTGGCTACCCCTCACGATCATCCCTGATCCGACGGTACGTGGCTTAGCACGAGATCTCGCCTCCTCATCTGGCGCCGTCTGTAATATCTCGGACCCTTCGGATCCTTTCCTTTTGGGTCCCAGATCTACTTTCTCGGAATGTCCGGCTCCGTTGTGTCCAACATTTAATTTTGGACATTTTTCGTGTTCGGATCGGCGCGATCCGGAGTTGTTTCGGAGGCCCGGAGCGTGTCCGCCGCTTTTCCGCGCGTATTTTCCGATTTCTGCGTGTGTGTTTCGATAATTCCTTCGGAACTTCGTTGTGGGTGAACCGGGTCGTTCACCTAGACAAGAGTGGTACCGTTGCGATCGGTGCGTTCTGAGAATCGCGGAAACGTGATTTTTAATTTTTTGGTATTTTTTAGAATTTCCAAATTTTCTATAAATACCCCCCTATTTTCCCTTTTTCTTTTTCTCTTCTTCTTCCTCCCCTTTTCTTCCTCCCTTTCTCTCCCGTGCGCACGCGACCGTGGCCCCCTCCTCTTTCGGCGACGACTCCGGCGTGCTCCCCTCCGACTGCAGACGGCAGTGAGACGACGGTACATCGACGACGGTGGCGGCATGGTGATCGCGGCCGGCGGCGGCGGCGGCGTGCGGTGCTCGGTGAGATCGTGAGAGCTCGAGAAAGTTTTAAGCGTTCTTCGCAATTTGTGGACGATCCGATGCGCCTCGAGGCGAGATCGAGGTAGGGTGACGTTCCCTAGCTCTCCGTGTTCCTTTCTCGCGATTTGTAGGCCGAGGGGAGGCCGAGAGATGGGTTTCCATGCCAAGATGGGGTTTTCCATGATTTGAGCAGAGTTCACCCGATCTACGTTTTTAAGTCGCGATTCGGTGTTTTGATGGCTTAGAAGCATGCTAGGGGTCCCTAGGGGGCTTCCCCCTCTCCCATGGAGGTATGGAGGCGTGGTTGGTGTTTTGGGTCGTTTCTCGTCGGTTCGCCGTCGGGATGGTGTGACAGTCCTTCCAGTGACCGTCATAGCCTGTGACGCCCCACGGTGGGTGCGTCACATGGCACGGTTCCGCCAACTGGGTGGTCCGTGGGCCTGACGGTCCCACGATAGACCGCCACGGCGTGTGATGCACCTAGGTTGGACCGTCAGGGTGACGATCCGACCGTTGGCATCCGACCGTTGGGGTTTTTGACCGTTGGGGGTCAAGGCCTCTGACGCACCCAGGGTGGGCCGTCAGAGAGCTGTGACGCCCCTGTGTGGGTGCGTCAGAGTTGACGCACCCCAACCTTCTAACGCGCCTGAGTAGGGCTGTTAGAGACTGTGACGCCCCGAGTGGTATGCATCACAACCTATTTCTTCTCGTCTTATGACGCACTGGGTTGGGTGCGCCAGAGACTGTGACGCACCAGGGTTGGCACGTCAGAGCCGGTTTTGCACCAAGTGTCTGACGCACCTGTGTTGGGTCGTTAGACTGCTGTGATGGCCCAGTGATAGACCATCAGAGTCTGTGGCGCACCGAGGTTGGACCGCCAGGCTATGGGCTGCACCATATGGTTTGTAGTCCCGTTTCTTCTCCCACTGTGGTCACCGTGCGACGGTGCTGGTACGTGGGACGGTCCCCGTACTTTGTCAGATTCGGACGTTATTTTCCGTTGACTTGAGAGTCTACTCCTTCAGTGACCCTCCACTAGTCGTAGCATGCTTACGCATTTAGCGGTCCCATCAGGGAGTGGTGGAGAGGCTACCCTGAGGATAGTTTTTAGACTGGTTTCCGTCGGGCCCCACGTCTTGCAGCCAGAGTCCGACTGAGGGGAAAACCAGTTAGAGGTCAGATCTGGGACGCATGGTCTGTGTGTGCACACGTGGTTGGGGGCAGTTGGACACACGCTAACGAGCGTGACCCCGGCTAGTCACTTGCTTTGTGGTTACTTGTACGGTGTCCTTGCCTCCGTCGGGGGCTATCGTGTCAGGCGGACACCTGTAGTGCGGTGTAAGACGTCAGGGGCGCTACCGATTGTGCTTCTAGTGGGAGGTACTCCTGTCGAGTCGGGAGTGACAGACTGTCAGTCTCTATGACTTCGACCTTCGGGTTTTCGTCGGGTTGACCTTTGAGTTCCGTCGGTCTCGCCGTAGCGCGTGTGTCAGTTTTCGTGTCATGAGACCGGTGTTTGTAGTTGCAGGGCTTTTCACTTCTAAGGTACTCGCTTACTGCTAGTGTAGCGTTTTTCATTTTGCGAGGTAGGGTTCGAGTGATCCCTACTGAGTCTTGTTCGGAGACTCATTCTCTGCGTGTTTTCACCGTGTTTCAAGCGAGACGCGGCCTCAGGGGAGCGCGTCTGAGACTCAGCGTGGTTCAGGTGCCCAGCGTAGTGCCAGAGGTCAGAGCCGGGGTATGTCCCGTGTAGCTGTACTTTTCTTTCTTGTCTCTGTACTAGTTGTGGACTACTATTATTTATTTTGTTATATCTTGTGGACCATGTACCATGTAAAATGTTAATTTATTTCCCGCTTAATCATATAAACTGTTTAATTTCTATACTTATTTGTGATACTTGTGTAGTCTCCACACCATCCTTCTAACCCTTCAGAGTCTTCGGACTCGTGGGTGGCGGTTCGAGTCTCGAGTTATCGGGCCTTCCCGGTAATCGAATTCTCGGGTTGTTACACCGTCTGTGGGAACCCCGGCCTAATAAGCACAAATCCCACCTTTGCTGGGGGGGCTAGTGTAGAGGTTTAAGAAGGGGGCTCAAAAGATCCCATATTAGAAACTACAAAGATGGGCATGTGCTTATAAAGTAAGACCCAAGTCTTCTCTTTGATGGCTCTTTTACCATCAAAAAAGGACAAAACTCTAGCCGTCCCCGGGCGTAGTGGGAACAATATCTCAAAGAGACGCTCCAAATTTGTACGTCTTCACTTACCAATGTCAACACTGATAGCTTGATGATTAAGTATACTATATAGTGACTCTTCCGACCATTCTTCCTCGTGTTATGAGAAAAGATGTTGATCCAGTGACCCAAACTTTCACAAACTGTAGAAGTCTAGATCTTTGTCATCTTCCTTGGTATGGGTTCTCTCAATAGAATCCAATGACGTAGAATGTGTCAACAAGTCTCGTGTATGAACTGGGAGTACAGACCAATGGAGCTTGCCCAACAACGGTCTTGTTTGGAAAATACTTTTCTCACAAATTAATTATTTTAGATTCATGAAAAAATATATTTTAAATATCTCATATATTCACCTAAGAGCAAGTGACATAATATAATTAAGTGTATTTACATGTTTAACTTATCTCAGGTCTCGTACACTTACCCTAAAAAATTAAGGGTTGATTTAATATCTGGAATAACATACCAAGATCAAGAAAAAGATCATCCAAATGGTATTCAAACTAAGTGTTGGATGATACATCATATACTCTATAGAGATAGACGATGCAATGTCCATTTATAACTGTTAAATTTTTTTTGTCTAAGTTACAATCCTTGAGAAAGGATTTAGGCGATATTTCATCTAAGTCTCCAACATAGACGACACATTAGACAATACATTGTCTAACACAAATAAGATAGATGCTATTTCATCTAAGTTAAAGCAGATAGACGATATTTCGTCTAAGTCTCAAGATAGATGGGATGATGGATGATATATCGTCTAAGACAAAAAGATAGACGATGCGAGAGCGGATGGACGAAACTATATCTAAAAGAAAACGACAAAATCATGATAGAAGAAACTTCATCTAACTCAAAAAAATAGAAGCGATAGATGATGCTTCGTCTATCCAAGAAAATGATAAAACAAAAAAAAATGATATTTCATCTAATATAAAATGCAAGGATAGAGTGCTTAGACAAATTAGTAGACGATATTTCGTCTACACTCACTAGAAGGCAAATCCTATTGCCTTATTTTAATCTTCCATATAGTAGGTGATATATTTTACACTCTAACTTGGTCCAATGTATATTTCTATTGTTATGTTACAACCACACATGTTAAACGACAAATTATATAATGAAGCGACTACACAACACTTAAACTTTACAGCGTCATGTACATAGGCGTAAATAATACATGCACTTATTGTTTAAAATCTTGCTAATAGAATCATAGACACTGCATATCATCTTACATACACGTATAAGGTGTTGAATAGTCAACTTACAAATATGTTTGTATTAAATGCACAATATTCGTTGAGATATTTTTCTTATTTTCAGACATACAAAATACACAATGTATTCGATCCTCTTGCTTACTACCAGTGAGATATATTTTATGTGTGAAGCCTACATTACTTTTTTCATAGTCTACTCACACTGCAGTTTGTATTTAAAATATGTTACTTTATCTACGTCTCCTTGTGGGAGAAATATTTTAAGTATTATCTCAAAACATACAGACAGTGCATCCAGGGGTAGCTTGCACAAAAGGAGGAAAAGGAAAGACAGACATATCTCTGATAGCAGAAGATATGATTCGGCTACTACCTTGAGAATGATGTGCACACACTTACAAAGAAGGTGAAGCTTAGTAGCCAATCAGATCTGCCAAATGTTGTGCTTGGGATCCGATCATTTGAAAGCAAATATATCTAATGGATACAATAAAGCCTGGAGTTATAAATATCCTACAGTTCGAAGAAGAACATAATTATCCATTGACCAGAATGATCAATCATCTTCAGGTATCTTCCCTGCTCTTAAAGCGATTTTTGAGCATAAGCTTCCTACACATTCAAGCGAAGGGGAGACTTCACTGCACTGAAAGTGTCATCTCTGAAGTGTCCCATCTTGGAAAGCATTGAAGAGGAGAAATCTGCACTTCTACGACATTCCTTCTATCTTCCCCCTTTGTCTGTCAGTTAATTTATTTTTTCTTGTGCGTTGTAAATTCTACTTTCTGCTCATCAAAGGAGAAAAACTGTAGAAGCTTTAATTTATCTAACTGACAGTGTATAGAGCATTAATTGCTCTGGGATAACCAGGACTAGGTGTGCTAGGTTAGTCTGCTAATACCGTGAAAATCAACTGGGTTACTAGCACTTCGAAAGCTAGCCGGTGTGAAACCACTAAGAAAACTATGTCACTTAGGTGACTGTTCGTTCGCTGTGACCACGAAGAACAGCTGAGTTTGCTAGCACATGGAAACTAATTGTAAGGTTTGCTAAGACTTGGTAAGATCAACTGGGGAGCTAGGCTTGGAAAACTAGTCGGTGTAACCTTGGTTGAGAAGGTTAATGAAATCTTATACAAGTTGTAAAGGGACTAGACGCATGTATGTTAAGGAGGACATACCGAACCAGGATAAAAAGCTTTGTGTCTCTGTGGTTGTTTGTGTTTCCACGTTCTTATTTCCACTACATTCAACCTTTATAATTTTTATACGCTATAATTTTTATTGGCACACCTATTCACCTTCTCTCTAGGGTGTGTCTGACTACTAACAGGCCTTATGAAGCACCAAGTCATCGACAGTTTATAAGTCTTCTAACTCTTCACAGTTGGTCTCATGTAGGCCAGGGGCATGGGAGACTCGTGGTAGAGGCTTTGGCGCATGCAGGGGCACGTAAGGCATGACACTATGCAAGGGCGTGGATGCATGGACATCGACAAGAGGTGAGGCACTGTGATTGTCAAGCAAGGGTGCATATATATATGGGCATTACAACGCTCTATTTACCCTCCGTGTGACCCATGAGCAAGTGGGCCTGAACGTCTGGCGTTGCAAGGGCCATGGCTTAAGGTAAGCCACGCTTGCTTATGAATGGGGCCATGCCCAAGGTAGGCTCCCCATTAGGATCTACTAGCACATTCAAGGAAGGCAAGCAAGGAAATTAAGTGGCTGGACCCCTGAGAATCGGCCGGGGATTAATCTGCAAGGTCTGAGAGATTTGCCAGCTAGGCACCATCCAGGAATGGGCGCAAAGGATCCAGCGGTGTATCTGTCTTTGAGCATTCATCCACAATCAAGGCGTGGGTCGTGGCTGTAGTTGTCATGCGCTTGTCTACCTAGGCGGGCTGTAGGATTTGTTGCATGGGCATAGGACATGTTGCAGCTATATGGGCTTGATTCACATTCTCCACAACTAGGGCCGAATTAGGGGGTGGGCTCATTACTGGAGGTGCCAGCTTCAGAGTTCCTTAATTGGCGGGGGTCTATCATCTTGCCAACTATGGGCGAGCAAATTGGGCGAAGGGCCACCAATGGCAAGGTTGAAGATGCCCTACCGTTCAGGGATTCCAGCTTACCTTCCTTAGTGTAACGACCCGAGAATCCGATTACCGGGAAGGCCCGATAACCCGAGACTCGAACCGCCGCCCACGAGCCGGGAGGGCTCGGAAGGGCTAAAAAAGAGTGTGGAGGTACAAATAAATAGGAAATAAAGCATGACAATTCAACAATTAACAGAAATAAATAAACAACTACAACAGAGTCCAGTCCAACAGAAAGTACAGTCTAAAGCAGTAAAACGTACCACATGCCAAGTGAACACTCGGCCTGACAAGCTGGCAACTAAGAACCTCCACACAACGCCCTCGAACCTCGAGGAAGAACCGCCACACCTGAAACGTAGGGGTGAGCCTCCTGTCACTGGCCCAGTAGGGATCCCGCGGAATCCCAACTGAGAGACAACGGCGGCACGGAAAGTAGTAACTACGAAAGCAGGAAAGTAACTACGGTGGCCGGTAAAATCTCGTCTCTACAGCTACTCCTACTGTACCAGAAAACACGACCTAGTCTCTCGTCGGGGAACAACCAAGCCACGCACCCAACCACCCGATTCCACGATCGGGGACCACCAAACACGAACCGCCCTAGCCACGCTATTAGGAAAATGCCACGATACCTCCGTAGCGGAGGCCTGCCCTCACAAAAGGGCCCGAGCCAAAACCACATGGTCAGGGAACACGCTCACAACCTCACCGTCATGAACACAACGCTGTCTGGGGAAAGGCCCTCGGTGACGCTCACCGAAAATCCCAGACCTCGACTCCGGGGACGCATCCGGTCGTTCCTCTAGTGAGCGGTGCTCCCGTCACGTGGCGTGAATTGTCATGTCCCGGGTTTTGTTTCCATCCGTGAGACAGTACTTCGTGAGTGGTTTCGGGAGTGTTCCCGGAGTCGAGGTCTGGGGTTTCCGGTGAGCGTCACCGAGGGCCTTTCCCCAGACAGCGTTGTGTTCACGACGGTGAGGTCGTGACCGTGTTCCCTGACCGTGTGGTTTTGGCTCGGGCCCTTTTGTGAGGGCAGGCCTCCGCTACAGAGGTATCGTGGCGTTTTCCTAGTAGTGTGGCTAGGGCGGTTCGTGTTTGGTGGTCCCCGATCGTGGAATCGGGTGGTCGGGTGCGTGGCTTGGTTGTCCCCCGACGGGAGACTAGGTCGTATTTTCTGGTAGAGTAGGAGTAGCTGTAGAGCCGAGATTTTATCGGCCACCGTAGTTACTTTCCTGCTTTCATAGTTACTACTTTCTGTGCCGCCGTTGTCTCTCAGTTGGGGTTCCGTGGGATCCCTACTAGGCCAGTGACAGGAGGCTCACCCCTGCGTTTCAGGTGCGGCAGTTCTTCCTCGAGGTTCGAGGGCGTTGCGTGGAGGTTCTTAGTTGCCAGCTTGCTGGGCCGAGTGTTCACTTGGCATGTGATACGTTTTACTGCTTTAGACTGTACTTTCTGTTGGACTGGACTCTGTTGTAGTTGTTTATTTATTTCTGTTAATTGTTAAATTGTCATGCTTTATTTCCTATTTCTTTGTACGTCCACACTCCTTTTTAGCCCTTCCGAGCCCTCCCGGCTCGTGGGCAACGGTTCGAGTCTCGGGTTATCGGGCCTTCCCAATAATCAGATTCTCGGGTCGTTACAGTTGATATCAGAGCGTGGTTGTGGACGTACATGGGAATTCGAGATATTACAGTGATCAGAGTTCGTAAGGTCCAGTACAGTCGGCAGCTGGCATAGGGTTTCGTGCATGTTTTCCACTTTGTTTCTCGCTTGAGAGCTTGAGTGCACTGTGTGGCGCAGTGAGGGTGGTTGCTGTTCGTGGCTTTCGTGCCGGCGTGGGGTCTGCGGATCGAGGTCGAGAGCTTTCTCCCTTGGGTGGTGGCCCTGGTCGTGTTGCGTTGGGTAGAGTTTGCCGGTAGGCGTGTTGCTGCGGTGTTGCGTTCGAGGAATCTGCAGCGAGGCCAGGTGGTTGGAAAGGATTGCTTGTGATTAAGTGGCTGTGAGTGTGCTCTGAGGGAGCTGTTGTCGAGTCTGGCCCCTGAGGCGTTGAGGTTGTGGTTTGAGGTGTTGGAGCGGGTGCTCTGGTCGAGAATTGTGCTCGGGTGAGCGGAAGGTCTTCTGGTTGAGCTGCTGATTTGTCGAGCCCGATGTCCTTGTCATGCTCTGTGGCGTCAGAAGTGACGTGTCGGTCCCGATTGTTTTGCAGATTTCGAGGCAGGATTGGGCTGTAGTGTCCCAGTAAGTCTTGCTCCTGCGCACTTGTGTGCGAATGGGTTGTGTTCGCCCAGGATTTGGCTCGAGATGTGAAGGTTCCGTGGCGAGTTCGGGGCTCGATGATGAGCGTTGATGGTTGTCAAGTTGGTGGATCCCGAGTTATCGATGTGGTGGCTGTGTGTGTGGATCAGAGTGCGCGGATCGTAGCGTTGGTTGCTGCGGGTGGATTTCTGAGGAAGTGCAGAGCAGCGGAGGATTGGTTCATCGATATGCGTTGTCTCCGGTTGTGTGAGATGTGTTGTTGCCATGCCGTTTCTTGAGATCTTGTGGTTCATGGCACTGGCAGGTGGAGAGTTGGGGAAAGGTGCTGGCAAGATTTCCGCATGAGTACCTTGTTCTTGCGTTGGAGGTTGCGTTCGCAGATGAGATCGTGTTTTGGAGAAGTGTGTCGTAGATTGTAAGAGGTTGTGTGTCCCATGGCTCTGTGATAAGAGCGGGAGTCGGGATTGGTAGGCGTCCTCTTGGATTAATTGAGATGGAGTTCGATGAGATATGATTTGATGAGACAGGACGGTGGTCGATGCCTGTGTGTGGATGTCTCTGATGCGACGTTGGCGTTGGATATTGATCCTCAGTCTGCGGCCAGCAAGGGAGGATTCCCCGTAAGTCTGAGTCGAGTGACGTGAGGACCGTGTGGAGATGGAGTCGTTTGGTTTCGCCATACTCCTCTGAGAGGGTAGAGTTGGCATGATGATAGGCCTGGATGTGGTGTTGGTCTGTGCGTGAGTCAGCGGATGGCCTGTCATGAGTTGGATCGTGCCTGCTGGGCCGGTGGAGGTTTCCTGTTGACGAATGTTTGGTGACCAGTGGATGGTCTTTCACGGACAGAAGATGCTGGTGGTTGTGGTTCGAGAATGGCGAGAGCCGTGTGTATGTGAGGCTTTTTGGTGGCTATTTCTGAGGTGTGTTTTCCCAGATGGGATCAGAGCTTTGTCGAAGTTTGAGTTCTGATAGAGTTGGTCCCGTGCTGTTGTGGCATTCGGCTTGCCGAGTGTGGAGTGGTTCTCGGCGTGGAGCCGACAAATTTGTGGTGGTCAGCTGGCAGAGAAGCTGGTGTTTGGTTGGTCCGCCGAGCGTGGGTGTTGACCGATGGTTGGTTCCGTGTTGGCTGAGGTGATACCAGACTGGTGTTTTTGTTGTTGTTGTTATGCCTACTCCGATGACCGATGTGTGTGCGGTGTGCGGAGTGAGGCGGTGGTCGTGATTATGGTCTGGCCGTATCCCTCCTGATTGGTGCTTTCACGTGAATCGAGGTTTTTCTATGCTGGGGCTCTGACGGTGTTATCAGTTGGTTGAGGTGTTCTCCCCCTGTGCCTCTGTGTTTGTCCTGAATTTCGAGGATGAAATTTCTTTAAGGGGGGAGGGTTGTAATGCCCCGGATTTTTCGGATTTGAATCCGTGGGTTTCGGATCGAGTCCGATTGAGCTTCGGACTATTTTTACCGGATTGTCGGACTCATTGGTGGTGTGCCCGTGTGTTTCCTTGGGTCCGTGGTGTTGTGAGGAGCACGTCGGTAATTTTCTGTAATTTTTGGAGCGCCTTTGTGGGTCTCGGGTTGCGTTTTAGGTTTTACGCGTGTTTTCCGTCTGTAGGACCTTCGGAACCCCGTACACGGTGAACCGTTGCGTTCTCTGACGCCGGGACATTACAACAACGATCAGCGTGTTCCGAGGATCGCGGGGGTATATTTTTCTATTTTCGGTATTTTTTGGAATTTCCATATTTTCCTATATATTAACCTTTCTCTCTCTCCCCTCTCATTTCTCTCTTCTCTCCCTCTCTCTTCTCACGCTCTCTCCTCTCTCCCTCTCTCTCCGGAGGCTGACGGGGTGGAGCGCGGGCGAGGTGGGGACGGCGCGGGCGAGGCACGGGCGAGGATGGATGAGGATCGAGGCGGTGGAGGCGCGGTGAAGCTCGGCTGTGATATCGTGAACCGGCGAGGGTTTAAATGGCGTTTCTTCGTGGATCGGCATCCACGGCGCGTCGAATCTTCGGTGGAGATAGGGAGATGGACCCCAAGCTCGTGTACTTCATTTCCCACGAGTTTTGTAGGCCGTGGTGAGCCGAGCGGGCTTATTTGGGCGTTTTGGGGTAAAACCATATTTTTGGGGAGTGAGCCGAATCTTGTGTTTTGATCGTGTTTTTGGGGTTTAAATGGGTCCTCTCGGTGCTAGAGAGGTTGAGGAATGTTTTCCCCTTTGTTTCCCCTTCACGTGGGGGTGGATGGGGCGTGGAATGGATTTTTCGCCGTTTTCTCGTTCTTCCGGGCGCGGACTGAGAACGCGCTAGTCTCAGGTAGCACGTTCTTGAGGGTCGCGCCGCCCCAATAGGGCGCGTTCATCGGAGAAGATGAACAGTTAGGCAGTTCTGATCGCGCTATAGGGTCCTAGCGCGTTCTGTCCTGTCGCGCTAGGGGGTCCTAGCGCGTTCTGTCTTGTTGCGCTAGGGGGTCCTAGCGCGTTCTGTTTTGTCGAGCTATGGGGTCATAGTGCGATCTGTCTCGTCGCGCTACCGGGGTATAGCGCGTTCTGTACTGAACGCGCTATACGAGGGTAGCGCGATCTTGAGGTGACCGGTCGGGCCACCCAAGGCGGGCAGTCTATGGCTGATTGTTCTCCCCTTGGGCCGTGTGTGTCCCGGACACCCCGTGGAGTTCCGTGATCGTGTTTTTGGGGTGTCTGGAGGTACCGTGTTACCTCGATAAGCATGCCATGAGCTTGGCGGGTCCGGGTGACCCCAGGTGTTCCGGGCTTCCGTGTTCTTGCTAGATCGAGTCACCGTGTATCGGTGTGAGTGCGGTGAGGTTTCCTCGCAAGTCATTACTTCTCTGGAAGGTGGCTTCCGAGTGGGCCAAGCGTGTGGCCTTGGACTGCGAGTCCAATCTCCCAACCTAGGGTGGGAGGTCGCTTAAGTTTCCCTTCTCGAGGGATGGGTCTCGACAGTTGTGAACTACCTCGTGAGTCATCGCATCATGGTTTTGGACCTAGGGATTAGGCTAGATTGACGGCTTAGTGCTGTCATGTGCAACGGTCTCGACCCCGAGTCTTGTGACTCAAAGACCGTTGAGTTTAGTAGGTCTAGTGGACCATCTATAGTCTGGTGGCGTCGTGCAACCTGTTACTCCGTGTTACTCGCAATGGGTGCGTGCGTGGTTTTCAGTGTCCACGTTCTGTGACACGTCCACTAGTCGTAGCCTTCTTACGGCACGCGTGTGCTGACCCACCCGGGAGTGGTGGAGCAGCTGACCCGAGAGAGACGGTGAGAAGGCTGGTTACCGTAGGGCCCCCACGTACAGCCGAGTCCGGGCTTAGGGGGAATTACCAGCTAGAGGACAGGCCTATGGCGTATGGTCTGAGTGTGCACACGAGGTTGGGGCCGTCGGACGGCGCCGGCAGGAGCGACCCCAACTAGTCCTTGTTTTGTGGTACTACAGGTTACTGAGTGTGTCTGAGTCTCCGCCTGGGGCGTTGTAGCTAGACACTTGTGATGCGATGTAAGACGTCAGGGGACGCGTCCGATCGTTCTTCTGGTGGGCGGTGCTCCTGTCACGTGACGTGAGTTGTCGTGTACCGGGTTCTGTTTCCGTCCGCGGGACGGGACTTCGTGAGTGGTTTCGGGAGTGTTCCTGTAACGACCCGAGAATCCGATTACCGGGAAGGCCCGATAACCCGAGACTCGCACCGCCACCCACGAGTCCGAAGACTCGGAAGGGTTAAAAGGATGGTGTGGAAACTACATAGTTATCACAAGTAATTGCAGAAATTAAACAGTTATGATATTAAGCAGGAAATAAGATAACAATTTACATGGTCCACAAAATAAAATAACCACGACAACAGTCCACGACTAGTACAGTGACAAGAAAGAAAAGTACAGCTACACGGGGCATCCCCCGGCTCAGACCTCTAGCACTACCTCTGGGCACCCGCACCACGCTGCGCTCCTGACGCGCTCCCCGAAGGTGGCGTCTCACCTGAAATACGGTGAAAACACGCAGGGAATGAGTCTCGGAACAAGACTCAGTAGGGATCACTCGAACCCTACCTCGCAAAGCGAGAAACCACTACTCTAGCGGTAGGAGAGTACCTCGGAAAGGAAAGCCCTATACTCTACAAAGCAAAACTCTACGGCACGTAAACCGACACACGTGCTACGAAGAGAAGACCGAATCTCAACGGTCACCGACAAACCCGAAGGTCGGAAACACACGACTGACAGTCTGACACTCCGTACTCGACAGGAGTACCACCCACTAGAAGCACAGCCGGTAGCGTCCCCTGACGTCTTACACCGCACCGCAGGTGAACCGCCTGACGTGGTAGGTCCTACCCGAGGCGCAAACACCGAAAAGTAACTCACAACAAGTGACTAGCTGGGGTCACGCCCGTCGACGTGGGTCCAACCGCCCCCAACCACGTGTGCACACACAGACCACGCGTCCTAGGTCTGGCCCTCTGACCGGTTTTCCCCCGCAGCCGGACTCTGGCTACGACGAGGGGCCTACGGTAACCGGTCCACAAACCGTCTCGAAAGGTGGGTGCCCGTACACCACTCCCAGGTGAGACCAGCACCGCGTACTGGTGGGCTACGACTAGTGGAGGGTCGCTAAAGGAGTAGACTCTCAAGTCACGGAAAACAACGCCCAAGCCCGACAACGTGTGGGAATCACCCCACGCACTAGTCCCGTCACACGGAGACCACGGTCGGAGAAAAGTAAGGTTGCCACCCTCATGGGGTAACTCAGGAAGTGGCGGTCTACCCTCAGACCGTCACTGCCAAATGGCGGTCCACTCAAGGGCCGTCACTTAAAATGGCAGTCTAAGGCGGACCGTCACTCAACACCGGGGAAAGGGAAGTAACGGCCCAGGCCCAGCGCGTTACACGGATGTAACGCGCTTAGCCTAGCGCGTTACACGCCCCTCCACGGCACAGATTCAAAAAGGGATGTAACGGCCCTGCCCGGACGCGTTACTCACATGTAACGCACCTGGACCAGCGCGTTACATGGCCCTCACGCCTGGGGTAAACACAGGAAGTAACGCTCCTTCCCCAGCGCGTTACACGCATATAACGCACCTAGAATGGCGCGTCACATGGCCTGACCCCCAACGGTCAAAACCAACGGTCGAAAAGCATGTGACGGCCCAGCCCAGGGGCGTCACTAGCAAACGGCGGCCAGTCGCAGGACCGTTACAGCCCTCGACCCCAAAGGCCAACACCCAGGGAAGTAACGCACCCCTCTAGGGGCGTTACAAGCATGTGACGGTCACTGGAGTGACCGTCGCTTGCCCCCAGAGCACGCTACGGCGGGAAAACCCCAAAAACACTAACCACGCCCCCGTACCTCCACCGGAGAGGGGGAAAACAAGGGGGAAGACCCCTGGGGACCCCTAGCATGCATCTAAGCCACCAAAACATAGAATCATGGGCTAAAACCATAGATCGGGCGGCTCACCCCCAAAACATGGAAAAACCCCAAAAATGCCCAAACATGCCTCTCTCGGCCTCCCCGCGGCCTACAAACCACGGAAAAGAACGGCGAAGAGCTAGGGAACGTCACCCTACCTCAATGGAGCGAATGCTCCGCCGGATCGTCCACGAATCGCGAAGAACGCTTGAAAACCCTCGTTCTTCCTTAAGCTTCCCACGCTCGCCGCACGCCCCCACGACCGCCTCGCCGCCGCCCACGTCACCACGCCGTCGCCTCGCCGCCGTCTGCAGCCGGAGGGGAGCTCGCCGTGGCCAACCGGGAGGAAGAGAGGGAGAGGGAGGGAGACACGGTGGAGGAGGAAGGAGGAAGAAGAAGAGAGGAAGAAGAAGATGGTGGGGGAGAGAGAAAAGAAAAAGGGTTTTATAGAAAAACCCAGAAAATACCAAAAATACCAAAAATTAGGAAATTACACCCCCACGATCCTCGGAACGTACCGATCGCAACGGTACCACTCGTCCCCGTGTGAACAGCCCGGTTCACCCGCAGCGAGCGTCCGAAGAGAAAAGCCGAAACCCGCGCCGGAAGTCAGAAATCACGCACGGAAAAAGCCGCGGAACGCCTCCGGGCCTCCGAAACGACTCCGGATCGCGCCGATCCGAACACAAAAGATGTCTGAAATGAAATTTCGGACACAACAGAGCCGAACGCTCCGAAAACCAGATCCGGGACCCACGAAGAAGGATCCGAAAGGTCTGGGATATTACAGCCCTCCCCCCTTAAGGAATTTCATCCTCGAAATTGAGAACAACCAGAGGGGAAAGAAGAGGAAGACTCACTCAAATAGATACGGGAACTGCTGACGCATCTCGTCCTCACGTTCCCAAGAAGCCTCACCACCAGAGTGTCGCTGCCACACGACCTTTACCAAGGGAATGACCTTGTTCCGCAGGCGCTGCTCTCGCCTATCCTCCACGCGGATCGGAAACTCTGGGAGAGAAAGATCTGGAGTCACCTCAGGCCAAACGAAAAACTCGAGCACATGAGAGTCATCGGGCATATACTTCCGCAACATCGAGACGTGGAACACGTCATGCACCGACGCCAACTCAGGAGGCAACTGCAACCGGTAAGCAACCTCACCGATGCGATCCACAATCGCGAAAGGACCAATATAGCGGGGACTCAGCTTCCCACGCCGTCCAAAACGCATCACCCCCTTCATCGGAGAAACTCTCAAGAACACATGATCGCCCACGGCGAACTCGAGGGGCTGCCTCCTACGGTCAGCATAGCTCTTCTGCCGACTCTGGGCCGCCAACATGTTCTGACGAACCAGGTACACAACATCCACACATTGCTGCACCAATTCCGGTCCCGTCAAAACACGCTCACCCACCTCAAACCAATCGAGTGGAGTCCGACAAGGATGCCCGTACAATGCCTCATAAGGAGCCATGCCGATGCTCGAATGATAGCTGTTGTTATAGGCAAACTCCACCAACGGTAGGTGATGTATCCAACTCCCCTGCCACTCCAGGCAGCAGGATCTCAGCATGTCCTCCAAAGTCTGAATGGTCCTCTCAGACTGACCATCTGACTGAGGATGATATGCCAAGCTAAATGCCAACTCCGTGCCAAGAGCTCGCTGGAAACTCCTCCAGAATCCAGAAGTGAAGCGCGGATCCCGATCCGACACGATCGAAATGGGAACCCCATGCAACGGAACGATCCGCTCCACATAAAGACGAGCCAACTTAGGCACGCTCCAGCTGACCTTGACCGGTAGCAACCGAGTCACCTTCGTCAGCCGATCCACCAGCAACCAAATACTGTCCTGCCCACTCGGGGTTCTTGGCAACCCCACCACAAAATCCGTGGTCACATGGTCCCACTTCCAAGCAAGAACATCCAAGGGCTGGAGAGTACCGCCTGGTCGCTGATGCTCCGCCTTTACCTGCTGACAGATCAGGCACCTGGCCACAAATTCTGTGACATCTCTCTTCATGCCAGGCCACCAGAACTGCCTCCGCAAGTTCCGATACATCTTCGTCGCACCCGGGTGTACAGTGTACCTGCTCCCATGAGCCTCGCGTAACACCGCACGACGAACCTGCTCCTCAGCTGGGACGTACAACCTGCCACGAAACCTCGCAGCACCGTCCTCGCCGAGCTCTACGTCAGCCATAGCCAAAATCTGGGGCAACTCAGGGTCCGCATGTTGAGCCTCTGTCACCTGACGACGGATAGCAGGAGTGACAGTCAGACTCGCAAGCACAGCCAACCCTGGCTCCTGGGGAATCTTGAGCCTGAAAGATACCTCGGGCACTTGTTCCCAGAGCCTCCACCTCCTCAACATCAAGGCACTGACCGCAACCTTTCGACTCAAGGCATCGGCGACGACATTCATCCTGCCTGGCTGATAAGACAGGGTGAAGTCATAGTCCTTCATGAACTCCATCCAACGCCTTTGCCTGAGGTTCAGGTCCTTCTGCGAGAACACGTACCTCAAGCTCTGATGGTCAGTGAACACCTCGAACTTCTCACCATACAGATAATGCCTCCAGATCTTCAGCGCGAAGATCACAGCCGCCAACTCAAGGTCATGGGTAGGGTAGTTCTCCTCGTGAGGCTTTAGCTGCCGAGATGCATAAGCCACCACTCTACCATGCTGCATCAGAACAGCACCCAGTCCAACGTCGGAAGCATCTGTACACACCACGAAACCTCCCGATCCAGAAGGTAAAACCAACACCGGAGCCGGGGTGAGCAATCTCTTCAGCTCCCTGAAGCTCTGCTCACACTCCTCGGACCAAACGAAAGGTATATCCTTCCGCGTGAGCCTAGTCATCGGGGTCGCAATGCGGGAAAAATCCTGGATAAACCGACGATAATAACCCGCAAGCCCCAAGAAACTCCGGATCTCCGTCACCGATCTCGGCCTCGGCCATTGCATCACAGCCTCGACCTTGGCGGGATCCACGGAAATGCCATCACCAGAAATCACGTGCCCCAGAAAGTGCACCTCGCTGAGCCAAAACTCGCACTTGCTGAGCTTCGCATACAACTGGTGATCTCGCAACGTCTGCAGTACCACACTCAAATGGTACGCGTGCTCCTCAGCAGACCGCGAATAAACAAGGATGTCATCCACGAAAATGACCACAAACTGGTCCAAATATGGATGAAACACCCTCTGCATCAAGTCCATAAAGGCAGCTGGGGCATTGGTGAGCCCAAACGGCATCACCAGAAACTCATAATACCCGTACTTCGAACTGAATGCAGTCTTCTCCACATCGGACTCGCGAATCCTCAGCTGATAGTAACCTGACCGCAAATCAATCCGCGAGAACACTCGCGCAGACTGAAGCTGGTCGAACAAGTCATCGATCCGCGGCAACGGATACTTGTTCTTAACGGTCACTTCATTCAGCTGCCGATAGTCAATGCACAGCCGCAGACTACCGTCCTTCTTCTTCACAAACAACACGGTCGCACCCCAAGGGGAAAAACTCGGACGAATGTACCCCTTGGCCAGCAGCTCATGCAACTGCGCCCTCAACTCCCTCAGTTCAGCGGGGGCCATACGGTAGGGAGCCTTCGCCAAAGGTCCCGCACCAGGTACAACCTCGATCACAAAATCGATCTCCCGCTGGGGAGGTAATCCAGGCAACTCCTCAGGAAAAACATCGGGAAACTCGCACACCACCGCGATGTCCTCGACATCCGGCTCCATCCGGTCAGACACAACCACTGACGCGAGAAAACCCTGACAACCTGAATCAAGCAACCGACGGGCTCGAATAGCAGAGATAAGAAATCGAGAAGAGGCGGAACGGATACCTTGGAAATAGAAGGTCCTCTTGCTCGGATGCTGGAAGTAGATCCTCTTCATCCCACAATCCACCACCGCTCCATGAGTCTCGAGCCAATCCATGCCTAGAATCACATCGTAATCCCGAAGCTGCAACGCATACAATCTGCCTGGCATACTCCGGCCATCGATCCACACCGGAACCTGGTCGAAGCAATACGGAGTGACCATAAAGTCACCCGAAGGCAACTCCACCGCCAAATCACAAGACAACTGGGTCACCGGCTCCTCGACGCTCGACGTGAAATCCTCCGAAATAAACGAATGAGACGCGCCAGAATCAAACAAAACCCGAGCCGCACAACCCAAAATCTGAACGGTACCTTCCACGAGCTGCGACGCCACTGCCTCTGCCCTGGTCAAGTGCGTGATCTGGCCTCGAGCCCTCTGCCTGCCTCCCACGCTGGCTGACCTGGGTAACGGCGGATACTGTCCCTGCTGCTGCTGCTGCTGCCTCTGCTGCTGGGGAAACTGCTGCTGCGGCGGTCTCTGTGGACAGTCACGCGCCATGTGCCCTGGCTGGTCACATCGAAAATAGATAATCGGCGCCGTGCACTGCCTGCCTGGGTGGGTCCCACCACACCGTGGACAAGGTCCTCGTGATCCACCCCCTGATCCCTGACGCTGTAAAGGAATCGGCTGCTGCACACTGCCCGATGAAGCTTGTCCCTGATCCTTGGGCTTCTTACGGAAACCCTTCTTCAAGAACTTCTTGACCTTCGAGCTAAAAGACGCAGATCCTGTCCCTGAAGCTGCCGATGCCGGTACTCCTGAACCACCCGACGCATGCTGGAAGAAACCCTGCTGCTGGGTAGCCGACTGCTGGCTGCGACCTGACACGGACTGCCCCTGGCTGATCGGTCACATGCCACGGAAGAAATCCTCGGCCCCCGGAGCTCTCGCAGCATCCGCGGCCTCGGTAGCTCCCGGAACTCTGCTATGCTCCTCCTGGTCCCTGTGGACCCCCTGCTGGATCTCCTGACCTCCAGCCGACTGCCCCTGCTGAGAGCGAGAACTCCTCCTCGGCGCCATCCTCGCTCCTGAAGCACAAGACAGAAAACACGGAAACGGCAATGTCAGAATAAAACACGCGGTGCCCAAGGCCAGCGTCACCTGTACATCATCGCCATGGACTAGTGGACCACTACAATTACCTATGATTCCCATGTAATTCCACAACCGCGCTCTGATACCAGCTGTAACGACCCGAGAATCCGATTACCGGGAAGGCCCGATAACCCGAGACTCGCACCGCCACCCACGAGTTCGAAGACTCGGAAGGGTTAAAAGGATGGTGTGGAAACTACATAGTTATCACAAGTAATTGCAGAAATTAAACAGTTATGATATTAAGCAGGAAATAAGATAACAATTTACATGGTCCACAAAATAAAATAACCACGACAACAGTCCACGACTAGTACAGTGACAAGAAAGAAAAGTACAGCTACACGGGGCATCCCCCGGCTCAGACCTCTGGCACTACCTCTGGGCACCCGCACCACGCTGGGTTCCTGACGCGCTCCCCGAAGGTGGCGTCTCACCTGAAACACGGTGAAAACACGCAGGGAATGAGTCTCGGAACAAGACTCAGTAGGGATCACTCGAACTCTACCTCGCAAAGCGAGAAACCACTACTCTAGCGGTAGGAGAGTACCTCGGAAAGGAAAGCCCTATACTCTACAAAGCAAGACTCTACGGCACGCAAACCGACACACGTGCTACGAAGAGAAGACCGAAGCTCAACGGTCACCGACAAACCCGAAGGTCGGAAACACACGACTGACAGTCTGACACTCCGTACTCAACAGGAGTACCACCCACTAGAAGCACAGCCGGTAGCGTCCCCTGACGTCTTACACCGCACCGCAGGTGAACCGCCTGACGTGGTAGGTCCTACCCGAGGCGCAAACACCGAAAAGTAACTCACAACAAGTGACTAGCTGGGGTCACGCCCGTCGACGTGGGTCCAACCGCCCCCAACCACGTGTGCACACACAGACCACGCGTCCTAGGTCTGGCCCTCTGACCGGTTTTCCCCCGCAGCCGGACTCTGGCTACGACGAGGGGCCTACGGTAACCGGTCCACAAACCGTCTAGAAAGGTGGGTGCCCGTACACCACTCCCAGGTGAGACCAGCACCGCGTACTGGTGGGCTACGACTAGTGGAGGGTTGCTAAAGGAGTAGACTCTCAAGTCACGGAAAATAACGCCCAAGTCCGACAACGTGTGGGAATCACCCCACGCACTAGTCCCGTCACACGGAGACCACGGTCGGAGAAAAGTAAGGTTGCCACCCTCATGGGGCAACTCAGGAAGTGGCGGTCTACCCTCAGACCGTCACTGCCAAATGGCGGTCCACTCAAGGGCCGTCACTTAAAATGGCGGTCTAAGGCGGACCGTCACTCAACACGGGGGAAAGGGAAGTAACGGCCCAGGCCCAGCGCGTTACACGGATGTAACGCGCTTAGCCTAGCGCGTTACACGCCCCTCCACGGCACAGATTCAAAAAGGGATGTAACGGCCCTGCCCGGGCGCGTTACTCACATGTAACGCACCTGGACCAGCGCGTTACATGGCCCTCACGCCTGGGGTAAACACAGGAAGTAACGCTCCTGCCCCAGGGCATTACACGCATATAACGCACCTAGAATGGCGCGTCACATGGCCTGACCCCCAACGGTCAAAACCAACGGTCGAAAAGCATGTGACGGCCCAGCCCAGGGGCGTCACTAGCAAACGGCGGCCAGTCGCAGGACCGTTACAGCCCTCGACCCCAAAGGCCAACACCCAGGGAAGTAACGCACCCCTCTAGGGGCGTTACAAGCATGTGACGGTCACTGGAGTGACCGTCGCTTGCCCCAGAGCACGCTACGGCGGGAAAACCCCAAAAACACCAACCACGCCCCCGTACCTCCACCGGAGAGGGGGAAAACAAGGGGGAAGACCCCTGGGGACCCCTAGCATGCATCTAAGTCACCAAAACATAGAATCATGGGCTAAAACCATAGATCGGGCGGCTCACCCCCAAAACATGGAAAAACCCCAAAAATGCCCAAACATGCCTCTCTCGGCCTCCCCGCGGCTTACAAACCACGGAAAAGAACGGCGAAGAGCTAGGGAACGTCACCCTACCTCAATGGAGCGAATGCTCCGCCGGATCGTCCACGAATCGCGAAGAACGCTTGAAAACCCTCGTTCTTCCTTAAGCTTCCCACGCTCGCCGCACGCCCCCACGACCGCGTCGCCGCCGCCCACGTCACCGCGCCGTCGCCCCGCCGCCGTCTGCAACCAGAGGGGAGCTCGCCGTGGCCAACCGGGAGGAAGAGAGGGAGAGGGAGGGAGACACGGTGGAGGAGGAAGGAGGAAGAAGAAGAGAGGAAGAAGAAGATGGTGGGGGAGAGAGAAAAGAAAAAGGGTTTTATAGAAAAACCCGGAAAATACGGAAAATACCAAAAATTAGGAAATTACACCCCCACGATCATCGGAACGTACCGATCGCAACGGTACCACTCGTGCCCGTGTGAACAGCCCGGTTCACCCGCAGCGAGCGTCCGAAGAGAAAAGCCGAAACCCGCGCCGGAAGTCGGAAATCACGCACGGAAAAAGCCGCGGAACGCCTCCGGGCCTCCGAAACGACTCCGGATCGCGCCGATCCGAACACGAAAGATGTCCGAAACAAAATTTCGGACATAACAGAGCCGAACGCTCTGAAAACTATATCCGGGACCCACGAAGAAGGATCCGAAAGGTCCGGGATATTACAGTTCCCGGAGTCGAGGTCTGGGGTTTCCGGTGGGCGTCACCGAGGGCCTTTCCCCAGATAGCATTGTGTTCACGACGGTGAGGTCATGACCGTGTTCCCTGACCGTGTGATTTTGGCTCGGGCCCTTTTTGTGAGGGCAGGCTTCCGCTACGGAGGTATTGTGGCATTTTCCTAGTAGGGTGGCTGGGGCGGTTCGTGTCTGGTGGTCCCCGATCGTGGAATCGGGATGTCGGGTGCGTGACTTGGTTGTCCCCCGACGGGAGACTAGGTCGTGTTTTCTGGTACAGTAGGAGTAGCTGTAGAGCTGAGGTTTTGCCGGCCACCGTAGTTACTTTCTTGCATTCGTAGTTACTTCTTTCTGTGCCGCGGTTGTCTCTCAGTTGGGGTTCCGCGGGATCCCTACTGGGCCAGTGACAGGAGACTCACCCCTGCGTTTCAGGTGCGACGGTTCTTCCTCGAGGTTCGAGAGTGCAGTACGGAGGCTCTTAGTTGCCAGCTTACCGGACCGAGTGTTCACTTGGCATGTGGTACGTTTTACTGCTTTAGACTGTACTTTCTGTTGGACTGGACTCTGTTGTAGTTGTTTATTTATTTCTGTTAATTGTTAAATTGTCATGCTTTATTTCTTATTTCTGTGTACCTCCACACTCCTTTTTAGCCCTTCCGAGCCCTCCCGACTCGTGGGTGGCGGTTCGAGTCTCGGGTTATCGGGCCTTCCCGGTAACCGGATTCTCGGGTCGTTACACTTAGAGTCCACCATCACAGTAGTTGGATCTTCAAAAGGATTAGCTACCTTCCTTGGTTAGTGTAGCGTCGTTGGGCAAGAGCAAGGCTGGGACTGCGAGAATCTCGACATGCCATGTGTCCCGATCCACACCATTGGAGGCTGGCATACGAACAGAGGAGATGACCCCATCCGACGAGTTAGGGTTGCCATCGCCTGCCACTACCACGGGTGCCAATGCCGTCGTGGCATCACTGGACAGTAGGCAGATGAAATCAGCCACCTAAGGAAACGCCAGAGGGATCATGAGGGTACCATATGGCCCAGCCATGCATGGCAGGATCACTAGCGATGCCATTGCCATCAACAAGAAGTCTGGCCATTACAAAAGCGCCAGCAACGTCATCCACCTACAACGAGGCCGCTGATGACGCTGCTTAAGCTCCATGCATAGAGGCACCACTGTGCACCAGGGGGTAGCTCTGGTATGTTGTCAACGCTGTCGCCGATTCGAAAGAGGAGCAGGCATGACCGTCATTTGCTCAGTGACAGGTGATGGATCACAGCCAAAAGCATGGTGACATGAGGCCCCGAATGACCCAGCAGGAGGCGACCAATGCAATATGCAAGGCGGGGTAACGAATTTTACATGAGTTATACCTAAATTAGTTGCAGTCCGCTCTTAATTAGTATAAGTGTTCTCATGTGTTTCCATGTGTCAATGCAATTGAATTTGTGTAAAAGTTTTTGAAAACTTTAATTTTCTTTCCTGACTTTCTTAATTACAAAATTTCCCACTAAGATAAGTACTTTAAAAACAAGACTATGTCAAAATGACTTTCTGCTCAAATTCTTTATCATTTAAAGGTTGTGTAGAGGTCGAGATGTGTTATCTCAAACAGTCAATTATATCCCGAAGATTTGTTAGGTGCGGGAAGAAGAGGTCGCCCCCTAGAGGAACATGCAGACACAGAAAAGTATCAGAAGGAGCTCTAGGAGAGGTTTTAGGAGACAACCCTCTGATACTTAAATCAGATAATTATCGGCGTAGAGGAGGAGCGCTTGGACGAGAAGCATGTAACGCTCGGCTGAAAAGGTGATAGAGTTTGGAGGAGAAAAAGAGTGCTCAAACTAGCATCGGAGATGGAGAGGCGTGTGGGCCAATCCATCAGAGGTGCAGGTGGAAGCTTGACTCAATAGGGGCAGGGTGAGAGGTTTAAGATCTAGAGAGGTCAGAGCTTGAGGGGCGTAGATTGCATACCTCTCTGGCAATATGGCTAGGGTCCTATTTATAGGGTCCTCTTCAAGCTCGTCTCGTTGACATTTATCTTTTGAGTTGGTGATGTTAGGGTTGTCTTGTACATAGAGATGTGAGTCACCCGCCAGCTCGCCTGATATGGCAGGGGAGGTATGGGTGGTGACCTGCCGTTCTTCCACCGAAGGTGCGGGCACTAACCTACCGTCCTTCGCCATCTGGGTTGTTATGTCATTAATGCGATGATGGTTGTCGGGGACGTGCACTGCTCACTGCCGAAGACGGGGGTGCACGTGGATCCCAAGTCAATCCTCTTGCAGGACTTGACAGCCTGCGTACTAGACTGTGGGCCAGTTGATGTTGGGCCCTGGAGTGTAGGCTGATAATGTTTGGCCTCATTGGGCCGGGCAAACTTCCCCCTCCTCAAGTTAATCACTGTTTCTGATTTTATATCTGATCCAACTCTATCAATAACATCTTAAAAGACTAGAATCCAAGAAAAAAAAGGCAAATAAATTGTTGTTGACTTTCCGCGCAGAAACTATGTATCTATTACCTTATGATGTCCAATGCGCAATTCAAACAAGTCAAAACGTTTCACATATGAACACAACTGATACCCCCATAACGCACCAACATTCGTTGTCCTCTTCACACCTACCCACCAGTCTCCTCCACTCTCTCCCCCTCCCCACTGTGAGGTTGTGGCATCTATATAGTCTACCTTTCAACATCCCAAGATGGACCAAACCATTTACTGCTTCCTGCCCAGCTCCTATCATCCCCTGGGACTCCCTCTGCAATCTCCCATTCCTTCCCCCCTTATATGCTCCCATTCTCCTGCGATCACACCATAAAACAAAGGAATTGAAGAGAAATAAACCCAATCTCGGTATCCCCTAGCTCCTCCTCCTTCTTCTTCTTCTTCGCAAAGCAAAACGGGTCCCTGCATGGCTCTGGAGTCATGGCTGATCAAGTTACGGTCTGCCTTCTCGCCCAGCTTCGGCTCCACCCCTTCGACCACGGCCAGCACCACCGCTGACAGAGGAGGCGCTCGCCGCGGCAAGGCCAAGGTCGGCATCCTCGCCTTCGAGGCCGCCAGCCTCATGACGAAGCTGCTCCATCTCTGGCGCTCCCTCTCGGTCGACGCCCACCTGGCCTGCCTCCACCGAGACTCCATCGCCCTCCCCGGCGTGCGCAGGATCGTCTCCGACGACGACGCCTTGCTCCTCGGCCTCGCCTGCGCGGAGCTCGCCGAGTCGCTCCGCCTCGTAGGGGAGTCCATCTCCACGCTGGCGGCGCGGTGCGCCGACCCAGGCCTCCGCCAGTTTGGCCGCTGCTTTGAGGAGTTCGCGGCGTCGGGGCGCGACGCCCATCGGTGGGTCAGGAGCTGGAAGGAGATGGACGCCAAGGCCCGGAAGATGGACCGCTACGTCTCCGCCACCGCCTCCCTCTACATGGAGATGGACCAGCTCTGCGAGACGGAGCAGGCGTTGAGGAAGCTGACCCATTTCGCCGGCGACGGCAGAGACGAGCGCCACCAGAAGCCTTCGATGGTCAAGATGGCGGCCGTCTCCGACCTGCAGCAGAAGCTCTTCTGGCAGAAGCAGGAGGTGAAGCACCTGAAGGAGACGTCGCTATGGGGGCGCAGCTTCGACGTCGTGACGGCGCTGCTCGCCCGCTCGGCCTTCACGGTGCTCTCCAAGCTAAAGCATGTGTTCGGCCTCCCCAGTGGTTCCTCAGCGCCGACGCCGCTGTCGTCGCCGCTCCCCCGTAGCTTCTCCGTGTCCGCCGCCGTGCACCCGTCCTCCGACATGTCGCTGGAGGTCCTCCTGGGCTTCTCGTCGGGGCCTCTGGTGTCCATGTCGAAGAAGCAGCACCTCGGCTTCTTCGACGCCGCCTCCGCGGCGCTCCTGCCGCCACCTAGCACCCTCGGCGCCGCCGCCCTCGCGCTGCACTACGCCAACGTCATCATCCTGATCGAGAAGATGACCCGGTCGCCGCGGTCGATCGGGGCCGAAGCCAGGGACGAGCTGTACGCCATGCTCCCGGCGGGCGTCCGCTCGCTGCTGCGGTCGCGCCTGCGCGGGGTGGGCCGGTGCGCCGCCAGCGACGCCGGGCTTGCGGAGGAGTGGCGGGCGGCCCTGGGGAGGATCGTGGGGTGGCTGGCGCCGCTGGCTCACAACACGGTGCGGTGGCAGGCGGAGCGGAGCTTCGAGCAGCGGCGGAGCGGGGGGGGCGGGGCGCCCGGGGCCCAGGTGCTCCTCCTGCAGACCCTCTGCTTCGCTGACCAGGAGAAGACGGAGGCCACCATCGTGGAGCTCCTGGTCGGCCTCAACTACGTGTGTAGGTTCGAGAAGGAGGTGGTGGAGAGCCCGCGGCGGGGCGCCGCGCTGGAAGCGAGCTAGCGTGCCGGGCAGCCATTCGCATGGCTAATTAACCACGCGGATGGGATTAGTGTAGAATTATTATTATTTTGTCTTCCTCCAAACGTGAAAGAGAGACCATGTGATCATTATTTCTGATCAGTGTACTTGCCCACGGTACTGCATGTGATCGATTTCCTCATGAACATTATATGATATGGGAGTTCTAATTAAATGGCGAAATTAAGATGATCAAAAAGGAGTTTAAAAATCTAAGTATGCTACGGAGCAATGGAGGGGGTGGATGCTACGTTTTGGAAGGCTCGTGATGTTGTGTCTTGACCTGCGGTACAGATGGGCGTACCCCTCCATGCATCATGGTTATTATATATTGGAATCGTGGGTCTGCATTCCCGCCCCCCTTACATGCTCCACCGTACTGTACGTCATATTGCGTCAGCTAAGGCCTTACCTCAATCATATAAATGGAACAACTAATAGTATTATTCGAAAAAAATTAAAAATCAATGCACAATTAATCATTCTACGGTGGTGGCTAGCATTGTTCATTTCATGATTGGGGTCCTAATTAAAGATTAAATTAGTTCAGAAGTTGTTCTTCGCCATTGACTTTTCTTCACCACTGTCTATACTCGCGGTTGATTTCTTTGAGATATATATATATATATATATATATATATATATATATATATATATATATATATATATATACACACACTTTTGTCACTTGTATTAATTGCAGTTGAAATTCATGGCCCACATATGCGATGAGAAACGGTGAGTCAAAGCAAAAAACTTAACACGAGTAATTATCTTTTAAAACCCACTTCATAAATGAGCCGAAGTCTCGTTTGAACTAACAAAGTGCTCATTTTATATTTTTGAACTATTTAAATTATAAACACACATTCAGATTAAACATTACTTACAATACAATATTTTTTTTGGAAAATTTTTGACAACACTTGGCCCGGTCGGATTTTGTAGTTTTTTGGCTTATGTCTGTTAGAAATCGTCAGCATTGGAGAATGTGGTGATCAGTGATAAATTACATCCTTTTTGATTTGGTGGGTAGTACGCAGAGTTAATAGAAATCATCGATAATAATGCTGCAAGGTTTTCCTAAACAACGTTAGGAGTGGGATCTATGAGATACAGAATATACTGGGCAGTTTTTGGTCCTGTCCTATTTAATTATGCCAGATGAATCCAGATCTTCAAGCCCTATTTAATTATGGGCTGTTTGTTTTGATGTAAAACATTGTAAAATAACGTATTTGCATGACAAATGATACATGATTTTTTTTGATATTTTACGGTGTTTCACGTGAAACCAAACGATCTCTTAGTTTGTATTATAGCGTGTTTGGGAGTAATTTTTTTAAAAAAATATTTCTCTCTTTAAAATTATTCTACGTCAATTTTTAATTAAAATTTTAAAAATAATGTAAACACCTCGTTCCTCGTTTGGTAAAAATAACATAAATTTAAAAAAACGGAGGGAGAAGAGAGAAGAGAAGGAGACGAGGGAGGAGAGAGAGCGACAGAGGGGAGAGGAGGGGAAAGGAGGGAAGGAGCGGGATCGGGAGGAGGAGGTCTTCATGGCCAAGCAGGTGGAGTGGAGGTGGACAGAGGGAGCGGGGCTTTCGCGGCCAGGTGGAGTGGAGGCGGGGTAGAGTGGAGGCGGAGCGGAGCCGGGGGCCAGCAAGAGGCCTTCTTCGCTGCCAGGTGGAGTGGAGGCGGCGGGGTGGAGTGGAGGCATAGGCGTCACCATGAATTTCAAGAAGGTGACTTGGTTATGGTACGGGTCCGACCCGAACGACTCCCCTCGGGAGACGTTAGAAAGTTACAAGCTCGTAGTGATGGACCCTTCCCAATTCTACGGAAGATTGGCTCCAATGCTTATGTTGTGGACTTACCTCCCGAATATGGGATTAGTTCGACTTTTAATGTGGCAGACCTAGTGGCCTACAAGGAACCCACAGCGATTCCTAGTGACCCTTTCGAGCCTTCTCCTCCCATTGAGAGTGAGCCCACCCCTGTGCGTCCCACAGCCTCGAGAGTACCGCGCGAGCACATTGAGAGGATACTGGATGAGCAGGTGACCACTACACGGAGGAGGGTGTACCAGCGCTACCTTGTCCGCTGGCGGGACCGTCCACCTTCTGATGATTCCTGGATCAGCCGGGACGATCTCCAGCGCCTCGATCCAGATCTGCTGGAGCACTACCTCAGCAGTGTCCCCCCTTACTCGACGGAGTCGAGTTCCAGCCGCCCCGGGAGGGTTGGTGGGGACACCGGGTCCACTACTGGGTCCACTACTCGGAGCCGACGCCGCACTGCCCCGACACCGAGCTTATGGTTCGGAGATCCTTCCTGAAGACTCGGCCTACGTCGTATATTGCGTATTGAGTATATGTATTTGTGTGTATGTATACATGTATCCCTACATGTATTTTTTTCTTTCGTCTTATTAGGCTAGTCTAAGTCAAATAAACATGTGTGTTTTGTGTATTTTATTTGGTTAAAACCCCCAATTCAAAAGTTAGGTAAGTAAGCTTGTTTTATTAGGCTAAGGACATATGTGCTATTTATAAAGTTTGAAAGGTGTGGTTGCTATAGCCTCCCTCCTATATAAAGGGAGGCCAATGCTTGTTACGTGTGATATGAATGAATGAAAGAAGTGCTTTGATATTGTGCTATTCCCTTCCCTCTCTCTCATTTTGAGTTTGAGTGTCGCCCGGTGTGAGACCGTCCGGCGTGAGGTCGAGCTATGTGAGATAGCAGTTATCCGGCCCCGTCCTGTTCGCGTCCCGGAGTGACGTCGATCCATTCCCACGTCGCTGCCGCGTCATCTTTTAATTTAGAAATATTTTATCACGATAAAAATAGAAATGACTTAGAGTATGCAGCTATCTCATCTTCAACATTATTTTCTTCAATAAACTCAATTATTTGAGTCAAATCAAACTCATTTAACGGTAACAGATAGATACGGATTCAGAATGAGGTTTATCTATTTCCGTATCCGTTAAGAAACTGAATACATCTTTATTCGTATATGTTAATTTATCGAGAGAAAAAATGTTATATGTTTACTGTTCGTTAAGCTAACGAAACAGACAGTTATCGAGTTATCGATTACTACTGACATCCCTAAGTAGCACACCAGAGAGGGGAAGGATTTAGTGACATCAAGAGTAATGGATCTCGATCTAAAAGCAGAACAACCGTTGGAGTTCCAAGGAGATTATAGTTTCCATCTATTATTTATATCATATGAGTGTATGGTTATGATTTGTTTTCCTACAGTATCCAATATCAATTTGAGCTCAATTTGTAACCGACTGGCTTGAATGTCAATCTACTTTGGCCCAAACATAATTGAAGTTAGATGAACTTTAAATATTGAGTTTGACTTAGACACACACTTACCTGTGCTGCACATCTGGATGTGTAATGTTTTTAAATTTTTTTTATTTTTTAAATATTTTTAAAGTGGATCTCACGATATCTTAACTTGAAATATAAATCACGTCACCATCTAATTATATAAAAAGTTAAAAATAAAATAGGTTGATTTTTAAAAGAACGTGTCTAATATTATTCATTTAATTTGATTTTTTTGACATAATCTTATGACGACGTGATTTATATCTCAAATTAAAATATCTTGATACATATTTTAATTTTTTAAAAAAAAATAAAAACCATATAAATAATGACGCGGAGCGCACTCGGATGTCATGTGCAGTGAGCCTAAACTTCAACCGAACTAATAACAGTACCGAATTTGGCAAGCCCAACTTCAGTTGAGTTGGATGAGTACTCCTATGTTGGGCTACTACATTTTGATCCCTTGCATATATATATTTAATGTTGGCTGGCCGCCATCAGTGGTACCAAGTCCAATCCAAGTAGAGTGAGAATGACCTGGCGCAAATATTGCAAGCATCGCTGGAAGGGTACCGCACGCATTCATTGTGCTGACTTCACACGTAGTCTCAGCCATCCCGTATGCATACCAATATACTCATGCTGTAGTGAAGAAATAACTCACAGTCAAGAGTGGAAAAAATATCCACAAGAGTGAAAAATAATCTATAAAACTTTAAAAATTAATCCATACTTTTTTGTGAACTATTTTTTCACTCCTATCAATTATCTTTCATTAATTTACAATATTTTTCACTCCCACGGCAGTGAAGAGTGGTGAGTGCGGCCAGTGTATTGAATGCGTGCTTTGCTTATCTTTCTCGAGCAATCACTTGTGTATGTTGCGTGTCATCCTGTGCACGTTGTCTTGCGCAGGGTTTTTCGAACTGTTTTGGGACGGTCAATCGGCTGGGTTTTTCAAATCGTCTTGTCTCAATTACTGATCGAGACGACCGATCTATGAGATGAAATCGAGACGTGTTATATATTATTTTAATTTTTTTATAATAAATATATTTTATAAGTCGATTGATCGAAGATCTCACGTTTGAACGTGAGATCTCGGATTCGAAACACACGTTTGACTAGACCTGTCAACGGATTCGGATATTATCCGGATCCACTTCGAATTTATATTCGTTTTTTTGAATACGGATAATATCCGAATTCGAATCGGAGCGGATACGGATATTATAATATTCGCTTCGAAAAATATCCGTTCGTAATATTATATATCATATAATACATATTTTTAAATAATATATTATAAAATAAATAATATTGTAGAGAAAATTAGACATTTTATAGTTGTATTTTAATTTAGAATTTATTTTATATATTTTTGATATTTTATAGTTATATTATATATATTTTTAATATTTTATAATTATATTTATATACTTTTGAATTTGAATTATGAATTTGAATCGGATAATTCAAATTTTAAAACGGAGCAGATACGGATAGTCATATATTCGTTTCGTATCCGAATTCAAATCGGAGCAGATCAAAATCAGATAATTCGAATTTTAAAACGGAGCGGAAACGAATAGTCATATATTCACTTCGTATCCGCTCCATTTTTATAAAGTTTTTTTAATAAAAAATGTTTAAAACAATGACAACTGAAGACCTCTGTTAAAACAATCACGCACGTAACTAACGCAGGGTCTAGTCCAGGCATATCTTCATAACTCCATGCAAACGTGTCCTTGTATTCTTGAAGGACCAAAATAAGCGCCTCCTCTTCGGATGGCAGCAAGTTCTTACTAATGAGGACAAACCTAGGGTCTTCTCCAGTACCTAGATTTATTTCTTTGGTAGGCTCTTCTACTGAGGCTGATGGTTCATCAAATCTCCTCATGCCATTAGCAAAGGCATCAGCCTCGTCCTCATATTCTTTATCAGGTCTTCCACAGTGTCCTTGAAGGCCTGGCAATCCTGGATGACATGACCTATTGTCCGATGGTATAAACAGTAGCCATGCTGCAGCATAGTGCTTGTCATTTCATCACTTTCTGACACCGGGAGGTCCAGTAGCCCTTCACGGTGACACACGTGAAAAATCTCCAGGACTTTGTGACGAGGGAAGGATTATAATTTCTCTGGTTCCTCATCCTTAGATGAATCTGAACCTTCGTCCTCGAAAAGCATGAAGTCTACGTCCTACTGCGGTGGCGGGGAACGCGTGGCTTCATCCTATCATCTTTCCTCGTCGACATCCTGGAGGTCGAAGCCCCAGTGCCTGCCAAGGAAGTCGCAGAGAAAATGGAGCTTCTGAAGGTTCCCTGCTGCGAAGACTTGCTTGAAAGTCTGACCCCGGCCGCTAGCTGTTTGGTGCACCACGTCATACGTGGGACCCACCCCAACGTCATCAACAAACACCCTGGAGGACGCCAGCGTTGCCAGGTCCGCAAATAAATATCAAATATTATCCAAATATCCATCGAACTGACCAAAATCTTCACCGTTGGACTCTGATAGATGAACGGTTGATAGCAGACCTTTCAATCTATCACCGGAGGGTATCACTATTCCGCTCACCTCTCAGCTTGCATTTCCAGTTACAAATAACATAGCTGAGTATGAGGCTCTTCTGGCCGGACTGGAGGCTGCTCATCAATTTGGTGTTACCCAATTGAGGATTGTAGGTGATAGTCAGCTTATTCTTCGCCAAGTGCTCACCAAGTGTCGTACGCTCAATCCTAATGAGTTACAAATATTTTTGAGTTATATTATTCTATAACATATATATAATATAATTTTTTTATCTCGGTACACAACTGTATCAACCTGTCCCGTCCCAATTTTTTGTGAATTTTTATAAAATTTTTTAATGAAAAATGTTTAAAACAACGACGGAGGTGAGATTTGAACCGGAGACCTCCGTTAGATTAGAACGACCACACACATAACCAATTGAATTATAAATATTTTTGAGTTATATTATTCTATAATATATATATAATATAACTTTTTTATCTCAGTATGCAACGGTATCAACCCGTCCCAGTGAAAAATTGAGACGGACGGGACGGACGATCCATCAAACCTTGGTCATGCGATTCACATAGATGAGAGAACAAATTGATACTCAAAAAACAGTGTCGGAGAAATTGTGGTTGTTATAATGGTAAGGTTTTATTGGTAAACTCAAAGGCTCCGTGGGTTTTATTGCAAATGGTCGAGAGTTACTTGCCCCGTCCCGTGTTTTTTCTCTGGGTGTAAAAGTGTGGAAACGGTTTTGTTTCTTCACAAAACCGTGGCCGAGCATTTTATCCGGTAAAAAAAAAAGACGACGGCATCGTTTTTGGGAGAGATTGTGCGAATATTTTTTTGGAGAAAAATGAGAGGACGCAGGAGCATCCCTACTCAGGCGTGACTGCTGCATTTATTTTCTGATTTTTACGTCGAGCAGCGTCTTCTTCTCATTGACTTTTCCCTCTCACTCTCGGAATCTCTGATCTCGGTTGACGGGGTTATAGGGACCATTTTTTTAGAAAAATCTTGTACCACAATTTCTCACAGATTGACGAAGGAGTTCTTATTCTCGAGATTTTCGTCGAAGAGAAATTATTTTCGTGCGGATATACATCTCTGTAACCGTTCTATCTCGAGAGAAGATCGTGAATTTCGTCGCACTGGTATGACGTACGGAGACGATAACTTCTTTAAGGACAGCGACTAAGTGTTCTAAATTAATCTTTTTGTTCTTTATTTGTTGCACTGTCATATTTACTATTTCCTTTTAAATTTGGATCGGATCTTACCTATTATTATGGAACGACGTGTATATTATATTTGTACCTTTATATCTAACATATGTTCACGTGATTATTTATTTCATGATTATTATTATATTTACAACAAACAGGTCGAGAGATGTCTACACGCGCACCTTGCAAATGCGCGATGTCAGAATAGAATCACTGATCGTAAAACGCAGGAAACCGAGAGAGCTCCAACCCTCCAACCTTGACTTGAACCCAGGACGGGGCCATGTCTCTGCTGAGACGTGTGGTGTCCGCCACGTTACGTGGTATATATATATACACATGGGCACGCTCAAACAGAGTTATGAACAAGACGAGCGTGGTCATCCTCTCATTTCCTGGCTCTCTCGTTCTCCAATCTTTTGCCATAGGGTGGTCATCCCACGTAGACAGGAGCAACGGCATCACCCTTGCCCTTCCTTTCATCTTCAGAAATATAGATTAATAATCTGGGATGGAGTCAAACTACGTTGGGATTGTTCACGATACACAACACGATTCCACAACTGTAAAACGAGTACTCAGACATCGAGATGAAATAGTTTAACATACGGGAGCTTTCCTGTAATTTCCTTCATTGTCCCAAATGGGTGGAAGTACGGAGAGTATTACTTAAGTACGACTGACTTAAACTCGTAAACGATGCACACTCTAATTTTCATAGAACTATAATTAAGGTCGACAAATCGGTAGAATACAGTTCGTATCGCATATATCACATCGTACTAGTCAGATCGATATGTGATACGTAATTAGTACGTTACTTATGATATTTTAAATATTATATATTTTATTTTATAATAAAATTGACTTCATAAGTCAGTCGGTTGGAAACGCGAGGTCTCGCATTAGAATCATGTACGTGGTAAAATTTTCTTATTTTTTTATCAAGTTATTAAAAATTGAAGTCAAAAAATAATTTGAAAATATGACACTCCTCGAATTCAAACAGAAAACGTGACGCTTAAACTAGCTAATCAATTGAGCTAGGAAGTAATTTAAATAATTTTACTTTATAATATATATATCAAATATCTTTTTCCATCTTAATATGCAGTGATACTAATGCGTACAGTACCGGTAAACGATGGATATGGTCGATACAACCAGACTGACAAACCCTAACTATAAGAGCGGAAGATACCTAACCAACGGAAAAGAACGAGATTTCAGTACATGTAAATTTAGGTGATCAAAATGGATGATCATCTCTATAAATTATTTTTCCCAGTAATCCCAATTAAGAAAAACATAACCAATGTTGACAACATCAATCCTGGGGAGATTTAATTTGTTGATAAAATATTAACTATACAAAATCATTATATTTCATTATTTTAAATATAGACAAAATTATTTATATACCCCTAAAAATATTTTTATTATTATTATACTCTTATTTTTTATGAAATTTATTCAATAAACCCTTGAATTCTTCGAGATGGGCACATTGTGCCCCTACCATCACATACGTCTCTCGCAGTGCTTCGTCTCAAAAGATTTAACGGGAGTCAATGCAAATTACTAACCTACACCCTGGTTAACTCTCTCTCTCTCAACCTACCTACCTTTGGCTAAGCTTGCGTTTGATAACGCTCAAGCCTTGAATTATGAGAGGAAAATCAGCCGACATGAGTTGAGCATTTTCGAAGGCAGTTGAGTCTCCTCAACTTCTACTTTTAACATATTATTTCGAAGAGGAGAGAGACGGACTGCAAAAGTTGGCATACCGTTTTACCATCAAAAGTAGCTCGGCACGAGATTCTCTAGGCCATAATGGATTGTGAAATATTTTTACAGTTTTACCCTTCAACTCCCATGCTAATGAATTGTAAAAATAAGGAAAAAATATTATTGGAAATATAACTGTGAAGCCTATCCTACGTAAAAGTGGTGCTACAGTGTACATATTTAATGCACATTTTATATGTGAAATATGTACTCGCGCAGAACATGTCTCTATAATTAGATTATACAAATAATTCAAAATTCAATTGATTACTCAAAAGTAACCTCTCTCTCTCTCTCTCTCTCTCTCTCTCTCTCTCTCTCTCTCTCTCTCTCTCTCGCGAGCGACAGGGTCGTGGTGGGGGCTGTAGGGGGCGCAGAGGGGGGGGTTGTGGGGGCAACTACATAGGGTTGCCCGGAGGGCAAGGGGTGGGGCTGTTGATGGCATCGGCAAGAGGATCTTCTGTTGCTACTACTGCTATAGACGAGGCACTGCCCGACCTAGACCTCGAGGCTCATCGCAACAACAGGGAAGATATCGTCTCGCCCACAGCTCCTCCACCGTTCTCCGCACCATGTCAATTCTTGGCTTGCACCGCAACTAGCTACCTCTGCAGGGTGAAGTTTGCCTCCGCGGCGTCGTCGGTCAGGCATGAGGAGACCTATCCTTCCGCAATGTTAGAATAATCTCGTATTGGAAACGGGTTAAAATATTATGTGTTTATATTAGTGGAGTCATATCCACTCAACACCTAAGGTTCTGAGTTGGATGGCCCAATCTTATAAACTTTAATATGATATCAGAGGCCATGATTAATATCTGAGCCGCACATCTCGTGTTATGGTCCACGTGACAGAAGCTAAATCGGTCTGCACATGAGGGGGCATGTTAGAATAATCCCGTATTAGAAATGGGCTAAAATATAATGTGCTTATATTAGTGGAGTCCTCTTCACTCAACACCTTAACATTTTGAGTTGGATGACCCAATCCTATACACTTTAATACACAGTGGCAGGGGAAGAGGAAGCGCTTGGGGGGGGGGGGCTGTTGGACCGCTCGATCGTGAGGAAGGCGGTGGCATCGGAAATGAGTCCTAGTAGGGAGCTCACCAAGTTGAGCACCATGCTTGCTGGGGGCCCTCCAATATGTGCCAGATTATTCTACCCAGGCAGAAGGCAGCCACCAAGCCAGCGGGGAGTCATCAAGATTGGCTTCTAGCTAGACCTCTGTCCGGCCTAGAGGCGTCGTCACCGCCTACAACTAAGAAAACCACTAAAGGACGTGTCATGATCACAGTGCCACCCTCTCGGTACCCCTGGGCCATGCACAACATCCCTGCCCTCATAGACTTTGGTCCTATGTAGGGCCGATCAGAAGCACACTCCCTCGGTCCACAGAGAAGCGGCCAACTCATCCGTCCCTTCTCAGACAGATGGGTGCACCAGGCAATGATGGCCGACTCAGGGCAAGCACTCTGAGCTCACCCTAGGAGGCAACTAATAAGCCAAGGGTGACGCCTTGTGGGGGCCCCCTGATTGGCACCATGAGCGGCCTCTCCCTCAAGCACTTAATGCATGAGAGCTATTTCAAGAACTCGGACGCGACGCTCGGCTGGCCCCCGGGTACCCCCGGCTGCTCCTTCTCGGACTCTGTACTCGAGCCCCTATGCTTCTTCTCAGGATCTGTATTTTGTCATCTCCAGCTCCCCTATAATCAATTTTCTGTATATTGAAATAAATTCAAGTATAGCATCCGCAACAAGATTAAATGTGTGTTGAATAGATATCTAGTTATTTTTATATTCATCATTCAGATTTAGGTCAATGAGTTAAACTAGTTAGTCTTTTTTGTTAAGTGTCTTTGTATTGATAAAACAATATTTACATAAATAGGGCAATATCCATACATGCCTAGACTACTTGCCCAAAGCTAACAAAGAGGGGAGAAATCATGACCAGACAGTCTGTGGTAGCGGCGGAGCCAGGAGGGGGCAAGGGGGGGCAATTGCCCTCCCTTGACCTCCGTAAATTTTTTTTGAGATTTTTAAATTTGTCCCCTTATATTTTGAGATCATTACATTTCTACCCGGTGCCCTATATATGACCCACTTTTACATTGTACACGGACATCTTTCTACCAAGTTCACCACGTTATTTGCTGCAGTTGTTTACAGTACGATCAATTACATCAACGATCAAGATTAATTTTTGCAAGTTGAAAATCTGAAGTCTTCGCTGAGAAACCGTAAAAGAGAACAAATGTGGCACAACTAAAACTGTAAAAGGAACAGAGTACGTATTGCGCCTAAGAAACTCCTTGTTGGTTGTTTTCACGGTTGAGCAGAAAGGGGAAAAAAGGACGATTGTGGGGCTGTACATAGGGTCGATTTGCAGCAAGTCTTTCCGATTCGCACATCCAATCGGATCGACTCTCGACCTCACTCCACCCGAAACAACTTCTCTGTCAATGCGGTGAGTTTTCTCCCTTGCTCGGTTCTCTTGTTATCTATTTGATGACTTTTTCTAGAATCATATGACTTTATTATAGGATTTTATTAAAACATTTGTTTGAGAGCTTTGATTTTATCTTTCTGTTTAATTCTTGCTTGGTGTATTCTCAATCACGGGCATTTTACATATCTCAAATTAATCCTCAATAGTTTAACCTGGTTCTTCCCCTCAATTATTCATGTTTGTGATTTTTTATTTCGATAATATAATATAGAGCTAGCTCTCGCTCGTCGGAAGCCTTGTCCCTAATTTTGAAGCTGAAGTAATTTTTGACAAGGAGTTTATCACGGTAAATGAGTGGTCCGAGTGGATCTGATATTTCTTTTATCTCTGAAGTTTTTTGGGAACAACTTTTTATCTTGAGTCATTCTATATTTTTTATGATTTTTATATATGCAACATTTAATTTATTCACCGGTAATAATGTAACGTTTTCAGAATACGAAGATTCACCGTGGACAACTCACTTGTAAAATACCTTTTATTTGAATGAAAATGAATAATTTTTATTATATTAATTTTATTTTATCCCCTCTTTCGAATATTCTTGGCTCCGCCACTAGTCTATGGACTATATGACTTCCTCTTATTGAATCTCAATGGTCACACGGCTGTGGACTATGAAAAATTACTACCACTCCTACCATGGAGCGGTACTCTATATAATCCTTCCTGCAACACTTGGTTAAGATGTTAGAGGCTTAGAGTGTGAAAAAGCAGGAATAAGGTCAAGTGACTTAATCTCTCACCCAATTTCCACGTTTCTAGAAACTGCAGTTACCCTTGCCCATACAAAATAACAAGAAATGGGACGCATATGGATAGATGCAATGAAAGTATTCATGATCAGTTGCAGTCTTAGGTTGAAAGAGTGGAGATCCTACTAAAGCCATCAACTTTGCTATTGAACATTTTAACTATCTCTCTTTCTCTGCATGTTAAATATTTTCTTGTTGGTTTGCCTTCTGTACAACACCTCACGTTATCAAGTATGTTCATCAAAAGATGAGTGGCCGAAGTCTCATGGTCATCGAAGGCCCTTGTGCAACGTTCCTTCCATAACCACCATATAGAGATACCAAATGCTACTTCCGCCAATCATTCCAGGCAATGCAAGAGAAGCCTTTTAAGAAACTAATGGACATATTGAAGATTTCATCTATCTTAGTACCCCAATCAATACTCATTAATTGAGGACTATTGCATTCACAATAACGTGAGGGGTTCTCCTGTAAAAATGGTCAAATGACGAGAAACAAGAAAACTACGCATGAATGACCTACTGGCCTGTTGATGCTTGATTGTCACTCTTTGACCAAACCCTATTGATGCTTAATTGTCACTATATTTGACCAAGTGATCCTATACTATTTTTTGGCAGTATTTATGGGAACTACAACTCATCGCGAATCCGGCCGTAAGTCATAGCTGGGATCTTCCCACATGCATTGGCATGGAATGCGCTAAAGAAGACGGCTCATGAAATTTAATCATTACACTTACGTGAAACCCGAATCCGATGCATGCAGCTTCCTCTATGACTGTATCCACCCCTTTAGCCGTCGTTTCAGCTAGCTAGCAGCTAATTAGTAGATTGTTTGAGAAAAACCCTTGCAAATAAGAAGAAAAAAGCAAGTGTACTGAGTTACCCGGATGCGGTGCCCAAGAACAAGCATGTATGCAAGCAAGAAGCTAAGCATACATTGGCTTGTTGTTAATGTGATGACCCTCCATCTTTGCCAATCCCACAACGGGTCTTTTTACCATGACTCTAGGTCTAGGGGAAGCTTCATCCTTGTCGCCACCTTCCCCGCCGCCGCAGCTTCTTCCGGCCAGCTCGCTTCCGTAGCCCCTACGTACTCCCCCACCATCATCTATTAACACTGAAGCGTCCGCAACACGCAGTCCCATTGGACCCACTGTTTCCGCCTTGAAACCCTGGATAGTCACGATCTCCACTCGCAAGTGTGCATAGCATGAAACGTAATGAGTCTGATGGTCATCGCACACGAAACCCCTCGACTCAATTAACCGGAATTGTACAAGTTGTAATATGTATAACTGCATGCTCACTTATTGGACCAAAATCACAAGGGGTTATGTCCACATGGTGCATGCATGAAGATGGCATTGGATCACGAGCTGCGGCATCTCGACCTCTCCTCACATCCACGCAATGCTGCTCCTATAAATACCCCCCAATATTCGTCTGGCTGTCAGTCCAAACCACAGCTCACTACCTCTTCTATCCATCATGGCGAGCTCCAAGATGGCGGTTGCCGCGCTCTTCCTTCTGCTGAGTGTGAGCCTGTCCTCCGCCTCCAGGGCGCTGAGCGAGTACGCCAGCGCTGAAGGCAGTGGCGGCGGCGGGGGACGAGGGAAGGGTTATGGGGGTGGGTCGGGGTCCGGAAGTGGGTCTGGTTCTGGGTCTGGGTCTGGGAGTGCTTACGCTTACAGCGGGCCATACTACGGTTCGCCGTACAGTAGAGGTGCATATGGATCCGGTCAGGGTGGCGGTGGAGGGGGTGGCAAGGGTAGCAGTGGAGGTTCGGGCAGTGCATCCGGAAACGCCTCCAGGGCGCTGAGCGAGTACGCCAGCGCTGAAGGCAGTGGCGGCGGCGGGGGAGGAGGAAAGGGTTCTGATGGTGGGTCGGGGTCCGGACGTGGGTCTGGTTCTGGGTCTGGGAGTGCTTACGCTTACGGCGGGCCATACTATGGTTCGCCGTACAGTGGAGGTGCATATGGATCCGGTCAGGGTGGCGGTGGAGGGGGTGGCAAGGGTAGCGGTGGAGGTTCGGGCAGTGGATCCGGAAGTGGTTCCGGATCCGGAACCGGGTCGTATGATGGACCTTACGGTGGAGGTTACGCCAGTGGGCAAGGAAGCGGAGGTGGAGGAGGTCGTGGGTCATCTAACTCAACCTCCGGCTCTGGCCCAGGTGCTCCTCCTGCAGACCCTCTGCTTCGCTGACCAGGAGAAGACGGAGGCCACCATCGTGGAGCTCCTGGTCGGCCTCAACTACGTGTGTAGGTTCGAGAAGGAGGTGGTGGGGAGCCCGCGGCGGGGCGCCGCGCTGGAAGCGAGCTAGCGTGCCGGGCAGCCATTCGCATGGCTAATTAACCACGCGGATGGGATTAGTGTAGAATTATTATTATTTTGTCTTCCTCCAAACGTGAAAGAGAGACCATGTGATCATTATTTCTGATCAGTGTACTTGCCCACGGTACTGCATGTGATCGATTTCCTCATGAACATTATATGATATGGGAGTTCTAATTAAATGGCGAAATTAAGATGATCAAAAAGGAGTTTAAAAATCTAAGTATGCTACGGAGCAATGGAGGGGGTGGATGCTACGTTTTGGAAGGCTCGTGATGTTGTGTCTTGACCTGCGGTACAGATGGGCGTACCCCTCCATGCATCATGGTTATTATATATTGGAATCGTGGGTCTGCATTCCCGCCCCCCTTACATGCTCCACCGTACTGTACGTCATATTGCGTCAGCTAAGGCCTTACCTCAATCATATAAATGGAACAACTAATAGTATTATTCGAAAAAAATTAAAAATCAATGCACAATTAATCATTCTACGGTGGTGGCTAGCATTGTTCATTTCATGATTGGGGTCCTAATTAAAGATTAAATTAGTTCAGAAGTGGTTCTTCGCCATTGACTTTTCTTCACCACTGTCTATACTCGCGGTTGATTTCTTTGAGATATATATATATATATATACTTTTGTCACTTGTATTAATTGCAGTTGAAATTCATGGCCCACATATGCGATGAGAAACGGTGAGTCAAAGCAAAAAACTTAACACGAGTAATTATCTTTTAAAACCCACTTCATAAATGAGCCGAAGTCTCGTTTGAACTAACAAAGTGCTCATTTTATATTTTTGAACTATTTAAATTATAAACACACATTCAGATTAAACATTACTTACAATACAATATTTTTTTTGGAAAATTTTTGACAACACTTGGCCCGGTCGGATTTTGTAATTTTTTGGCTTATGTCTGTTAGAAATCGTCAGCATTGGAGAATGTGGTGATCAGTGATAAATTACATCCTTTTTGATTTGGTGGGTAGTACGCAGAGTTAATAGAAATCATCGATAATAATGCTGCAAGGTTTTCCTAAACAACGTTAGGAGTGGGATCTATGAGATACAGAATATACTGGGCAGTTTTTGGTCCTGTCCTATTTAATTATGTCAGATGAATCCAGATCTTCAAGCCCTATTTAATTATGGGCTGTTTGTTTTGATGTAAAACATTGTAAAATAACGTATTTGCATGACAAATGATACCTGATTTTTTTTGATATTTTACGGTGTTTCACGTGAAACCAAACGATCTCTTAGTCTGTATTATAGGGTGTTTGGGAGTAATTTTTTTTAAAAAATATTTTCCTCTTTAAAATTATTCTACGTCAATTTTTAATTAAAATTTTAAAAATAGTGTAAACACCTCGTTCCTCGTTTGGTAAAAATAACATAAATTTAAAAAAAACGGAGGGAGAAGAGAGAAGAGAAGGAGACTGAGGGAGGAGAGAGAGAGAGAGCGACGGAGGGGAAAGGAGGGAAGGAGCGGGATCGGGAGGAGGAGGTCTTCATGGCCAAGCAGGTGGAGTGGAGGTGGACAGAGGGAGCGGGGCTTTCGCGGCCAGGTGGAGTGGAGGCGGGGTAGAGTGGAGGCGGAGCGGAGCCGGGGGCCAGCAAGAGGCCTTCTTCGCTGCCAGGTGGAGTGGAGGCGGCGGGGTGGAGTGGAGGCATAGGCGTCACCATGAATTTCAAGAAGGTGACTTGGTTATGGTACGGGTCCGACCCGAACGACTCCCCTCGGGAGACGTTAGAAAGTTACAAGCTCGTAGTGATGGACCCTTCCCAATTCTACGGAAGATTGGCTCCAATGCTTATGTTGTGGACTTACCTCCCGAATATGGGATTAGTTCGACTTTTAATGTGGCAGACCTAGTGGCCTACAAGGAACCCACAGCGATTCCTAGTGACCCTTTCGAGCCTTCTCCTCCCATTGAGAGTGAGCCCACCCCTGTGCGTCCCACAGCCTCGAGAGTACCGCGCGAGCACATTGAGAGGATACTGGATGAGCAGGTGACCACTACACGGAGGAGGGTGTACCAGCGCTACCTTGTCCGCTGGCGGGACCGTCCACCTTCTGATGATTCCTGGATCAGCCGGGACGATCTCCAGCGCCTCGATCCAGATCTGCTGGAGCACTACCTCAGCAGTGTCCCCCCTTACTCGACGGAGTCGAGTTCCAGCCGCCCCGGGAGGGTTGGTGGGGACACCGGGTCCACTACTGGGTCCACTACTCGGAGCCGACGCCGCACTGCCCCGACACCGAGCTTATGGTTCGGAGATCCTTCCTGAAGACTCGGCCTACGTCGTATATTGCGTATTGAGTATATGTATTTGTGTGTATGTATACATGTATCCCTACATGTATTTTTTTCTTTCGTCTTATTAGGCTAGTCTAAGTCAAATAAACATGTGTGTTTTGTGTATTTTATTTGGTTAAAACCCCCAATTCAAAAGTTAGGTAAGTAAGCTTGTTTTATTAGGCTAAGGACATATGTGCTATTTATAAAATTTGAAAGGTGTGGTTGCTATAGCCTCCCTCCTATATAAAGGGAGCCCAATGCTTGTTACGTGTGATATGAATGAATGAAAGAAGTGCTTTGATATTGTGCTATTCCCTTCCCTCTCTCTCATTTTGAGTTTGAGTGTCGCCCGGTGTGAGACCGTCCGGCGTGAGGCCGAGCTATGTGAGATAGCAGTTATCCGGCCCCGTCCTGTTCGCGTCCCGGAGTGACGTCGATCCATTCCCACGTCGCTGCCGCGTCATCTTTTAATTTAGAAATATTTTATCACGATAAAAATAGAAATGACTTAGAGTATGCATCTATCTCATCTTCAACATTATTTTCTTCAATAAACTCAATTATTTGAGTCAAATCAAACTCATTTAACGGTAACAGATAGATACAGATTCAGAATGAGGTTTATCTATTTCCGTATCCGTTAAGAAACTGAATAGTTTAACCTGGTTCTTGCTTTGATTTTATCTTTCTATTTAATTCTTGCTTGGTGTATTCTCAATCACGGGCATTTTACATATCTCAAATTAATCCTCAATAGTTTAACCTGGTTCTTCCCCTCAATTATTCATGTTTGTGATTTTTTATTTCGATAATATAATATAGAGCTAGCTCTCGCTCGTCGGAAGCCTTGTCCCTAATTTTGAAGCTGAAGTAATTTTTGACAAGGAGTTTATCACGGTAAATGAGTGGTCCGAGTGGATCTGATATTTCTTTTATCTCTGAAGTTTTTTGGGAACAACTTTTTATCTTGAGTCATTCTATATTTTTTTATGATTTTTATATATACAACATTTAATTTATTCATCGGTAATAATGTAACGTTTTCATAATACGAAGATTCACTGTGGACAACTCACTTGTAAAATACCTTTTATTTAAATGAAAATGAATAATTTTTATTATATTAATTTTATTTTATCTCCTCTTTCAAATATTCTCGACTCCGCCACTAGTATGTGGACTATATGACTTCCTCTTATTGAATCTCATGGTCACACGGCTGTGGACTATGAAAAATTACTACTACTCCTACCATGGAGCAGTAGTCTATATAATCCTTCCTGCAACACTTGGTTAAGATGTTAGAGGCTTAGATAGAGTGTGAAAAAGCAGGAATAAGGTCAAGTGACTTAATCTCTCACCCAATTTCCACGTTGAAAGAGTGGAGATCCTACTAAAGCCATCAACTTTGCAATTGATGTTGAACATTTTAAATATCTCTCTTTCTCTGCATGTTAAATATTTTCTTGATGGTTTGCCTTCTGTACAACACCTCACGTTATCAAGTATGTTCATCAAAAGACGAGTGGCCGAAGTCTCATGGTCATCGAAGGCCCTTGTGCAACGTTCCTTCCATAACCACCATATAGAGATAGCAAATGCTATATTCCGCCAATCATTCCAGGCAATGCAAGCGAAGCCTTTTGTTGAATGGGTTTGCCCATTGGGCCGACCGGCCCATTCGTACCGGAGGCGCGCACGCGGGCGCAGGTTCCACGCGGCACCCTCCGCAGCGCCTCCTCCTCTCTCTGTCCCGTCTCGTTCCTACCTCCCCCAGATATTTTCCCATGGGTGTTTAACCTGTATAAAAAGGGGCACAGCCGCAGCAGAATGAAGGGGCAGTGAAAAGAAAAAAAAGGGAAGGCAGAGTGCAGTGGCTCTGTGCTGCCACGGGAGTGAAAAAGGGCGCAGGGTAGTGGCTGTGTGCAACCGTAGGCAAAATTGAGAAACCTTGTGTGCGTGTGCCGACGGAAGAGATAAACGGGAACGGGAAGAAGAATAGAGCCGCAGCTCTCTCAGCTCTCACACGATGTGAGGAAAGCAGTGAACAAACTCACGGAGACATGTCACCTCTAACTTAGGACTTGGAGTGTGACCTTTGAAAGTGACTATGGTTGTTAATTATTGTCTCTGTGAGTACTGCTGTGTGAAAGGTATGCCCTTATATACCTAACATCATGTGATTATTTTTATTTATTATATTTCGGGGTCACCCAACACTAGTATCAGAGTCAGATTTACTCTTCTCTATGTTTATTTCTTGTCGGGTTAGTCCCGTATAATTTATTTCATGTCGAAATGCTACCAGTTTATTTTTTAATTATTTCGGGTTTGTCTCGGATGTGTCTGATTAATTCCAACTAATTTTATTTCGTGTTCAAATGCTGCCCGTTAATTTTTGTAATTATTCTGGATGTGCCAGATATGTCGAATTAGTTCCGACTAATTTTATTTCATGCCGAAATGTCGCCCGTTAATTTTTGTAATTATTCTGGGTGTGTCGGATATGTCGGATTAATTCCGACTAATTTTATTTCATGTCGAAATGTTTCCCGTTAATTTTTTTAATTATTCTGGGTGTGCCGGATATGTCGGATTAATACCGACTAATTTCATTTCATCCTGAGATGCTGCCTGTTAATTTTTGTAATTATTCTGGGTGTGTCGGATATGTCAGATTAGTTCCGATTAATTTTATTTTAAGCCCCATACTGCTTGTTTAATTTTTTAATTATTGTAGATTTATTCTAGACATATCGGATTAGTTCTGATTAATTTTATTTTAAGCCGCATGATGGCCGCTTAATTTTTAATTGTTCTGGATTTGTTCTAGACATGTTTAATTAATTCCGCATAATTTTATTTCAATCCAGATGCAGCCTGCTTAATTTCTTTATTTATTCTAGCTTGGTCCTAGATATGTCAGCATCATTCTATTTGCAGTTCATTATACTCATTTGGCTATTTATTTGTTGTAAAGGACTGTATTAGATGGCGGCCCCGTCTTTTCCTCCTCACTATGACGATGTGCTCACTTATCACTCCGAGGAGTCGTCCCCGGAGCGTGACTCTCTCCCTTCTTTCCCTCTTGTGAGAGCTTTGGCACCACTACGGGCGATGCTTGGCATACCCGCAGGTCTTTTGGTGTAGCCCCCACAGACGGAAAGAGAGATAGAGCCACTATCGTCATCGTTCGGAGAAAATGACGTTGAGCCGAGTGCTTCTGTGCGCGCTCCTGTAGAGGAGCTGCCCCCTCGACAACGTCTCCTTACTGCCAGAGAGTATCGGCAGAGCTTTCTCATTGCTCTTCGGGGACCGTCCCTGGAGACTGCATCGAGCACGACCGCTGCACTACCTGCACGTGTACAGTGGAGGAGTAGAGAGGGTGGACGTGCAAATGGCGCGAGAGTGGTCGCTCAGCACCGGGCGAGCCCTCTCCCTTTACCGGCGAGAGAACGAGCACCTAGACCACCTACCGCCGCGACTTCTGCCAGAGTAGGGAGAGTTGTAGGAAATAGCTGGCAGGCCGCTGCCCAGTTACCAGCTAGACAGGTTCCCTCGCGTCCACAGACGCCACAGCAGCTTCCGGAGCTGGCTCAGGCCGAGTGGGAGCCTTGGCCTCCTAGTCAGCGTGGGTCGCCATCGGTTGAGCCTCCGGAAGTACCACATCCACCACAGTTTATTCTTACTATCCTTTTATGACTCCGGATGGGGAGCTGGTAATACTTCCTAGTATGTACAGCTACTGTGAGTTATTTTTATATATGCCTTATGTATAGTTCCTTTTTCCGCAGTATACTTTTGTTCCACATTTTGCGCGTGTATCTGTACACGCTTGCAGCGGATTGTATACATATTACACTGACATGTTTAAAATAGTGTTTTTAGTCTATTTTTGTAACATGTTAACTGCAGCTTTATTTCCTCGTGTTAATGCAAATTTGTTTTGCATATATAGTACTGTTTTTAGTTTATGCAAATTAGTTTTGCATATGTGATATTGTTTTTATATTATGCAAATTTGTTTTACATTAATATGTGCAGATTTGTTTTGCATATAAAATATGCGAATTTGCTTTTGCATATCTGATATAAATTATGGATTTGCTCAAAGTCACTCTAAGGTTATTAAATGATCTTATGTGAGTGGGAGATGACTATAGTAGTCTGACTCTACTTTCGATTTCACCATATAAGAAAGTTTAATATAATTAGTTTGGACTTATGTTAGCAAATTGAGACGATGTGTAAATTGATGTCGCTTACTTTCTCTATTTATGTAGTGGTTGGTAACTATGGCCGCCAAGCACGTTATTCCGGATCTCACTAGGGGTGAAAAATTAAACGGCACAAACTATGATATGTGGCATCGTAAGATCCAATATCTGTTAGATGAGCAAGAGTTGCTCAACCATCTTACTATTACCATGTTACCGCCCGAAGAGGGCAACACCGCCCAACATCACCAAGACCAAGAAACTTATAAAACTTGGTTTAAGAGAGATCGCAGTGTGCACTTCACTATGCTTAGCGCGATGGAGGACGATCTCATTGGCGAGTTTGAGGGTTTTGGTACTGCCAAGGAAATGTGGGATCAGTTGAGATTTACCTTTGAGGGGATGTCTGTGACACGGTTGAGGGCTCTTGTTTTGAAATTTGAAACCTACCGGAAGGACTCGCGTCACACGATGACTGAGCACCTGAGGGTTATGGCTCATATGATTCATGATTTGAAGGCGGCGAGACATGATCTCACAGACGAGCAACAGGTGTAGGCCGTGACCAGATCTCTCCCTGACTCGTGGTTTCAGATGAAACAAATTCTGACATATAACGAGAATATCAAAGCACTACAAGAAAATAGACCTTCAAGGGCATTTCAAAATTGCCCCAAAAAATGGAGATAAATGCCCTAAAAATCTTTAGGGGCAATTTGATTAATTTTAGGGGCAATTTAAAATGTGCCTCTATTACCTCGGTCCCTAAAGATTTTTGGGGCACTTTTTGAAAAGCACACCTAATTTTGTCATTAGAGACACTAAAAAATTACCTCTAAATATTCTAACAGGGGCAATTTTGATGATCAAATGCCTCTAATAAGCATGTTTTAAGAGCAATTCCTCCTTCAAACTATCCCAAATAACCTATTTTAAAGATGGTCGTATAAAAACACATTTAAATAATCACTTAGAATAACGTGTTTAAAGGGCATTTTCTTCCCCAAACTGTCCCAAATGACTAATCTGTAAGAGCTCCAATTTCTAAATATTGTATCGAAATAACCATCCTAAAATATAAAAATTAGAGTCAACATTCCTAACATGCAATCAGTACATAGATCATATTCTTCGTAATTCATTGACATGCACAAACACCTACCATTATTCACCACACATGCATATATAAACTATCCACCATTTAACAGAAGCATAAATAAGACATCATAGTCATTGATAAAAAAAATCTCTTCATAGAGCTATATTATAAAATCAAATCACGAAAATATCCCAATTACAAAAGACATAACATCCATGACTTATAAATACAACTCAAACTATGGAACCTTAATTTTTCACTATGCAACTAAAATATACAAACTCAACTCTTCAAAACAGATTTCCCCTTGGTGCTCTTTAGGTACAAACATTTTCTTGCTAATGGACTAGTAAGGGAAGTCAATTGATTGGATGGTTTGGCATGCCGCCATGGCAGTTGCATTCCTCTCTACCATACTCTTGGTCAGCTTCTCTTCCACCTCTTCTCTATCAGTTTTATTCTCCCTTCTGCACCTTGGATTTCACATGCCTTGCGGGCTTGATGATGTTACCCACCTAAAAGAAGAAACACAATTGGCACAATGGTGCCAATGAATAATTCAGAACTAATAGATAATTCAGAACGAAGATGAATACAAAATATATGTAAAAAACTAAAATGAATAGAAAATAGGGTATCCATTTGAACATGTATACCTCATATCTATGTCTGTGTCATTCATCCACGTACTTTACATTTCCATATATAAAATAGAGAAAATAGAACAATAATTAATTATCTAATGAAAGGACAAAAACATATAACATCTTTGCATACATAGTCGAAAAAGCAAATTTGTATGCAAGATTTTCATCTACATAGTAGACACATCATGCCAGACCAAACTGGTGGCTGAAGTAGGCATCCAAAGAAACAAAAGCAACAAGATGAAGCCAAGTGCAATATAGGCATGAAAATTCTGCCTAAGAAGTTTCAATGTGGAGTCTCTAATTTATTGTGGATATACAATATGTATGCTTAGAGGCACATATATATATAAACACCAAACATGTGCGTGAAATGACCTATGAGCCATAAGGTAATTCTTACATCAACAAAGCAATCAACTTTCATCTCATACCTCAACAGCACCAAAGGAATATCCATACATCTCGTTGATCCATCCAGATGAATAAATATCTCAGGTAAAATTTGTTGCATAATGAGCTCAATCCACCCTAACCTCTTCTGTCTTATGTAACCATAGCAAAGCAAATTTCCTAAGATCATCTATGTGCATAATTATGACACCGCCAACCTTGTCACAAGCTTCAGGATATCGTGTATGAAGTCTTGCAAGTTCATTATCACAGCCAATAAGGTATAAGACAAGGAAAGAAAAGTTTGAGAGTTTGTGGAAGGTTATGAACAAAAGTTTGCGATTGATTCACTGGTCTTACTCATAAGGAGTTGAAACTGGACCCCCACGCTCTGCTTCGAATTCCCATGGAGTAATGGGACCTCTTAAAATCATGTCCGCGTCCAGAATAAAGATGAATTCAGCACCAATCTCTACATGGTTTAGCCAGTGCAAAACAGCAGCTAGCTTATTGATTGCAGGGTACCTATTATATCCAAAAGAATTCACAGTTAGTGCAGTTATTTTCAAGGAATGAAAGAACCAAATCTGTTTAACTGTTTTCTTAGCTGCAAAATAAAAGCAGCATCGCTTATTAATTAATTGAAAAATGTTTTCCAGCCAAAGTATAAGAAATTAGTACAATTCATAATCCCATGGGAGAGGCAGCAAAGGTATTTTAAGGTCATTTCACTAATACAAACAAAAACAAAGTAATATACTAATATGTGCATGAGAAACTTCTGTGAAACACCTCCCCCATTAATATGAGCTCTAATAGACATGTAGGATGCAGCCACTTAAAATGAATATAGAATCCTGGAAGCTAAGAGTCCAATCCTAGCAATGATGATCAAGCCTGTGTTTTTTCAAGGCTCACAGGCAATCCATTAAAAGGACACAACCACAATGATATACTCTTTTTTAGTAAATTCATAATGATATTGTGCAAGTATGTGACACCATCCCTTCCATGTTTCTACCCTTTGCATTGCCCATCTCCTGATTGTCTCAGTGTTACAAATAGACAATCCTGCAGTTTATGGCTTTATGCTTAATACACGATGCCTATTTGAAGACATCTGTAAAGATATATGAGGCTCAGTTTGATGTTTGTAAGAACAAAGTGAAATGGTACCACAACCTTGACAAACATATTTACACTGGGTCATACATGTCATAATTAGCATCAATAAGAACTACAAAATCTGTGAATGCTCATAGACAATGCATCCTTAATGTCCATCTAAATGAATAATTAGCATAAAAAATTCAATCTTAGCTTGGATACTACAGAAAAGGCAGTTGTAACTGTATGCACTGTATCAAATGAAGACTTTCAAGTTGAAAATGTTTCATTAGTTGCCTTCTAGACCTACCAGGGCTACCCACCAAAAGAAATATTTCACTGTATCCACAAAATAATGATGAAAATGAATCATAAATACTCCTATACATAACAAAACATTAGAAGCACGCTTTGGAATGTGGCAGATACTTGAGCAATATGCAAATCGCTTTCCACAAAGGAAAACCAAAAACTTGATAAAATATGTCCAGAAATGATGAAGAAAAATGAGTGAAACAATTACCAATCTATTGTTAGTGGATGTCGACTCATGGATGGAACATAATGTGTAGGTGCCAGATCATGACCCTTATAATGTTTTAAATCTTCATCAGTACAACTAAGAAGCCGGGTGATCTCTCCAGGTTGACCACTCAAATGAAAACTATGCATGATCCCTACAGTTTGCCAGTCAAAATATGGTGAACATTCAGTTGAAAAAACAGTATGGATCTTCGGATATGCCTTTCTGGTTTCCTCCAAAGTCTGTTGTTATTCCTTCTCATCATTGCCCCTAATCTTGTCACCCTTATTTAGATATTTTGGTTTAGTAAGCTCTGCAAAACGTTTGCCTTTTAAGAAGCTCAAATACTTCGACCACTTTGGCTTAGGGCAATTCCTTGATGCATGATGCAATAAGAGGCCTTCATTTAAAGTGTCTATGCATTCAATGCTCAGGAATAGTCCCCGCCTTTTGTCTGGATCAGTTTCCATCAGCTGTACCTGTAAAAAAGACTTTGAAACAGTAAGCAGATTACCTGTAAAGTGTAAACTTTCAGGAATGCATGAAAAGTAATGAATGCAAATAACTGTATAAACTCATCACAAGGAAAATCGCTTCCCTCTCATCTCTCTCACTCCTCACCGTCTGTCTCTTTCACTGCCCCTATACCCTATCCTTCTCTTGAGATCCAACCATGAAAGCATGACAGAGTCACATAGACCTTTAAATATACGGTAAATGCTTCAGAATTTGTACCTCTCTAGGATACGGAGGAGCAGGGAAAAGACGGTTGCACTCATAAACAATGCCGTCTTCATGATGCTCCAACTTGCTGAAAGACCAATTTCCAACCTTAAATGGCAAACCATAGTGCATAAGTATTGGTTCAACACCCTCTCGCGGAATGTAACCTGGGTAAATCATCAAGTCACCATAGTGCATAAGTATAGATGACAAGCAGATTTAGTCAAGACACTATAACATAAAGACCAGTATATAGGGGGAAAAGGCTCATGCCTATAAGATATCATGATAATCATAAAGATTTCAAAAGAAATCTTGCTTCAAAAGTTGTAATGATTTAAAACAAGCCTGCATATCATTGTAACTGCTATGGAGATTGTCATCCCCAAGGAAAATGTATAGTTTCAAGTCTGTTAATATCAGTTAAAAGGGTACTCTATTTTCCTTTCATAAAATGTGCTACCATCCACCCTCCAAACAAAGGTGTCTACATGACCTGTCTATTGGTAAGTAAACATGCCAAAATTGTCCATTAGGATGGGTAGATGGGAGCAAGATGATCCACTGCAGCTAGACATGTTGGTGACTAAATAATAAGTGTGCCATATGCTTTATTCATATCAGTTTATCACGACATACCAAGTTTTAAAAAGAAAAAACATTTTCATACCCATAATATGTAGCAACAGGCTTTCCTTTTTCAGCTCCAAGCTCCCATGGGATAATAGGGCCCCGAATGATCATATCTGCATCTAAAATTACTACCCAATCAGTGTTCACTGCGTCTTTACCGTATTTAAGCCAATTGACTATCCCAGCTGGCTTATTTATAGCTGGATACCTGGAGAACATGTTAAAGTATTATTATGACAGCAGAATGGGTAGACCCCAAAGTAAAGGATTCATGAGAAACTACAAGCAACAACATTCTTATTGAGGATACAATAGAAAATGTTGTATGACATGAATAATAGAGAAAGAAACAGCATAAAGAATGCTTTTATTGCATGAAAGATAATTGTCAGATATCAACAGCATTCTTTACAGAAGATGAAATAGAAAATGTAGTATGATATGAATAATAGAGAAAGAAACAGCATAAAGAATGTTTAAGTGTAGGGGGGAGAGACTGCTTAGAAAGGAAAGAGATGGCATTGGGGTCCGCTCCTGCGAGGGGAGGGAAGGGGAATTTTTCTCTCATCGGGTGGAAGAGATAGAGGAAGAGATGGTGGATGCCTGTGTAGGAAGGGAAGAGATGGCATTAGGGTCTGCCCCTGGGAGGGGAGGGGAGGGGAATTTTTCATCTCATGCTTTTCACTCAACCATTGGAGAAGGATTTTCCCCATCCAATAATCTATAGTTAACACCGGCGAGTTACATACACATACTGAACAGCAGTAAGATTTGATTGTTGAGAAATTGCGTATAGAAAAAAAATGTTTTGATTTCTGACTCCAAATGCTTCTTGGAAAATACATTTACAACTCTGATAAACTATAAGCTGTGACCTTAGAAATCTAATCCATCATTTAACTTGGGATCAGATAAGGTTACCAGAAACAGGATTCCCATTGGCAGAGCATAGGCAAGATAAAGAAATGATGCCTTTCTCAAAAAAAAAAAGCATAATGAGACTATCCTTCCAGCTTGATAAAAATAAAAATGGCATCAACCACTATAGAGTTAAAACTATGTAAATGGAACCTACTTCCACGTGACAAAGGAAGACAATCAAATCCTGTCGAATTTGCATGTGGTTGGGTGGAGCAGAATTCCCTGCTTTCCCTCAATGTTATGTGGTATGTTAGACAGACTTGGTGTAAGTATATGGTAAATAATGCACGAAGTAGATGATCCATTGACCGGATGGCCACAAAAGTTCCATTAAGTAATGCATGTGTTTACCATACGAAATCATGGAATTCATTAGGCAATGAGCTTCATAAGGTAAACGTATTTGTCTCAAGACCATCCTTACGTGCTCCACATGGAAAGTTAAGTTTGTCGTAGGACCAGGAGAGAGCAATACATTGGACGCCAAGAATTAGTTCATGATCCAGAACTAGCACAGTTAAAATTTTAAAAGGTTGGTCAAACTCATAGCAGCAGAATCGAAAGAAAATGTCCAGCTAATCCTAGGTCACTTTCCTTTGGATGTCAATCCCCACCCAGAACCAGATATTGATCAATTGACTGAGAGACAAGGTGTAATCAAAAGAGTACTCTGGCCAGGTGTTTACACCACCAACGAGTTTCATGTAGGCGAAAAGGACCTAATCTTGTCCTTCATTATAGACTATCCATATGGTTTCAAAAATTCAGTCACTTGTTTCGTTCATCTCTTTGCTTTCCATTTCTCAAAGAAGGTTGTGATTGAATTCTAAACTTCCACAAGTACTAACAAATTCCAACAAAAGGAAAAACAAGCACGGGTAAAAATAGCCATTTGGATCCAAGAAAAACAAAATTAAATCGAATCTCGACAGAAAAAACATGAAGAATCCAACTAAGGGACCAACCCCAAGAAAAACATTCATTTTGAAGAGGAAAATCACTTGTATACTTTGTAACACACCCATTTTTTCACGATCAAATCAATTAAGGGACCAACCCCAAGAAATGGAATCTTGTTGCCTGTGGATATCAACTTTGGTTGAGTGCCTAAGGATGCTTTCCTCTTTTACAAGCTATCTGGTGTGGGGGTGACGACGAGCAACCTTGTGGCGTAGCAGCAGAGCAAGAGCGCAACGGCGGTGGTCGGGGAACGTCGCCCGACGTCGATTGCGGCTAGGCCCTGCGGAGTTGGGCAACTATACGTAGCGGACCTGCTGGCGGCTCCTGCGGCTACTGAGGAATAGTGAGGGGGGAGAAGTGGGCGGGAGAGAAGGGGGGCAGGGAGGCGATGAGGCAGAGGGGTAGAAGATGATGTACACCGGAGGCCGTGAGTAGGCGGAGAGGTGGAGGGAGAAGATGAGGAAGAGTTCCGCGACAGGAGGGGCCCAGGGAGGTGAGAGGAGAGGTGGAGTGGTGGAGAAGAAGGTGGATTGATGAGGGAGTCCGCGACCGAGAAGGAGGGAGGGGAGGTTACGATTGAGCGGGAGCTCGAATGTGACGCGCGCAGGCGAAATTCTTTGGGGACATTTTTAATGGATTAGTATTTTTGTATAATTATTTTGAGGCAATTTCAAAATGCCTCTGTATAAAGTTTTAAGTAAAGAATAAAATTAAAATATTTTAGAGATAATATTAAAAATAAAATACCTCTAATTATGATTATATTAAGGTAGTTTTAATAAATACCTCTAAATAAATTGCCCTTATATCCAATCTCACTCAATACTTTCTAGATGATTATATTGGACACACGTTGGCAGCATATGTAAAATTAAAATTAGATGTTTACCTCTTCATCCAATCTCACTCAATACTTTTTAGATGAGCAAACATTTTCACTAGCCAGCAATACACATAGGGTCACGAATTAGAAATGGAAGAATTAAATCTAAAAAGTTAGACACAACCACTTCAAAAATACAGGACAAGCTTGATCCTCTCAGCTATCAATGGGACTCAATCAGAGATCACATTCTGGGGCACATTTTACAAATAGAGTGACATACATAACATTCGTAGTTTTCAAGAGGGGGCAAGGAGATTGCTTATCCAACAGTAAAATCCAAGAAAATACAAACCTTAGTTTTTGTCTTGCATCACATATTTCAGCTGCTACACCCTAAGTGAGAGGTGACCAGCTAGTTGACCGCCAAGGAAGGCAGTGGCATTCTGCCTCAAGTACTTCGTCAAACTTTCCAAATCATTCTTTGATGGCCATGGTCGATTTGTCAACTTGCACACATTAAATTACCCATTAAATTGCCCATTGTATGTTCTATGGCAACCAAAAAGCAAGTGACTTCAGAATAAAAATACAAAAGAGAGAGCAAATCAGACTACAATTAAAATTTGGATGGGGATAATGATAATAGAAAATGACACACTTTTTAAAAATCCCAAGACAGTAATTAGATAAGAAATGTTCAACTTTACCAGGCCTTCCCATACATTCTCAACCTTGGACCTGAGGGCTACTATCTAATTCAAATATGACACTAGAAACCAAGGCATGGCTACGGTTGGTACTTATATTTCTAGATCTAATTTCATCAATGTGATTCACTGCAGAATCAGGTCGTTCTACTAATGCAACATGCAAATGATCATATTTAGTTACTAAGTAAATTTAGTGCATATTTACAGAATTCAGAAACTTAGCCATTTTAATAGAAAAAATGTTGCAATAAATTATTATCCTATAGATGATCTGTGATGGCTGTTGAATAACTATTATTTTTTATGTTCCTTCTATCCAATTCAGAAAAGTATTCTATGTAGTTTTAATATAAACATATTTCAAATGTATGTTCATGTGTGTATAGATAATAAATGTGTGTATAGCATTTTATATTACAACTTGTTAAGAAAAATAGTTGTGCCAGGTTAACTCTTGTCCTTAAATACATAAGAAACAAAAGTTCATCACATGATTTGGTTAGTCTTGATCATAAAGTTTTTCCCCCAATATGCATCAGATAGTTACATCTACCTCTTTATAGCTCGGAACAGATATTCCAATAATTGACATTTCTCATATTGTCCAATTATGTTTTCCCATAAAACATGAGAAAAAGAAATGAAGAATGAGGCTCTTGCAATGTGACATAAAGGGATAAATCATTTCTCATATACCAATCCTTACTGACAAGAAAATGACACAGAAAAATAGTACCTTGTTCAACCAATTGTTCATCCACCATTTTTCCAATAAGGTAAAAAAAAGGTCAAAAATGAGAAATCCAAAATCCAAAAAAGATAGAAAACTAAACTAATATAATAAACCTTGTTGACATGTTCATATTGATGGTTGCCTAGACCAAACGAGCATAAGTTAGTTGTTGTAGTCAAGCACCCTTTTCCTACGGTAAGGAAGTACAGATAGATTTGATTAAAAGCAGAAACTTTCTTCATAACGTATCAAAACAAAGATATCTCTGTGACTGGATCATTCATCAACAGAAAATTTCTTGGAAAACCTAAATAGATAAATGAAAATCTATACTTGAAATCTATTAAGAAAATCAAAATTGAAGTCTCCGGACTCCGGAGTAATCTTTGTGTTAACACAAAAATCATTGACTTGAAACAAAAGCAAACCAAATCGAGGACAACTACTATTAATTAAAGACAATAGGTCGCGACTTCTGATGTCACGTCCCGAGCGCGGAAGATTACTCGGATGTGTGATGCGTCTATATAGATCGTGTTATTAGAGCGATAAGAATTTTAACATACATAATTTCGGAGTGCGCAAATGTCTAATAAAACTAATAAATTCCAATAGTCCAAGTGATGTTTATTTGATTAACCAAAGGAAATAAAGAGAGTCCATGACAAATTTCAAATAAAAAAAAGACGATACTAGGCTAAGTGCCTTAACATGACATACTAGAAATACAAGGTAGGACTCAAATAAATTCAAAGACACGACCAGCTAATGATAGATGGTTGGCGTTCTAGCACTCTTCACTCGCCCTCAAACCCATTCTTGTCGCTATTCGATTCACCTGAAAATGTTAGGAAGCAACTGGATGAGCGAATCGCTCAGTAGGAATTACATCTCAAATTCGAGCAGTCTTTACGTGAATTACAACTTGCATATATTATCAGTATGGCTATGCATTACATACGTACAAAAGAGTCAGATATACAGGTAATTCTATACATGATGAACAATAAGAGATCAAGAATTGTATAAAGAGAGTATAACAAGATTTCAAGTATTTGACCAGCAGTATTTCAAGAATTTACAGATGTAAATGCCACTTTGGGCAAGCATGGATTCGTGTATAAGTATGAACGCAAGTATGAGAATGAACTCATGTACAAGTATATCTCAGGTACGAGCAAGTAAAAACTCAATTCAAGCAAGTAATGTCAAGTACGTATAAGTAGAATTGGCTATTATCATGTAAGTATTTTACCCTTTCTCGGGTCACAAGTCAAGTGTCGCCCGTTCCGGGCCACGCAAGTCAAGTAAGTAAGGAGAGAGAGAGTAGGGGTGGAGTGTCTCAAGTCAAGCAAGTACTCCGGTGCAATGCTAAACAGCGTGGTCAATAAACTCTCATGGACACAAGTACCTTCGGGTGCTCCTCCCAGGACCAGACCGGGCCCTATATGCACAGCATTTCATATATTACCTTTGACATCCATTCTCATTTATAGCCAATATGGAATTTCAAGAATTTAGAAACGTAGTATTTCAGACGAGATTAACTAGTCATTTGGTTATGGAGGATTCTAGAGGTGGCCCCTACAGGCTCAAGAGGTGGCTCCCGTCGTGTAGCACTTTGCGCCGTACGGCCTCAAGAGGTGGCTCCCACAACGTAGCACTTTGCCCTACATGGCACTTAACTCCTACACTCTCAAATGGTAGTTTAAGAGATTCAAGATTTAACCATGTAGGATATACACAAGTAGATTTTTTTCATGGAACGGAATTTCAAGAACTCATCATATGCAGGAGTATGGATTAGGGTTGTGTTTGCACTATTTTCGAGACAGATCAAGATCAGAAGTTGTAATTACTGAGTTGGCATCTGAGGGTTTGCTAATCCTTCAAATTTTTAATTTTTTTAAAATATATATATATCAAATTGGCACCCCTTTACCCAGTCTTCAATTAATTGCAGACTTGAGGGCCGTTTTCAATTCAGTAATTGAAGACTTGAGTGCCGTCTTCAATTCTGAAATTGAATATTTAAAGGTTGTCTTCAATTCTGAAATTGAAGACTTAAGGGCCGTCTTCAATTCAGTAATTGAAGACTTGAGGGCCGTCTTCAATTCTGAAATTGAAGACTTAAGGGCCGTCTTCAATTCAGTGATTTTCACCTGGCAGATACATTTTGTGACTCAAAGCACCGTTCATTTCGAAAAAAATTCTCGAAATTCGAAAGTAAGGATATGAATACTTAGTATAATTCCTCGGGAGTCCAGAAACATGTTCGGATATAATCACTGAGTTTTGGTTTCACAGATATGAATTTTCTAATGTTATAACTTTAATTCCTCAAGAAACGGAATTGACGCCCCTGTGAGCAGTCTTCAATTAATTGAAGACTTGAGGGCCGTCTTCAATTCTGAAATTGAAGACTTAAGGGCCATCTTCAATTCTGAAATTGAAGACTTAAGGGCCGTCTTCAATTCAGTAATTGAAGACTTGAGGGCCGTCTTCAATTCTGAAATTGAAGACTTAAGGGCCGTCTTCAATTCAGTGATTTTCACCTGGCAGATACGTTTTGTGACTCAAATCACTGTTCATTTCGAAAAAGTTTCTCCGAATCAGAATCCAAAGACATGGTCAGATGGAGAAAAATCTTAGGGTCACAGAAGTATATTCTATCAAAATTTTCAAGGTCCAGTTTATTAGTTATAGATTTTTGAATGCGTTGATTTACTGATTTCTGGAAATTCCAGAAAACGGAATTGACGACATGGTGCAAGTCTTCAATTAATTGACGCCCTCGCGGGCAGTCTTCAATTTGGAAATTGGCGCCCTGGTCAGGGGCGCCAATTATAGTGAGGTGTCCACTATTCATCAGTGTGAAAAAGCTCCGAATCAGGAAGTAATGACACGAATATGTTGAGAAAAATGTCAGGATTCCAGAAACATGTTCATGCAAAAATTTCGTGCTTTAGTTTGATAGTTATGGATTATTGAATGTGTTGAATTACCAAGTACTGAAATCTCAAAAATCGAATTGACGACACTGGGGGTGTCTTCATTTAAATGACGACTGTGTGAACAGTCTTCAATTTTGAAAATGACGCCCTGGTCAGGGGCGCCATTTACCAGAGGGCTGGGACGTATTATGTTAACAGAGACTATATATTAAGATTTAAAACATGGTTATTAATACTATAAAACTAGTGTGATAAAATATGCTTAAAAACTCATGAAAATCATGCTAACAAACTAAGTTCAAAATCATAAAGATCTTGGTAATATGTGACAGGCTATTAAAATAACATGGTATATACATGATTTATAGCATGGTTGACGAGCTATTAAAATAACATGGTATATACATGATTTATAGCATGGTTGACGAGTTAAACGGACTCTAAGCATGCATCATTTAACTTATTTAGCTACTAGTTAGGCAAGGATTTGAGAACACCTACCTTTTGACGTGTGATACGAGGTTCAAAGCTGCAACAGGATTGCAGCAGGATGTAGCCTCGGGAGGAAGACGCTTCTGCAGCACAGCAGTAGCCTCTGACAGTGCTACGGATGTGATTAGTTATAGGGAATCATAAGGCATTAGTTAATGCCTTGTGTGTCATGCTGAGTGGGCATTATTTTTTGCCAGCTCGAATGGGTTGCTCCTGTCTCAATTTTTCTAGAATCATGTGTTTAAATGACGCCCTTGTAAAGGGTCGTTCATTTATTATTGGTGACACTATTCACGTAAATGACGTCTTGCATGAGGGCGTCATTTATTTGGGTGACATTATTCATAAGACCCCATTCACGTGTTAGCATTCGGGATGTTCATATATATATTAATATTTAAATAGGATGTCCTATTGAAAATGGCGCCTCATGCCATGTCTTCAATTTTGAAATTGACGTCTATGTGAAGGGTCTTCAATTTGGTAAGTGGAAAGTGTGGATTCCACTTATGTACAACCCATGGCCCCTTGCGTTTAAAGTTGTCTTGTACTTTTATAGAATAACCCTCCCATGGTTTGTTTCTTGATACAAGACCTCCCAAGTAAGATTCTTTACCCATGTGCATAAAGTTGGATTGCACATTTGTATGCTAGTCCTCCAATAGTTTAGTTCTTTAAACAAAACCTAGAATTCTATTAAGAATAGTAGATTACGTATGCATAAAGTGATGATTTGTAATTTTATATACTAGTCCCCTTAAGGTTTGGATTTTTACACAAAGCCCTCAATATTCTTTATGTTATAAGGTAGGGTTGTGTATTTCATAAGTTAAGATTTACATGTTATACTTCAAATATTTTTATCTTTAAAAATTGATGGAATTTGTTTGTGAAATTTAAGGGGTGAGACCCTTACATTTTTCTCTATTTTTACATATAATTATTTTTGAAAAATTCTTTTTAAATAAAACATGACACTATTCACGTCACTATTCACGTTTAGGAAATAACGACTTAACATATGTCGTTATTTTGAACGGAGATTTTTCTATTCACTCTACACTAACTAAAATTGTCTATATACCCTTTCTCACTTTCTAAATTATGTTTATCCTTTAACACTTCATCTATATACCCTTATTTTTTCAAAATAATGATATAATGTAAAAGTTGAAATATGAAATTTTTTAAATTATGAAAATATGAATTTGCATCTTGTAAAAGTGATGTTTATCATTTAAAACACTATCTATATAACCTATTTCCTATTTCTTTGGAATAATATAATATTAATTTCCTAAGTGATTGAAAAATATAAATTGGCATTTCCTAAAATATAATTTGGCATCTTCTAAAGCATCTATTGGTAATTAAATATTTTAAATGGTTAATCCAATAGAATTAGAATATGAGTTCAATAATTAAATATATATATATATATATAAATTTTTTTTGTATATTTCTATTTTAAAATTCTTAAGTGTTACACCCTCCCCTACTTAAAAGAATTTGGTCCCCAAATTCAACTGTATAAGGATATTGTGGAAAGTATAAAATTCTTACAGTTTAGAATAATTCTGGGTATCTTCTTTTCATAGATTCTTCGGCCTCCCAAGTTGCTTCTTGTTCCGCGCATCGATTCCATTGGATTTTCACCATAGGGATCGGCTTGCTCCTTAGAACTCGGACTTCGCGATCGAGGATCCGCATCGGCCTTTGCTCATAAGTAAGATCTCTTTGAATCACCAAATCAGCATGGTCGATGACGTGAGAAGGGTCGTGCACATATTTCTTTAGCATAGATATATGAAATACATCGTGCACTTTCGAGAGTTGAGGAGGTAAAGCAATACGATAGGCCACCTCGCCCACTCTTTCCAATACTTCGAATGGACCGATAAACCTCGGTGTAAGCTTGCCCTTAACACCGAATCTTCTAATACCTCGGCCAGGAGATACCTTGAGAAATATATGGTCACAAACTTGGAACTCCAAATCTCTCCTTCTATTATCAGCATATGATTTTTGCGTGCATTGAGCTACCTTGAGTCTCTCTCTAATAAGGTATATCTTCTCAGTCGAATCTCTAACCATATCTGGGTCTAGAATTTATCTTTCACCGACTTCTTCCCAGCATATTGGAGAACGACAACTCCTGCCATAAAGCGTCTCGAAAGGTGCCATTTGAATACTAGCTTGATAGTTGTTATTATAGGTAAATTCAGCTAGGGATAAGTGGTCGTGCCAGCTTCTGCCGAAATCTATAATACATACCCTTAACATATCTTCAATAACATGATTTGTCCTTTCAGCCTGACCATCTGTCTGGGGATGGAAAGCAGTGTTGTAGTTGAGTTTTGTCCCTAGAGAGTGATGTAGACTCTTCCAGAAATGAGAGGTGAAGCGCGGGTCTCGGTCAGATACGATCGAGACGGGAACTCCATGCAATCTAACCATCTCCTTGATATACAGGGCAGCAAGTACGTCGACTGACCATCGGCTTTTAATGGGTAAGAAAAGGGCCGATTTAGTTAGCCGGTCGATAATTACCCAAATTCCATCATATGTACCCCTAGACTTGGGCAAACCCATGATAAAGTCCATGCCAATGTCTTCCCACTTTCACTTGGGAATATCCAGCGGATGTAACTTTCCGGCGGGTTTGTGATGTTCCGCCTTCACTTGTTGGCATGTGAGGCAACGAGACACAAAGTCTGTTACCTCCCTTTTCATGTTAGGCCACCAGAAAGTTCTTTTCAAGTCTTGGTACATCTTAGTGACCCCAGGGTGGATTGTGTACCTCGATCTATGAACTTCTTCAAGAATCTTCTTCTTCAATTCGGGACAGTCGGGCACACATGTCCGTTCATGAAATAGCAATCTGTCATCAGGTACCAGCTTGAAATCTAGTCTCTCGTCCAGCTTGCTCTTTATCTCTACTAGCGAGGGATCCTCTTCTTGTAGCTTCTTGATTTTAGGTAGCAAATCTGGATGTAGGCTCATATGAGATAGAATAATACACATGTTCTTCTCATCTGTGCTGATATCAAGCTCAGAGAATTTCTCCAGCAGCTTCCATTCTTGTATCATGCAGTTGGCCAATATTGTTCTTGGCTTTCGACTAAGGGCATCAGCTACGGAATTACCCTTACCAGGATGGTACTGTATAGTGAAGTCGAAATCCTTGAGATACTCGAGCCAACGCCTTTGCCGCATGTTCAGCTCCTTTTGGGAGAATAAGTACTTGAGACTTTTATGATCGGAGTACACAGTGAATTATTCTCCGTAGAGATAGTGTCTCTAGATCTTCAGAGTGAATACTACCGCGGCCAGTTCTAAGTCGTGAACCGGATATTTCTCTTCATGTTTCTTTAATTGTCGGGAAGAGTATGCAATGACTCTTCCATTCTACATCAATACACATTCGAGGCCAATACCCGAAGTATCGGTATATACCTCGTATTTTTCTCCTTCAATTGATAATGATAAGACTGGAGCAGTGGTCAAGAGATCCTTCAAAGCTTGAAAACTCTTTTCACAGTCTTCATTCCACTCATAAGGCACTTCCTTGCGGGTTAACCTGGTCAGAGGAACGGCAATCTTGGAGAAGTCCTTTATAAAACATCGGTAGTAACCAGCTAGACCCAAGAAGCTCCAAATTTTCGTTGCATTTGTGGGTCGTTCCCAGTTCTTCACGGCTTCGACCTTTGATGGGTCAACAACAATTCCATTCTTTGAAATAATATGGCCTAAGAAGGATACTTCCTTGATCCAGAACTCGCATTTGCTGAATTTGGCATATAGCTTGTTTTCCCTTAATATCTATAGTGCCTTCTTGAGATGTTTGTCATGATCATCTTTGGTCTTGGAATAGATCAGAATATCATCAATAAAGACCACAATGAATTGGTATAAATAGGGCCTGAATATGCTGTTCATTAACTGCATAAAAGATGCGGGGGCATTTGTTAGTCCGAAAGGCATAACAGTAAATTCGTAATGCCCATACCTACTTCGGAATGCAGTTGTATGAATATCTTCTTCTTTGATCTTCAATTGGTGGTAACCAGAACGAAGATCAATCTTGGAGAAATATGAAGCTCCTGATAACTGATCGAACAGCTCGTCAATCCTCAACAGCGGGTATTTGTTCTTGATTGTAAGGTTATTTAGTTGCCGATAATCGATGCATAGTCTCATCGATCCATCCTTCTTTTTGACGAACAGCACGTGTGCTCCCCAAGGGGAAGTACTCGGCCTGATGAAACCCTTTTTCAATAACTCCATTAGTTGTTCCTTTAGTTCCTTCAGCTCAGTAGGGGACATTCTGTATGGTGCCCTAGAAACAGGACCAGCACCAGGGACAAGGTCGATTGTGAACGACACTTCCCTTTCCGGGGGTAAGCCGGTTAAATCTTCTGGAAAAATATTGAGAAAATCCCGAATTACACGGATGTCTTCAAGTATAACCTTCTCGACTTCCGTGGCAGTCACGAATGCTATGAAAGCCATGCATCCCTTATTCATAAGTTTACTAGCTCGGAGTGCTGATATAAGAAGTGATTTACTCCGAGGGCTATTGTAAACTAGCTCTGGGAAATCCACGAAAGTTACCTTGCCATGTCGGCAATCTACAGTTGCTTGGTATGTGGATAGCCAGTCGGCACCTAGTATGACGTCATAACCCTTCATATCTAGGCATATCAGGTCAGCAGGTAAATTGCTTCCCTTAATCATCACTTCACAGTTTGGATAGTGATAAGTGATATCAGACTCATTCCCAAGAGGTGTAGATATGACCAAATCTAACAGTTCATGTTTCTTAGAAAATGAAGCAGCAAAGTTCTTGGAAACGAATGAATGAGTTGCTCCGGTATCGAATAAAACTTGAGCAGTTTTTGAACAAATAGTGAGAGTACCTTCCACAATTCTGCCTTCAGTGAGTTCCGTCTCTCGGAGAGCTTGCAGACGGCCTTGTTTCTTTACTGGACGCTTCTCATCTTTGGTGTCTTGCTCCTTCATCAGTGGGCAGTCTGGGATTCGATGCTCACGGCTCCCACATCGAAGACAAGCTCCTAACTTCCTCCAGCATTCCTCGGTCTTATGGCCAGCTTTATCACAATACTTGCAAATCTCCTTTGAGGGTGTGGAGGTGGAGAATGACCTGTCATTCTTCTGGAATTTCTTTGCCTTGGAGGGCTCCCCTCCCATGAAGAATCGCTTCTTGTTGAAGGATTGTTTGAATTTTCCCGGGCTTGCGATGGGTTCCTTCTTGTCTCTTCCTCGGATTCTCTCGGATAATTCGGTGGCGTCTTCCAGCAGTTGAGCACGTCAAACCATCTCCGAATAGACTTGGATGTCCATCGGGGCAAGTTGTGTGATATAATGGGGCCGAAGTCCATTAAGGAATCTTCTCGCCTTCATCTTTTCCGTACACACCAAGTGGGGTGCATACCTAGATAATCTAGAAAACTAGGCCTCATACTCGGCCACTTTCAAGTCCCGTTGTTTTAGAACGGCAAATTCCGTGGCCTTCTTTTCCTGGATATGATCGGAGAAGTACTTGTTGTTGAAATGCTCTGTGAATTCATCCCATGTGACATGGTATTCTGGCAGTGTTGCTTCTATGGATTCCCACCAGCATCGAGCGTCCCGCTCTAGTTGGAATACGGCCAGTAAAACCTTATCTTCGTCCGAGCATTGCATCACACGGAAGATTCGTTCCATCTCCTTCAGCCAATTCTCGGCATCCTCAGGGTCGGATGAACCCATGAACCTCGGTGGGTTCATGTTACGAAAACATCTGTGGAGATCACCCGGTCCTTGGTTTGCTCCGCCTTGGGCCACTTGCTGTAGTGCCTGTGTGAGGCCCTGCACGGTGCGCTGCATCTCGCGCCATTGTGCTCTTTCCGCAGTCATGATCCTACAAAAGAGTTAAGTATGATAAAGATCGAGTTTACTTGGAAGGTCAAAAGACATTATAAAACTTAACCCATGGCTCTATCCATCTCACCGGGTAAGGTATCTCTATCCTTGGACTCAGGTTTTACCTATCCTTAGACTGAAGTTTTTTTAACTTAGATTTCAATTTCAAACCTTTTATTTCTTCTAGTTCCCTAGGTTTGAAAACCTAGGCTCTGATACCACGAAGACTGTCACGTCCCGAGCGCGGAAGATTACTCGGACGAATGACGCGTCTATATAGATCGTGTCATTAGAGCGATAAGAATTTTAACATACATAATTTTGGAGTGCGCAAATGTCTAATAAAACTAATAAATTCCAATAGTCCAAGTGATGTTTATTTGATTAACCAAAGGAAATAAAGAGAGTTCATGACAAATTTCAAATAAAAAAAGATGATACTAGGCTAAGTGCCTTAACATGACATATTAGAAATACAAGGTAGGACTCAAATAAATTTAAAGACACGACCAGCTAATGATAGATGGTTGGCGTTCTAGCACTCTTCACTCGCCCTCAAATCTATTCTTGTCGCTATCCGATTCACCTGAAAATGTTAGGAAGCAACTGGATGAGCGAATCGCTCAGTAAGAATTACATCTCAAATTCGAGCAGTCTTTACGTGAATTACAACTTGCATATATTATCAATATGGCTATGCATTACGTACGTACAAAAGAGTCAGATATACATGTAATTCTATACATGATGAACAATAAGAGATCAAGAATTGTATAAAGAGAGTATAACAAGATTTCAAGTATTTGACCAGCAGTATTTCAAGAATTTACAGATGTAAATGCCACTTTGGGCAAGCATGGATTCGTGTATAAGTATGAACGCAAGTATGAGAATGAACTCATGTACAAGTATATCTCAGGTACGAGCAAGTAAAAACTCAATTCAAGCAAGTAATGTCAAGTACGTATAAGTAGAATTGGCTAGTATCATGTAAGTATTTTGCCCTTTCTCGGGCCACAAGTCAAGTGTCGCCCGTTCCGGGCCACGCAAGTCAAGTAAGTAAGGAGAGAGAGAGTAGGGGTGGAGTGTCTCAAGTCAAGCAAGTACTCCGGTGTAATGCTAAATACCGTGGTCAATAAACTCCCATGGGCACAAGTACCTTCGGGTGCTCCTCCCAGGACCAGACCGGGCCCTATATGCACAGCATTTCATGTATTACCTTTGACATCCATTCTCATTTATAGCCAATATGGAATTTCAAGAATTTAGAAACGTAGTATTTCAGACGAGATTAACTAGTCATTTGGTTATGGAGGATTCTAGAGGTGGCCCCTACAGGCTCAAGAGGTGGCTCCCGTCGTGTAGCACTTTACGCCGTACGGCCTCAAGAGGTGGCTCCCACAACGTAGCACTTTGCCCTGCATGGCACTTAACTCCTACACTCTCAAATGGTAGTTTAAGAGATTCAAGATTTAACCATGTAGGATATACACAAGTAGATTTTTTTCATGGAAGGGAATTTCAAGAACTCATCATATGCAGGAGTATGGATTAGGGTTGTGTTTGCACTATTTTCGAGACAGATCAAGATCAGAAGTTATAATTACTGAGTTGGCATCTGAGGGTTTGCTAATCCTTTAATTTTTTTAATTTTTTTAAAATATATATATATATATCAAATTGGCGCCCCTTTACCCAATCTTCAATTAATTGAAGACTTGAGGGCCGTTTTCAATTCAGTAATTGAAGACTTGAGTGTCGTCTTCAATTCTGAAATTGAAGATTTAAGGGCTGTCTTCAATTCTGAAATTGAAGACTTAAGGGCCGTCTTCAATTCAGTAATTGAAGACTTGAGGGCTGTCTTCAATTAAGTGATTTTCACCTGGCAGATACGTTTTGTGACTCAAAGCACCGTTCATTTCGAAAAAGTTTCTCGAAATTTGAAAGTAAGGACATGAATACTTAGTATAATTCCTTGGGAGTCCAGAAACATGTTCGGATATAATCACTGAGTTTTGGTTTCACAGATATGAATTTTCTAATGTTATAACTTTAATTCCTCAAGAAACGGAATTGACGCCCTTATGAGCAGTCTTCAATTAATTGAAGACTTGAGGGCCGTCTTCAATTCTGAAATTGAAGATTTAAGGGCCATCTTCAATTCTGAAATTGAAGACTTAAGGGCCGTCTTCAATTCAGTAATTAAAGACTTGAGGGCCGTCTTCAATTCAGTGATTTTCACCTGGCAGATACATTTTGTGACTCAAATCACTGTTCATTTCGAAAAAGTTTCTCCGAATCAGAATCCAAAGACATGGTCAGATGGAGAAAAATCTCAGGGTCACAGAAGTATATTCTATCAAAATTTTCAAGGTCCAGTTTATTAGTTATAGATTTTTGAATGCGTTGATTTATTGATTTCTGAAAATTCCAGAAAATGGAATTGACGACATGGTGCAAGTCTTCAATTAATTGACGCCCTCGCGGGTAGTCTTCAATTTGGAAATTGGCGCCCTGGTCAGGGGCGCCAATTATAGTGAGGTGTCCACTATTCATCAGTGTGAAAAAGCTCCGAATCAGGAAGTAATGACACGAATATGTTGAGAAAAATGTCAGGATTCCAGAAACATGTTCATGCAAAAATTTTGTGCTTTAGTTTGATAGTTATGGATTATTGAATGTGTTGAATTATCAATTACTGAAATTCTCAAAAATCGAATTGACGACACTAGGGGTGTCTTCATTTAAATGACGACTGTGTGAACAGTCTTCAATTTTGAAAATGGCGCCCTGGTTAGGGGCGCCATTTACCAGAGGGCTGAGACGTATTATGTTAACAGAGACTATATATTAAGATTTAAAACATGGTTATTAATACTATAAAACTAGTGTGATAAAATATGCTTAAAAACTCATGAAAATCATGCTAACAAACTAAGTTCAAAATCATAAAGATCTTGGTAATATGTGACAGGCTATTAAAATAACATGGTATATACATGATTTATAGCATGGTTGACGAGCTATTAAAATAACATGGTATATACATGATTTATAGCATGGTTGACGAGTTAAACAGACTCTAAGCATGCATCATTTAACCTATTTAGCTACTAGTTAGGCAAGGATTTGAGAACACCTACCTTTTGACGTGTGATACGAGGTTCAGAGCTGCAACATGATCGCAGCAGGATGTAGCCTCGGGAGGAAGACGCTTCTGCAGCACAGCAGTAGCCTCTGACAGTGCTACGGATGTGATTAGTTATAGGGAATCATAAGGCATTAGTTAATGCCTTATGGGTCATGCTGAGTGGGTATTATTTTTTGCCAGCTCGAATGGGTTGCTCGTGTCTCAATTTTTCTAGAATCATGTGTTTAAATGGTCGTTCATTTATTATTGGTGACACTATTCACGTAAATGATGCCTTGCATGAGGGCGTCATTTGTTTGGGTGACATTATTCATGAGACCCCATTCACGTGTTTGCATTCGGGATGTTCATATATATATATATTAATATTTAAATGGGATGTTGTAATATACCAGACCTTTCGGATCCTTCTTCGTGGGTCCCGGATCTGGTTTTCGGAGTGTTCAGCTCCGTTGTGTCCGAAATTTTGTTTCGGACATCTTTTGTGTTCGGATCGGAGCGATCCGGAGTCGTTTCGGAGGCCCGGAGGCATTCCGCGACTTTTCTGTGCGTGTTTTCCGATTTCCGGTGTGTGTTTCGGCTTTTTCTTTGGAAGCTCGCTGCGGGTGGACCGGGTCGTTCACCTGGGCACGAGTGGTACCGTTGCGATCGGTGCGTTTCGAGGATTCCGGAAACATATTTTTTCTATTTTTCGATATTTTTCCGAAAAATAGGATTTTCTATATATTCCCATTTCTTTTCTTTTTCCCTTTCTCTTTCTTCTTCTTCTTCTTCCTCCTTCCTTCCCCAACCGTGGCCGCTCTCTCTCTCTCCCTCTCTCCCGTTCGAGCGCGGCGACCTCCGTTCCGGCTGCAGACGGCGGCGGTGCGACGCAACAAGGACGTGGGTGACGTCGAGACGATCGTGCGGGCGTGCGGCAAGCGTAGGGAGGGGGGGTTTCTAAAAGCGTTCTTCGCGATTCGTGGATGATCCGGCGGAGCATTCGCTCCATTGAGGTAGGGTGACGATCCTCTACCTCCGTGCTTTCCTTTCCCGTGATTTCTAGCCCGACGGGGAGCCGAGAGGGGTTCGTTTGAGCTCGGGACGGGAAAAGAATGCTTTGGGGGTTTGAGCGCCGATCTAGAGTTTTACCATGCCATTTGGAGTTTTGGGGGCATCATTCGATACTCCAGTGCGTGGGGACGAGATCCCCCTTTGTTTCCCCATCACCCGGGGGTGATTGGGGCGTGGAATGGTATTTTCGGCCGTTTCCCGTCGTTCTCGGTCTTCCAAGGTGATCGCGGTCCACTAGTGATCGTTTTCACTAGTCGAGGTCAGGCGGGGACCGCTTTCATCAGATTTTAAACCGTTAGGCCTTAAAGTGTCGATGGGCGGACGCGGTCTCGCGACAGACCATGACTGTTGGTCGCGGTCTGGGGACGACCGCATTCACCGTGGGGACCAGCACGGGCCCCGAGCGTTCTGACCATTGTTTTGACCGTTGCACGCTAGTCGCGGTCTCCAGGAGACCGCTACTGTGTGAATGCGGTCACGAGGTGACCGCATTCATATTTTCGTGCTGGGATGGTCGCGGTCCCGGGAAGACCGCGACTGTGTGGTTGCGGTCCTGGGCAGACCGCTACGACCGGAGGCGGTCCTCCGGTGACCGCGTCTCCCATCCCTTGCTGATTCGAGTCCCGGATGAGTAAGTCTCGATCCCCGTGCTGACCTGTGGTCTGACTGATGCTGGGCATCATGTGGGGGCCACACGTGAGGGTGCCGTGGGGTCCCGGGAGGTGGTGATTTCGGCTTGTGTCGCCGTGCGTCGGTGTTGGTACAAGGAGCGTTCCTCGTGCCTGCGGTTGTGACGTCGTTTTCTGTTGACTTGACAGTCTACTCCTTCAGTGACCCTCCACTAGTCGTAGCCCACCAGTACGGGGTGCTGGTCTCACCTGGGAGTGGTGTACGGGCGCTCACCTTTTGAGACGGTTTGTGGACCGGTTACCGTCGGCCCCTCGTCGGTAGCCAGAGTCCGGCTACGGGGGAAAACCGGTCAGAGGGCCAGACCTAGGACGTGTGGTCTGTGTGTGCACACGTGGTTGGGGGCGGTTGGACCCACGTCGACGGGCGTGACCCCAGCTAGTCACTTGTTTGTGGTTACTTGTACGGTGTTTGCGCTTTTGGTAGGAGCTACCACGTCAGGCGGTTCACCTGCGACGCGGTGTAAGACGTCAGGGGACGCTACCGACTGTGCTTTTAGTGGGAGATACTCCTGTCGAGTACGGAGTGACAGATTGTCCGTCGAGTGTTTCCGACCTTCGGGTTTTTCTGAGTCGACCGTTGAGTTTCGGCCTTCTCACCGTGACACGTGTGTCGGCTTACGTGCCGTGGGACCTTGGTTCTGTAGAGTACAGGGCTTTCCTTTCCAAGGTACTCTCCTACCGCTAGTGTAGTGGTTTCTCGTTTTACGAGGTAGGGTTCGAGTGATCCCTACTGAGTCTTGTTCCAAGACTCATTCCCTGCGTGTTTTCACCGTGTTTCAGGTGAGGCGCCGCCCCAGGGGAGCGCGTCTGGGGTGCAGCGTGGTGCGGGTGCCCAGAGGTAGTGCCAAAGGTCAGAGCCGGGGTATGTCCCGTGTAGTTGTACTTTTCTTTCTTGTCTCTGTACTAGTTGTGGACTACTCCTGTTGTTGTTATTTTCTATTGTGGACCATGTAAAATGTTAATTTATTTCCTGCTTAATATTGCACTGTTTAATTTTTGCAATTACTTGTGATACTTGTGTAGTTTCCACACCATCCTTCTAACCCTTCCGAGTCCTCGGACTCGTGGGTGGCGGTGCGGGTCTCAGGTTATTGGGCCTTCCCGATAATCGGATTCTCGGGTCGTTACAGCTGGTATCAGAGCGCGGTTGTGGAATTATACGAGAATCATAGGTAATTGTAGTGGTCCACTTGTCCACAGCAATGATGTACAGTTGACACTGGCATTGGGCATCGTGTGTTTTTCTTGACCATGCCGTTTTCGTGTTTTCTGTCTTTTGCTTCAGGAGCGAGCATGGCACCGAGGAGGAGCTCTCGCTCTCAGTAGGGGCAGTCGGCTGGAGGTCAGGAGATCCAGCAGGGGGTCCAGGGGGACCAGGAGGAGCATAGTAGAGTGCCACCAGGGGCCACCGAGGCCGTGGATACCGCGAGAGTTTCGGGGGCCGAGGATTTCTTTCGTGGCATGTACCAGCTTATGTCTCAGCAATTCGGCGGAGAGGCTGGTGAGGGCTCGTCAGCTAGGGGTGGGCCAGGCCGAGCAGTGAGGGACTTCTTGCAGTTCCATCCACCTTACTTCAGCGGCCAGGCAGACCCTGATGTGGCTCGTGATTGGCTTGATGAGATGGAGCGGGTGTTCAGTTCTGCGAAGAGTGCTGCCGAGGACAGAGTGATGTTGGCCTACAACCAGTTGTAGGGTACGGCTCGGAAGTGGTGGTCTTCCGAGTGGAAGACGTCCTTTCAGCTTCGTCCACTTGAGCAGGTCGAGTGGGACGACTTCGTCAGTGCTTTCGAGCGTCCGTACTGTCCAGATTATGTTGCTACGCAGCGGATGCGAGAGTTTCTGGAGCAAGTGCAAGGTGACATGTCCGTGTTACAGTACAGGGCCCGATTTGTCGAGCTGGGTCGGTATGCACCTCACATCATGGAGCATGAGAGGGTGAAGACCGCGCAGTTTGTTCAGGACTTGAGGCAGGAGCTGAAGCACCATCTGATTACGAATGGAGCCACTGATCTAGAGACAACGTATCGTGTTGTGGCTTCCTTGGAGATGGATATGTTGAGGACTCGAGGACTGATCAGCCAGGGGCAGTCTTTGTCAGGTCGCAGCCAGTAGTCGGCTACCCAGCATCAGGGTTCCTTCCAGCATGCGTCGGGTGGTTCTGGAGTGCCGGCATCGCAGCGTCGGTAACAGGATTTGTGTCCTTCGGCAGGAAGGTCAAGAGGTTATTGAAGAAGAGTTTCCGTAAGAAGCACAAGGATCAGGGGCAAGCTTCATCGGGCAGTGTACAACAACCGATCCCTTTGCAGCGACAGGGATCAGCGGGTGGATCGCGAGGACCGTGTCTACGGTGTGGTGGGGCCCACCCAGGCAGTGCACGACACCGATCATCTATTTTTGGTGTGACCAGTAGGGCATATGGCGCGTGACTGTCCTCAGAGGTAGCCGCAGCAGCAGTTTCCTCAGCAGCAGCAGGTTCCCCAGCAGCAGAGGCAGCAGCAGCAGTAGCAGCAGGGATAGTATCCGCCGCTACCTAGGTCAGCTAGCGTGGGAGGCAGGCAGAGAGCTCGGAGCCAGATCACGCACATGACCAGGGCAGAGGCAGTGGCGTCGCAGCTCGTGGAAGGTACCGTTCAGATTTTGGATTGTGCTTCTCGGGTTTTGTTTGATTCTGGCGCGTCTCATTCGTTTATTTCGGAGGATTTCGCGCTGAGCATCGAGGAGTCGGTGGCCCAGTTGTCCTGTGATTTGGCAGTGGAGTTGCCTTCGGGTGATTTTATGATCACTCCGTATTGTTTCGATCAGGTTCCGATTTAGATCGATGGGCAGAGTATGCCAGGCAGGTTGTATGCGTTGTAGCTTCGGGATTACGATGTGATTCTAGGCATGGATTGGCTCGAGACTCATGGAGCGGTGGTGGATTGTGGAATGAAGAGGGTCTACTTCTAGCATCCGAGCAAGCGGACCTTCTATTTCTAAGGTATCCGTTCCACCTCTTCTCGATTCCTTATCTCTGCTATTCGAGCCCGTCGATTGCTTGATTCTGGTTGTCTGGGTTTTCTCGCGTCCGTGGTTGTGTCTGACCGGATGGAGCCGGATGTCGAGGACATTTCGGTGGTGTGTGAGTTTCCTGACGTTTTTCTCGAGGAGTTGCCTGGATTGCCTCCCCAGCGGGAGATCGATTTCGTGATCGAGGTTGTGCCTGGTACGGGACCTTTGGCGAAGACTCCCTACCGTATGGCCCCCGCTGAGTTGAGGGAGTTGAGGGCGCAGTTGCAGGAACTGTTGGCCAAGGGGTACATTCGCCCTAGCTTTTCCCCTTGGGGTGCGCCCGTGTTATTTGTGAAGAAGAAGGACCATAGTCTGCGGCTGTGCATTGACTATCGGCAGCTGAATGAAGTGACCATTAAGAACAAGTATCCGTTGCCGCGGATTGATGATTTGTTCGACCAGCTTCAGTCTGCGCGAGTGTTCTCGCGGATTGATTTGCGGTCCGGTTACTATCAGCTGAGAATTCGCGAGTCCGATGTGGAGAAGACTGCATTCAGTACGAGGTACGGGCATTACGAGTTTCTGGTGATGCCGTTTGGGCTCACCAATGCCCCTGCAGCCTTCATGGACTTGATGCAGAGGGTGTTTCATCCATATTTGGACCAGTTCATGGTCATTTTCGTGGACGACATCCTTGTTTATTCGCAGTCTCCCGAGGAGCACGCGTACCATTTAGGCGTGGTGCTGCAGACGTTGCGAGATCACCAGTTGTATGCGAAGCTCAGCAAGTGCGAGTTTTGGCTCAGCGAGGTGCACTTTTTGGGGCACGTGATTTCTAGTGATGGCATTTCCGTGGACCCCGCCAAGGTCGAGGCAGTAATGCAGTGGCCAAGGCCGAGGTCGGTGACGGAGATCCGGAGTTTCTTGGGGCTTGCGGGCTATTATCGCCGATTTATCGAGGATTTTTCTCGCATTGCGACCCCAATGACTAGACTCACGCGGAAGGATGTACCTTTCGTCTGGTCTGAGGAGTGTGAGCAGAGCTTCAGGGAACTGAAGAGATTGCTCACCTCGGCTCCGGTGTTGGTTTTGCCTTCTGGATCGAGAGGTTTCGTGGTGTGTACAGATGCTTCCGGCGTTGGATTGGGTGCTGTGTTGATGCAGCATGGTAGAGTGGTGGCTTATGCATCTCGGCAGCTAAAGCCCCACGAGGAGAACTACCCTACCCATGACCTTGAGTTGGCGGCGGTGATCTTCGCGCTGAAGATCTGGAGGCATTATCTGTACGGCGAGAAGTTTGAGGTGTTCACTGACCATCAGAGTTTGAGGTATGTGTTTACCCAGAGAGACCTAAACCTCAGGCAAAGGCGTTAAATGGAGTTCATGAAGGATTATGACTTCACCCTGTCTTATCAGCCGGGCAAGATGAATGTGGTCGCCGATGCCTTGAGTCGGAAGGTTACGGTCAGTGCCTTATTGTTGAGGAAATGGAGGCTCTGGGAACAAGTGCCCGAAGTATCTTTCAGGCTCAAGATTCCCCAAGAGCCAGGGTTGGCGGTGCTTGCGAGTCTGACTGTCACTCCTGCTATCCGTCGTCAGGTGACAGAGGCTCAGCATGCGGACCCTGAGTTGCCCCGGATTCTGGCGATGGCTGATGTGGAGCTCGGCGAGGACGGTGCCGCGAGGTTTCGCGGCAGGCTGTATGTCCCAACGGAGGAGCAGGTTTGTCGTGCGGTGTTGCATGAGGCTCATGGGAGCAGGTACACCATACACCCGGGTGCGACGAAGATGTATCGGAACTTGTGGAGGTAGTTCTGGTGGCCTGGCATGAAGAGAGATGTCGCCGAGTTTATGGCCAGGTGCCTGATCTGTCAGCAGGTGAAGGTGGAGCATCAGCGACCAGGAGGTACTCTCCAACCCTTAGATGTTCCTGCTTGGAAGTGGGACCATGTGACCACGGATTTTGTGGTGGGGTTGCCGAGGACCCCGAGTAGGCAGGACAACATTTGGTTGCTGGTGGATCGGCTGACGAAGGTGACGCGGTTGTTACCGGTCAAGGTCAGCTCGAGCGTGTCCAAGTTGGCTCGTCTTTATGTGGAACGGATCGTTCCGTTGCATGGGATTTCCGTTTCGATCGTGTCAGATCGGGATCTGCGCTTCACTTCTGGATTCTGGAGGAGCTTCCAGCGAGCTCTTGGCATGGAGTTGGCATTTAACTCGGCATATCATCCTCAGTCTGATGGTCAATCTGAGAGGACCATCCAGATGTTGGAGGACATGCTGAGATCCTGCTGCCTGGAGTGGCAGGGGAGTTGGATTCATCACCTACCGTTGGTGGAGTTTGCCTATAACAACAGCTATCATTCGAGCATCGGCATGGCTGCTTATGAGGCATTGTATGGGCGTCCTTGTCGAACTCCACTTGATTGGTTTGAGGTGGGTGAGCGTGTTTTGACGGGACCAGAGTTGGTGCAACAATGTGTGGACGTTGTGCACTTGGTTCGTCAGAACATGTTGGCGGCCCAGAGTCGGCAGAAGAGCTATGCTGACCGTAGGAGGCAGCCCCTCGAGTTCGCCGTGGGCGATCATGTGTTCTTGAGAGTTTCTCCGATGAAGGGGGTGATGCATTTTGGATGGCGTGGGAAGCTGAGTCCCCGCTATATTGGTCCTTTTGTGATCTTGGAGCGCATCGGTGAGGTTACTTACTGGTTGCAGTTACCCCTTGAGTTGGTGTCGGTGCATGACGTGTTCCACGTCTCAATGTTACGAAAATATATGCCCGATGACTCTCATGTGCTCGAGATTTCTGTTTGGCCCGAGGTGACTCCAGACCTTTCCCTCCCAGAGTTTCCGATCCGCGTGGAGGATAGGCGAGAGCAGCACCTGCGGAACAAGGTCATCCCCTTGGTTAAGGTGGTGTGGCAGCGGCACTCTGGTGGTGAGGCTTCTTGGGAGCGTGAGGACGAGATGCGTCAGCAGTTCCCGTACTTGTTTGAGTGAGTTTTCCTCTTCTTTTCCCTTGGGTTGTTCTCAATTTCGAGGGCGAAATTCCTTTAAGGGGGGAGGGCTGTAATATCCCGGACCTTTCGGATCCTTCTTCGCGGGTCCTGGATCTGGTTTTCGGAGTGTTCGGCTCTATTGTGTCCGACATTTCGTTTCGGACATCTTTTGTGTTCGGATCGGAGCGATCTGGAGTCGTTTCGGAGGCCCGGAGGCGTTCCGCGGCTTTTCCGTGCGTATTTTCTGATTTCCGGTGTGTGTTTCGGCTTTTTCTTCGGAAGCTCGCTGCGGGTGGACCGGGTCGTTCACCTGGGCACGAGTGGTACCGTTGCGATCGGTGCGTTTCGAGGATTCCGGAAATATATTTTTCTATTTTTCGATATTTTTATGAAAAATCAGATTTTCTATATATTCCCATTTCTTTTCTTTTTCCCTTTCTCTTTCTTCTTCTTCTTCTTCCTCCTTCCTTCCCCAACCGTGGCCACTCTCTCTCTCTCCCTCTCTCCCGTTCGAGCGCGGCGACCTCCGTTCCGACTGTAGATGGTGGCGGTGCGACGCGGCAAGGACGTGGGTGACGTCGAGACGATCGTGCGGGCGTGCGGCAAGCGTGGGAAGCGTAGGGAGGCGGGGTTTCTAAAAACGTTCTTCGCGATTCGTGGACGATCCGGCGGAGCATTCGCTCCATTGAGGTAGGGTGACGATCATCTACCCCCGTGCTTTCCTTTCCCATGATTTCTAGCCCGACGGGGAGCCGAGAGGGGTTGATTTGAGCTCGGGACGGGAAAAGCATGCTTTGGGGGTTTGAGCGCCGATCTAGAGTTTTACCGCGCCATTTGGAGTTTTAGGGGAATCATTCGATACTCTATGGCGTGGGGACGAGTTCCCCCTTTGTTTCCCCATCACCCGGGGGTGATTGGGGTGTGGAATGGTATTTTTGGCTGTTTCCCGCCGTTCTCGATCTTCCGAGGTGATCACGGTCCACCAGTGACCGTTTTCACTGGTCGCGGTCAGGCGGGGACTACTTTCATCAGATTTTAAACCGTTAGGCCTTAAAGTGTCGGTGGGCGGACGCGGTCTCGCGACAGACCGTGACTGTTGGTCGCGGTCTGGGGACGACCGCATTCACCGTGGGGACCGGCACGGGGCGTTCTGACCGTTGTTTTGACCGTTGCACGCCAGTCGCGGTCTCCAGGAGACCGCTATTGTATGAATGCGATCACGAGGTGACCGCATTCATATTTTCGTGCTGGGATGGTCGCGGTCCCGGGAAGACCGCGACTGTGTGGTTGCGGTCCTGGGCAGACCGCTACCACCGGAGGCGGTCCTCCGGTGACCGCGTCTCCCATCCCTTGCCGATTCGAGTCTCGGATGAGCGAGTCTCGATCCCCGTGCTGACCCGTGGTCTGACTGATGCTGTTCATCATGTGGGGGCCACACGTGAGGATGCCGTGGGGTCCCGGGAGGTGGTGATTTCGGCTTGTGTCACCGTGCGTCGGTGTTGGTACAAGGAGCGTTCCTCGTGCCTGCGGTTGTGACGTCGTTTTCCGTTGACTTGACAGTCTACTCCTTCAGTGACCCTCCACTAGTCGTAGCCCACCAGTACGGGGTGCTGGTCTCACCTGGGAGTGGTGTACGGGCGCTCACCTTTTGAGACGGTTTGTGGACCGGTTACCGTCAGCCCCTCGTCGGTAGCCAGAGTCCAGCTACGGGGGAAAACCGGTCAGAGGGCCAGACCTAGGACGCGTGGTCTGTGTGTGCACACGTGGTTGGGGGCGGTTGGACCCACGTCGACGGGCGTGACCCCAGCTAGTCACTTGTTTGTGGTTACTTCTACGGTGTTTGCGCCTTTGGTAGGAGCTACCACGCCAGGCTGTTCACCTGCGGCGTGGTGTAAGACGTCAGGGGACGCTACCGGCTGTGCTTCTAGTGGGAGATACTCCTGTCGAGTACGGAGTGACAGACTGTCAGTCGGGTGTTTCCGACCTTCGGGTTTTGCCGAGTCGACCGTTGAGTTTCGGCCTTCTCACCGTGACACATGTGTCGATTTGCGTGCCGTGGGACCTTGGTTCTGTAGAGTACAGGACTTTCCTTTCCGAGGTACTCTCCTACCGCTAATGTAGTGGTTTCTCGTTTTACGAGGTAGGGTTCGAGTGATCCCTACTGAGTCTTGTTCCGAGACTCATTCACTGCGTGTTTTCACTGTGTTTCAGGTGAGGCGCCGCCCCAGGGGAGCGCGTCTGGGGTGCAGCGTGGTGCGGGTGCCCAGAGGTAGTGCCAGAGGTTAGAGCCGAGGTATGTCCCGTGTAGCTGTACTTTTCTTTCTTGTCTCTGTACTAGTTGTGGACTACTCCTATTGTTGTTATTTTCTATTGTGGACCATGTAAAATGTTAATTTATTTCCTCCTTAATATTGCACTGTTTAATTTTTGCAATTACTTGTGATACTTGTGTAGTTTACACACCATCCTTCTAACCCTTCTGAGTCTTCGGACTCGTGGGTGGCGGTGCGGGTCTCGGGTTATCGGGCCTTCCCGGTAATCGGATTCTTGGGTCGTTACAGATGTCCTATTGAAAATGGCGCCTCATGCCATGTCTTCAATTTTGAAATTGACGTCTATGTGAAGGGTCTTCAATTTGATAAGTGGAAAGTGTGGATTCCACTTATGTACAACCCATGGCCCCTTGTGTTTAAAGTTGTCTTGTACTTTTATAGAATAACCTTCCCATGGTTTGTTTCTTTGTATAAGACCTCCCAAGTAAGATTCTTTACCCATGTGCATAAAGTTGGATTGCACATTTGTATGCTAGTCCTCCAATAGTTTAGTTCTTTAAACAAAACCTAGAATTCTATTAAGAATAGTAGATTACGTATGCATAAAGTGATGATTTGTAATTTTATATACTAGTCCCCTTAAGGTTTGGATTTTTACACAAAGCCCTCAAGATTCTTTATGTTATAAGATAGGGTTGTGTATTTCATAAGTTAAGATTTCCATGTTAAACTTCAAAGATTTTTATCTTTAAAAATTGATGAAATTTGTTTGTGAAATTTCAGGGGGTGAGACCCTTACATTTTTCTTTATTTTTACATATAATTATTTTTAAAAAATTCTTTTTAAATAAAAAGTGGCACTATTCACATCACTATTCACGTTTAGGAAATAACGACTTAACATATGTCATTATTTTGAACGGAGATTTTTGTATTCACTCTACACTAACCAAAATTGTTTATATACCCGTTCTCACTTTCTAAATTATGTTTATCCTTTAACACTTCATCTATATACCCTTATTTCTTCAAAATAATGATATAATGTAAAAAATGAAATATGAAATTTTCTAAATTATAAAAATATGAATTGGCATCTTGTAAAAGTGATGTTGATCATTTAAAACACTATCTATATAATCTATTTCCTATTTCTTTGGAATAATATAATATTAATTTCCTAAGTGATTGAAAATATAAATAGGTATTTCCTAAAATATAATTTGGCATCTTTTAAAGCATCTATTGGTAATCAAATGTTTTAAATAGTTAATCCAATAGAATTAGAATATGAGTTCAATAATTAAATATATATATATATATATAATTTTTATATATATTTCTATTTTAAAATTCTCAGGTGTTACACCTGACCTGATGATCCAGTACGAGTCCCAGTAGTACACCTCTCAGAAGCGCGACCCCAGCACGACGACGGGACCAGGGAGCGGCAGCAAGGTGTGGAGGTCCGGGCGGGCCCGCACGTCGTCCGCCACCTGCCGGCTCAGGTTCCGCCACAGGGCGTGCACCTCCAGCGCCCAAGACCGCACCTCTGGGTGCTGCACCTTGGGCAGGAATCCCTCCGGCTCGGGCACGAAGTCCGGCAGATCCGCGTACACCCGGTCAGCACCGGCGCAAGTAGTCCCCCTAGAAGCGGTCGAGGTCAGCGGCCGCAATCGCGCCGATGGCGGGGGAGCGGGGGAGGGCGGCGAGGGCGGCCTCTACGGCGGGTAGGCCGCGGCGGAGGGGGTGGTCGACGTAGAGTTTGGGGTCGAAGGAGTCGGGGCCGAGGGACTGGAGGGCGGCGGACTGGACGCGCTGGAGGAAGGCGATCAGCGAGGTGGATGGCTTCACTGGCCCCGTTGGTGATCCGTAGATGGGGGAAGGGGAAGGAGAAGGAGGGGGAGCAGATGGAGCAGCCATTGCGACGTCCGCGAGGAGCGGGAGGAGGAGGGCGAGGAAGACGAGGAAGAAGGGAGCGGGGGCGGGGTCGTGGTGGCGGTGGTGACGGTGGCGGCTCCCAGGGTTGCATGCAGGTGGCGGCATCTCCGCCGAGAATGTAGCGGGGGACCCGGTGATGCTCTGTTGCGTCCGCTAGTGCGGTTGTTTGCTTCATGGCTTTTACTTTTAGCGTCGGTCGAGGATTGGAGACCGAGAAGTTCGCTCTTCGTGATCTTTGCGTGTTGGAGGGTGCCAGGAGGTGAGAGGAGGCGGAGTGGTGGAGAAGATGGATGAAAGAGGGATTTCGCGTGCGGGAAGGATTGAAATGTCGATCGACAGAGGGGTGGTTACGTTAGCGCGGGAGCTCGTGGCTCGCAGGCGAAATTTTTTAGGGCATTTTTAATCGATTTCTCTTTTACTATATAATCATTTTGAGGCAATTTTAAAATGTCCCTGTAGATAGTTTTAAATAAAGAAGAAAATTAAAATATTTTACAAGCAATATTAAACATAAAATGCCTCTATTTATGGTAATTTTGAAGCAATTTTAATAAATGTCTCTAAATAAACTGCCCCTATATCTCTAATTTTTTTGTAGTGAAGACTTTTCGGATATTTCTCGTTATGTAGAGTTAGAAGCTGAGCGCGAGATTCTACATCGCGCCACTGCTAATGTCGGTCAGAGTAGTCGCCGATATAGTAGGAAAGGACCACAGAGGAAATTACAAGGGCGAGATGCCGCACCTGGCCCCAAAGCAACTCAGTCCTTTAAGCACCACCGTGCAAGACGTGGCGGGAAGAAAAAGAAAGACAAAAGCCGTGTAAGATGCTTTGTTGAACCCCCTCTTTGAGTAAATGCTTAAATGCGATGGCTTTTGATGATGACCAAACACTACATGTATTTATATTTCCTTTGAAGTGTTCTAGCATAAAAAGTATTGCAAAGCTCAACATTCTTGTTGAAGTCTTGGAGCTTCGAAGGTTAAAGAACAACCTCAGCGGGTAAGCTTTTTAAACTCAAATTTCAAGGCTACATCTAATTCACAAGTTATGTCTTTACAGGGCAAGGAACGTGCATAAGTGTTTAAGGAGCTCAAGGACGGTTGGTGAGATCCACTTCACCTTATTGGCCCTTGATCTTGTGGTTTGATGTTCATTATTTTTGATCTCAAGGATCATATTGGTTTGGGTCTTATCTAAGCTTAAATGTATTGGGTTTTTCTTATTCATGTCTTAACAACATTCCCTCTCATATTTTAAAAACCCAACTTGAAACCCCCTGACTTGTTCTTGGACTTAGGGGCCTTTTAATCAACCGTTTGGAAGTTTTGGAACAAGGTCGACCCATTGGGTCGACCCCTAGGTCCCGTGGTTCTGCAAAAACATGGGCTTTTGAACTCCAACTGAAAGGGTCGACCCATTGGGTCGACCCCTATGCTCTTTGATCTCGAAACAGAATCGGTTACTGAAAGGGTCGACCCATAGGGTCAACCCCCAGCCGCAAGGGTCGACCACAAGGGTCGACCCCTGATAGCATGGATTTTACACTCGGCGGATTCCTTCACCATTCACGCGAGGGTCGACCCCAAGGGTCGACCCCTGTTAGCTTTATTTCCAACCCGCGCGGACAACCCTCGAGGGTCGACCCCAAGGGTCGACCCTTTCAGATACGGTCCTGAGCCATCTTCTTTGACTTGCATGCACATGCACCAAAAGTCATACCAATCGAACCCAACATCCCTAAATCGTTCCAAGAATTGTGGATCTGGTCTCTAGGGTGTCTTTGAACGTTCCAAACTCTTTATATACATCTTATTAAGGTATGAAACCCTAAGGGGATTGAGAGATCTAAAGTGTGTTATTGTTCTAACCTTTGTGAGTGCAGGTTCGCAGCAATAGCTCAAGGGCCTTCTTCCACCTTGTTCTGAACCTGAAAGTGAAGGGAAGAAGTTTGAATCAAGCCTCCACATCATTCCCAACAGCAAGCTACGTGGGATATCAAAGCTGCAACCTTGTTTGTGCGACACAGCTTCATTCTTCCTCAAGGATCGATCTTCCTCCTACAGAAGCATTCAATTACATTCAAGGAAGTGAAAGGGGGAGCTTCAACCACGATAAATCATTCTTCACTTCTTACTCTTAGATTTACTTTGTGTCAACTTGAGTATTTAGTGTAAAACTTGAATCAGATCTATATGTGTGTTGTTCGTGTTCGGAAACATGAACATGTGTGTGTGGTAGCCCAGATCGGGTGCTGCGTGTGTGTGTTTGTTGTTCTACATAGCGTGTGTGTGTGGCTCACTTCATAGTGAAGTATTGATCCTCATGAGTGAGGGGTGGACGTAGGGGACACGGCAGTGTACCCGAACCACCTAAAAATCCCGTGTGTCACTTATGGTTTGTTCTTCCGCATCCATAGTCGAGTGAGCTTCACGGTGAGTTGAGCGTACACCAATTCCATTGTCAAACACCTACCGTTATCCACATGCATTCACAAGTGTGTCCATGTGTCGAGTGAGATCTAGTGCATGTATGTATAATTAACAAAGTTTCACTCGGAAAGAATTTTAATTGGCCAATTAATTCACCCATTCCCTCTTGATTGCCGCCTTTCGGGACTCAACAATTGGTATCAGAGCTTTGGTCTCTGTTTCACTCGATCACACGGTCGTAGAGCAGATCCCATTATATGGCAAACAAGGGGATGATGCCCGAAGGGCATTCGATCCAAAGACCCCCGTTCTTTGATGGATCAAATTACCCTTATTAGAAAAATAGAATATATGTCTTTCTACGAGCCCAAGACTATGATGTGTGGCGTGTCATTAGCAAGGGTCCGTATACTCTGTCTCTAAATGAGGATGAGTGGGATGCTGAGGATATAAAGACGTGTTCAGCAAACTTTAAAGCCATGAATATAATACAGTGTGCCATTCAACCTAATGAATACTCACGTATTTCCATGTGTTCTTCTGCCCAGGAGATGTGGAACAAGCTACGGCTAATCTACGAAGGAACATCAGAAGTAAAGAAAACCAAGGTGAATCTGTTAGTCCGGGATTATGAGTTGTTTATGATGAAACCAGAGGAGTCTATTTCTGATATGTTTGCAAGATTGACGGAAATCACTAATGGATTAAAGGGCCTTGGTAAAGAGTATTCCAACAAGGAACTCGTCGGAAAGGTACTAAGATCCATGTCACCACAGTGGCATACAAAGGCCACTATAATCGAGGATTCAAAGGATCTTAGCACTTTGACTCTGGACGAGTTGATAGGCTCCTTGATGACTTACGAAATCAACATCAAAAGGAGCGAGGACGATCACAAGAAAAAGAAGGTAGTCACACCATTGGCCTTAAAGGTGAACCCACAAGAATCAGAAGGCGGTGACAATGATTCCACCGGCAACACCGAAGATGAGGAGCTGGTTGCCATGATCATAAGAAGAGCAAGAAGATTCGTCAAAGGAACAAGAAAGTTTGGTGGCCAATTCAGAAAAGGACCAAGGAAGCAAGGTCCTAATAGAGGTGAAAGTAGCAAGAAGGAAGAAGTTATTTGCTACGAATGTAAGAAACCCGGTCATATGCGGGGTGAGTGCCCCGATCTGATGAAAAAGCTCAAGAAGCCAAAGGCCATAGTGGCCACATGGAGTGATGAAGATGAGGAAGAGTCCGTGAATGAAGATGAACTAGATGAGCTAGTTCAGAATTTATGTTTCATGGCAAATGAAGATGACGCCAATGAGGTAAATTCTGAAACCGAATCTCTTACATGTGAACAATGGCAGATTACTTATGAATCTTTGTATGAAAAATGTAAAAAATTCAAATATGAAAACAAAAGTCTGAAAAAGAAAATTGATCATTTTGTGCATGCTGCAAAGTCTTGTGAGAACTGTCATGCTTCAAAATCTGAAACTAAAAAGTTGAAACATGAAAATGAAATTCTTGTGTCTAAAATTGAGTTGTTTGAAGAAGAGAGTTCATGCATGCGAGAGGACCAAGCCACCTTTACCAAAATGCATGAAGACTTAAAAAGAGATTTAGAACAAGAAAAGTTGGAAAGAAGTGCATGCATTCTAGCCAAAGAAATGGCCGAAAATAAGATTCATTCATTAAAGCATGAAGTCAATGAGTTAAGGGATGCTATTGCCATTCTTGAAAAAGAAAAAACGTTACAATCTGAAATACACTCAACTCATTGAGCTCCCAGCAGTTCATCTCCATCCTCATCAAAAACACATGTGCATAATTCATTCTTGAATGTAGGCAGGAGGAGAAATAGGGCTAGAGCCATTACTTATTTTTATTGTGGAAGGTTGGGCCATGACATGTATGATCGCAGAATTTTAAAATTTGATGATAAAATTTTTGCTAGAATGAGAAATAGATCATACACATCTCATGTCTCTAACCATCGTGGACCCAATTAAGCTTGCTTGGGTACCAAAATCCGCATAAGTACTTGTGTTGTGCTTGCAGGTCTGCTTGAGAGCTCACAAGAATAGATGGTACTTGGACAGCGGGTGCTCTCGGCACATGACGGGAAATAAAGATTTGTTTGCGGACCTACATGAAAAGAATGGTGGTACAGTAGCATTTGGTGGTAAGGACAAAGGTAAAATTATCGGAGAAGGTAAGATAGGTAAGAATCAAAATCATGCCATTGAGAATGTCCTGCTAGTGAAAGGGTTGCATCACAATCTTCTAAGCATAAGTCAATTGTGTGACAAAGGATGCAAAGTGATTTTTGATTCTAACAACTGCACTGTTGTAAATAAAAATACTCATGAGATAAAATTCATTGGTTTTAGGCATAACAATGTATATATGATAGATTTGGATGATGCCTCTCATGAGAACTTGTGTTTGGTTGCAAGGAATAATGATGATGCTTGGCTTTGGTATCGTCGACTTGGGCATGCTAGCTTTAATGTTTTGCTAAAACTGTCTCGAAATGATTTGGTAGTTGGTTTGCCTAAGCTGAAGGTTATTGATGAAGGAGTCTGTGGGGCATGCAGCATGGGTAAGCAAACAAGGATATCATTCAAGTGCAAGAATGATGTAACCACATCGAGGCCCCTTGAGTTAATCCATATTGACCTTTTTGGACCAAGCAGAACACATAGCTTGGGTGATAAACTGTATGGATTTGTAATTGTGGATGACTACTCAAGATTTTGCTGGGTATATTTCATTTCCCCTAAAAATGATGCACTGATGGAGTTTGAAGCATTTTGCAGGGTAGTTCAAAATGAAAAGGGGTGCTGCATCAAAGCCGTGCAGAGCGATCATGGTAGGGAATTTGATAACAATGAGTTCAGCAACTTTTGCAGGGCTCAAGACTATATGCACGACTTCTCCGCACCAAGAACCCCTGAATAGAACTGAAGAGGCGAGATCTCGCGCTGGATCCTGAGCGGGCTGTGGATCACCAGAAGATGAATCTGCAAGATAGGGAAACGTATCAGAGGGCCCAGGGGATCTCCCTGGGGGAAAATCCTCCGATGGCTAAGTCAGTAGAGCTATGGTGGAAGCAATAATGGGGGGAGGAGAGAGCTGATGCGCGAGAATCCTCTCCACCAGAGGGTGAAGCGAATCGTGCTCAGGAGCTTAGGGTGTGTGAATGCTTAGTTCATCTTACCTTCTTCCGGAGGGTATCCCTTGCTTAAATAGTGTGCCGCCTTCAGGAGTCCTGTAAGCTGAGGGGTTCCCGGCGGGAGTTACGTCTTTAACGGGGGCTTTCATAGCCTGATCGTGGGAACGTTATCCCCTCCGAGTCCGGCGGCTCCCCTGACTCTCCCGCTGGCGGGGGACTCTGAACGGCTGCACATGTGGATAATCAACCGGCCTTACCGAGCCTCGGGGATGCTAGCTCATGTCCGAGCGATAGGCATGGCCCGGCGAGGGTGGGGTCGGATAGGTCGGCTGGAGCCTATCTCTCTCGGACGGGGAGAGGGCTTTAGGCCGGACCTTCCTTGGGACCTGACCGTTATCTCGGGCCCTCCGAGCCTAGAAGGCCGCCGGGGAGAGTTAGTTTCTCGAGTCTTATTTATTGGGCTTTTCTTCCCTAAGTGGGCCCTGTGGGCTATCACTCAGGTGGGCTCGCCTGGTTGGACCTTGCGGGTCTTGTTGGGCTGCATTTGTGGTGGGCTGCGGAAATCCCCCTCTCCAAGAACGAATTTGTTGAAAGGAAGAACAGGACACTGATTGAGATGGCGAGAACCATGCTAAATGAGAACAACTTGCCGAGGTACTTTTGGGCTGAAGTAGTGAACACTGCCTGATACATAGTCAACCGTGCCATGGTAACACCATTGTTAAAGAAAACCCCCTATGAGCTGTACCGAGGTAAGAAGCCAAACATCTCTTATTTTAGACATTTTGGCTCTATTTGCTACATTTACAACAATGGTAAAGTAGACCTGGCAAAATTTGATCCCAAAAGTGACAAAGGTATATTTTTTGGGTACTCTCTTAGCTCAAGAGCTTATCGAGTGTATAACTTAAGAACTCTTGTAGTTGAGGAAAGCCCCCATGTCATTGTTGATGAATCATCTTCCAAAAGCACTAATGAAAAATCTATTTTGCAGGACGATGAATTAAATGACGGTGATATCGAGATGATGGAAGGAAAAACTAAAAAACAAAAAGTAAAAGAACCACACGAAGATGATGCAAATCCAGATGATCAGTTGGAACAGCAATTACCAAGGCAATGGACATTTACTAAGGATCATCCACCGGAGAATATGATGGGCAATGTTGATGAAGGAATAAGAACACGAGCCTCTTTCAGGGAAGTTAAAAATACGAATTACATAGCCTTACTTTCCTAGTTTGACCCTCACTCCATAGAAGTGGCCTTGAAAGATGAGTCATAGATCATTGCTATGCAAGAAGAACTACACCAGTTCCAAAGGAACACAGTGTGGTTCCTCGTGCCATATCCTAGAAACCACTCAGTGATCGGAACAAAGTGGATTTTTCGAAACAAAACAAACGATCAAGGAGTGGTAACTAGGAACAAGGCCAGGCTAGTAGCTAAAGGCTATAGCCAAGAGCTTGGAATTGATTTTGATGAGTCTTTTGCTCCTATAGAAAGACTCGAGGCAGTGAGAGTTTTATTAGCATTTGCATGTTGTAACAATATTAAATTGTTTCAAATGGATGTTAAGAGTGCATTTTTGAATGGCTATATCCAGGAGGACGTGTATGTGGAGCAACCTCCAGGGTTTGAAGATGCTAAGTATCCAGACTACGTGTACAAACTAGACAAAGCACTCTATGGTCTGAAACAAGCACCCTGGGCGTGGTATGAACGGTTAAGTGATTTCCTTATTCGAAATAGATTCAAACGAGGTAATGTTGATCAAACTCTTTTTACAAAACTGAATGGTAAGGAAATCCTCATTGTTCAAGTGTATGTAGATGATATCATTTTTGGATCCACTAAAGATACCTTAAGCAAAGACTTTGCTAAATTGATGCAAAGTGAATTTGAAATGAGTCTTATGGGAGAACTAACATTCTTCTTGGGATTGCAGGTCACACAGACGGTTGATGGTATGTTCATACACCAAAAGAAGTACGCTATGGAGTTGCTAAAGAAATTCAATTTAACATCAACCAAACCACAACCAACTCTCATGTCCACCTCAATAAAAATTGATCAAGATGAAACAGGTAAATCCGTGAATCAAAAACTTTTCAGAAGCATGATAGGTTCATTGTTGTACTTAACTGCTAGCCGGCCCGACATACAATTTGATGTATGCTTATGTGCGAGATTTCAGTCCAATCCGAAAGAATCACACATGTCGGCTGTGAAACGGATTTTCAGATATATTGCTGGTTCAGTTAATTTAGGACTGTGGTTTCCGCTTAATTTGAGCTTTGACTTAGTCGCTTATTCTGATGCCGATTATGCGGGTTGTAAAGTGGATCAGAAAAGTACCAGCGGGTATTGCTAGTTTCTTGGGGGATGCGTGGTCTCATGGGCCTCCAAGAAACAAAACTTAGTGGCTCTATCAACCGCCGAAGCTGAATATGTGGCTGTTGGGAGTTGCGTTGCCCAGGTGCTTTGGATCCAACAACAGATGACTGATTATGGCATTTCCTTCAAAAACACTTCCATCTTGTGTGACAACACTTCAGCCATAAACTTGTCAAAGAACCCAATCCATCACTCTCGCACAAAGCATATTGAAATTAGACATCACTTTCTCAAGGATCATGTGAGCAAGGGTGATGTAGAAATCAGGTTCATTAAAACAGACCAACAAATTACCGACATTTTCACCAAACCTCTAAGTGAAGAAAAATTCACAACATTCAGGAGAGAATTAGGGGTTTGTAGAATAGACTAGTCTGAGTCATGATCATTTGCATAACTATGTATATACGTCAATGCATAGCATGCATTTGCATTAGTATGGTGCATATTTGAATTTCCATTTGTCATGCATGTGCATTATGTTGCTTGAAAAACAAAACGAAAAATCAAATATGTGTGAAAAACCATGATTGTGTGTATTACATGTCTTCTATTTATAGAATACAACCATGTCATTGTAATTTCTATGGCCGATATTCCCTTGAGTTCTTTAAATGCCAACAAGAGAGCAAAACCCCTCAAAATCTGAAATTCGGAGATGTTGGATAATGAACATCTACTATGATCCTAGATTTTATTGAAACAAGTTCCCCAATGCATTAACCCATAAAACAACTCCAATTCCTTGATTCCAACATGATATTCTTATTGGGGATTAGAGCCACATCATTTTTGACCTTCCCTTTCACTTAAACCATCTTTTTGGTGAAAAACAGAGGAAGGGTCGACCCCAAGGGTCGACCCTCGCTTAAACGGATCCTGTCTGGGGCCGGCGTGATAGGGGTCGACCCATTGGGTCGACCCGTTACGGTCGGGCGGCCTACGTCGCGTCCAAACCGCCGCGAACAAGGTGAAAACCTCCATTTTTCACCTCCACACCTCTTATAACCCCTCAAGCCCCCTTCTAGCCCTAGCCACCACTCCTTGCACACCCTCAAATCGCCTCTTGGCACCCACACTCTCAAGCCCTAGCCGCGGATCTCTCGGTGGCGTCCCGCGCACAACCTTCTTCCGAGCGGTTCCAACGTGTCTTCCTTGAGCTTCACTCCCACTGAGGTATGTTCTTGATGTGTGGAGGATCATAAATCCACATGGATAGCCTTCCTCACTCGTTGATCCATTCGATCTACACCCTCATCAACCGGTTCCTTCGGTCTATGTTTAGATGGCCCCAAAGAGGCGTTCTTCTCGCAGCAGAGGGGAGTCGAGTGCGGCCATGGGACGTCGTACTAGGGAGGCAGCTGACAGCAGAGGATCTGCGCCTTCGAGCAAGGTTTTGGACAGAAAGGTACTCCGACCTCGAGCGGTCGCATTTGCCAATGTTAACCGTCATCTCCCAAGTTTAGTGGATGATCTTTGCAGTCAACCAAATTTGGATCTCTTCATGTCTGAACATAGACGCATTTATCCAACCTTGGTGCATCAGTTTTATAGCAACTTAATCATTTCTGGGGAACATCCGATTCCTGTCGTAAATGGGAAACGCGTTAAGTTATACTCTCCACAGAATTCTTAGGAGTAGCATTTAATCTCCCTCATGAAGGCTATACATTTGGAGATATTGTGGTTCCTGAAGAAACAATTTATCAAATGATGACATCCGAAGAAAAAGGTGAAAATTCTCTTGCTGGGTTAAACGCCAACCATTTTCCTCCCTTGCAGCATATTTTACATAGGATGATCACTACTATCCTACTATCGAGAGGAGGAGGCCATGACAAAGTGACCGAGATTTACATGTTCTTATTTTACTGTCTCTTGGGTGGTATTCCAGTTAATTTCCCAGCCATGTTTTTAGCACATTTGTGTAACAGCATGAAGCACAAAAATAGAACTCTTCCATATGCCGCCGCACTTACTGCTCTCTTTGCACACATGGATATAAACCTCTCCAAAGAATCTTCTCAAACCATTAGAGAGGCTGATATATACACCATTCATTCCATTTGTCATAATATGGGCTATGAAATGCGAGATGGCAACTTGGTCCGGACATTGAAAAGTGCTGCACATGAAATCAGTTCTGAGGAGGAGGATGATGATGCTGAAGCACAGGCCGGTGCACAACACCCTCATATTCCTGTTGAGGAGATGTCTACCGAGGCGGTTCAGCTGCTCATGGACCGTTTAGATACTATTGATGATCGTTTAGATAGTTATGGGGAGACAATGGAGTCTATGCAACATGCTCTCGTTGATCTGAAGCTATGTCATCAAGAGCACTCTCAGTATGTTACTGATGCTTTGGCCAATCAATCCCAAATGCTTGAATAAGTCTTGGAGTATATTAGGCGTCCGCCAAACTCACCGACTCCGGATGATGATTAGACGGCTATGCTCTTGCAGAATGGCACCTTCTTATCCCTTGTGACCCCCTCTTTTTGATGATGCCAAAGGGGGAGAAATATTGATCTATGTGTGCCCAGGCTGTGCCCAGGCTATTCGACTACGTATATGTTATTGTGTGATGTGTGCTTGCATGCATGTATGCTTACATCCTATTTCTGTCATTAGCACTGTTGCATGTTAGTTATGTTGCATTTCTATTGCGTCTCATGCATTGCATCTTGTAATTTGTCCTCAAACTCAAACCTTGTTTACTTTTAACTTGTGTTGTCGGCAAAGTACTTTGGAACATGTTTTTTGCTCATCAATCTCACAAGGTTGGCGGGTCTTGTGTTTCACTATTATAATGCTTCTTGAGCAGTTCATGTGATGCATGAAGAGTTGAACAATGCTTCTTGAGTTTTACTCTTAATATGGAGGTTGAAGGTGGAATTCAATGTGAATGCTAAATCATTTTGAAGTCATATGTTTATGTAAGATATATAGTATTTTGTTATCATCAAAAAGGGGGAGATTGTTGAACCCCCTCTTTGAGTAAATCCTTAAATGCGATGGCTTTTGATGATGACCAAACACTACATGTATTTATATTTCCTTTGAAGTGTTCTAGCATAAAAAGTATTGCAAAGCTCAACATTCTTGTTGAAGTCTTGGAGCTTCGAAGGTTAAAGAACAACCTCAACGGGTAAGCTTTTTAAACTCAAATTTCAAGGCTACATCTAATTCACAAGTTATGTCTTTACAGGGCAAGGAACGTGCATAAGTGTTTAAGGAGCTCAAGGACGGTCGGTGAGATCCACTTCAACTTATTGGCCCTTGATCTTGTGGTTTGATGTTCATTATTTTTGATCTCAAGGATCATATTGGTTTGGGTCTTATCTAAGCTTAAATGTATTGGGTTTTTCTTATTCATGTCTTAACAACATTCCCTCTCATGTTTTAAAAACCCAACTTGAAACCCCCTGACTTGTTCTTGGACTTAGTGGCCTTTTAATCAACCGTTTGGAAGTTCTGGAACAAGGGTTGACCTATTGGGTCGACCCCTATGCTCTTTAATCTCGAAACAGAAACGGTTAATGAAAGGGTCGACCCCCAGCTGCAAGGGTCGACCCCTGATAGCATGGATTTTACACCCGGCGGGTTCCTTCACCACACCTGCAAGGGTCGACCCCTGTTAGCTTTATTTCCAACCCGCGCAGACAACCCCCGAGGGTCGACCGCAAGGGTCAACCCATTGGCCCAGAACTCATTAGACCCTCTTTCAGATACGGTCCTGAGCCTTCTTCTTTGACTTGCGTGCACAAGCACCAAAAGTCATACCAATCGAACCCAACATCCCTAAATCATTCCAGGAATTGTGGATCTGGTCTCTAGGGTGTCTTTGAACGTTCCAAACTCTTTATATACATCTTATTAAGGTATGAAACCCTAAGGGGAGTGAGAGATCTAAAGTGTGTTATTGTTCTAACCTTTGTGAGTGCAGGTTCACAGCAGCAGCTCAAGGCTCTTCTTCCACCTTGTTCTGAACCTGAAAGTGAAGGGAAGAAGCTTGAATCAAGCCTCCACATCATCCCCAACAGCAAGTTGTGTGGGATATCAAAGCTGCAACCTTGTTTGTGCGACATAGCTTCATTCTTCTTCAAGGATCGATCTTCCTCCTGTAGAAGCATTCAATTACTGATGCGGGACGAGACCACGGACACGACAAGCTCGCGGTTGTCCCTTAGCAAGGGAAGCGTCAGACGTGCACGGTTGAGAAACCGGCAAGAGCTAGGGTGGTCAGTTCGCACTTTCGTGCCCGGACCGGGTCACGGGACGGCTTCGCTCTCTCTCTCAGCAGCGGTGACATGAAAATATATGGCAAGCTAGGTCCTAAAACATGCTCTCTAGCAGTGACATAAACAACTATATAGGAAAATAAGCAAATGCCGAGTGTAGGGAGCGAGAATGATACCTCCACGCGCTCGGCGTGGGGAAGATAGACTCGGCCGAAACTCGTACTCCCGGAATAATAATACATAATATTACAGCAATACACGTCGTTGCCCACTCCACGCATGGAGGTAAAGGGCTACACAATGGGGTCCGGAAGGACCGAATTCGGGTTGACGGGTGGCTTCTCGCGTTGATTCGGCAACACCCGAACACGTGACGGTGGGGCCCACGTGCTGTCCGGAGGGGCCGTGTGGGACCCGATGGCACCGCTGTAGTGGAGGATACCTAGAAGGGCGCTCCCTGGAGTGGAGGCACGCTGGTTCACCGGTCGGAGGTCGGACGGCTCTGATCGGCACCGGTCGGAATCACCAGCCACGGATCTGCAGCTTCTGGTTTTCAGCGCGCGTCCCGGCAAGAACGAGCGCTGCGACCAGCCCCGACGTCAAAGTGCGACGAAACCGGCGCCGTTGGAAAGCTCTCTTCAAATACTTCAACCTAGGCCTAGAGATCAGACCTGGATCTGCACGGATAATGGCTTTAATGAATTTTTGAGTTGCTATTGTACAGTGACCGGACTCTCAGATCTGCAGAGAACTTGTCTGAGAACCGCCTTTGACCGATATGTGAATGTCCGAATCTGAAGTGGTGGTCTTCCGCAAAGTTGTAGGAAATCAATCTAGGAAATCAGGACTATTTTGTATGAAGGGTTTGGAGGTGGCTGTGATTTGTTCTGATTTTTGAACTGGAAGGTGGTCAGATCGGGGAATTAGCTGAAAACACTGTAGCAGAGATAGAACACGAATTTTGAAAAATGGGTAGAGGGCGGATAAAAAATCAAGAAAAATGATAAATGTAGAGGATGATGGATAAAACGCCCAGTAAAATTTGGAGCCCCAACAAAAATCAAAAAGAAGGTCAGAGATGGGAAACTCAGAACTGCTGTCACTGTAGACAGAGACAGGACAGATCTGGGAGTGATTGAAGACCGAAATTACAAAAATATCAAACGAAGGATTTTCAACCTGAATTATTTTTTGGATGATGGGATGGAAGATAGGAACACACCATAAAAATTACAAACCACGAAGAGTTCGTGGCTGGTATCAGGAATTTCGGGAAGACACCTCTGTCCAGCAGGACAGAAAACCGAAGACGGATTCGCGGCGGCTCGAAGGCGGCACGAATGGCGGCGGCGGTGGCACCAATGAAGATCAGAGGTTGAGAGGGGGAGATAGAAGATTGAAACACTCTAGAATAGGGGGTTTGAGGAGAGGAAAGCGGGGGGAGAGAGGAAGGGGGCGCACCAAGCTCCAAGGATTCCAACAATTTTATGAATTTTCACTAATTTTCACATGAAAATACAAGCTTATATATGATTCCAATCAAATCCAACCTCAACCCTTGGATCTAGGGGTGGGGATTGAAGGGCTGGGATGAGGTGTGAATAACACACATAAACTAATAAAAAAATCAAGGGGAAGGGGGCGGCCTATTGACCATGTGTAAGGTTAAATGGGGTAGGTGGCCAACCTATTAGAATGTTGACCCCTTTAACCCCATGTGTCCATATGACCAGCCCACCCTTCTAGATGTCCAACTAGGAAGGTTGACCAGACCCACAAGGTGACATGGACCAATGGGAAAGGGCTGAGGGCCCCCTTGCTGGTCCTACTGCATAATTGCATAAAAACCCACACAATCTATGGGAATGACTCCTTGGCTTATAAATCCTTACATTTGTGTACATACTTTCCCAAGGATATAAACACAAACTAAAAGGATATAAATGTAAAATAAAAAGTACAGGCTCGGTGTCGATTCCCATCAACTCTCCCCGGGTGGGAGGAACTTGACCCCGTCGAGTAGGGGTAGGGATGCTCGAGTACTCCGCGGATCCGTCACCGTGCCAAGTAACACGGGTACGCTCCACTCCAAGTGATCGTCACCTGCTCATTCCATATATACTCGATATGCGCGGACTGCTATGGGCTAAAGGTGGACACTCCGGGTGGGGCACTCTCAAAAGGGAAGGGAGCAGCTCGAAGACTCACTAGGAATCACCGCTGAGTCCCTGTAGGTGACTGATCCGGGTAGATGTAGAACCGATCCCATACTCATCAAGTGAGTCCAATCGCCTATTACTCATAAGAGAATGACAACGAGCTTGCACAAGACACATGCAGACTCTCAAAAATTTACACACAAACCATGCAAACAAACCACACAAAAAAAACACATTGACTCATGCACGACTCTAGACTAAGGTGGTGACATCAAGCCCACTAGGTGGCGGCATCCTGGGCGGCCGGATAGCCGTCCAACTCTTCCCCCCCAAGGCATAGTACTCATCGGCTAGTGCCTCATCGGCCACGTAATTAACATACTCAAGCTCGGGAGGTACGGATTCTCCAACACCTAGGGCTAGGGTGGTGCGAGCGGGACACTCGCTGGCAATGTGGCCAAACCCGTGACAGTGGAAACACTGCACTCTCGACCGACTACTCTCTCCTATAAAAGGGGCCTTACCCTTATCATCCCATCGGGTAGGGGGTGTAGGCAGCAATGGGGGAGATATAGGTGCATTGGACAATAGTGGAGGGGGTGTCGGTGCCAGAGGACGGGCTATAGGAGCCGGGGGACGGGCAACGGGTGCCGGTGGTCGGGGTGGAAATAGATCCCGGGGTGGAGGAGGGCGAGGCCGTGGAGCGAAGTGCTCCTGATGGGTGGGCTCTTAAGGTCGAGCCATGGGAGGCCGCTGATGTGGGCCTATAGAGTGACGGGACTCAGTACTACGGAGAGGGGTGGGGCCCAACCGATGGCTAGACTCAAACTCTCCCTCGAATTGCTCTAACACGAGAGCAACCTGGTATGCCTCTTCCAACGTCTTGGCATTGCGGCGGAAAAGCTCATACTGATAGTGTGGCCGTAAACCACGTCGAAAGCGGGAAACGTGCATGGTACTATCCTCCGTGACACCACATCGTAGAAAGTACTCATCAAACTCCGTGATGTATTCGGAGACGGACCGGTCTCCCTGGCTAAGACTTTGCCATCTATCGATGAGTCGCTGGCGGTATGTGGGAGGAAGGTGCTTTTGCCGAAGTTTATTCTTCATCTCGGCCCATGTGTCAATCGGGGGTTCTAGCCGCTGAAGTAGCAGGCTCTCCACATTCTTCCAATAGGTTTGCGCCTGCCCCATGAGTTTCATGGTGGCGAATCGGACCCTTCGGCGCTCCGACATATCATACCATTCAAAGTAACGGTCCATGCCGAACTCCCAATCTAGGTAGACTTTTGTATCCAAAGACCCGTAAAAAGCGGGAGGATCCGCTCGCACGGTCTTAAGAACCCTATCGTCATCCTCATCCCTTTGTGGCTGAAAGCCACGATGACGTTGACCATACCCCTCATAGGCATTGTCGGACCCAAAGTCTTCTAAACCAAGGTCACGATGTTGTGGTATGGCCTATTGCCGGGCGTTTTGAGGAGGGGGTGGGGGCTGGTTTTGGGCCGCAGGAGCGGCCTGGATTTGGGCCATGGAAGCGGGTTGGACTTGGGCCACCGCGGGTCGAGGTGCGGGTGGGCCTTGGGCTACCCCGGGAGGGTCCCCGTGTGACATCCTATCTAACCGCCCAACGAGGTCTTGGACCGACCTGTCGGAGGTCTCCATGCGTCCATCCATGGCTCTAAGGCGACCATCCATATTATCAGAGAAAGTCCGAAAGTTAGCATCGGATTGGTCCAACCTAGTCATAATGGCCATCATCGCCTCATGCAGGGAGTGGAAGTCTCCCGAGACGCCATCTCGTGGGTTAGCCATAGGGGAAGGGCGATGGTATTGGGTACCTCGCCGAGTGGGCATGCAACGACACGGACTAGAAACACCAACTAATGCAAACGCACACTAATATGATGCACCTAGACCTAAACCAACATCCGGTACGTGGCGGAGGTAATCGACCCGAAGGTCACTCGCGCAAGTGTGCGGCCTTCCCGATAGGCATAGCCTAACGTTCGGACAACACCTTTTGATATACCGGGTTATTAGGATGCGATGCAAAAAAGTCACTTTTTTTGTTTCAAAACAATGATGACCCTAAATATGACTTAGACAATGTCTAGTGACTAAATGAAAATGACACTCTTTTTATGTTTTTTTTTGAGACACCCTAGACTCAAACTCGCTCTGATACCAAATTGATGCGGGACGAGACCACAGACACGACAAGCTCGCGGTTGTCCCTTAGCAAGGGAAGCCTCGGACGTGCACGGTTGAGAAACCGGCAAGAGCTAGGGTGGTCAGTTCGCACTTTCGTGCCCGGACCGGGTCACGGGACGGCTTCGCTCTCTCTCGCAGCAGCGGTGATATGAAAATATATGGCAAGCTAGGTCCTAAAACATGCTCTCTAGCTGTGGCATAAACAAGTATATAGAAAAATAAGCAAATGCTGAGTGTAGGGAGCGAGAACGATACCTCCACGCGCTCGGCGTGGGGAAGACGGACCCGGCCGAAACTCGTACTCCCGGAACAATAATACACAATATTACAGCAATACACGTCGCTGCCCACTCCACGCAGGGAGGTAAAGGGCTACACAATGGGGTCCGGGAGGACCGAATTCGGGTTGACGGGCGGCTTCTCGCGTTGATTCGGCAACACTCGAACACGTGACGGTGGGGCCCACGTGCTGTCCGGAGGGGCCGTGTGGGACCCGATGGCACCGCTGTAGTGGAGGATGCCTAGAAGGGTGATCCCTGGAGTGGAGGCGCGCTGGTTCGCCGGCCGGAGGCCGGACAGCTCCGATCGGCACCGGTCGGAATCACCGGCCACGGATCTGCAGCTTCTGGTTTTCAGCGCGCGTCCCGGCAAGAAGGGGCGCTGCGACAAGCCCCGACGTCGGAATGCGACGAAACCGGCGCCGTTGGAAAGCTCTCTTCAAATACGTTAACCTAGGCCTAGAGATCAGACCTGGATCTGCACGGATATTAACTTTAATGAATTTTTGAGTTGCTATTGTACAGTGACCAGACTCTCAGATCTGCAGAGAACTTGTCTGAGAACCACCTTTGACCGATATGTGAATGTCCGAATCTAAAGTGGTGGTCTTCTGCAAAGTTGTAGGAATTCAATATAGAAAAATGGGACTATTTTTTATGAAGGGTTTGGAGGTGTCTGTGATTTGTTCTGATTTTTGAACTGGAAGGTGGTCGGATCTTGGAATTAGCTAAAAACACTGTAGCAGAGATAGAACACGAATTTTAAAAAATAGATAGAGGGTGGATCAAAAATCAATAAAAATGGTGGATGTAGGGGATGATGGACAGAACGCCCAGTAAAATTTGGAGACCCAACAAAAATCAAAAAGAAGGTCGGAGATGGGAAACTCAGAGCTGCTGTCACTGTAGACAGAGACAGGACAGATCTGGGAGTGATTGAAGACCGAAATTGAAAAAATATCAAACGAAGGATTGTCGACCTGAATTATTTTTTGGATGATGGGATGGAAGATAAGAACACATCATAAAAATTACAAACCACGAAGAGTCCGTGACTGGTATCAGGAATTTCGGGAAGACACCTCTGTTCAGCAGGACAGAAAACCGAAGATGGATTCGCGGCGGCTCGAAGGCGGCACGAACGGCGGCGGCGGCGGCACCAATGAAGATCAGAGGTTGAGAGGGGGAGATATAAGATTGAAACACTCTAGAATGGGAGGTTTGAGGAGAGGAAACCAGGGGGAGAGAGGAAGGGGGCGCACCAAGCTCCAAAGATTCCAACAATTTTCTGAATTTTCACTAATTTTCACATGAAAATACAAGCTTATATATGATTCCAACCAAATCCAACCTCAACCCTTGGATCTAGGGGTGGGGATTGAAGGGCTGGGATGAGATGTGAATAACACACAAAAACTAATAAAAAAATCAAGGGGAAGGGGGCGGCCTATTGACCATGTGTAAGGTTGAATGGGGTAGGTGGCCAACCTATTAGAATGTTGACCCCTTTAACCCCATGTGTCCATTTGACCAGCCCACCCTTCTAGATGTCCACCTAGGAAGGTTGACCAGGCCCACAAAGTGACATGGACCAATGAGAAAGGGCTGAGGGCCCCCTTGATGGTCCTACTACATAATTGCATAAAAACCCACACAATCCATGGGAATGACGCCTTGGCTTATAAAGCCTTACATTTGCGTACATACTTTCGCAAGGATATAAACACAAACTAAAAGGACATAAATGCAAATGAAAAAGTACAGGCTCGGTGTTGATTCCCATCAATTACATTCAAGGAAGTGAAAGGGGGAGCTTCAACCACGATAAATCATTCTTCACTCCTTACTCTTAGATTTACTTTGTGTCAACTTGAGTATTTGGTGTAAAACTTGAATCAGATCTGTATGTGTGTTGTTCGTGTTCGGAAACACGAACATGTGTGTGTGGTAGCCCAGATCGGGTGCCGCGTGTGTGTGTTTGATGTTCTACACAGCATGTGTGTGTGGCTCACTTCATAGTGATGTCTTGATCCTCACGAGTGAGGGGTGGACGTAGGGGACATGGCAGTGTACCCGAACCACCTAAAAATCTTATGTGTCACTTGTGGTTTGTTCTTCCGCATCCATAGTCGAGTGGGCTTCACGGTGTGTTGAGCGTACACCAATTCCATTGTCAAACACCTACCGTTATCCACACGCATTCACAAGTGTGTCCATGTTCGAGTGAGATCTAGTGCCTGTATATTTAATTAACAAAGTTTCACTCGGAAAGAATTTTAATTGGCCAATCAATTCACCCCTCCCCTCTTGATTGCCGCCTTTCGGGACTCAACATGCTTCAACTGCAGGAAGAGAGGCCACTTCGCTCATGAGTGTCATGAGCCGAAGAAGGTAATTGACATACCTAGCTCTCCATATATTTATGTCTGTTCACATGTTTTAACTACTGTGGACATGCAAAATTGCACGCCCATACGTCCCAACTAGAGCATAATAAACGATCAAAAAGTGCGTCCACAACTGCTCATCCTAATCCTGTGTGGATTGTGGATTCAGGATCGACCAAACATATAACTATGGATCGAGCTGGCTTCATGGAATACCATAGGATCCCTTTAGGCAGGCATAGAGTTTTTATGGGTAATGGAACTAGCGAGGAAGTCCTCGGAGTCGGTTCATACCAACTCCATTTTTTGAATGGACGTACGTTGATTCTGTATGATGTACTCTATGCGCCCAGGATCCATTATAATCTCATGTCAGTTTCTAGCTTATTTTCTCTAGGCTTTTGTTTGACCTTTTCGGGCAGTAGTGTAAATATTGTTTTGGAAAATATTGTGTATGGGCATGGTAAGATGGACGATGGTTTCTTTATATTGGATCTTTCTATAGATAATGTCTCTTATTATTCTTCTCTTTCAACAAGTGTGTTGAACAATAAAGACTTAGATTATGCGGCATGGCATGCTCGTTTAGGTCCATAGGGCAAGATAGAATGGCTAGATTAGTTCGAGAAGGCCTTTTGGGGCCACTCACTAAGGTCAACTTGCCGGCATGTGAGCCGTGTCTTGCTAGGAAAGCATGCCGGAAGCCTTTTGGAAAGGCTGTAAGGGCATCAGCACTTTTGGAGTTAGTCCACTCCGACATCTGTGGACCAATGAGTGTGAGGGCACATCACGGTTATAGTTATTATCTCACATTTATAGATGACTATTCACGATATGGATATGTCTATTTGATCGCTCACTGCTATGAAGTGCTGGATTGTTTTAAGCACTTTCTATCCGAGGTTGAGAATCAAAAGGAGAAGAGTATTAAAGCTCTTCGGACAGATCGTGGACGCGAATACTTGTCGGATCAGTTCCGAACATTGTGTGAAGAAAAAGGTATTCGGCGGCAACTCACTATTCCTTACACGCCACAACAAAATGGTGTTGCTGAGCGAAGGAATAGAACGTTGCTAGATATGGTTCGATCAATGATGGCGCAGGCAAACCTTCCTAGCTCCTTTTGGGGAGATGCTTTGTTAACTGCTGCCTACATCTTGCACTGTGTGCCTTCACAGTCAGTTCCTTCCACCTCATATGAGTTGTGGCATGCCCACATGCCCAATTTAAATAATTTGCGGCCATGGGGATCATCGGGATATGTCCATTACATGTCAAATAAGTTTGGGAAACTTGACCCCAGAGCTCAAAAGCTTATCTTCATTAGATATCCAGAGAGCTCTGTGGGTTATGTCATGTATGGATAGCGCCCAGAAGGAGGACTGACAGAGCGAGAGGTCCGAGATGTTATTTTCTTGGAAAAAGAATTTCCTAGTATTGGCGACAGTGGAAAGAGTCTTGATCTCTATGAGTTGGAAGAATCCTCTGATCTCCCACCATCTCCTAACGCAGGAAGGGAATGTGTTCCCGAGCCTGTGTCTGCTAAAGATAGTAGGGATGATCGGGCTAGTGAGAGTACGTCCAGTGGGAGTGCACCAATAGAACCACTAGAATATCAAGACTCGTTACGTCGCAGCAAGCATGGGCTTGTGCCGCGTCGATTCTTCGAAATTGAAGACAAGGCAGCTATTTGTGAGCCCATGGATGATGAAGAGCCCAGATCTGTTCAGAAAGCTCTTGCATCCTTATCTAGGAAAGAGTGGAAAGCTGTCATGCAAGATGAAATTAAGTCTATGGCGCAGAATGAAGTCTGGGAGTTAGTAGAACTCCCGCCTGGGCATAAAGCTGTTGAAAATAAGTGGATTTTCAAGCTTAAGCGCAAGGCTGATGGGGCTATATAAAAATATAAAGTACGATTGATGGCGAAGGGTTAAAAGGAGGGTATAGACTATGATGAAAAATTCTCACCAGTCGTGAGATTTTCATCCATTCGCTTGGTTCTGGCTATGTCACGCATCTTGATTTGGAGTTGTTCCAAATGGATGTAAAGACTGTATTTCTCAATGGAGAACTAGACGAGGAGATTTATATGCTCCAGCCAGAAGGCTTTGAGGTTAAAGGTGAAGAGCAAAAAGTTTGTCGCCTCAAACGCTCGATATATGGGTTGAAACAGTCGTCTAGACAGTGATATTTAAAATTTCATAAGGCAGTCCTCTCATATGATTTTGAGACGATTGAAGAAGACCACTGTGTGTATGTCAAGCGATTGGGAGAGAGGTTCCTCCTTTTGTCGTTATATGTTGATGATATTTTAATAGCCAGAAATAATATGGAGTTAATCAATGCTATCAAGGGATGGCTATCTTCTATCTTTGAGATGAAAGATATGGGTGAAGCGAGCTATGTGCTCGGTGTGAAAATCGTCTGAAATTGCTCGGAAAGCTTATTGAGTTTGTCTCAAGAAACCTACATTAATAAAATCCTGGAGCATTTTTGAATGAACAATTCGAAACCCATTGATACTCCACTTGAAAAAGGATGTGTCCTCAGTGCTAGTCAATGCCCCAAAAATGAAGAAGAAAGGAGAGAAATGTCTAGAGTGCCTTATGCCGCTGCGATAGGAAGTCTAATGTATGCCATGTTGTGTACTCGGCCAGACATTAGCTTCGCAGTGGGTTTGGTTAGCCGTTATCAAAGTAACCCCGATCCCGCACACTGGAAGGCAGTTAAATGAATTTTTCGTTACTTACGAGGGACATCAGACTATGTCTTACGTTACCGTGGAGGTGACCTAAAGCTAGTGGGATATAGTGATGCGGATTGGGCCGGTGACCATGATGAGCGCAAGTCCACTTCAGGCTTTGTGTTCCTATTAGCTGGAGGAGCTATCTCGTGGTGTAGTAAGAAGCAGTCTTGCATTGCCCTATCCACTATGGAGGCGGAATATGTGGCTTGTTCTGCGGCGAGTCAAGAAGCAGTATGGTTACAGAATTTGTTGCAACGCTTGGCACTTACACCTCATGGAGATGAGGGTGTACTGCTATATATAGATAGCACTTCTGCACTTGCTTTCGCCAAGGATCCTAAATATCATGGCAGAACAAAGCACATTGATATTCGTTATCACTACATAAGAGATTTGTTTGTAAAATGGTTAGTGGTGCTGCGACAGATTAGTTCTGATCGTATGGTAGCTGATCCACTAACAAAGCAAATAGCTAGAGAAAGTTTTGTTGGCCATTGTAAGTCTATGGGCCTTTGTAAATTGTGATTGTTGCAATTTTCGACATCATTAAAGTTTGCTCATTGTGTTATGTGCACTGTGTGAATGCTTTACACATCATCAGAGTGTCACCAGGCTAAGAATCACCCACTCGCACGGGTGATTCTCCTTTGGCGCTTATCGAAAGCGACAAAGATGAGACATCTAATGTTCCTGGCACCCTGAAGGTCGGGGAGTAAGGGGAATATCTCAAACAAATTATATATGCCGCCTTAGCTGAGGACTAAGATGAGATCTGATGCAGATCGACCATGAGGATTTCACAGTAATCCCATGGAGCCTGTAAATTTCAGATACGTGAGTCGCAAGAAGGCGCTGAGTGGGAGCGACTGGTTTGCGAGACTCATGTTAGATGCGTAAGTCGCAACTAGATTGGTATCAGTTCGGTGTTTAATAATCATATTAATGACATGCCCATGAAAATGGAAGAACACCGCGGCATGCGTATCATACCACATGTGTAATATTCGACCGCATATGAGAATGATGAATGGATCCCTCTTCATCATTGTGTGAGCTCATGAATCACAGTTGTGTGATTCCTAGTGTATCCCCAGTGACCTGCAACGCTATGTCATGAAAAGGACGCTTGATGTCGCTACTTTAGCATGTCTCTTAGGGCGATGACTAATACCGTCCAGCGGATCATGTCTAGGAAAGCGGTCAAGAAGAATTGGATTGACATATGCAACATAGGGAAGACATTTTAAATTTCACCATGTTTATTTACTCATATCCTGGGAGACTTTATTATCTGTGTGGTGATAAAGTCATGGGCACTTAGCATTTGGGGGTTTGGCATTACCTATTTTTCGAGAGATCTGGAGTGTCAAATCAGGTGAATATTAAAATGTATGAGATACACACTGAGATGTTCTGAGTGCTCGTTAGTTAGGTGGCAACTTAACAGATCACCCTTCTACTGTTCGAAGAATCTCGCGGAGGTCGCACACTCCATTTCCTGTATGACCGTTGAGCTTGGATGTATTCAGTATGTCTGAATCTGCACTGTTGACCCTAATGGGCAAGTGGGAGCTGTTGAATGGGTTTGCCCATTGGGCCGACCGGCCCATTCGTGCCGGAGGCGCGCACGTGGGCGCAGGTTCCACGCGGCACCCTCTGCAGCGCCTCCTCTTCTCTCTCTCCCGTCTCGTTCCTACCTCCCCCAGATATTTTCCCATGGGTGTTTAACCTGTATAAAAAGGGGCACAGCCGCAGCAGAATGAAGGGACAGTGAAAAGAAAAAAAAGGGGAAAGGCAGAGTGCAGTGGCTTTGTGCTGCTACGGGAGTGAAAAAGGGCGCAGGGCAGTGGCTGTGTGCAACCGTAGGCCATGGGTAGGAGAGAACCGTGAGCTATGAGTAAAAAGTGAAAACATCAAGTGAAAAATTGAGAAACGTTGTGTGTGCGTGTGCCGACGGAAGAGATAAATGGGAACGGGAAGAAGAAGAGAGCCACAGCTCTCACACGGTGTGAGGAAAGCAGTGAATAAGCTCCCGGAGGTATGTCACCTCGAGCCTAGGACTTGGAGTGTGGACTTTGGAAGTAACTCTGGTAGTCACTTCTCATCTCTGCGAGTAAAATACTTAATATATATATATATATATATATATATATATATATATATATATTTCCGCTGCGTGACTAAGGTATGTACTTATGCACCTAACATCCTGTGATCATTTTTATTTATTATATTCCGAGATCACCCAACACCTTTTAAGAAACTACTGGACATATTGAATATTTCATCTATCTTAGTACCCCAATCAATACTCACTAATTGAGGACTATTGCATTCACAATAACGTGAGGAGTTCTCCTGTAAAAATGGTCAAATGACGAGAAACAAGAAAACTACGCATGAATGACCTACTGGCCTGTTGATGCCTAATTGTCACTCTTTGACCAAACCCTATTGATGCTTAATTGTAACTATATTTGACCAAATGATCCTATACTATTTTTTGGCAGTACTTATGGGAACTATAACTCATCGCGAATCCGGCCGTAAGTCATAGCTGGGATCTTCCCACATGCATTGGCATGGAATGCGCTAAAGAAGACGACTCGTGAAATTTAATCATTACACTTACGTGAAACCCGAATCCGATGCATACAGCTTCCTCTATGACTGTACCTACCCCTTTAGCCGTCGTTTCAGCTAGCTAGCAGCTAATTAGTAGATTGTTTGAGAAAAACCCTTGCAAATAAGAAGAAAAAAGCAAATGTACTGAGTTACCCGGATGCGGTGCCCAAGAACAAGCATGTATGCAAGCAAGAAGCTAAGCATACATTGGCTTGTTGTTAATGTGATGACCCTCCATCTTTGCCAATCCCACAACGGGTCTTTTTACCATGACTCTAGGTCTAGGGGAAGCTTCATCCTTGTCGCCACCTTCCCCGCCGCCGCAGCTTCTTCCGGCCAGCTCGCTTCCGTAGCCCCTACGTACTCCCCCACCATCATCTATTAACACTGAAGCGTCCGCAACACGCAGTCCCATTGCACCCACTGTTTCCGCCTTGAAACCCTGGATAGTCACGATCTCCACTCGCCAGTGTGCATAGCATGAAACGTAACGAGTCTGATGGTCATCGCACACGAAACCCCTCGAGTCAACCGGAATTGTACAAGTTGTAATTTGTATAACTGCATGATCACTTATTGGACCAAAATCACAGGGGGGTATGTCCACATGGTGAATGCATGAAGATGGCATTGGATCACGAGCTGCGGCATCTCGGCCTCTCCTCACATCCACGCAATGCTGCTCCTATAAATACCCCTCAATATTCGTCTGGCTGTCACTCCAAACCACAGCTCATTACCTCTTCTATCCATCATGGCGATCTCCAAGATGGCGGTTGCCGTGCTCTTCCTTCTGCTGAGTGTGAGCCTGTCCTCCGCCTCCAGGGCGCTGAGCGAGTACGCCAGCGCTGAAGGCAGTGGCGGCGGCGGGGGAGGAGGAAAGGGTTCTGGTGGTGGGTCGGGGTCCGGAAGTGGGTCTGGTTCTGGGTCAGGGAGTGCTTACGCTTACAGCGGGCCATACTACGGTTCGGCATATGGATCCGGTCAGGGTGGCGGTGGAGGGGGTGGCAAGGGTAGCAGCGGAGGTTCGGGCAGTGGATCCGGAAGTGGTTCCGGATCCGGCAGCGGGTCGTATGATGGACCTTATGGTGGAGGTTACGCCAGTGGGCAAGGAAACGGAGGTGGAGGAGGTCGTGGGTCATCTAACTCAACCTCCGGCTCCGGTTCCGGCTCCGGCTCCGGCTCCGGCTCCGGTTCCGGTTCCAGTTCTGCCTATAACTACAGCCCCATCCCCACCGAGCCACCTGTCGCCGGAGGTCCTACGCCGATCGAACCGCCGGTGGCCATCGGCCTTTAAACGCACGCCATGAAGAAATTAAAGCTTGCAACCATGCAGGCGATGCATGGAGCATGATCAGCTGCCGGCCGGCCTACTCACTTGGCTATCATGTCTAGTCTAGTCCGAAACCTCTTGTCTTTCGAAAGCAGTAACCCCATGATCATCGGAACCTATATGTTGCTCACTAACTTACTAGTAAATAACGTGAGCTCGGTTTGTATCAGTGCAGAATCTTTTCTAATAAACGTTCCGGCCGGCAAGTGTTCTCTTTTCAGGGGCAAAATCTCTTGTGCTCTCGATCTTCATATGTTCTTACTGTGGGGCATCTAGAACAATATGCTCCAATGTGATTGCAAAGTGGGCGCTTGGAAGACCTCTTTGCGCTAAATGAATTGTTGTTTGTTAGATAAATAATACAACATTAAAGTGATCGTTCATAAGAACATATACGTTAAGAGACGCGAGATGTGTGCAACGCGCGTTATCTAAAGCGAGTCGTAGGAAAACAATTGACTAGATATCATAACGAAAAAGGAGAAAACGTGAGAGTGGCTGTCCCGTGTGTGCATGTCACGTATATTTTATTGTGACCAGTATTAGAGTTTACTATTGAATTTGGTCATTGAAGAGACTAGATCTCGTGTTTGAGTCATTGGCCGTCAGATTCGAGACAAAATGGATTTCAAATCAATCGTACAAAATGCACCTCAGGAAGGTTTGTTGCAAAAGGGAAGAAGCGATCAGGGAGCATGAGATTACAATCCCAAGGAAAACCCTCTAATACTTAAACGAGTTAGGGCAAGAGCGAGGTGCAAAGAGAGACAAAGGAGATGTAGGACACGAAACTGCTCTTTACCAATTGAGGAAGTTTGGATTGGAGCTCACCTTTTCGGAGGAGATCCCGGAGATTAAATAGTCATAAACTCTCTCTCTAAAATAGTGGGAATCTTGAGGGGAAGAATACTATATATAAGTTGTAATTAAAAATAAATTTTCACAAAAGAGATGTAAATTCGTGTGTTTATTTGGGTCAGTGGCTTATTGCATGAAAGGTGGGTATATAGAAGTGCCAACACTGACAAAGAGGAGAAGGGCACACTCAAACACAGGGGAGAAAGTGTCTGCCACTCCACTACAAGAAATGACGGTCATAGCGACGGAAAATTCTGACGGAAAAGGTTTCGTCGGAATATCAGTCTACATTTTCGACGGATATCTATTCGTCGGAAATTTCATCAGAATTTTCGACGGCATTATAGCCTGTCGAAATATCTGTCGGAACTTCCTACCCCATTTCCGACGAATAGATGTCCGTTGGAAAGTTTATTTGAGTTTCCGATGGAATTAAATTCGGTCTGAATTTCCATCGAAATTTTTCGACGGAATTACTTCCCCTCGGAAATCCATCAGAAATAATTTTGATTTCCCTCCCACAGCTTGCCATCCCGCTGAGCATCACAGTTTACTGTCTAGAGGAGTCCACCTCTGCAACGTTGAGCATCACAGCTTGCTCCGCTGGGCAATACAGCTTAGCCGTCCAGTGGAATCCTCCACTGCAAAACGCTGACTAATAGCTTGAAGAAAGGTTTAAAATGAAACAAGAAAATGGGAAACAAACAGCGACTGAAAGCTGTAAACTATGAAGCACAACATGGCTCTCAAAGAGAGCTGACTGGCCTGGATTTGATCCACGGTCCAGTAGAGACTGATCTTCTGACTGCTCTCTTCTTCTCTCGATCTCACTATCTCTCCTCAACTTCCTTCTCTTCTGCTTCTTCTCTCTTTCTCTTCACACTCTTTCTTCTTCTGCTTCTCTTTTCTTTCTTACTGAATCGTGCAGGCTCTCCTCTGCTTCAGTCGATCACTACTTCGATCAGTCTTCTTCAGATGGAAGAAGCTTGGTATATATAGCAGCAGCTAGGGCGTGTGTCCTCCACATTTCCCGCCCAGAGGCCTCAGTCCACGTGGCAGCATTTCAGGCTTGCTACTGTACACGTGTCACAATCTGGGCACCTCATCCATCCTTGGATCATGTGCCTTCATTAAGCTTCACGAAGAGTACCTGTCAGTCAGTCGGATAGAGTTATCAGTTTAAGACTGAAAGCTTGTATAGACTTTATGAAGGTAACGCTAAAGCATGTACAGACTTTACGTATGCAAGACTATGGCATGTACAGACTTTGTGGATGCAAAGCTAAAGCATGTACATACTTCACTTATGCAAGCGAGACAGTGCATGGCTGTACAGACTTGGTGAATGCAAAGACAAAGCATGGCAACGCACAATGTGCAGACTTCGTGCAATGCATGAGATAATGTATAGACTTTGTGAGTGTGTGCAACCAGACAGTGTGCATACTTGCTAAACCCTGTGGCATGCAACTAACTGATGTACAGACTTGACTTATGCATACAAGACCAGGCTGCACCGTCTTCATGTCGTGTGGAGAGTAAACGATGTACATACTTGCATGAGACACAACATGAGACGCTGAGCTGCCAAGAACGATGTATAGACTTGAATGCGTGCAATGTATATACTTGCCAGCGACGAAGATGATGAGTGAGACGCTAAGTGAGACGGTCCAATGTATAGACTTTATGTCCAAATGAGACGCTAAGTGAGACGGACCTCACATAGCGTCGAAATGAGCAAAGTCAATGTATAGACTTGGCGTTTGTGCAAGCAGAACGATGTACAGACTTTGTGTTGCGAACACAGGCTGTACAGACTTTGAATGATGCATGCACAAGACGCAATGGATGTACAGACTTAGAGTTCGTGCATGCTACAGTGCAATGTATAGACTTAGTGTTCTGCAGCCAGACAAATGAATGCATAGTCAATGTATAGACTTTATGTGCAATGCAGAGGCTGTATAGACTTACCGTGCCTGAAGCAGAGCAATGTACAGACTTTGGTTGATGCCATCCGAAGAATGTATAGACTTGCAACAGTGAACGTAGGTAAAGATGACAATGTATAGACTTGCTCAGTTCATCTACATGAAGCAAGGCGATGTACAGACATGCCGATGTACAGACTCTAAGTGAGATGGAAGAATGTATAGACTTGCTCACATGCATGAACAAGTGGCGATGTATAGACTTGGCCAATGTACAGACTTACCACCTAGACGATGCATGAGCAGGCTGACGATGTACAGACTTTCTAGGCATGAAGACAAACGTTGTACAGACTTCGTGTGCAATGGCCAAACAAAGTGCAGACTTGATGAATATGCAGCAATGTATAGACTTGCTGAGACGCAACATGAGACGATGCACACGAACAGACTGCAATGTGTGGACTTGTGACAATGTGCAGACTTGCTATGGATGAAGCACACGATGCAACTAGACCCTGTAGCAAGGAATGTACAGACTTAATGAACGAACTGTGCACATGCATGAAGAGCACTGTGTAGACTTGTGTGTGCATGCTGCAATGAAATGAATGCACATATACAGTGAACAAATGCAATGTATGCTAAACACAAAGACTGGCTCACTGTGATACTCTCACTGTGTTGCTATCATCAAAACAAAATAGCATATGCTTGTGCCTAAGGGGCACAACATTCTCCCCCTTTTTGATGGTGGCAACAAAGTGACATTGAGTCACCAAACAAATTTTCTCCCTCTTTGACATAATCAAAAAGAAAGAAAAACATGAGTATAAAATGCAGTATACATTGCAGATTTCCCTTAGAACAACTTATTCTCCCCCTGAAAGGATAACTCCCCCTGAATTATGTCTCCCCCTTTGAGAAGGAATATGGATAAGGAAGGAGGGAAGAAACATGAATAAGGAAGGGGCATTACACAACAGCTGAAGCATTGGTTCAGAAGGTGAGTATGATTATAAACAATTGTTAAAGCATAAGAATAAGCAATATACAGTTTTGAAAAAATTCAGGTTTAACAGTGATAAAGATAGAGTAAAGCAGCTGACCACTGAAAAAGAGTTATAGACTCCATTTATAGTAATGAATCTAGGGCACATGATTTTAATAGAAAAGTTAGAAACAATACCATTTGTGATTAAACATGAAAGTTCAAGAAGGCAACTTGAATATGTATTGAGAGAAAATAATTTTCACTCAATGACTTTTGATTTCAAAGGGTTACAGCAGTTTGTATTTCACTTTTTAATTTTTCAGAAACTGAGCTAAGTGAATAGACCAGTGACATTTATGCTGTTGACATTAGGTGTAAACCTTGATCAGTGGCAGGTACCCCCAGTTACTAGGCATAAACTACTAGATCTATTTCAGATCAAGACCTACAAGGAACAATTTTCACCTTTGATATTAAGGGCACACCTTGATCAGAGGCCAGTACCCCCAGTTACTTGGTGAAAACTCCCCCTATAGATTTGACCCTATGAACAGAGGTAGTCTGAAGCACTTCATGACTTATAAATTCTCCTGCTTCTTTGGAGGAGATCACAGTTTCTCAGTGTAATTCAGCCATTGCTCTGTCACTGTGTTCAGCTCTTTACATTAATGTTCTTATTTACTGTTGCCCTGATTTCTTTTAGAGTGATTGTTTAAAAAAATACACACTCTTATTCACCTTTTCTAGATATTTCCAGTTTAACACGTTCAGGCATTAAAAAAAAACTTTTTCTATTCTAACCATGAGACGGAGATTCAGAGCTATAAAGGTTTTCTTTTATCTCAAGTTCTGAAGTGCAGACACTTAACTCTTTAATTTATAAAAGTTAGACCTTTAGTTCCTTTCAATTTGCAAGTGTGATTCTTGTAAATGAACAATTGCAATAACCACAGCTCAATATACTAAACCAGAAGCAATACTGTTGTTCAGTGAAAGTGATAGGGAAGTGATAGCAATAGGCATAAAGGTTCAATAACATCTGATGTCAAAGAATATGACAGAATTGAATGGGGACTATGAGAAGTGAAAAAGATTTAATGTATTGAACTTAACTCTCAGCTCCTCCTGACACCATGATGCAACAATACGCTATGCAATGCTTTCAACTAATTAAGTGCAGACTATGCAACAATGATACATAAAGCAAGTATGCAATCATTTCAAGTTTATGCACCCAAGTCATGAACATTTTATCCCTTTTCAAAATTTTTAAATTTAATGATGTGCAGTACACTGCTCTATATGAAGACTTGACCTTTGGTACTTGATGAAGAACCTGGTCTCAAGGACCATCTCACACATAGTAAGAACCTTCAGGCAGATTTCCCTGCCTTTTAGTAACTTACCATTTAATATACCAGGGTTATGCAAAGAGATGCAGTGCAAAACAGTCTTATATGCATTGAAAGACTTCCTTGATAGTCATGCAAATGATATATGCAGACATTAGACACATGCATTGACTATATGCATTAACTGAATCATTCAAACTCAGTGCAAAGTATGCATCAACTACAAAAATGATTGTGCAGTGCATCTAGCATCTTATGTACACAGTGCAAAAACTGGCAAAGATAAGAGCATCAGATTTGTGCAGAATTAAATTCAGTAGCTGAGTCTGGAATGCAGAATGATCAGCTAGACAAGAAGAGAACACCAGAAATCAAACAAACAAATCAACATGAAATTCACCCATTTTGACTCACAATTTCAGATGATGAGATTTAAACAGAGTTCAGAACTGACCTGATGTGTAGGATCTTGGGATTTTTCATTTTGAGTGCCTTGGCTTATTGACCCCCTTTATTCATCCCAAGGCACACCTGCAGAGAAATGATCATTTTGATCCAGTAGGAACCCAAGTAGTCTTGGGTCCTGTACTGGCCCTAGCAGAAGTTCTGAACAGTCGCTTAGCAATGCTGTCATCACAATCCATCTGATAACAATTGGTCATGAAGTGACCCAATTTACCACAATATCTACATGAAGCATCAGAAGTTTTGATCCTATGATGCATATCAACAGCAGTATGAGACCTATGTGCATAAGCATGAACAGTTCTGTTGTATGCATGAACAGTTTATTTTTAATATCCTGATGACCAACATTCAGTATACTTGTGACCTAGCTTGCCACAGTTAAAGCATGAAAGAATTGCAGATCTTTTGGCATAGAATTTTAAAATTTTGTCATTAACATGGCCTCCTTGGGCATGCCAACAGTCCTTGACTGTGTGGCCATACTTTCCACATTCTAAACATGATGAATTCATTCTGATAAAATTCTCATAGACTACGTGTCTTTTTGCAGGGATTTTAGCAGGTTTGGAGTTAAGTGTTCTGCCCTTAGCATGCCAACAATTTGCAACAATATGGCCCAATTTGCCACAATGAAAATATTGAATGTTCTTCTTATGATTTGCATGATTTTTAACATGAACATTCCTATCATGCAATTTTCTAGCATTGAGATCATCCTATTTCTTTAATCTACAATTATGCATAAGATGACCGATCTCGTGACAGTAAAAACAGTGGATTCTTTTCGTTTGAACAAGAGAGGGTTTCTTACCATAAAAGTTTCTAGCATGCCTTTTATCAACATTCAGATCATCCTTCTTCATGGTAAAACAATCAACCATCTCATGGCCAAAATTATCACAGTAGAAACATTTCACATTATTTCTTTTAGCAGAAGACATTTTCACCTGAGAAGTTTCAACATACAGATTCTTATTCTGTTTTGTTGTCTGACTCTCTTGAATAGCAGGCATATTTGAAGAAGATGAAGTGCTAGCTAACTCAGAGCTATGCACCAAGGTTGTGCACAGTCTTTTTCTCACTTCCTGCTTACTACCTCCATCAGAAACTTTCTTCTTAGATGCAGCTTTCAGATTTTCTTTATTCTTAAAAGACTCAAGCAGAGATTTGTTCAGTTCAGTGATTTCATTTTTGAGAGAAAAAATGAGCATTTCAGAATTTGTGACCTTTTCATTAAGTATGACATTAATAGCTTTGCAACTGTCAATCTCTTCTATTAATGTACTCACTCTCTCACATTCATTTTCAAAAGAACTCTTCCCTTTTTCTAGCATTAAGAGTCTCTCAGACATTTCAGTATTTAGAAACTTCAACTCTTCATTCTCCTTTCTTATTTCTTCATTCTGAACCAGTTCATTAGTCGAGATTTGATCATTTCCTAATGAATTCAGCTTATCTTCTAGTTCAGAAATCTTGGCAGTAAATTCATCATTTTTAATTTTTACTAAATTATTCAGCTCCTTATGTTTGCAAACATCCATCAAACATGCATCAAAAGATTCTTTCAGTTTAGAACAATTTTCACAGGGAGCTTTCAAATTTATCTGATCACATTTCTTTTTCAACCTTTTATTCTCATATTTTAATTTTTTACATCTATTAGAAAGTTCTTCATTTATATCCCATAAATCATCAATTGAGATTTCTTCAGATTCAGATTCAGAATTTACCTTGGATGAGGCTTCCTCATCATCATTTCCCCAGTTTGCCATCATGCAGCTATCCTCATGTTCGTTATGAACAGAAATGACTCTGTCATATATCTCCTTTCCAGAAGTGCACCTGAGAGCAAAATGATATATATCAGTATTAATCGCAGCTCTCAAGATATTAAGAATTATGACATTGTCACGGTTCTTTATTCTGTCCTCTCTAGACCACTTGGTCTCATCATGAGGTAATTGATGTGGGCCTTTAGATAGTAGCCTTCATAGTTTGGGATCAATGGAGTCTACGTACACACATAGGCCTCTTAGCCAACTATTGAGGTTAGAACCATCATAAACCGGAGGACGAGCCATTTGGACAGATGGCAAACAGATTCAATGCGTAGAACAATCGACAAGAAATATATCAGAAGCAAAATAGCACCGAATACAGCCGGATCAGATCTACAGGTCGTTGGACCCTCTGTGCAGACACCCGCTCTAATACCAAGTGTTGGGTTCGGTGCAATGGATTCAGAGGGGGGGTAAATGAATCTCCCCTTAAAAATATTTGCCCAATTAAAAATTATTCCTGATACTAACAAAAGGGCAATGAGCAATTGCTGAATTTACAGATTCACTAAGTCAACTGATATGCTTATAGATGAACTGATCAGTGACTTAGGAATAATGTCAAAGACCCTCGATACCACAATCAAACACACAGTGTGTAATCAAACCATATCGTCCCTATGCATTCATCTAGCGGAATCAGATAAGAAATCAAACCAATGCACAGAGGGTTTTTACGTGGTTCGGTCCTCCAGACCTACATCCACCCCACACTCAACCCGAGTGTGGATTACTGCTGACTCACAGCTTGAACCGCTGGACATCACAACTTGCCTACAACCGCTGGGCATTACAGCTTGCCATCCGCTGGGCAACACAGCTTGCCATCTCGCTGAGCATCACAGCTTACTGTCTAGAGGAGTCCACCTCTGCAACGCTGAGCATCACAGCTTGCTCCGCTGGGCAATACAGCTTAGCCGTCCAGTGGAATCCTGCACTGCAAAACGCTGACTAATAGCTTGAAGAAAGGTTTAAAATGAAACAAGAAAATGGGAAACAAACAGCGACTGAAAGCTGTAAACTATGAAGCACAATATGGCTCTCAAAGAGAGCTGACTGGCCTGGATTTGATCCACGGTCCAGTAGAGACTGATCTTCAGACTGCTCTCTTCTTCTCTCGATCTCACTATCTCTCCTCAACTTCCTTGTCTTCTGCTTCTTCTCTCTTTCTCTTCACACTCTTTCTTCTTCTGCTTCTCTTTTCTTTCTTACTGAATCGTGCAGGCTCTCCTCTGCTTCAGTCGATCACTACTTCGATCAGTCTTCTTCAGATGGAAGAAGCTTGGTATATATAGCAGCAGCTAGGGCGTGTGTTTTCCACATTTCCCGCCCAGAGGCCTCAGTCCACGTGGCAGCATTTCAGGCTTGCTACTATACACGTGTCACAATCTGGGCACCTCATCCATCCTTGGATCACGTGCCTTCATTAAGCTTCACGAAGAGTACCTGTCAGTCAGTCGGATAGAGTTATCAGTTTAAGACTGAAAGCTTGTACAGACTTTATGAAGGCAACGCTAAAGTATGTATAGACTTTACGTATGTAAGACTATGGCATGTACAGACTTTGTGGATGCAAAGCTAAAGCATGTACAAACTTCACTTATACAAATGAGACAGTGCATGGCTGTACAGACTTGGTGAATGCAAAGACAAAGCATGGCAACGCACAATGTGCAGACTTCGTGCAATGCATGAGGCAATGTATAGACTTTGTGAGTGTGTGCGACCAGACAGTGTGCATACTTGCTAAACTCTGTGGCGTGCAACTAACTGATGTACAGACTTGACTTATGCATACAAGACCAGGCTGCACCGTCTTCATGTCATGTGGAGAGTAAACGATGTACATACTTGCATGAGACACAGCATGAGACGCTGAGCTGCCAAGAATGATGTATAGACTTGAATGCGTGCAATGTATATACTTGCCAGCAACGAAGACGATGAGTGAGACGCTAAGTAAGACGGTCCAATGTATAGACTTTATGTCCAAATGAGACGCTAAGTGAGACGGACCTCACATAGCGTCGAAATGAGCAAAGCCAATGTATAGACTTGGCATTTGTGCAAGCAGAACGATGTACAGACTTTGTGTTGCGAACACAGGCTGTACAGACTTTGAATGATGCATGCACAAGACGCAACGGATGTATAGACTTAGAGTTCGTGCATGCTACAGTGCAATGTATAGACTTAGTGTTCTGTAGCTAGACAAATGAATGCACAATCAATGCATAGACTTTATGGGCAATGCAGAGGCTGTATAGACTTACCGTGCCTGAAACAGAGCAATGTACAGACTTTGGTTGATGCCATCCGAAGAATGTATAGACTTGCAACAGTGAACGTAGGTAAAGATGACAATGTATAGACTTGCTCGGTTCATCTGCATGAAGCAAGGCGATGTACAGACATGCCGATGTACAGACTCTAAGTGAGATGGAAGAATGTATAGACTTGCTCACATGCATGAACAAGTGGCGATGTATAGACTTGGCCAATGTACAGACTTACCACCTAGACGATGCATGAGCAGGCTGACGATGTATAGACTTTCTAGGCATGAAGACAACCACTGTACAGACTTCGTGTGCAATGGCCAAACAAAGTGCAGACTTGAAGAATATGCAACAATGTATAGACTTGCTGAGACGCAACATGAGACGATGCACACGAACAGACTGCAATGTGTAGACTTGTGATAATGTGCAGACTTGCTATGGATGAAGCACACGATGCAGCTAGACCCTGTAGCAAGGAATGTACAGACTTAATGAACGAACTGTGCACATGCATGAAGAGCACTGTGTAGACTTGTGTGTGCATGCTGCAATGAAATGAATGCACATATATAGTGAACAAATGCAATGTATGCTAAACACAAAGACTGGCACACTGTGATACTCTCACTGTGTTGCTATCATCAAAACAAAATAGCATATGCTTGTGCCTAAGGGGCAAAACATCATCATCTCCCTCTCCCACTCTCAACGTCTCCCTCTCCCTCTCCCTCTCTCCCTCTCTCATCATCTCTCTCTCCCACTCTCACTGTCTCCCTCTCTCACAGTCTCTCTCCCCTCTCCCTCTCCCTGTCTCGGTCTCCCTCCCTCCCTTTCCCTTTCCTTCTCCCTCTCCCTCTCTCTCTAACACACGGACGTAGTCACAGAGGGGGAGGATCGATCCCCTCCGTCTCCCTTTTCCTCACTCTGTCTCCCCTCTCTACCTATCTTTGTAGTCACAGAGATGGAGGGGCCGATCCACTCTATATCCGTCTCCGTCTCCCTCTCTCTCTAACACAAGCACACCCTCTCTCTCTATCTCTAACAATGACAAAATTTTCATGTAGGCCTATTAGCATCGGGGATGGCAACGGACTTCGCTCTATCTTTCTGACAAATTTTTGTCAATAAACGGTCAGTATAATATATTTTAAAAATATATTGTTTGATTTTTATTTATTATATATGATTTAAATTTAAATTTATTTATTATGATTATTATGTGGGTGTGTGTTCGAGAAAGGGAGGGGGGCCAATCCGGTGGGGAGGGGAGGGGAGGGGGGTACAGTGTGGAGGGCGGGGGCAGGGGTTCGGTAGAGGGAGGGGGGCACATTGGGGAGGGGAGGGTGGGGGTCGGTGGGGGACGGGAGGGGAGGCTAGGGTGGGGTGGGGGATGGGAGGGACGGGAGGGGGGTTTGGGAGAGGGAGGGGGGCATGGTGGTGAGGGGAGAGGAGGGTCGGGGGTGGGATGGGATGGGAGAGGACTAGGGAAGGGGAGGGGGGGTTGGTGGGGGATGGGAGAGGAGGGGAGGGGGTGGGGACGAGAGGGGATAGGAGGGGGGGTTGGTTGGAGACGGGAGAGGAGGGGAGGGGAGGGGAGGGTGCACATTAGGTGATTGGGGATGGGAGGGTGGGGGGGTCGGTGGGGTACGAGAGAGGAGGGGGCCCACGGCGATAGGCTCGAAACTATCTCACGTGAAAAACACAGAAAGACATCACCCTAGGTGGACTCCTTAACGGGTTAGGGTCTCAACAAGGGGCAAGTGTAATGCCCTGGATCCTTATTGGATTCTTATTAGGTCTTTCGGATCCTTTTCGGAGAGTTTCGGATCGCTTTCGTGGGTCTTGAGTTGAGTTTTACGGTCTGTGTGGGTTTTTCTCTCGTACAAGCTACGGAACCCTGCGGTGAGTTTATTTCTCAGTTCATCGACTCGTGGACACTGCAGTTGCGATGTACTCTTCTCGAGGATCGTTTTGACTATTTTTGCATATTTTTCTGAATTTCTGCATTTTCAGGCTAATTATCAAATTTTCAAAAATTAGGAAAATTTCCTAATTTCCTTTCTATTTATTTCTTTCCCACCTCTCTCCTCCCTCATTTCTCACCTCTCTTTCTCTCTCTCATTCTCTCTCCTCTTTGGGTCTCTCGGCGCGGCGTGCACACTGTTACGGAGCTGGCCGAGGCGAGGACGCGATGGAGTGATTGGGACGCGGAATGGGGCGACAGTTTGAGCGTGGCGAGGCGCGATCCCCCGGTGGATTTCGAGAAGGCGCGGTTCATTGATTTGGCATTTTCGGCGCGATTTAGGCCCTTCGACGCACGGTTTCTTCGGTGGAGGTAGGGAGACGGATCATCTACTCTTTCTGCATGTTCCCTCGCAGTTTCATGTCAAACTGTGCGAGAACGAGCGAGTTCTGACTCATTTTAGTAAAATCATGCTTTTAGGGTGTTCACAGGGTTCGCCAGAAAACGGTGACGGTTTTTAGATCAGTTGGTATCAATCGAACGCCTGGAATGCCAGCGTTCCAGATCCGCTGATTTCGTGTCGATCGGTTGTCATTTGGGGCCAGTACGAGTCCGGGAACCCCGGTGACTCATTTAGGGTCAATTCGATAGAATTGCCCGTTTTAATCCGTTTGTGCGTCGTTTTGATCCCTTCCGGAGTGTGGAAGGTCGGTATTATGACTATGGATGTTTCCCCCTTCGATCGGAATCGAACGGGGCATGGAATCGGACTCGGAGGTTAGTGTTTTGGCCGATTTTCGTCGTGACCGGTCGACCGGACCGATTGGGCCGGTCGACCGGCGGTTGCCCTTTTGACCGTGTCGGTCTGGCAGTTGGTCCGGTCGATCGGACCACCTGGGCCGGTCGATCGGCCCTGTCAGGTCGACCGACCCCAGGGTTCAGGTCGACCGGAATGCTGTATTTTTGCCTATTTTGGGTCCCGGTCGGTCCGGTTCAGACCCAATGACCGACCTATGGCCTCGTGAGTGTCCCGGACACCCTCTGAGTTTCGTGTCCATGTTTCTAGGGTGTCGGGAAGTGTCGTTTCCCGTCGTTTCGATTTCCATATGTCTTGGCTTAACCTTGTGGTTTGCCATTCTTGTGGATATCTTTTGATATCCTATGAGGCTATGACCACGTTATGAGGTAGCCAGGGGTTTTCTTGCTCGAAGTAGGATTCTCTTTCCTACTGTAGAGTCGTCATTGTCTGGTTCCGGTCAACCCGGGGTGACCTAGTGGTTGATAGGTAACCTTGTGTGTGTCTCGGCGGTTTTCACCTAGTCTGAGACATGGTTCTGGATGCCTCGAGGTATTGTCTTACCTCGGTTTACATGTCCAGGTGTGTTGAGGGTCTTGTTGGTCCCTCAGGTCTCCGTGTGTCATTTTACGCAGTCGTGTTGTTTTCTCTGGCTTAGGATTAGACCGATTGGCGGCTTGTTCCGCTTTGTACGACGATCTTGACTTCAAGTCGTGAGACTCAAGGATCGTTGTAGTAGTAGGTCTAGTTGCCCTATCCTGAGTCTGTCGATAGTTTTCTGTGATGCCTTGGTGCTTCGTAGTACGTATGAAAGTGTTTCATTGCCTATCTGTACTCCAGCACTCGTGCTTTTGAGTCTCTTGTCTAGTGAGCCTCCACTAGTCGTAGCCTTACGACACGATATGGCGTGTCTACCCTTGTGGCGGGGCAGTTCCCGATATACGGTTTTTAAGCTAGTTTCCGTGTGCCCCCGCTGTACAGTAACGTCCTGCTGGGTGGGGAAAACTAGCTAGAGGCCCGACTCTCCAGCAAGAGTCGGTGTGTGCACACGTGGTCAGGGGCGTTTGGATTGACGCTGACGAGCGTTACCCTGTCTAGTCACTCGCGATTGTAGTTCCTATTCTAGTTGCAGTGTCTTAGTCTCTGTCGTATGCTCAGCGGCATCGCAGACGAGACACTTGTAGGGGCAGCATAAGACGTCAGTGGACGCAGCTGGCTATTCTTCTAGTGAGGGGGTACTTCCGTCACGTGACACGTGACTCTCGCGTTTCTCGTACGTCGTGACCTTTCTAGGTTAGCCCTCTCGTGGTTTTACCCAAGGTCAGTGTCGTGTGTGTGTGTGGGGTCACGTCTAGAAGAGCGTGCACGGCAATCGAGTCGTGTATGCTTTAGGGTGTCCGTGTCTGTCTAGGTCCTTCTAGGTTTCTGGCATGTCTCGTAGGTCAGCTTTGGGAGCCGAGGTTAGTTCGACAGCCGTATTTTCCTTCAGGTACGGGTCTCCCCTTTTCTTTTAGCTGTTCCTACTCTTTCTGTTTCCAGTTTTCTTTTACAGCTTTGTAGTTTAGTTTTCCTGCTTTACCACTCCTGCTGTTTACCTGCTGTTTTAGCGTGTTACTGCGTTGTTTTTCAGTGGGGATCCGTGTGACCCCTACTGGGCCAGTGACACGAGACTCACCCCTACTTTTCAGGTGGGTGACGTCGTTCTGCTTCCGTGGTTCCTGGTGTGGCGTGTCAGTAGCTGCCAGCGGTACCTGCATCGGGCTTCCCTCGACCTTAGGGTACGTCTTTCTTTTCTGTCGACTGTACTGCTTGTCTTTTCCTTGAACTGGACTCTAGTATAATTATTAACTTAAACTGTTAATTAAAAAGTAATTTTATTTCTACCACTTTAGCAAACTGATCTAATGAAATTTAATTGCTTACTGTTATATCTCTGTGGTTTCATTGTACTACACGATAATCCTTTTTCCCTTCGTAGCTTTACAGCTCTTGGGAGGCTTCGCGGGTTCCAAGTGGTATCGGGTCTGCTCGGTAGTCCTATCGGGTATATCCGATATCTGGGATCCGGGTCGTCACAGCAAGCATCATAGGCATTGTCAACACGGTAACAGAATTGCCAACTCGCTTGCTTACTCACACCCATAGCTTGCTCAACTCACATCGACCTATCTCACCCACACGGGGAAACCTCTTACTCAAATACACCCAAAAATAGAACCCCAAGTCAGTGCACCTCGGTGACCTCAATTTCAGATGCCGTCCGCTTGGAACGGTCCATTACTAAGTATATTTTAACCCCAAAATCATTAAGAAAATTGGGGAGGGGAGGGGAGGGTGGGAGAGTCAGTGGGGGACGGGTGCGGACGGGAGAGGACTACAGGAGGGGAGGGCGAAGGGGGGCACGGAGGGGAGGGGACGGGAGGTCGAAGGGGGGCACAAAGGGGAGGGGACGGGAGAGGAGGGGAGGGGGGTAGGGAGGGGATAGGAGAGGACGAGGGGAGGGGAGGGGAGGGGAGGGGGAAGGGCCGCAGTGTAACGACCCGAGATCCGAACACCGGGAAGGCCCGATAACCCGAATCTCGAACCGCCACCCACGAGTCCGAAGACTCGAAAGGGTTAAAGGGTGGTGTAGAGATACACAATAATATAAAATAATTGCAGAGCTACGCAGATTAAATGAATTAAATAGGAAGCAATAAATGACATTAATTAAATTACATGGTCCACAATAATAACAGCAATCTAAAATATAACAGTAGTCCACAACTAGTACAGCACAGAAAGGAAAGTACAACTACACGGGGTATACCCCGGCCTGGCAACTGGCAACTAACCCTGGGCACTTGAACCGCGTGGAGCCTCGGAAGCACTCCCCTGAAGCCTCGTCTCACCTGAAACGCGGTGAAAACATGCAGGGAATGAGCCTTAAAATAAAAGGCTCGGTAGGGATCATCCGGTCCCCACCTCACAAATCGAGAAACTGCGCGGAAAGTAACTACAAGCTACCACTACGGCTAGCACCGAACGCACGGCACGAAAATTGAGAGAACCCCAAGAGTCGCTACCACACAAAGACATGAGTACCAACCCACTAGAAGCAAGGCCGGATGCGTCCATTGATGACTTAAACCGCGCCTCGGGTGTCCCCCTCGACCCCTGGTGGAACGGGGACACCGTATTAGTAACAACAAACAAGTGACTAGCTGGGGTCGCGCTTGTCAGCGCGGGTCCAACTGCCCCCAACTACGTGTGCACACACAGACCGTGCGTCCCTGGTCTGGCCCTCTGACCGGTTTTCCCCTTAGCCGGACTCTGGCTGGTAGACTCGGGGCTCGGCGTAAACCTGTCTAAAACCGTCTCTCTGGGGTAGCCTCGCCACCACTCCCTGGTGGGACCACTCTCGTGTTGGAATGCTACGACTAGTGGAGGGTCACTGAGGGAGTAGACTCTCTAGTCAACGAAAAATAACGTCTAAACCGGACAAAGTACAAGGGCCGCTCCTCGTACCGACACCGACTCACGGTGACACAAGCCGAGAACACCAACTCCCGAGATCCCACGGCACCCTAACATGTGGCCCCCACATGATGCCCAGCATCAGTCAGACCACGGGTCAGCACGCGGATTGAGATCCACTAACCCGGGACTCGAATCGATAAAACATAACTCCGGTTGGACACAGACCGCTGGCGGTCTACCTTTGGGCCATCACAAGAATTAGCGGTCCAACATTAGGCCGCCATAGGGATTGTAGCGGTCCAACGATGGGCCGCCACACCCTGGGTCACGAAAGAACAAGCGGTCCCATATAAGGCTGCCAAGGGTATGAAGCGGGCGAACCTTCGGCCGCCAGACCCAAAAAGTCTCCAACGGTCAAAATGCCTCGAAGGCCACGCCGGCCAACTTGGCTTAGACGTCGGACCTTCGTCCGCCACCTGGGCTGAGGCGGTCATCGTATGGCCGCCACGCCCAACCCTACTCACGGAAAGACTGAAACGGTCGAACGGCGACCGCCTGAAGGGTGTGGCGGTCACTGGAAGGGCCGCCACAACCTCTGAAAATTGAGAACAGCGGGAAAACCCCAAATTCTCCATTCCACGCCCCATTCACCCCCGGGTGAAGGGGAAACAAAAGGGAAACTTATTCCCAAGCCCCGAATGCATCCTTTGATGCCATCAAACCACGAAAACATGCATTGAAACGCTAGATTGGGCGCTCGAACCCAAAATCTTACTTTTCCCTTCCCGACTCAAAATAACCCTCTCTCGGCCTCGCCTTGGCATATAAATCACGGGGAAGTAAAACATGGAGCTAGGGAACGTCACCCTACCTCGGATTTGCCCGAAACGCGGTGGATCACCGCCGATCTTCAAAAACCCGCTTAAACCTTCACGAGTTCCCATGATGTCACCGAGCACCGAACGCCGCCGGGATCACCACGCCGCCGCCTATGCCACCACGCCGTCGCCTTGCCGCGTCCGCAGCCGAAGGGGAGGGGGTCGGGGCCGTCGCCGGAAGAGGGGGCAGTCACGGTCGCCTGCGCTCACGGGAGAGAAAGGGAGGAAGAAGAATAAGAAAGAGAAAAGGGAAAATAAAAAGAAAAAGAATTGGGGATTTATAGAAAATCTGAATTTTCCAAAAAATACAGAAAATAGAAATATATACCCCCGCGATCGTTGGAACACGCTGATCGCCGTGGTACCATCCCTGAGTAGGTGAATGACCCGGTTCACCCGCCATGGGGTTCCGTAGGTCCTGTCAGGGAAAAACATGGGAAACCTCAAAACACGCTCCGAGGCCTCCGAAACTGATCCTAAACGCACGGATCCGAACCCGAAAAATGTCGGAAAGATAACTCCGGGCAAAATGGGAACAGATTCTCCAAGAAAATAGATCGAGGACCCGAAAAGAAGGATCCTAAGGGTCCGGAATATTACATGCTAGCACGGAGGGGAGGGGATGGGAGGGGGGTCAGTGGGGGACGGGAGAGGAGGGGAGGGGAGGGGGACACATTGGGTGATTGAGGAGGGGGGGAGGGGAGGGGAGGGTGGGGCGGTCCGTGGAGTACGGGAGAGGAGGGGACCACGGCCACTGGCTCGAAACTGTCTCACGGGAAAAACACAGAAAGCCCTCACCCTAGGTGGACTCCTCAACGCGCTAGGGTCTCAACAACGGACAAGCCTCACAGGCACTGCCAACACGGGAACAGAATTGCCAACTCACCTGCTTACTCACACCCACGGCCCACCAATTCATCGAGGACCTTTCCCCAAGTCTCAACCCACCAAAAGCAAGAATTTAAGCAAGGAAACACTGCCTGATGTTTTTGGTGGGGGAGGGGAGGCCCGGGAGGGAGAGGGAGGGAGGCGAGTCTAGGTGGGTGGAGGGGAGGGGTGGCAGGGTCATGTGGGGGAAGGGAGGGGGTCCAGTGTGGGTGGGTCTTTGGTGGGGGAGGGAAGGGGAGGCGGGGTCCATCCAGGGGAGGGGAGGGGGTATGATTTTTTTTTGGGTTTGGGGGGGGGGGATTTATTTGTGTCCTCTCCTTGGTGGTTTCTTCTATTTACATTATTTAGCTTCGATGTTCCTCATTTGAATGTTTTTTAAATTAGATGTTGTTTAATTCGATATATGCATAATGATAAGTGAGATGTTATTTAATTTTATGTTATTTAATTACATGGGATATTCCCTGTGAGCTGAGGTGCGTGGGTGTGACCTAACATTACACGCACCTCAGGAGAGCGTGTTAAACCTGTGTTAATGAACCTTCCCGTTCAAGACTTTGGGATTGATGTGTATGTTCTTATTTTTTTTACGAAAATGTATATATCTACCTCAAAGTCTTGAATTGTCCCGTTTGGACATGTTTGTTAATGTTTGATCGCACTTAGGCAGTCATTTACTATATGTGTTTGTATGGTTTGTTGAGAATTTCGGTTATGTCTTCTCACTCTTCTTTGGTATACCTTTATTGATTTTGAGTATTTTCTTAACCACTTACTAGTAAGTGTTTAAGAAAATTTCTTAATCGATAAATATTTTTGGTATATCAGAGAAGTGTGGGGAGATGTTGCCAAAATTTTTAGCAAATCGTACAACACATATAGTAAGTGATTGTGCGATCAAACCTTCATGGATGGGTTAAAAAGTGATAATCTAAATAATACACACTTCCTCTCCAAATGGTCTACGGCGAACGATGTGAGGAAAGGGTCGAGCTTATTTTCAGGAGTAATGATTTCAAAGTTATTTGTGTATTAACATTTAGTGGATGGAGGAAAAATGTTGACAGATCATTTATGGATGTATCGTAGAATAGTTGACCGGGTTGTGTCTGTTGAGTTTAAGTATAGAGTTGAGAGTTTCATTCATTTTGCATTGAGGAATCCAATTGCAGCAATAGGCCGCGACGGTCACATTCGATGCCCTTGTTCAGGTTGTAGAAACTTGAGGTGACGTTCACCATGGGATGTGCAACATCATTTGTACAAGAAAGGGTTCGTGGATGGTTATATGAATTGGGCGTGTCATGGTGAGGATGTCTTGTCATATGAGCCCGACAATGTTGCAGGCACGAGTGGGTACATGCATATGGTTGTAGATGATGCTGGTCCTAGTTTTAATGTTCATGAGAAACATGCATACATGGAAGAAGCGCCGAATAAGACAACCGAAAGATTTTATGAACTACTTAGGGATGTTGATGAGCCGCCGTGGGATGGTTGTGAAAAGCACACTCGGTTGTCTGTGGTCTCACAGTTGTTGAACTTGAAATCTGAATTTCACATCAGTGAGACTTGATTGGACTGTCTCCTCCTTTTGATCAAGAGTATGTTGCCTCAAGACGAGAAGTTGCCTGAAACTTTTTACCGTGTAAAAAAGATGGTCAATGAGCTAGGGCTTGGATACGTGAAAATAGATGCCTGCTCGAATCACTGTATGTTATATTAAAAGAGGATGAATGTAAGATACCATGTTCTATTTGTCATCATAATAGATTCAAACCTAAGAGAGGGGACAATTCAAAGCAAAAGATGTACCTTACAAGATATTACGATACTTCCCTCTTATGCCTAGACTGTAGCGGCTGTATATGTCCTCAAAGATGGCTGGACATATGACATGGCACACCGAAAGAGTATGTCGTGCCGATGATATAATCAGTCATCCTGCCGATGGTGAAGCTTGGACTCACTTCAGCCGTACTCATTTTGCTTTCTCAAGAGAGTCACGTAATGTTAGGTTGGGTTTATGCATTGAAGGTTTTAATCCATTCGGTGGTTTAGTGGCATCTTACTCTTATTGGCTAGTATTCATGACAGCGTACAACCTTCTGTCGGACATGTGCATGAAGCGAGAAAAATTATTTTTTATCCTTAGTAATTACTGGTCCAAAAAGTCTGGGAAAAAATTTAGACATATATCTCAGACCGTTGATTGATGAACTGAAATTTTTATGGACTGATGGAGTTATTACTTATGATATATCTAGGAAGTAAAATTTTATTATGAAGGCTGCACTGATGTGGACAATAAGTGACTTCCCTGCATATGGAATGCTATATGGTGTTGGAGCACACATGGGAGGTTAGCATATCCTTAATGTATGAAAGATACTAAATCATTTGTAATGAAACATGGTGGGAAAGCATGCTGTTTTGATTGCCATCGACGATTTTTACCAAGTGACCATCCTTTTCAAAGGTAAAAGGACTCATTTCAGAAAAATACTGTTGAAATGGATGAAGCACACTTACAACGGGTGTCTGGTCGACATATGGTGGCAAGGGTGAAAAATTTACCAGAAGTAATACAACTGTCTGGTAGCACACAACAACTCCCTAGATTTGGAAAGGATCACAACTGGGACAAGAAAAGTATTTTCTGGGAATTGCCTTATTGGTCAACTCTTCTTGTACGACACAATCTGGATGTCATGCATATCGAGAAGACTATTTTTGATAATGTGGTCAACACAATCATGAACATAAAAGGCAAAACAAAGGACAATGCCAAAGCGTGTATGGACTTAAAGATGCTTCGTAAACGTCCAGAATTGGAACTGCAGAATGTACATGAAAAAATTGTGCAGCCTAAAGCCACTTACGTGCTTAGTGATACACAGATTAAGGAAGTGTGTCAGTAGTTGAGACAGTTGAGATTCCTAGATAGATATGTGTCCAACATAGCCCGTTGTGTGAATGTTAATGAGGCGAAAATATATGGACTGAAAAGTCATGACTATCATGTGTTCATGGAGAAGCTGGTGCCCATTGCATTACGTAACATGTTGCCAAAGCCTGTATGGGGAGCACTGACCGAGTTGAGTTTTTCAGGATTTTATGTGCATCAGAACTCAGACTTTGGGATGTACAAACTATCAAAGAAAATGTGGTCACGACCATTTGCAAGCTAGAGAAGATATTTCCTCCGGTATTCATCGATTCGATGGAGCACCTAATTATCCATTTGCCATACGAGGCTATAGTCGGAGGGCCAGTACAATTTCGATGGATGTATACATTTGAGAGGTACGTGAGAATTTTTTTTTCTTTTGGCCACCCCCACCCGGCCTGATGCGGGACAACTACGAGACTCGACGCGGATGAGTTGCGACCTTGGACTCTATAGGACATCGCGACGGGTTGGACGACACGACCAGCAACAACGATACAATGCGGCACCTAAAGAGCTCCAGAAGAGGCGATGTGCCCCAAACAAGAAGTGCTAACTCACGATCGTCCCCATCGAGGGAAGCGTGACGATCTGCACGGTCGAGTAACCGGCTTTGAGTCTCGGGTGGTCGGCCTGCTCTCACGCTCGGAACGAGTCGTGGGACGGGTCTCGCACTCACAACTCACAGTGGTGATGTATCGCGAGCTAGCTAGGAAAGTAACATGCTCACATGCAGCGGCATCTAGAACGCATACTAGCTAAGCAAATACGACAAAAGGGGGTGGCGAGTGTACCTCCACGCTCGGGGCGTGGGGAAGACTTCTCGGCCGAGATCCGGAACTCCCGGTACAGAAATAATTAATAATTACAGAAATAATGCTAAGCCCACTCTACGCAGGGAGGTAACAGGCGACATGTGAGATCCAGGAGCACCAATCTCGGGTTGGCGGGCAGCAGTGGATGGCGCTCGGGCGGACGCGATCGGCCGGTTCAGCTCCGTTCATTCGGGCCCACCGAATGGTACGTGCAACCCGCTGCTAGTACGGCGGCGTCCGGGGCGGCTACTGGCTAACGGGGACGCTCGTGGAGTGTCCCGGATCGATCCCCGGGAGCGGCGGTCACCGGAGTGGAGGCGGCGATTTCTTGGGAATTATCTCTCAATGCTGTCCCGCAGCTATGTTTCTGTCCAGATTTGCGCGCTCCGGTGAGATCGGCTGGTACGCTCAACTCCGATGTCGGATCGGGACACAAAAGGTACCGTTGGAAAGAGGACTTGAAATCCTACAATATACTTACAGACTTATCCAACAGTTTGATTGAAAATGAGAGTGACTGAAAACTTACTGAGCACACTGTCCTGAAATAAAGAACAGACAGGACAGAACCTAACCTCCCTGATCAAGGGCTTTGACCAAGGATCAAATGGGCGAATTAGGACCTGATATTTTTATTGTGGATAGAGGGGAGGGTGACGGAGACGCACATAGCTCATTTGTAAGATTTGGACAACATTTGATGGGTGAGAAAAATCAGATACTAAGATCTATCCGGCAGACCTGCACACATGCAGATTTTGGGGAAGATGAACAGGTGGATGGGAAAGGAGGCAAACGGACTCTGATCATCCTAAAAATTTAACTGGAAATGGCCTATGATGGGAGGAGCCTACCCTCAAAGTTTCGCAACAATCCAACGGTCGGATCCCCCGTACCAGTTCTTTCACCGAGCTGCTATCCTGAAACTCTGAGTTTGGGGTAGTAGGATGAAAACCGACTCGTGGAGACTGAACGGCGGCACGAACGGCGGCAGCGGCAGCGGTGAACATTCACAGAAGATAGAGGAAGAAGAGAAGTAGAAGAAATATGAGGGAGATAGAATATTTGGGATCAGATCTAGTGAGAGTTGGTGGTGGGAGGAGGAAGAATACCAAGAACACTCAAGAGGGAGAGGGGAATGCACACCAATCAATATTCTCTTCAATTTTCTCATTAGTTCCACACAAAATACAACAAGAGACTATAAATATAAAAACCCTAGATTTAGATCCAAGGACATCCACTAACACCAAAGGACATCCACTAACTCCAAAGGACATCCACTAATATTGGTCAAGGGTGGGTGAGGGACAAGCATGGGGGACAAGGAGGGGGCATCCTCTACCCTTGTCTCCTTGGTCCAATAGTCCAACTCTTCTAGATGCCCACCTTGGGCTTGGGCTCCTAATGGTCTTGAGGTCTAATTTAGAAATTGGACCCCTTACATGAAGTGTAGCCCATATTACAATCTTGATCCAACTAGAAGCTAAAATACAAAATACACACAAATACACTCATAATAAGCAAATACATCCTAATACACTCACAATAAACATAGGAAAGTATCAACACTCCGGTAGGGACTCCATACTGTCGCCCAGCCACAAGGATGTTGATGTCGATCGAGTCGTGCTGCGGGTCCGGTACCGATGGCTCGCGGAGTCGGGCCGTACTCGTGCTCTAGTGTCCACACCAATTCTCCCCGGGTGGGAGAAGCTCGACCCTGTCGAGTAAGGGTCCGGGTCGCTCTGGTACCGATCCAGCAGATCTGGATCTATCCTCTGTAGCTTTGCCCGGGTGATCCAGGTGTCATCGGACGCAGGTTGTCCCCTCCAATGCACCAAGTAGCGCTGGTACACTCCGCCTCGAGTAGTCGTCACCTGCTCGTCTAGTATACATTCTATCTGCTCTCGCTGCTGAGGTAACAAGGCTGGAGGTGGACACTCTAGGGTGGTGTCACTCACAATGGGTGGAGACGGCTCAAAGGGCTCACTGGGTATTACCGCTGGGTCCCTATAAGCGACGAGATCCGAGACGTTGAAAGTCGAGCTGATCCCGTAATCCTCTGGCAAGTCCATAACATATGCGTTCGATCCGACTCGCCTCACTACCCGAAAGGGACCGGCACCGCGAGCATGCAACTTCTTCACGGCTCCTGAGGGAAACCGTTCAGGTCTTACCCTGATCATGACAGAATCGCCCTCCTGAAACTCACGGTGGTGTCTATGGGAGTCAGCCAATTCTTTATATTGTGCGTTGCTGGACTCATTGTGACGATGAATATGCTCATGCAACTGTCTAATATGGCTAGCAAAAGACTCGTCTGACTCAGACACACGGGACTGGATGGGAGATGGGACTAGGTCTATGGGTCTCCTAGGTCTACGGCCAGTGACAATCTCGAAGGGGCTCATACCTGTAGACCTATTGACCGAATCGTTATAGGTAAACTCGGCCAAGGGTAAGACCAAATCCTAATCCCTGACTCGATCTCGGACAAGACACCTAAGAAGGTCCCCCAAACTCCTATTGACAACCTCAGTCTGACCATCGGTCTGGGGGTGGTATGCAGTGGAGAATTTCAGCTGGGTGCCCATCATGTGCCATAGGGTCTTCCAAAAGTAACTGGTGAATCGAACATCCCTACTGATACTATGGTACGTGGAAGGCCAAATCTGGAGACACAATGGGAGAAGAACAGACGAGCAACTCTAGTGGCATCCGAGGTCTTGGAGCATGGAATGAATAGTGCCATCTTGGAGAACCGATCGACAACCACAAAGATCGAGTCATGCTTTCGGAGGGTGCGGGGAAATCCTAACACAAAGTCCATGCTAATGTCCTGCCATGGACTATCCGGGACGGGAAGGGGAGTATAGAGGCCGCTACTTTGCTTCCTTTGTTTGGCCATAGCACAAGTGCGGCACTGGGCCACAATACGAGCAACATCCCTCTTTAGGCTAGGCCAATAGAATCGATGCTCAACCGCCTCTATGGTCTTGTTCCGGCCAAAGTGGCCAGCAAGACCTCCCGCATGCATCTCCCACGTAAGAAAGTCACGAAGAGAAGTCCGTGGGATGCACAACTTGTCACCCCGGAATAGGTGACCCTCCTGTAACACAAACTCGCTATAATCTCGCGAGGGACCATCCTGAAGGACGGCATAGATCGGACCAAAGTCTGGACAGTCAACATAAGCGTCCTTCAGCCTCTCTACCCCTACCACCTCCACACTCATGGTGGTCAACATCATCACCCGATGACTCAGTGCGTCGGCGACCTTGTTCTCCACCCCTGCCTTGTGCTTAAGCACAAAGGTGTACTCTTGGAGATATTCCACCCAACGACTGTGGCGAGCATTCAACTTTTTCTGGGTATGGAGGAATCGTAAGGCCTCATGATCAGAAAAGAGGACAAACTCCTGGTGCAATAGATAATGCCTCAAATACCTCAATGCATGGACGACTGCGTAAAATTCTTTATCATAAGTGGAATAGCGCAGCTTGGCATCGTTAAGCTTCTCGCTAAAGAATGTAATGGGGTGGGACTCCTGACTCAATACTCCACCAATGCCTACCCCAGAAGCGTCACATGCGACCTCAAACACCTTAAAAAAATCAGGAAGTGCAAGGACAGGTGCCTGGGTCATACGCTCCTTGATGTCCTGGGAATGTTGTGGCTGCGGCTTTGGTCCATACAAATGCCCCTTTCTTTATGCAATCAGTGATTGGGGCAGTGATAGAACTAAAGCCACGAATGAAGCGACGGTAGAACGTCGCTAGGCCATGGAAACTCCGAACATCATGGAGTGTGCGGGGTTCGAGCCACTCCTGGATGGCCCTAATCTTCTCCGGATCAGCAGAGACTCCATCTCTTGACACAATAAACCCGAGGGAAAGTGATATGATCAGACATGAAAGCACATTTCTTCGGGTTGGCGTATAAAGTCTCACGCCTCAACACAATGCAGACCTGCCTAAGATGGTCTACGTGATCCTCCCTAGTGCGGCTGTAGATAAGAATGTCGTCAAAGTAGACGACCAAGAAGACCCCTATCATAGGGCGTAAGACTTGGGTCATCAACCGCATGAAGGTGCTAGGGGCGTTGGAAAGCCCAAAGGGCATAACCAACCACTCATAAAGACCATCCTTGGTCTTGAATGCGATCTTCCATTCATCCCCAGGTCTGATCCGCACCTGGTGATAGCCACTACGAAGGTCTATCTTTGAGAAGATAGTGTCTCCCGACATCATATCAAGTAAATCATCCAGTCGGGGAATGGGAAAATGATACTTCACCGTGATCTTGTTGATTGCATGGCTATCAATGCACATCCTCCATGTGCCATCTTTCTTCGGGGCCAATAATGTGGGAACTGCGTAAGGGCTCTTGCTATCCCGAAAAGATCCCCGACTCATCAACTCCTCGACATGCCGCTGTAGCTCGGCATGGTCCGTGGGACTCATCCTATAGTGGGGAAGGTTGGGAAAGGATGAGCCCGGGACGAGGCCGATCTCATGTTGGATATCCCTCATGGGTGGAAGGCCTCCCGGGAGGTCTTCGGGAAATACATCGGAGAATTCCCGCAATATTGTAGCTATCTCCGGGGGATGCTCATCCTCGGACCTTGGGGCAACATCCTCAATGCCCCTAACGACGACAACTAGAATGGGGTTACCCCCGGTCACCTCTTGCTCCATCTCTCTCGAACTAATCATCATCAACCTCCTGGGTGGAGGGTCCACTCTGCTAGGAGTAGTCGACGAGGTGGATGCCTGTGCCGAGGATAAAGTGGGTGGACCGGCCTTCCCCTGACCAGAAGTGGTCGTAGTGCTGGGGCCAGCTGGTCCGCGGATAGATGGGTCCTTCAGCTGGACTGGGTGAAGGGTAATCCTATGGCCATCATGGTCGAAGGTGCAAGTGTTCGACCTACCATGAAGGGTGGCATCTCGGTCAAATAGCCAAGGCCTACCAAGGATGATACTACCCACCTCCATAGGTAGTACATCACACCAGATCACATCATGGTACGCCTGGAACTGTAGCGGCACCAGACACCGCAGTCTAACCGGGATGGAAGTGGAATCCACCCAAGAAACTCTGTAAGGTGCAGGGTGATCCACGGGCGTTAAACCAAGGCGCTTGACGGTGCCTGTGGAGATAGCGTTGATGCAACTCCCGCTATCTATAATCACCTTGCAAGCTTTCCCTTCCAGCCTACAAAATGTGTGGAATATGGTGGTGCGACGCCAGTCGTTGCTCACCTGAGACTGGGTAAGGATGCACCTGACTACACCCAAATGTACATCCTGATACGAGGTACCAGGGACGTCAACCTGCTCGCCCTCCAATAACTCGTCAAAGAATTCCTCAGCCAATTCTTGGTCCGGCTCGTAGCTGACTGGCACCAACTCAGGCGTGGGGTTACGGGCCGGTGTGTCGGCAATAACAAGTGCTCCCCGGGTGAGACACTTGCTGGCAAAGTGGCCAACTCCACCACAAGTGTAGCAACGGTCTCGTGTCCCATTGCCCTGAGATGTTCCACCAATCATTGGCCCCTTACCCTTGTCCTCTCGATGGACTGGGGGTGTAGGAAGAAGAGGCAGAGCTGGTACGGCAGGCTGATAAGGCCGAGGGGCAAGGATGGGTACCTGCGGGCGAGGGTCCCTCGGAGGGAAAGTGCGGAGCCTAGGAGCAGTGGGGTCCTGCCGAGGGGGTTCCGGGGGACGGGCCACCAGAAACCCGCTATAGGACGTAGGCGTGGTACGAGGGTCGGTCCCACGCGGGTAAGTGAACCCCGGGCACTGGACGGGAGCGAACTTCGCCTCGAACTACTCCAACTCTAGAGCAACATGGTATGCGTCTTCCAAGGTGGTAACATTGCGGCGAAATAATTCATATTGGTAGTAGGGCCGCAAACCACGACGGAAGCGCGATATAGGCATGGTGCTCTCCTCCGTAACGCCACATCGCAAAAAGTACTCGTCAAACTCCGTGATGTAGTCTGACACGGATCGGTCCCCTTGGGTGAGACTCTGCCACCTATCAATAAGTTGCTGACGGTACGTGGCAGGAAGGTACTTACGCCTAAGCTTGTCCTTCATCTCATCCCAAGAACCTATCTGAGGCTCATGACGCTGAAAGAGCAAGCTCTCTACATTGCTCCAGTAAGTCTGTGCTGGCCCCAATAACTTCATCTTGGCATATCTGACCCTCCGGTGGTCCGTCATTTCGAACCACTCAAAGTACTGGTCCATGCTGACCTCCCAATCAAGATAGATCTTGGGTTCTAAAGGTTTGGACCCATCATGTTAGTGTTGGTGTGCTACAGGCCAATTTCGGGTCGGGTAGGCCCAATAGTTGTACGATATTGTTCATTATTAATAAAGTGGTGTTTGAGCGTAAATATGCGATTGTGTTACTTTACGTTGTCCCTAGGATATGTGGTTGTAAAGTCAGCTCGAGATGGGATCTCGAACATGAGATTGACTTTACATGTACACATACCTTAAACTGTTCCTGGTTGGAGGGTAATCACTCGGGAACTTTGATTACCTATTAAACCAGTACACATGATGTGTCAGTGACCAGTCTCATGGGCATTGGTGCGGGGCACCAACACATATGTATAGGTGTATGTCCTTGGAGGATGTACACTGAACTGATCCGCTATTGGATCTTCAGATGGTTGATTATACCTAATGTCAACTGAAGATCTAACTGTCTCAGTAGCATCGTTGGTCCTTTGACCTGAGACATTGATCGGATCTTACACGAGGACTGGAATGGTTTAATTACTTGGCTAAGTGACTTTAACCATAAGTCATGAGTTTCCGAGTCATTAACCACTCCAGGATACGTGTGAAGATCATCAATGGTCAAGAGGGGATCGCTCACTGTCGGGTATATATCAGACAGTTAATGGGTCATGACATTGACGCTCCGTTAAATCCCTGGCCAGGGTCGTGTGAGTTCATTTAGAACGGACGTCATACACTTTAAGGAGGTCATAGTCAAATGGCACGATCATGGGGTTTGACAGGAACCATACCCTCGATCGTACCAGACTCATAGAAGGAGCGAGGGATTATATCGATGCGGTAACTGTGGACTTACAGGTACCAGACAGGCTGGTTTAAACCCGGCGTCCTCTAGGATCACGCGGATTTGCTTGACCCAACGTGATCAAAGGTTCGGAATAAATTAAACTATTCTTCGGCTCTAGTAGAAGCGAAGAATACGTTTAATTTACTTCTAATTGGGAATTAGAAGTTAATGGGCCTTAAACTAGAGTGACTATGGGCCTAGAGGATCACACACAATTGATTCTTGGGTGACGGATTATTATTATACAAATGTATGTATTATTTCTATTTAATTCCTTTTGGAAAGGAGTGTAAATGGAGCTTAATACATATGTATAATATGAGATAGGACATATATACAGTTTCGGTCTTTTGGAGCCCTTTTCTAATAAGCCTAAACTCTATATATATGCTTCCTACGTGAGTTCATTCGAACTCTTCCAACCTCCTAGGCTTAAGCAAGCACATAAGCTTAAGAGAGGAGGATTAGCTCCTCCCCTCTTCCTCCCTCTTGCTCCCTTTCTACAGAAGGTGAAAAGGGCCGGGGAAGGTCGTTCCGGGGGGGTTACCGTCGCCGCAAGGGTCCGTGTGGATCTGCTCTAGAGGCCGTACAGCTGTGCGGCTCGATATTCTGCATCGGACATCGCGGACAGCGTCGTTCCGCGCAAGGTGAAACACGTAACCCGTAATTAGGGTATTAGAAACACCGATTAGAGCACAGATTAAGCTTTCCATAACACCGGGATCGGGCAAATGAATTTTTGTTATCCGCTGCGTCGCCCGTAGGTGCTGTGCGAAACCTTACAGTGGTATCAGAGCCAGGTTCGCGCTCTGGTCGGTGTTTTTATCGTCGTTTAGAACCATATTTGAAAGGGGTTTAAATACTTCTATTGTTATTGCTAGAAGGGGATGTTGGACATCCCGTTCTTCCAGGATGCTGGGCATCCATGAGCAAATTTTTTTTTAAAAAAAAAATTTGTTGGCCCGTTTTGCCTGCGGGACACCCGCGTGGGCAGGTGCTGCCCACGCGGGGCAGCCACGTGGCGGGCGCCCGCAGGCGGCGCCCGCAACGCGGGGGCAAGCGCCGCGTGGCGGGCGCCGCGCGCCCTTCGAGCGCGCGGGTCAGAGCGCGCGCGGGGGGGGGGGGGGGCAGCGCCCAATTTTTTTATAAATAAAAAAATTTGTGATTTGTAATCTTATTTAATTCATTATGTGCATATATATATAGGATATATATATCAAAATACACAATAAATTAAATAGAATTTTATCTATTAAGTTAAATAGTGTTACCTCAAAAGTAAATGTCAAAAGTTAAATTTTATTTAACCGTGTTGAATTTACTGAGGTGAGATAATTACTATTTATCTTGAGATAAAATGGTAATAATTGAAGTTACTTCAGTAAAATTTAAGTTTTTGAATTTTCAATTATTAGATAGTTAGAACTTTCAAATTTTAAAATTTTATTGAAGTTAAATGTAAAAAATTCAATTATTTGAATTTTTAATTATTAGATAACTGTCAAATTTAAATTTTAAATTTTAGAAAATTACTAATTGAGGATAATTGCATTATTTTAAATTTATTTTCAAACAAAAATTATTGGATAATTAGTTTGAATTTAAATTTAAATTATTGACATGTTTAAATTTTGAATTTAAATTTGATTATTGGATAATTAAATTTAAATTTAAATTTAATTAATTATCTCAATTAGATGCCCCTGTAGAAAATGATGGTTCTTTACGTGCTTTACTTTATTTACCTTGTATTGGTCTACTTGTGTGTTTAATTTTAGTTAATCATGCTTTGATTTTTAAAATTAAATAAAGCTAGCCTATTTTTGTTTGCACATCCCATTTTTAAATTAAAAAAATAAGGATTATTTTTAGAAAATAATCCTTGATTGATTTTATTTGAATGGGTTGGCAAGTGATCATGGACTTGGATTAATATAATTAATTGGGGTCTGCGAACCTCCTTTCTCTCTCTGTTAAAATTCCAATGTACTTCTATCTTCCTCCTTTGTTGTACTCGCCCTAAGGGCTTCTAGAATTTCATTGATATGTAATTTACTTTTTTCCGGCCTGCGAGCTGTGTAAAAGTTGTAATTACTACGGTGTCGGAGTTTGAAAGCGCGGAGCACACCCGACGAGGACGATCCAGCTGCTTCGGAAGCGGGCCGGATGCCTTAGTTACATTAGGAATTAAGTCCATGATCACTTGTGTTTTATTTTTACATTGGATGTATTTATTTTGTGCAAACTACTAGGTACGGTAAATATATTGGATATATTTATATTACCACCTAGGGTGAGATCAAGATAAAATTAAATTCCCTCGCGATTAAATTTTAGATCTGGTAAGCGTGGCTCTAGGAGTCGTCGTGGCCCTCCATCATTATGGAGTGAATGAACGTCTTCATTTCATGGATTTGTTGTGCTTTCCACAAGGTCCATGAGTTTGGGGGCAGGGTTAAACTCCAAGGCTCGGCCTCAATGGGGTGAGGAATTGAACTCGACCTTGTTGTGCTTTCCACAAGGGTCGGGTTATGAACTCATTGCTATGTAGTAATGATGGTTAGATCTAACCGAGAATTTCCTTTGTTGTGCTTTCCACAAGGGGATGATTTCTCGGGGGCCGAATATCGGATATTGCATTGGATGCAAGTGCCTGTTGACTACCCTTGAGATGGTGTATGGCTTGTTGTGCTTTTCACAAGGTCGTACATCAGTCTCGTTGGGATTCCGACCCACTAGGTTGACCTCGCTGATCTCCCGTTCTATATACTGAGGGTTATATAGTTCGATCGAAAAATAGTGGGACTAACTAAGATAGAAAATCACATCTAAGTTAGAATTTGAACACATGCTAAGTTGTCTTTTATTTCTTATCCAGATTACAATGTCGTCGTCCAACCCCCTCCGCGGCATCTTGGATGCAAATCGCTTAACTGGACCGAACTACTCGGATTGGCTGCGTAATCTACGCATAGTCCTTACCGCCGAAAAGATTGTGTACGTGTTGGACACGGTTCATTCTGAGCCAGCTCCTGATGCCGACGAGGGCGAGTTACTGGCTTATGCCAAGTGGTCTGAGGACTCCTCCCTTGCCCAGTGTTACATGTTGGCCTCTATGGCTCCCGAGCTGCAGAGGCAATTCGAAAAGACTGATTGTAGAAGTATACTTCTTAATCTACGCCAACTCTTCGGGGAGCAGGGTAGGATTGAGAGGTATTACATCTCCAAAAGGCTTTTCAGGACACGGATGTCTGAGGGTTCATCAATACAGGCCTATGTACTGAAAATGACGGAGTTGATTGAAAGACTCAATGCATTGAGGTTCAAGTTGGATCTTGAACTATGCATTGATATTATACTCCAGTCATTGCCCGATTCCTTTTCTTCCTTCATCATGAACTTTAACATGAACAGGATTGAAGCAACTCTCCTAGAGCTGCTCAATATGTTAAAGAGTGCTGAAGGAACCATGCAGAAAGATAAACCATGTTCGTTTGTAATGATTGTTGGCCGGGCTAACGAGAAAAGGAAGGCCTCTCAAATATCCACCACGAGTAACAAAGGGAAGGGAAAGAAAAAGGCCACGGGTAAGCAACTCGCCAAAGTTGACAAAGGGAAGGGCAAGAAGAATGAAAAGGAAGACAAATATTTTCGATGCGGGGAAACTGGGCATTGGAAAAGGAATTGCAAGGCAATTCTAAATGAAGGTATTTTTGTCATAGACCTTAATTTGTCATATATGGAATCCACATCATGGGTATTGGATACTAGATGTGCATCTCATATCTGTAATTCTGTGCAGGTGCTGGCAAATAGAAGGCGATTGGGCAAAAAGGAGATTGAACTGAGGATGGGCAATGGAGCTTTAGTTGCTGCCAAAGCTGTCGGGACTGCACGCCTCAGTTTACCTTCAGGAGTCATTCTGGAGCTGAATGACTGTTATTATGTTCCTAATATTATTAAGAACATTATTTCAATCTCTGGTTTGTATAACATTGGATATACATTGGCTTTTAATAGCACTGGGTGCTCTATAATGAATAATGGTTTGGTTATAGCCAATGGTTCATTAGTCAATGGTCTTTATGTATTAGATACACGTTCTAATGTTATGCAAATTTCCAATGCTGATGAAGTGAATTCTGCATATCTATGGCATTGCAGACTTGGTCATGTAGGTGAGAAAAGAGTCTCTCAATTACACTCAAATGGGTATTTGAATTCGTTCGAATACAAGCCATTTGATACCTGTGAGTCGTGTCTCATGGGGAAAATGACCGAGGCTCCATTTGGTGGACATGGTGAGAGGGCTGTTGACCTTCTCGAGCTCATACACTCGGATGTGTGTGGACCCATGTCCATAGAAGCAAAAGGAGGTTATCTTTATTTCATTTCTTTTATTGATGACTTCTCTAGATATGGCGATGTGTATTTAATGAGACATAAGTCACAAGCTTTTGAGAAGTTTAAGGAATACAAGAATGAAGTAGAGAAACAGACAGGCAAAAGTATTAAGGCTCTTCGATCGGATCGAGGAGGTGAATACTTAAGTCATGAATTCACTTCTTATCTTAAAGACCATGGAATAGTTTTCCAGTGGACTCCACCGTATACACCACAGCACAATGGTGTATCCGAGAGGAGAAACTGGACCTTGTTAGACATGGTCCGATCCATGATGTCTATGTGAGGACTACCCTTGTCTCTCTGGGGCTATGCATTAGAGACTGTAGCATATTTATTGAATAGGATCTCAAGTAAATCAGTTCTTTCTATACCTTGTTAGACGTTGCCGTTGCTCCTCAGCCCGAGGTGGTGCGAGCTGGGCAGCAGGCGCGGGCTGGGCAGCAGCCACGGGCTGGGCAGCATGTGCCTGAGGGGCCGGGATAATGCCGGGTAGGTCTCGGCGAGGGGTTCTCTCCACACTCTCTAACCTTCTAGCCAGTCCTTGGACAGATCGGTCAGAAGCCTCGGCGCGGTCCTCCATGGCTTTGAATCGGCTCTCCATACGCTCGGTATGCTCCCTAAGAGTTTGCTCGGACCTATCCATGCGCTCCATGAGTAGAGCTATCATGTTCTCCAGGGAACGGCCTCCCGGGTTGGCACCTCGGTGTTCACCCATAGTGTCAGGGCGATGGTACTGGACACCTCCACGGGTGGGCATGCAATGAGGCCTAAAGAGGACTAAGGGTGACTCACTAGACCTATATGGATGGACCGATGCAAGTTGAGGACCCTTGACTTAAACCGATATCCGGTACCTGGCGGAGTCCGGGGATCCGAAGATCCTCTCACGCGAGTGAATCACCTCCCCGATAGGCGTAACCTAACGGTCGGGCAACATCTTTTTATATACCAAATATTGAGATGCAATGCAAGATCTTGGACAAGACTACCCTAGACTCAAACTGGCTCTGATACCAATTTGATGCTGGACGACTACGAGACTCGACGCAGACGAGTTGCGACCTTGGACTCTATAGGACGTCGCGACGGGTTGGATGACACGACCAACAACAACGATACAATGCGGCACCTAAAGAGCTCCAGAAGAGGCGATGTGCCCCAAACAAGAAGTGCTAACTCACGGTCGTCCCCATCGAGGGAAGCGCGACGATCTGCACGGTCGAGTAACCGGCTTTGAATCTCGGGTGGTCGGCTTGCTCTCACGCTCGGTACTAGTCGTGGGACGGGTCTTGCACTCACAACTCACAGCGGTGATGTATCGCGAGCTAGCTAGGAAAGTAACCTACTCACATGCAGCGGCATCTAGAACGCATACTAGTTAAGCAAATACGATAAAAGGGGGTGGCGAGTGTACCTCCACGCTCGGGGCGTGGGGAAGACTTCCCGGCCGAGATCCGGAACTCCCGGTACATAAATAATTAATAATTACATAAATAATGCTAAGCCCACTCCACGCAGGGAGGTAACAGGCGGCACGTGGGATCCAGGAGCACCAATCTCGGGTTGGCGGGCAGCAGTCAATGGCGCTCGGGTGGACGCGATCGACCGGTTCAGCTCCATTCACTCGGGCCCACCGAATGGTACGTGCGACCCGCTGCTGGTACGGCGGCGTCCGGGGCGGCTCCTGGCTGACGGGGATGCTCCTGGAGTGTCCCAGGTCGATCCCCGAGAGCGGCGGTCGCCGGAGTAGAGGCGGGCGATTTCTTGGGAATTATCTCTCAATGCTGTCCCGCAGCTGTGTTTCTGTCCAGATCTGCGCGCTCCGGTGAGATCGGCTGGTACGCTCAACTCCGACGTCGGATCGGGACACAAAAGGTACCGTTGGAAAGAGGACTTAAAATCCTACAATATTATGGAATTACAGACTCGTCCAACAGTTGGATTAAAAATGAGAGTGACTGAAAACTTACTGAGCACACTGTCCTGAAATAAAGAACAGACAGGACAGAACCTAACCTCCCTGATCAAGGGCTTTGACCAAGGATCAAATGGGCGAATTAGGACCTGATATTTTTATGGTGGATAGAGGGGAGGGTGACGGAGATGCACAAAGCTTATTTGTAAGATTTGGACAACATTTGATGGGTGATAAAAATCGGATACTAAGATCTATCCGGCAGACCTGCACACAGGCAGATTTTGGGGAAGATGAACAGGTGGATGGGAAAGGGGGCAAACGGACTCTGATCGACCTAAAATTTAACTGAAAATGGCGTATGATGGGAGGAGCCTACCCTCAAAGTTTCGCAATGATCCAACGGTCGGATCTCCCGTACCAGTTCTTTCACCGAGCTATTGTCCTGAAACTCCGAGTTTGGGGCAGTAGGATGAAGACCGGCTCGTGGAGACTGAACGGCGGCACGAACGACGGCAGCGGCGGCGGCGGTGAATGTTCACATGAGATAGAGGAAGAATATAAGTAGAAGAAATATGAGGGAGATAGAAGATTTGAGATCAGATCTAGAGAGAGTTGCTGGTGGGAGGAGGAAGAACACCAAGAACACTCAAGAGGGAGAGGGGAATGCACACCAATCAATATTCTCTTCAATTTTCTCATTAGTTCCACACAAAATATAACAAGAGACTATAAATATGAAAACCCTAGATATAGATCTAAGGACATCCACTAGCATCAAAGGACATCCACTAACACCAAAGGACATCCACTAACATTGGTCAAGGGTGGGTGGGGGACAAGCATGGGGGACAAGGAGGGGGCATCCTCTACCCTTGTCTCCTTGGTCCAATAGTCCAACTCTTCTAGAAGCCCACCTTGGGCTTGGGCTCCTAATGGTCTTGAGGTCCAATTTAGAAATTGGACCCCTTACATGAAGTGTAGCCCATATTACAATCTTGATCCAACTAGAAGCTAAAATACAAAATACACACAAATACACTCATAATAAGCAAATACATCCTAATACACTCACAATAAACATAGGAAAGTATCAACACTCCGGTAGGGACTCCATACTGTCGCCCAGCCACAAGGATGTCGATGTCGACCGAGTCGTGCTGCGGGTCCGGTACCGACGGCTCGCTGAGTTGGGCCGTACTCGTGCTCTAGTGTCCTAACCACGGCCCCAGTACTTCTCCCTGCGACGTCAGAGACATCCTCCGAGTGGAGATGTCTAATTTGCAACGGCAGATGAGGACAGAGATGTCGAGCCAGGAGGCGCGCATCTTGCAAGCACTCGCTGGCCTCCTCTCCCATGTGGGAATTCTGTCTCATGGAGCACCCACGACCATGGCACAGCCCCCACAAGTGAGTGTTTGTCATATTTTTATTTTGGCATAATTTTGACTTATAAAATCAATGAATATTCATGAATTTAGATTCAAAGTAACAAGACCCTCTTTGATATAGGAATAAATCAGGTTAAGATGGTTTATATGGGATAGAATGAGTAAATTTTGTTTAGATGGCGGAATCGAATTTGGATATCCGATTTATACTCGGCGTTAAGATTACTCAATTCAGAACTAAGTTAGTTTTCAAAACTAACTTAGTTTAAAACAATTCAGATAACTAGGGGTTCAGGGATCCAAAAAGTAAAATACTAGCTTGATCGGAGTGCCGATCATTCCAATGCTACCTGGGTGGTGAGAGAGACTTGGGAGAGCTCATGGAATCTAAATCGGATACCTGGCTTGGGCTCAGTGCTCAAATTACTCAATTCAGAACTAAGTTAGTTTTTAAAGCTAACTTTGTTTAAAGCAATTCAGATAACTAGGGGTTCAGGGGTCCAAAATGTAAAATGCTGACCTGATCGGTATGCTGATCATTCCAACACGAACTGGGTGGTGCGAGTGACTTGGGAGAACTGACAGAATCCAAATCAGATAACCGGTTTAGGCTCGGTGCTCAAATCACTCAATTCAGAACTAAGTTAGTTTTCAAAGCTAACTTTGTTTAAAATAATTCAGATAACTAGGGGTTCGGGGGTCTAAAATGTAAACTACTGGCCTGATCGACGTGCTGATCATTCTAATACGACGTGGGTGGTGAGAGAAACTTGGGAGAGCTGACAGATATAGACACGCTAAAATTGACATCATTTTGAGCATATCTCCTATCGCGCTGCAATACCCCATTTGACCCTCAAATCGACTTATTTGAGTGATTTTCTTCACTTTTCTTGAATATCCAACTTCTCCAAACTTTCACACATGTTTTCCTATTTTTCCAGATTTTTTTGAGATTTTTCTCCATTTTTTCGTGGGCTTTTTGAATTAGTGGCAGCCACCCTGCCGCTATTTAACAAATTGGTGGCAGCCACCCTGCCGCTATTTAAATGGTGGCAGCCACCCTGCCGCTATTTAATTAGTTGCAGCCACCCTGCCGCTATTCAAATTGGTGGCGGCCACCCAGCCGCTATTTAATTAGTGGCAGCCATCCTACCGCTATTTAATTAGTGGCGGCCACCCTGCCGCTATTTAACGAATTGGTGGCAGCCTACCTGTTGCTATTTAAATAGCGCCCAAGAAGGGGGCGCAAATTCTAGCAGGCTTCTGTTTGGCTGTTTTCGGATTATTTGAAATAGTGGCACTGTGTGAAGTCGCCAATTCATTAAATAGCGACCGTTCGGAAGGTCGTCAATTCTTTTCTTCATATTTTGAGCCAAAATCAAATTATTTTTGATTCCACGACTTCCTGGAAGGTCGCTATTTTATGAAATAGCGCCCGTGTGTAAAGTCGCCAATTTCATTGCCATATTTTGAGGTTTTAACTCCGTTCGAAACTCGTATTAAATTCTAAATAGCGACTTCCTCATCGTCGTCAATTCTTTTCCAATTTTGGAAAGTCCGAATCCGTCTCGAAATGCCTCAGAATTAGCGACGCTTCGTGCGGGCGTCATTTTAAATAGCGATCATCTGCATGGACGTCATTTCTTTCAGAGATCCGAGCTCCGACAAAACCTCCTTCTTTCTCTCTTTTGAGCCCTCTTTCACTTGGGAAAGGTCTCCTAAGACTTTCTAAGGATGAAGGGACACATGGCCATGGTTTATCTCATTCCAAATCCAATTAAAACATGGTTTTCTAATTTTCTTAAAATTTAACTCCGAATTTCAGCCCTATAAATAGGACCCCTCTCTCTCTTGTGTAAAACGCATCAATATCACTCTAAGGGGAGGTGCTGTTGGATTGAAGGCTCAAGGAGGAGACTCCCATGTACCTACAAGTTTCATCCATGGAGTTCTTCTTCCTCCCTTGAAGATTTGGAGCCTCTTCATCCTTGGAGCCTCTTCATCCTTTAGAGCTTCTTCATCTTTTGAAGATCATGGAGAAAATTGGAGAAAACCACTACGCTTTCCTTCCCCTTTCTCTTATTATTACTTTAGTTAATTGCATGCATCATATCATATTCTTCTTTTATGTCTTTTTATCTCAATATTGAGATCTTCCCATGTTGTGCACTCTAACACATCTCCCTTAGTGCAACACTTGCACACTCCTTTTCATCATATTCATCATCTTTTACCCACCCTTTTGCATAGGGATTTAAGGGCCAACACCCAACAAGGTGTGTTCTATTTCATGCTTTCATGGTTATTTCCATTAAGAACTTGATGCTACACACTATTATTTTCTAATCATATCTTTATTGTTGGTGTTTTCTTTGTTGTTCTGTAAGGGTAATCAAACTAAAGGAAAACTCTCTTCATCGGCCGGCCGATAGAAAGAGAAGGTGCACTCACAATCTCCCCCACTTCTTTTAAGGTATTTTTCGCGATCCCTCCTATTCTTTATTATTATATCTTTGAGGCCCTCGCGTCTCTGGCGATCACCCTGCATTAGCATCCTACGCATGCTCCCCTTTCTCTCTCTTCCCATGCTTTTCTAGACTTAATTATCCTTTTCTTTTCTTAAGTGGATTTTCTTATATCTACAACAAAATCCAAATCGGATACCCAATTTGGGCTCCGTGCTCAAATTACTCAATTCAGAATAAAGTTAGTTTTCAAAGCTAACTTTGTGTAAAACAATTCAGATAACTAAGGGTTCAGGGGTCCAAAATGTAAAATACTGCCCTAATCAACATGTCGATTATTCCAACATGACCTGGGTGGTGAGAGTGACTTGAGAGAGCTAACCGAATCTAAATATGAGAATCGGTTTGGGCTCGGCGCTCAAATTACTCAATTCAGAACTAAGTTTTCAAAGCTAACTTTGTTTAAAACAATTAAGATAACTAGGGGTTCGGGGGTCCAAAATTTAAAATACTGGTCTGATCACCGTGTCGATCGTTCTAACCCGACCTGGGTGGTGAGAGTGACTTAGGAGAGCTGACGGAATCTAAATCGGATACCCAGTTTGGGCTTGGCGCTCAAATTACTCAATTCAGAACTAAGTTAGTTTTCAAAGCTAACCTTGTTTAAAACAATTCAGATAACTAGGGGTTCGGGGGTCCAAATTGTAAGAAACTGGCCTGATGGGTGTGCCGATTATTCCAACGTGACCTGGGTGGTGAGCGTGACTTGGGAGAGCCGTCGGAATCCAAATCGGATACCCGGTTTGGGTTCGATGCTCAAATTACTCAATTCAGAAATAACTTTTCAAAGCTAACTTTGTTTAAAACAATTCAGATAACTAGGGGTTCGTAGGTCCAAAATATAAAATACTGGCTTTATCGGCGTGCCGACCATTCCAACGCGACCTGGGTGGTAAGAGTGACTTGGGAGAGCTGACAGAATCTAAATCGGATACCTGGTTTGGGCTCGGCCCTCAAATTACTCAATTCAGAACAAAGTTAGTTTTCAAAACTAACTTTGTTTAAAACAATTCAGATAACTAGGGGTTCGGAGGTCCAACATGTAAAATACTGGCATAATCGGCGTGTTGATCATTCCAACGTGACCTGGGTGGTGAGAATGACTTGGGAGAGCTGACGGAATCCAAATCGGATACCCAGTTTGGGCTCGGCGCTCAAATTACTCAATTCAGAACAAAGTTACCTTTCAAAGCTAACTTCGTTTAAAATAATTCAGATAACCAGGGGTTCCTGGGTCCAAAATCTAAAATACCGGTCTGATCGGTGTGCCGATCGTTCTAACCCGACTCGGGTGGTGAGAGTGACTTGTGAGAGCTAACAGAATCCAAATCGAATACCCAGTTTGGATTCGGTGCTAAAATTACTCAATTAAGAATTAAGTTAGTTTTCAAAGCTAACTTTGTTTAAAACAATTCAGATAAGAAATTAGGTTCGGAGGTCCAAAATCTAAAATATCGGTCTGATCAGCGTGCCGATCATTCCAACACGACCTGGGAGGTAAAAGTGACTTGTAAGAGCTGACAAAATCTAAATCGGATATCTGATTTGAGCCCGGCACTTAGAAGTGCATTCTCTAAATGCACTTAGTTTAAAATACAGATAAAAAATTAGGTTGGGGGGGTCCAAAATCTAAAAAATCGGTCTGATCGGTGTGCCGATGGATCCAACACAACCTGAGAGATAAAAGTGACTTGTGAGAACTAACGGAATCTAAATCGGATACCCGGTTTGGATCCGGCGATCAGAAGTGCATTCTCTAAATGCACTTAGTTTAAAATTCAAGAAGTTGAGTTGGGTGGGCCAAAATCTAAAATATCGGTCTGATTGACATATCAATTGTTCCAACACGACTTGAGAGATAAAAGTGACTTGTGAGAGTTGACAAAATCTAAATCGGATACCCGGTTTGAGCGCGGCGCTCAGAAGTGCATTCTCTAAATGCACTTATTTTAAAATTAAAGAAGTTGGGTTCGGGGGTCCAAAATCTAAAATACCGGTCTGATCGATATGTCGATCATTCCAACACGACCTAGGAGGTAAACGTCACTTGTGAGAGTTGACAAAATCTAAATTGGATATTCGGTTTGGGCCCGGCGCTCAAAAGAGCATTCTCTAAATGCACTTAGTTTAAAATACAGATAAAAAATTAGGTCGGGTGGCCCAAAATCTAAAATACCAATCTGATCGGCATGCCGATCGTTCCAACACGATTTTGGAGGTAAAAGTGACTTGTGGGAACTGACAGAATCTAAATTGGATGCCCGGTTTGAGCCCGGCACTCAGAAGTGCATTCTCTAAATGCACTTAGTTTAAAAGTAAAGAAGTTAGGTTTGGGAGTCCAAAATCTAAAATACCGGTCTGATCGGTATGCCGATCGTTCCAACACGACATGGGAGGTAAAAATGACTTGTGAGAGCTGACGTACACTAAATCGGATACCCGATTTGGGCCCGACGCTCAAAAGTGTATTTTCTAAATGCACTTAGTTTATAATTAATGAAGTTGGGCTAGAGAGTCCAAAATCTAAAAATAGTGGTCTGATCGGCATGTCGATCGTTCTAACACGACCTGGGAGGTAAAAGTGACTTGTAAGAGCTGACGGAATCCAAATCGGATACTCGGTTTGGGCTCGGTATTCAAATTATCGATTTGATATTATATCTGATTCGAATTCATATAATCAAATAAAATATTTAATTTATCTTTTTAATATTTTTTATTTATTAATGCATGCTTAATGTTATTATTTTTTCAATATACGATCTTCCAGCGAGTGGCGACGGAGAGGACAAGCAGGACGGGGAGGATGAGGATGCAGATGATATTTCTTGATTATTTTTATTGTTATAAAATTGATAATTGATGCTCAGTTTTATTTCTTATTTATCTTGTGTTTTATTTGTGTGGCGCCCCCTTCCCGCGATCCCGTATCGTGTCCGGGGACGTCACAACGGATGTACGGAAGTGTTGTGGGTCGAATATTTGTAAGGCACTAAAGGCCAAACCATCACATACTTCAAAAGACAAAACTATACCATTTCTATACCATAAACACTCATAGTTTACATCGTATACAGAGTACTATATATTACTACCCAAAAGTCATATTTACATTCATTATTCAAAATAAAACTAAATCTACTTATTCTACGCAGCGGAATCCAAACTAAACCCGGGATCATCTTCCGACCTACCGCCCGTCGGAGTCAAGACGCACACTGGTCAATTTTCTGAAATGGTTAGGCAACGAAAGTGAGTCCAAAGACTCAGTAGGCATTAAAACCAATCACATGCTTATCATATACTAAACTGTGCAAATCCATGATATATAAAGCTAAGCACAATTTTATTGGATTGTACATATACTATGAATGCGAAGGAAATATATCAGAGCAAAATAATTCTCATATTTATAAGCAAATGCGTATAACAAATTATATCTGACTTATATATAAATGGCATAGTACATATCTTAGCTAAATCAGAGCTTATACAGATGAACTTATTTTCAGATCATATCAAAGTCATATATCAAATCTGAACTTTATATTATTTGGCAGCATATATTGGACATGCATCCCGTTACTATAAGCAGTAACAAACATATACCTAGACATCCATACGTTGACTTAAAGATAAATGGTCTAAACGCTGGAGCCTATCGGCCTTGATCAACTGCGCAGGATCGGGAGTTAATACTCCACCATTCCCTAGATAATTTTCTTATTCTGAGTTCCGGATTTTTCAGAAGTCCGTTTGTCCTCAGAAATGGGCCTAATCCCGTAGCGGAAGCTAACTACGGTTTGTCGCCCCACACCTCCTTAAAGTGACACAGTCCATATGCTTAATCAAATTTTTATTCTTATTATAATGCTTATTACATAGTCGTCTCAATACTCAAAACTTGCCATTGAACTTTACAAAATAACAGGATCGTATTTTAATATTATTAACTAAATATATATAACATTCGAAGAGATTAGAGTAGAGAGAGAGTAGAGAGAGAAAGAAGAGGGAGAAAGTAGAAAGAGATTAGAGAGAAATTAGAGAGAGATTAGAGAGACAATAATATTTTTACAGAATGGTAACTAAATAAATAACTGATTCTAAACATAGATCATCGGATTAAATAAATAACTGACTTAAGTCTGAAAAATTACATTTTAAATAAAATCAAATCAAAGAAATATAAATACCAAATAACATGCATTCGGTTTATCACGTGCCTACCTTTAGAATGGACTTCCGAATTGACTTTAATATCTTACCCGAGCTCCCGTAAAAGTTCTTGCGTAGGAAAAGATAATTTTCCTGTTCCAGATACGTAAAGAAGGGCGAAATGGTCCAAATCTGCTCCAAATCCTCCGTACAGGCTTTTGTCAAATATTTATATTATTCTGATGATGTATTCTCTTCTCCGTTTATTTATAAGAGTAGAGAGAGAAAGTAGAGAGAGAAAAGAAAGAAAGAAAATAGAGAGAGAAAATAGAGAGAGAAAGAAGAGAGAGTGTAGAAACAGTAGAGAGAGAAGAAGAGAGATAATGCAAAAAGAGTAGAGAGAGAAAGTAAAGAGAAAAAATAGAGATGGTAGAGAGAGTAGAGAGAGAAAATACAGAGAGATTAGAGAGAGATGAGTGAGAGAGATGAGTGAGAGAGAGAGAGAGAGAGAATTGAGAGAGAGAAAGAATGAAATAAAAAAAGAGAGAGGGAGATGTGAGAATATGTGAGTGAGAGAGAGAGAGAGGGAGGGAGAGGGAGAAGAGAAAGAGTTGGAGGGGGGAGGGGAGTGGTACGTGAGAAATACAGGGGGAGAAGGGGGGTTTATATAGGAAGGGGGAGATAGGATAAGAAGAAGGGGGAGGGGATTAGGATGAGGGAGGAGAAGAGGATAAGGAGGGGGTGACGTGGGGAAGGGAGAGGGGATTAGGATGAGGATGGAGAAAAAGATAAGAGGGGGGAGAAATGAAACGTGGGTGTGTGTGTATTTTTTTTTCATCGTACGAGGTTGAAAGGGGGAGTGGATAAGGTAATTTGCACAAAAGTCCTGTAAAAATTAACAAGAATAAATCTTCAAAATATCAATTCATTCTATTTTATATTTGACCCACTAAATATCAAAATTTAAAAGAGTGTTCAACATGAAACTTGTAGATCTTTAAATTCTCTATCCAACGGGCCTAATATTGATCCTATTCTGACATTCCTATAAAAAGTTATACATTATTAAAGTGAGATATCTATTTAATTTACTTAATAAAGTTCGTTAAACTATACCGTTCACGGTATTGAGCTTTAATTAATAGAACCTAAAATTTATATGGGCTCTAAATATAAAATATTTAATTATCTTTAAATTTCGGATGAATCCTGGGTGTTACAAATCTCTCCCCCTTAAACAAATTTCGTCCTCGAAATTTAAAAATTACTCAATACGTACCGAATAGCTGTGGATATTTCTTCCTCATATCATCTTCCATCTCCCAAGTGGCTTCTTCTGTTGAGGTACTTTTCCACAATACCTTCACCAATAGAATTGTCTTCGTTCTCAGTACTTGTTCTTTCCGATCGAGAACGCGAACTGGCTTCTCCTCATATGTAAGATCTGGCTGAATTTCCAACTGCTCATGCTCTATAATGTGCGATGAGTCTGGCATGTATTTTCTTAACATGGACACATGGAATACATCATGAACTCCTGACAATGATAGTGGTAAAGCCAGCTGATATGTCACCTTACCAATCATTCTTAAGATTTCAAATGGTCCAACATATCTTGGACTGAGCTTGCCTTTCTTGCCAAATCTCATTACTCCTCTAGTAGGCGAAACTTTTAGAAATACGTGATCCCCGATAGCAAATTGTAGATCTCTCCTTCTCTGATCAGCATAACTTTTCTGCCTACTCTGAGCTGTAAGTAATCTTTTTCTAATCAACTCAACCTTTTCTACACAATCCTGTACAATCTATGGCCCAATCAATTTTCGCTCACCAACCTCATCCCAACAAATAGGTGATCTACATGGTCTACCATATAATGCTTCATATGGTGCCATTCCTATGCTTGCATGATGGCTGTTGTTATATGCAAACTCAATTAACTGCAAATGTTCATCCCAACTAATTAAACAGTCTAATGTTTGAATGGTTCTCTCTGATTGTCCATCTGTTTGAGGGTGAAAAGCTGAGCTAAATTTCAATTATGTACCCAATGCTATCTGTAAACTTCTCCAAAATTTTGCTATAAACCTTGCATCCCTATCTGAAATAATAGACACAGGCACACCATGAAGTCTCACAATTTCTCTGATATACAAATTGGCTAAATCCTCTAATGATTGTGTCTTTGTGATTGCCAGAAAATGGGCTGACTTAGTAAGTCTGTCAACAATTACCCAAATGGAATCATGTTTTCTCCTAGTCATTGGTAATCCCATCACAAAATCCATAGTGATATGCTCTCATTTCCACTGTGGTATTTCCATCAATTGTAATGGTCCCGTTGGCCTTTGATGCTCCGCCTTTACTTGTTTACAAGTAAGACATTTGCTGACAAAGTCTGCTATATATTTCTTCATGTCAATCCACCAAAACTATCTTTTCATGTTTTTGTACATTTTTGTACTGCCTGGGTGAATAGAATATCGAGATTTATGTGCCTCAGTCAAGAGATCTTTCTTTATTTCTTCATTCCGAGGTACACATAATCTTCCCTGAAACCTGATTGCCCCGTCTGCACTTTGAGTAAATCTCGGTGTGCCAATCAATTTTTGTAACTGCTGATCATTCAGTTGTGCTTGCACAATTCGCTCAACCATTACAGACTGAATAGTTAGTTGGACCAGAAATAAGTTTCTCCCTTTGCATATCGGAGAATACTCCACTACATCAGATGTCATTCTCCAAGTTTGGCGCAACTGGATTGCCATTAGCCCCTTCCTGCTGAGTGCATCTGCTACCACATTTGCTTTTCCTGGGTGGTAATTTAAGGTGAAATCATAATCCTTCAAAAATTCAATCCACCGTCTTTGCCTTAAATTTAATTCTTTTTGAGAGAAAATATATTTTAAACTCTGATGGTCTATAAATACTTCAAACTGCTCACCATACAAATAATGGCGCCAAATCTTCAGAGCATGTACCACCACTGCCAACTCCAAATCATGTGTTAGATAATTCATCTCATGGGTCTTTAATTATCTAGATGCATAAGCTACTACTTTGCCATTCTGCATCAGGACACATCCTAATCCTTTTCTAGAGGCATCTGTATATATCACAAATCCTCCTGACCCACAAGGTAAAGTAAGCACTGGGGCTGTTGTTAACCTTATTTTTAATTCCTGAAAACTCATTTCACATTTATCTGACCATTCAAAAGGAACTCATTTGCTAGTCAATTTGGTCATAGGAGCTGCAATAGAAGAAAACCCTTCAATAAACCTGCGATAGTAACCCGCAAGACCCAAAAAGCTACTAATCTCACTGACATTCTTCGGCCTTTCCCAATGCAAAACTACCTCAACCTTAGCTGGATCAACGGACACTCCATCTCCAGAAATGATATACCCTAAAAATTGAACACGGTCTAACCAAAATTCACATTTACTGAATTTTGCATAGAGTTGATGTTTCTTTAAAGTTTCCAACATAATTCTCAAATGTTCTTGATGAGTTTCAACAGTAGGAGAATAGATCAACACATCATCAATAAACACCACTACAAATGTATCCAGATATGGTTGGAAAACTCTGTTCATCAAATCCATAAATGTTGCTGGTGCATTAGTTAACCTAAATGGCATAACCAAAAATTCATAATGCCCATATCGTGTTCTGAAAGTAGTTGTTGAAATATCTTCTTCCCTTATCCTTAATTGGTGGTATCCAGATCTGAGATCAATCTTTGAAAATACTGTTGCAGCTCGCAGCTGATCAAATAAATCATCAATTCTTGGCAAATGGTACTTATTCTTAATGGTCACTTGATTCAATTTCCTATAGTCAATGCATAATCTAAGTGACCCATCTTTCTTTCTAACAAACAGAACAGGAACACCCCAAGGTGACACTCTTGGTCGAATAAACCCATTATCTAGTAGTTCTTGTAATTGTTTCTTCAACTCTGTCAATTCAGCTGGTGCCATTCTGTAGGGAGTGATGGAAATGGGTAAAGTATCCGGTAAGAGTTCAATAGTGAACTCCACCTCTCGATGTGGTGGCAAACCCGGAAGTTCATCAGGAAACACATCTGAAAATTCCCTGACAACATCAATATCTGAGGTGGTTTTCTTATTTTCATTAGAAGGAATAGCCACTATGCTAGCCAAATAACATCGACATCAACTTCTAAGTAATTTCAAAGCTTTAAGTGCTGAAACTAGTGTTTTATTAGAACGGTGCCTTGGACATTGATATTGAAATGTCTGCTCCCCAGGTTTTTGAAAAATTACTTTCTTTCCATGACAATCTAGAAGGGCAAAATTTGTATCTAACCAATCCATTCCTAAGATGACATCAAAATCAGTCATTTCCAGCAGATACACACATGCTGGCATAATCCTCCCCTGAATCACCACATCAATGCTAGGAATAACAGAAGTCGTTCTAGCTATCTCCCCAGTTGGTGTGTTAATGGATATCTCATCAGTGTTCACAATTTGTTTATCTTTCAATAATTCAACAAATCTCAGAGAAATAAAGGAATGTGTAGCACCCGGATCAAATAAAACTTTTACATGCATATCATCGATAAGAAGAATACCTTCAGCTACTGCATTGGCATCTCGGGTGTCTTCCCTTGTTAGTGCATATACTCTGGCTTGAACTCTCCGTTGCTGTTGTGGTTGCTGATCTTGCCTTGGCCTTTTGGGACAATCCCTTATCATATGCCCTGTCTGACCACATGAAAAATATTTACCTACAGCCCGCCAACATTCATTACCTCTATGCTGCATCCCGCACTGTTGACAAGCTGGCATATTATCTCTCTTAACTGGTTGAACTCTCTCTGGAAAAGCCATATTCGGCTTCTTATCTTTCCTCACAATTGAACCAAGATTACCCCTTTTTGCATTATCCCCTTGTCTTTCTACTAAGAATTCATCATATTCAGTTTCTGCAATAAAAGCAGTCCTCAAAGTTGTTGCCATGGTTTGAGGTTCAAGGATTACAACCCTACTTCTAATGTTACTTCTCAAACCTCTAACAAATTTCTTCACCCTTCTAAGCTCATCTGAACAAATATGAGGGGCATACTTTTCCAATTCAGTAAATTTTGCTTCATAATCGGTAACTGACATACCTCCTTGAGTCAGATTTAAAAATTCTACTTTTTTCCTGTCCTTCACATGCGGAGGGAGAAATTTTGCATGGAAGACATCAAGAAATTCATCCCAGCCATTCTCCGTCTCTCTATTTCTGAAAGTGGTTCTAAGTGCAGACCTCCACCACTCGTCCGCACGGTCCTTCAACATAAATGTAGCTAATATCACATTATCCTGCTCTGCACATCTAATGGCCGTGAAAATCTTCTCAATTTCTCTCACCCAGTTTTCCACAATCTCCGGGTGACTCTCCCCCTTAAAAGAAGGAGGACTCATATGTCTGAATTTCTCCATCAGGGTAGCGCCTGCTGCCCTATTCGGTTGTTCACACGATTTTGTAATTGGACTTGCATCATTGCCTGAGTTTGGGCCTGTAACTGCATAGTCTGTACTAACCCTTGAAAAGTTTGTGTGAACCCTCCTAAATCTGACACACCCTGAATAGGTAACGTACCTTGCCCACCGGGAGCAAGCTCGCCATGAATTGGTTCCCCGATAACCCCTTGTGATGTTCCATTTGAGGGCGCAGACTCCTCAGGAGAAGTATTAACCTCAACCCTATCACTCTCTGCCATCTCCTACGACGGAGAACTAATCTGAATTAATATGATTATAGGTTTGACATCAAATTCAAAAATAAAGTCCTACGATCTTGTGGTATGGTATATAAATTCAGATGGCTGCAAAAAATTTCAAGCCTCACAACCTTGCTCTGATACCACTCTCTGTGGCGCCCCCTTCCCGCGATCCCGTATCGTGTCCGGGGACGTCACAACGGATGTACGGAAGTGTTGTGGGTCGAATATTTGTAAGGCGCTAAAGGCCAAACCATCACATACTTCAAAAGACAAAACCATACCATTTCTATACCATAAACACTCATATTTTACATCGTATACAGAGTACTATATATTGCTACCCCAAAAGTCATATTTACATTCATTATTCAAAATAAAATCAAATCTACTTATTCTACGCAGCGGAATCCAAACTAAACCCGGGATCATCTTCCATCCTACCGCCCGTGGGAGTCAAGACGCACACTGGTCAATTTCCTAAAATGGTTAGGCAACGAAAGTGAGTCAAAAGACTCAGTAGGCATTAAAACCAATCACATGCTTATCATATACTAAACTGTGCAAATCTATGATATATAAAGTTAATCACAATTTTATTGGATTGTACATATACTATGAATGCGAAGGAAATATATCAGAACAAAATAATTCTCATATTTATAAGCAAATGTGTATAACAAATTTTATCTGACTTATATATAAATGGCATAGTACATATCTTAGCTAAATCAGAGTTTATACAGATGAACTTATTTTCAGATCATATCAAAGTCATATATCAAATCTGAACTTCATATTATTTGGCAGCATATATTGGACAGGCATCCCGTCACTATAAGCAGTAGTAAACACATACCTAGGCATCCATACATTGACTTAAAGATAAATGGTCTAAACGCTGGAGCCTATCGGCCTTGATCAACTGCGCAGGATCGGGAGTTAATACTCCACCATTCCCCAGATAATTTTCTTATTCTGAGTTTCGGATTTTTCAGAAGTCCGTTTGTCCTCGGAAATGGGCCTAATCCCATAGCGGAAGCTAACTACGATTTGTCGCCCCACACCTCCTTAAAGTGACATAGTCCATATGCTTAATCAAATTTTTATTCTTATTATAGTGCTTATTACATAGTCGTCTCAATACTCAAAACTTGCCATTGAACTTTACAAAATAACTGGATCGTATTTTAATATTATTAACTAAATATATATAACATTCGAAGAGATTAGAGTAGAGAGAGAGTAGAGAGAGAAAGTAGAGGGAGAAAGTAGAAAGAGATTAGAGAGAAATTAGAGAGAGATTAGAGAGACAATAATACTTTTACAGAATGGTAACTAAATAAATAACTGATTCTAAACATAGATCATCGGATTAAATAAATAACTGACTTAAGTCTGAATAATTACATTTCAAATAAAATCAAATCAAAGAAATATAAATACCAAATAACACGTATTCGGTTTATCATGTGCCTACCTTTAGAATGGACTTCCGAATTGACTTTAGTATCTCACCCGAGCTCCCATAAAAGTTCTTGCGTAGGAAAATATAATTTTCCCGTTCCAGATACGTAAAGAAGGGCGAAATGGTCCAAATCAGCTCCAAATCCTCCGTACAGGCTTTTGTAAATATTTATATTATTCTGATGATGTATTCTATTTTCCGTTTATTTATAAGAGTAGAGAGAGAAAGTAGAGAGAGAAAAGAAAGAGAGAAAATAGAGAGAGAAAGTTGAGAGAGAAAGAAGAGAGTGTAGAGACAGTAGAGAGAGAAGAAGAGAGATAATGTAAAAAGAGTAGAGAGAGAAAGTAAAGAGAAAAAATAGAGATGGTAGAGAGAGTAGAGAGAGAAAATAGAGAGAGATTAGAGAGAGATGAGTGAGAGAGAGAAAGAAATAAAAAAAAGAGAGAGGGAGATGTGAGAATACGTGAGTGAGAGAGAGAGATGGAGGGAGGGAGAGGGAGAAGAGAAAGAGTTGGAGGGGGGAGGGGAGTGGTACGTGGGAAATAGAGGGGGAGAAGGGGGGTTTATATAGGAAGGGGGAGATAGGATAAGAAGAAGGGGGAGGGGATTAGGATGAGGGAGGAGAAGAGGATAAGGAGGGGGTGACGTGGGGAAGGGAGAGGGGATTGGGATGAGGATGGAGAAGAAGATAAGAGGGGGGAGAAATGAAAAGTGGGTGTGTGTGTATTTTTTTTTCATCGTATGAGGTGGAAAGGGGGGGTGGATAAGGTAATTTGCACAAAAGTCCTGTAAAAATTAACAAGAATAAATCTTTAAAATATTAATTATTCTATCTTATATTTGATCTACCAAATGTCAAAATTTAAAAGAGTGTTCAACATGAAACTTGTAGATCTTTGAATTCTCTATCCAACGGGCCTAATATTGATCCTATTCTGACATTCCTATAAAAATTTATACATTATTAAAGTGAGATAGCTATTTAATTTACTTAATAAAGTTCGTTAAACTATACCGTTCACGGTATTGAGCTTTAATTAATAGAACCTAAAATTTATATGGGCTCTAAATATAAAATATTTAATTATCTTTAAATTTCAGACGAATTCAGGTGTTACAATTTGTGATGGGTAGATTTTATATTTTTTATTTAAATAGGTTTTTATATAAATTTTGTATATTTTTTTTTAAAAAATAATGAATACATTTTCGACGAAATTTTCGACGGCCTAAATCTGTCCCCGACAGAATACAGATTCCATCAAAAAATATACAAAATTTTAATTTTTTAAAAAGTAATAAAAGTACTAAGGATCTTGAGATTAAAGAGAGGTGGCATAGTTATTTTCTGAAGTTACTTAATGGAGATTGCGTCAAGATTCTTCTTTATAAGGTACCCAAGAGTCCACAATATTTGATAAATATCAATATTTTAGGCGTATTAAGATGTTAGAAGTGGAGGATGCTTTAGGGAAAATGAAAGTGACAAGCCTTAGGAGCAGATGGTATACCTATTGAAGTATGGAAAGGCCTAGGAGACATTGGTATTTAGTGGCTAACTAAACTTTTTAATAAAATTTTAAAGGAACGAGAATGCCAGAAGTTTGGAGGAAAAGTGTTATAGTCCCTTTCTATAAAAACAAAGGGGATATTCAAAGTTACAATAATTATCGTGGAATTAAGCTTATGAGTCATACTATGAAACTTTGGGAAAGAGTAATCGAAAAACGCCTCCGATATGTGACTACTATATCGAAAAATTAGTTTGGTTTTATACTGAGTAGATCTACTACAGAAGCTATTTTCTTACTACGGCAGCTAATGGAGAAGTATAGAGAGATGAGAAAAGATTTGTATATGATTTTTCTTGATTTAGAGAAGGCGTATGATCGAGTACAGAGAGAATCGATTTGGTGGACATTAAGAAAGAAAAGAATCTCTCAAGGATATGTTGATTTGATTAAGGATATATACGACGGTGCTATTACTAGTGTTCGAACTATTACTGGAGAGACTGGTGAATTTCCAGTTTCTATAGGTTTGCATAATGGTTCTGTACTAAGTCCGTATCTCTTTGACTTAGTTATGGATGAAGTAACAAAACAATTGCACGAGGATATCCCTTGGTGTATATTATTTACAGATGATATTGTCTTAATTGATGAGAGTATTGATACTTTAAATACTAAGTTAGAGCGTTGGAGACTTGCCTTGGAGTCTAAAGGTTTTTAAATTAGTAGAAGTAAGTCAGAGTTTATGTATTGTAATTTTAGTAATGAGAGAGTGGTACAGGAAGACATAGTTCTAATTGATGGGCATAACATTCCGAAGAGTAGTAGCTTTCGATACTTAGGGTCTATCATACAAGAGAATGGGGAGATTTATGACGACGTTACACATAGGATTAAGGCAGGTTGGTTAAGATGGAGAAGTGCATCAGGAGTCCTCTGTGATCGTCGAATGCCTGTGAAACTCAAAGGGAGATTTTATAGAACGGCTGTGAGAACTGCTTTGTTATATGGTACCGAGTGTTGGGCAGTACGAAAGGAACACATTCACAAAATGTGTGTAGCAGAGATGAGGATGTTGAGATGAATATGTGGCAAGACTAAGAAAGATAAGATAAGGAATGAGCGCATTCGTAAGGACTTAGAGATAGCCTCAATTGATAGTAAAATGAGAGAAAATAGACTTAGGTGATTTGGTCATGTGCTTCGTCACCCTAACTCAGCGCCGGTTAAAAGATGTGACCGAATCTTAGTGGATGTTAATAAAAGAACTCGGGGAAGGCCTAAAATGAGATGGTGCGATGTTATTAGGAAGGACATTAGCTTCTTGGGTTTAAATATGAATATACCACTTGATCGAAATCTTTGGCGGAACAAGATTCATGTAGCCGACCCCAAATAATTGGGATAAGGCTCTGATGATGATGATGATGATTACCGACGGAATAATATCCGTCGGAATAATTTCTAACGGAATCCCCGATGGGCAGCGATTTCCGTCGAAAATATTAAGTTTCCTAATCCGACAAGAATTACCGACGGAATTTTCGTCAACTACATGTCCGTCGGAAATTACCGATGGACTTCTGATGGAAAATTCCTATGTCGAAAACTTCCGACAAGGAATACCCGATGGATGTATTTGTTGGTTCTTTCTAGACGATATTTGTTCTCAAATTTTCAAACATGTTTATTTGTTTTTATCATATTTGTCTCTTTTCCGAATTTTCCCTCTACATTTGCTATATTGTTTTTTCTTAAGATATAACAAGATTATGACAATTTTGGACTAAGTTTTTATCTCGCTCTTCTTTCATGTCTTGTGGGTCTCAGTCAACAAGTTTAGTCTTGAAGAGCCAGAACAAGAGATATCGTCCAGTGTTCTTCCGAAAGGTTAGTCACATGTGTCTATCTGTATAAGTCATTCTTGAATACCCGAACTTGTTTGTTGTTTCTGTATTTGTCAGGAGGTCTTAGGGCTTCTCAACAACAAAATTATTAGAACCCTGCCTTGAGGAAGGGGGATATCCAGGTATCATACAGCATCTCAATTTTAATGGGCTAAATCTTCAACAAATCTCTGGATCCTTATTTGGATCTGGCCAAAGCCACATCGATAGGTTAATTTGTGATACTTACAGTTGATAAAGTATTCTCAATTTTTAGATGATTCAATCCTGCCTTTTGCAATTCTCACATTTCTTTCATGTTTCCCGCTTAGGTTTCTGTTCTTGAGGAGATGATTGCTGCTATGAAGGTATAGTTCCTCACTTCAATGTTGCACAGACATCTGTGATTCCTGCATATACTGAACAGTTTTGTTGGCATTGTCAAATAACTTAACTGCAGGGAAATTCCACGTCAAAGTGGGATGATGTCGTCTTCATCCCCCCAGGCTTCAATTCTGGTCTTGGCCTGCTGGAGCAGCCCGTTGCAACTGCATGGGTGGTGATTGGGTTAGTCTTCAAAAAATTTCAAATTCTGGTCAAGTATTCTAGCTTTCTAGTGAGTAGTGACCCGCTCATGTAGGTGTTTTTGTAGGATCGCTAGAAACTATATTTTGTAAAATTATCCTTTAAGCGACGGATGTAGAGGAGTTCATTTTATATCCTCTATTGTAAATGTTCAGATCTCTTACAGTTTCCCCACATTAGATTGGAAATACTTTGTTAATCAGTCTATCTTTAATTAGTCTTAGCAATAGTATGTAGGTTGGAAATATTTTGTTAATCAGTCTATCTTTAGTCTCTGCCAATCCCACAACGGGTCTTACTACTCTTAACTCTAGGTCTAGGGGAAGCTTCATCCTTGTCGCCACCTTCCCCGCCACCGCATGGCTTCTTCCGGCCAGCTCGATTCCGTAGCCCCTACTCCCCCAGGCCACCATCATCTATTAACACTGAGGCGTCCACAGCACGCAGTCCCATTGCACCCACTGTTTCCGCCTTGAAACCCTGGATAGTCACGATCTCCACTCGCAAGTGTGCATAGCATGAAACGTAACGAGTCTGATGGTCATCGCACACGAAACCCCTCGAGTCAACCGGAATTGTACAAGTTGTAATTTGTATAACTGCATGATCACTTATTGGACCAAAATCACAGGGGGGTATGTCCACATGGCCGGTGAATGCATGAAGATGGCATTGGATCACGAGCTACGGCATCTCGGCCTCTCCTCACATCCACGCAATGCTGCTCCTATAAATACCCCTCAATATTCGTCTGGCTGTCACTCCAAACCACAGCTCATTACCTCTTCTATCCATCATGGCGATCTCCAAGATGGCGGTTGCCGTGCTCTTCCTTCTGCTGAGTGTGAGCCTGTCCTCCGCCTCCAGGGCGCTGAGCGAGTACGCCAGCGCTGAAGGCAGTGGCGGCGGCGGGGGAGGAGGAAAGGGTTCTGGTGGTGGGTCGGGGTCCGGAAGTGGGTCTGGTTCTGGGTCAGGGAGTGCTTACGCTTACAGCGGGCCATATTACGGTTCGGCATATGGATCCGGTCAGGGTGGCGGTGGAGGGGGTGGCAAGGGTAGCAGCGGAGGTTCGGGCAGTGGATCCGGAAGTGGTTCCGGATCCGGCAGCGGGTCGTATGATGGACCTTATGGTGGAGGTTACGCCAGTGGGCAAGGAAACGGAGGTGGAGGAGGTCGTGGGTCATCTAACTCAACCTCCGGCTCCGGTTCCGGCTCCGGCTCCGGCTCCGGCTCCGGTTCCGGTTCCAGTTCTGCCTATAACTACAGCCCCATCCCCACCGAGCCACCTGTCGCCGGAGGTCCTACGCCGATCGAACCGCCGGTGGCCATCGGCCTTTAAACGCACGCCATGAAGAAATTAAAGCTTGCAACCATGCAGGCGATGCATGGAGCATGATCAGCTGCCGGCCGGCCTACTCACTTGGCTATCATGTCTAGTCTAGTCCGAAACCTCATGTCTTTCGAAAGCAGTAACCCCATGATCATCGGAACCTTATATGTTGCTCACTAACTTACTAGTAAATAACGTGAGCTCGGTTTGTATCAGTGCAGAATCTTTTCTAATAAACGTTCCGGCCGGCAAGTGTTCTCTTTTCAGGGGCAAAATCTCTTGTGCTCTCGATCTTCATATGTTCTTACTGTGGGGCATCTAGAACAATATGCTCCAATGTGATTGCAAAGTGGGCGCTTGGAAGACCTCTTTGCGCTAAATGAATTGTTGTTTGTTAGATAAATAATACAACATTAAAGTGATCGTTCATAAGAACATATACGTTAAGAGACGCGAGATGTGTGCAACGCGCGTTATCTAAAGCGAGTCGTAAGAAAACAATTGACTAGATATCATAACGAAAAAGGAGAAAACGTGAGAGTGGCTGTCCCGTGTGTGCATGTCACGTATATTTTATTGTGATCAACGGTATTAGAGTTTACTATTGAATTTGGTCATTGAAGAGATTAGATCTCGTCGTGGGATTCGAGACATAATGGATCTCAAGTTAATCGTACAAAGTCATCTCAAGAAAGTTTGCTACAAAAGGGAAGAAACGATCCAGGAGTCTAGGATTACGATCCTAAAGAAAATCCTCTAATGTTTAAATGAGTAAGGGCAAGAGCGAGGTACAAAGAGAGGCAAAGGAGGTGTAAGGCACAAAATTACTCTTCACCGATCGAGGAGGTTTGGATTGGAGCTTATTTTTTCGGAGATCTATGAGATTAAATAGTCATAAACTCCCTCTCTAAAATAGTGAGAATCTTGAGGGAAAGAATATTATATATGAGTTATAATTAAAAATAAATTTTCACAAATGAGATGTAGATTCTTATGTTTACTTGGGTCCATGGCTTATTGCTTGAAAGGTGGGTATATGGAAGAGCCAACACTGGCAAAGAGGAGAAGGGCACACTCAAACACGGGAGAAAGTGTCTGCTACTCGAGAGTGAGGTACTACTCGTACATACACTGCATACGTCTATCAACTTCTTCAACAGCAATGCCACCATTTTACCCGCAATGAGTGCCCCGAATGAACTTAGTTTTGCTAATAAAATAAAAATATGTTTAAAAATTTCCATAAGAACAAAGATTTTAAACCAATTTTTCTAGAAAATCATTATTGGTGGATTGATAGAATGGGAATATTGTCAAGTAAATAGTTTTGCCATATACAATGACCAAACGAAAGCGTATCAAATGAAAATTTTAATCCAAAGCAGCATATCTAGTGAAAACTTCCCATAAACAGTCAAATAGTTTTCACAACTTTCAAATCCCTGCTAGAGTGAACTATATATTTAATATTCCCAACACGACTTCTAACTATAATGTTTTCCATCCTCAGAAAAAGATGAGCTTTGAAATTAAAATAATAAATGAATATATATGGAAATAGAACAAGATCAGAGAAGAAACGAGAGAAATGTTATGTTAAATGATTCTTTCAGGTACTAACCCTGGATTATTCTTGTTCGGACTTGGGAGACCAGCGCCCAAACTTAGAGGCCCACTAGTGAGTGGGTTGGGTTTTAGCTTCTTGCATGATGGGGTGGGCTGTCCCTTCTCTTGTCCCCAAGTAGTACTTGCTGCATCGATCCTCTAGTCTACCTTGGGGTATCGCCAATGTGCAATAGGTTTTTTATTTTTTAAAAAATATTTCTTAAACATTAGATTCAGTTGAAAGTTCATGCATGCCTATACAGTCTGATCTAAGATGGGATGACTGAAAAAAAAACAAAAAATGTAACACTTTTGATGGGCCAAAGTGGTAGCCCCAATATCGATGTTTATTTTTCAAAAATTTTATGACCTATCCCATCTCACATCAGTAAGTGTAAGGACATGAACTTCAAATTCGCCCTGCTTTTGAGAAAAAAAGGGGGGGGGGGGGGGGGGCATGGTGCATGATTTGGCGATGCAACAAGCCAGAAGCAGATATTATGACCCTGGGCATGCCCATATAACAGTAAATATATTAGACGATCACATCCTTCTTTTATTAAAGCACAGGACATGGATGGGACAAAGGATTCCCATCTTTTCTTTTGTAGCCCCTGTATAATTACTCCCTTTAAAAAAAAAACGTAAAAGGGGTCAGTGCATACATGCCCATCAAAGATTTGACCCCAGCAAGATCTTCCTCTGTAAGTGCAGCTACAGAGTTGCAATGCCTCCTATGGACTACCCACAGCTGTTTGCTGCCTAATCAGTCTGCCAACACTACTTCCTGCTCTGGCGAGGTCCATTTTTGTGATTCTAGTACGTGAATATATACTACAGTTCAATTCTTAATTTGCATCAATCATGCACCATGGAGGCATTCATTCCATATATATATATATATATATATATACTACAGTTCAATTCTTTGCATCAATCATCCACCATGGAGGCATTCATTCCATATATATATATATATATAAGCTTTTGTCACTGAAACTTTCCAGTATATATATAGAAGAACAATTAATGTAAGCGTGATCCAAAAAAATTTACACCCTTTTCTTCTTCATTAAAGGACGTACTTCATTTTGAGCTTTATTGATTCATGATACACAGTTGTTCTAAAAGTTAATGAATGGAAAATAAATTTATTGACACCATAAGAATAAGAAAATGGGAGAAAAGGATTTAGGCCATGGTTAACATTTTCTTTTCCCCGTCAATGTAATTAACTAGGGCCTGCTAATGGATCATGTGTGATATATAAAAGCTGCCAGCCAACTTTCGCAAAAGGTCTCTCATATTATTGAGAGGAAAAGGACTCCGGAATTATAATGACAAAGCTACTGGTTTGCCCCCACTACGTACATTAATTGTTGATTAATTAACAAGTGCATGATGACCCAAAACCCCACTAAATAACGTGGCCATATTCAACACCATTTGTTTGCACACCACACAGGACCAAATGCTATTAAATGAATAAAAGCATCTTATCTTATCCTTATATCTTCGTCTCTGTTAATTGACTGGGTGTGACTGATCATGGGATATATATCTATATATCTGCCTAACCTCCACTTAATCAATACTATAGTGTAAATTATAAGATTTTTTTTCCTACGTGAAGGTTCTTAATCAATTCGATATACAGCTCCAAAGCATTATGGAATGTTATAATTTTCAGATGTTTTTCATATATTTGAAAGTGCTTTAAATGATTAATTTTGACACTTCATGTAGAGCTTTCTCTACGACCAGCAGGGTTGGGTTGGTTTCCAACTCAAAACCTACTGAAACTAAAACTCAGTAGTACTTTTACGTGGATATTTCACAATCATATAAACAAACCCATCCCCCCCCCCAACTTAGAATTCGAAAGGTTCACCAGTTTAAAATTTGATGATTTTAAAATCGAAACAGCATGAAACATTATTAATTATAGCAAGTCAAAAAAGACTTAATTTGGTAGGAAGGGTCAGCAGAACAAGTATATATATATATATATATTAGTTTACAATGTCCTTCAACATGCATGGCCGACAAAATTCTCCATCACCGAAGAATTAAGTAAACAATATTTGCTAATAGTACGTAGTGGGGGTTGCAAAATAAAGGACGGCTGCATGCTTTTGCTTTGAGCACAAAAAAGCGTGAGGGCGACGAGGAGCTGCAAGGTGATGTGTAACCCACTGATAGGTGACCATATATATATACAGAAGAGTTCATAAAGGATCCACCGGAAAAAGATGTGAGCATTCCGTGCGGTTCTCCTCCTGCTCATAAATTAGCGATCCAGTAGTAGTACTGGTCCTTCACGGAATGTGATCACAGCAGGGAAGATACTGCAGCAATCAGTACTCAATTTTGGATGTGTGCTTTTGATATGGAATATGAACAATGGAGAACTGCATGCATGGTATAATGGAACCAAAACTACGTGACATCCAATATGATCATCGCTCATCAAATCTTTTAAACATTTTAGCAAGATTCTTCCGCACGGGAAAGGATGCACTATATACTGTTGCCAGAATCAATGAGGTTGTTCTTTCTTCACTTTGTTTTTATCTTTATGCCAAGGACAAGCTAGGCTAGATTAGCTTTCTCTTTTCTTGATTCCAAGTTAATTTGCTGAGATCTGATTGGGCATATTGGGTACTGGCCTGCAACAGAAGCCTAGCTAGGAAACTACAGGAAAGCATGGCGATCTTTAATTAATATATCCCCTGTTAAGATGAGGATCAAATTCTTTAGTGATGATTACGTACATGCCTGATCCACAATCTTTGTTTTTCCGATATATATATATCTAGTTCCAATATCAACAGAGTTGACATAATTCTGTTGTCAATGTAAAATATGAAGTTGTGAAAAAATATATAAGAAAATAATAAAGATAATTCTAAGAATACATATATCATCATCTTAATTAGTTAGAAAATTAAACAGAGGTAGGCCAGTCTTTTAAATACAATATGGGAGTACATAATTGATAAGATAATGAGGATATAAAGGAAAACAATAGAACGCGGGATAGATCAATGTAGGAGTACTGCGCGTGCAATTAACCCAATATCCATTAGACATCTCAGAGAAAGATTTATCCACCACCCCTAAAAGAAGTTATTCCAGAATCAAGGTTGTCATTTCTCTGTATATATTTACTTTTGTACCAAGGGCGCAAGGTAGGCTAGACCAGCTTTCTCTTTTCTTGATCCCAATATTCGCTGATCTTGTTTGGAATAGTTGCATGCGGAAGAGCACAAGGGATCCACGAAGGAAAGCATGGCAAGCTTTAGCTTACGTTCCAAAATAATGTTGGGAAGTGATTTTGGAGATTCCAATCATTGGAATCTCCACCCCTCATAGTCTTGGAGGAATTTTTAGAGTTTAGAGTTAGAGAGAAAAAACACTTTCAAAATTCCCAAAAAACTGCCCAAGAGCTGCCAGACTGAGTTTGGATCCAAACAATTTGAGGAAAGGAGAGTTTTTTTTTTTCAAAATCTCTAGAGACAGAAGAAACAGCTATTGGATATTTTTTTGAAAATTTAAAAGAACTTCTTGTGTCTCCCTACCCCTAGCTATCTAACCTCCAAAATCTCTCCAAGATAAAAACTGATGGAATAGATGCATCTTTGGAAGGGATTGTTGTGAGGGAGCGAAGATTATACAATGATTTAAATACCCGAAATCTATCCCCAACATTGCTTCCAATTGCAACTTTAGTCCCCTGATAAGGGGTACGTACTGAAGTAGGCTCAAATATGCGGATGAAGTGGAATACAGACCCGATGATTGATTCAAGAATCGAAATCATAAACAACTCAAATGGTGGAACCATCCCCTGTCATCTTCTCCTTTAGTCGGTTTAGTGGCCGCGGGACGCAATCTCATGACCCAACGGTCACCCCATCTTAAATTTTATTGGATTAGATCATCTAACTCAAAATCTTAAGGTGTTGAGTGGAGAGGGCACCATAATTATAATCACATTATATTTTAGTCCGTTTTCAATACGGGACTATTCTCTAACACGCCCTCTCATGTGCAGACTGATTTTAGGCTCTGTCATGTGGACCATGACAAATACAGGGCGCGCAGCCCAGATCATAACCATGGGTTATGATATCATGTTAAATTTTATTAGATTGGGCCATCTAACTCAAAATCTTAAAGTGTTGAGTGGAGAGGGCATCGCAATTATAATCACATTATATTTTAGCATATTTTTAATATGAGATTATTCTCTAACACCCCAGTTGGATATATATATATATATATATAAGAAAAAGGTGCAGAAGGCTTGCCTTCCTCGTGGCTTCTTTTATTAAATTGCTGCATGCTAACGGTTACGAATGCTTAACCACATTCATGAATTCCATGCATCTGAAACTGCTTGAAACAGATGGCTTGAGACAGATAGATGGCCTTCCAGTGAGCATATAGAGGAAGCAAAGACGTACGGGGGAGGGAACAGCATGACGCACCGACCCACCAGCCACCAAAAGCCCATGCCGCCCACAGCATGTACACTGCAAGAGGGCACCACAACAGTACCTCCGGGCCCTCCGCCGCCGCCTGCGCCTCCATCTCTCGGCCGAGCATGGCCGTGGCCGGCGGAGCTCAAGGGGGTGCTCATCCCCGAGCTCCGGAAGCAGCGGGGGATTACCCTCCCCCTGGCCGCCACGAACCTCGCCTGGTTCGCCAAGACCACCGTCACCACCATGTTCCTCGGCCGGCTGGGGGACCTGCAGCTGGCGGGCGGGATACTCGGCTTCACCTTCGCCAACGTCACGGGCTTCTCCGTGCTGACGGGACTCTGCGGCGCCATGGATCCAATATGCGGGCAGGCCTACGGCGCCAGGAACTACAGGCTGCTGCACAAGACGCTGCTCATGGCGACGCTCCTGTTGCTGGCGGCGGCCGCCCCCATCTCGCTCCTCTGGCTGAACGTTGACAAGATCCTCGTCGGCGTCGGCCAACAGGGGGACATATCGCGCCTCGCGAAGACCTACGCAACGTACCTCCTCCCCGACCTCGCGGTGACCTCCTTCCTCTGCCCCCTCAAGGCCTACCTCAGCTCCCAAGGGATCACCCTCCCCATACTGTTCAGCTCGGCCATTGCACTGGCCTTCCATGTTCCCGTCATCATCGTGCTCTCCAGGGCGTGGGGGCCGGCGGGGGTGGCGACGGCCGTGTGGCTGAGCGACCTCGCCATGGTGATCGTGTTGGCGGCCTACATCGTCGTGACCGAGGCGAGGAGGAAGGTAGGCCCCATGGAGGGAGGAGGGTGGTGCGACCTGTGGATCAGGCCGGGCGACTGGGTCCAGCTGCTCAGGCTCTCCGGGCCGTGCTGCCTTACCACCTGCCTCGAGTGGTGGTGCTACGAGATCTTGGTCCTGCTCACAGGGCGCCTGCCGGACGCCCGGCGGATGGTGGCGGTGCTGGCGGTGGTGCTCAACTTCGACTACCTGCTGTTCGCCGTCATGCTCTCGCTGGCCACCTGCGCCTCCACGCGCGTCTCCAACGAGCTCGGTGCCGGGGAGGCCATGGTCGCCCGTAGGTCGGCTTACGTGTCCATGGGGCTGAGCCTGGTCGCCGGCTGCCTCGGCGGCTCGGCCATGGCGGGTGCCGGAAGAAGGTGGGGATCACTGTACAGCCACGACGCCGGGGTGGTGGACGGGGTCAGGAGGATGATGCTGTTGATGGCGCTGGTGGAGGTGGTGAACTTCCCCTTGAACGCCTGCGGTGGGATCGTGAGGGGGACGGCCCGGCCATGGCTGGGCATGTACGCGAGCCTGGGAGGGTTCTATCTGGTGGCCCTGCCGTTGGGCTCGGCGTTGGGGTTCGGGGTTGGGCTGGGGCTCGGTGGGCTGCTGCTGGGTTTCCTGGTGGGGGCGTTCACGACCGCGGCTTTGCTGCTGCTACTGGTGTCCAGGATCGATTGGGCGGCCGAGGCTCGGAAGGCGCAGGTTCTTGTTGGGGCAAGTAGCGCAGGTGCACTTGAAGGTGGTGGTCGTGATCAGACTGCAGAGGAAGCCAAGGTTTAATGAGCGGGGTGCATGATCAAAGTGGGCATGCAAGTTTTGATCTTGCTGCACATCATTATATTTTTATAAATGACGCAGATCATAGAATGTCAGATATTTCCATTTGATTCAATAAATGGACGAAGAGTTCTGTTCTGGTAGTTGCTCTAACTCAATCAGTGCCGAAAGAGACAAATGAAACCGAATTGAAGGCGTATAACTGGGTACCATGGTCCGGAATTTACGTGACTTTGAATAACTAATTAATGGGCTGAGCACCGGCCCGTGGTCCAGAATTTACGGACGGTTACGCCAAATTGAAATTCTGTGTCCCATCCAGGCAGGCACGATGACAGAATGATATCAAGTATACAGTTATAAGTACTGTCGCCGAATAGGGATTAAAGAAAATAAAACTACCTTAATAAAATTAAGAAAATTATCTGTTAGCCACCGAAAAGCTTCAATATTACTCCTATATTCTTATTTTTTATAAAATATACTCTAATATCTCTCAAATCTCTTAACCCGAGTTACCATGTCTCCGAGATTGCAAGACGTTGAGTTATATGTCTAACGGTGGTCTCAGCGTCACTCGCTTGCTAGGCCTCTTCTACATCCACAAGATAAGATAAGAGAAATATTCTATCTTGCTAGAATCCCCTCCAAGGGAAGCACGACCCCTCTCTGGCGGAGCCTCCGGAGGTCTATGCATGCTATCCTTTTGCCCCTCCCTCAAGCCAACTCCTTTGCCTTGAGCCATGTCCATCTCTTGAGATTCTCACTCTCACATCTTTCTTTGTCTGTTGACTTAACTATTGGAGGGTTCTCTCATGGGACTACAACCCCAATGTCAAATTTTGTGCAGGTTGAAGCTTGGCAAGGTGCCCTCAAGGGGATTCATGCTTTCGATGGCCCAACTGGGAAGCATGGAAAGGCACACTCACGTAGAGCATACAACGTGGGGTGCTTGACCAGGTCTTCAACGTCCAACAAATCTAGGCTCTCTGAGGTGGAAAGAGGCCATCACCCATATTGGGAGTCTTCAAGGAAGACTTTAGGATCTCCACCCTGCATAGCGCCAGCTTTGCACAAGCCGGTGCAACACCCTGAGTCTTCTTCAAGAAGGCGTCGTCACATGCCCTTCCTAGCATCCCCAGTGTGAAGGGACACCCACAATAGGGATGTCAATGGTAACCAATAACCCGCTAATCGCCCGTTTCGTTAACTTAACGAACAGCAAGTGGATATATTTTTTTTTTCTGATAACTTAACGGATACGGATATTGATATATCCGATTTCATAGCGGATACGGAAACGGATACACCTCATTCCGAACCCGTATCCCTCCGTTATCATCAAATATTATAAAATATATATTATTAATATTATCCCTTAGATCTAAATTTAACGGTGAAGATTAAATTTCACCTAAAGGGTTGACATATACTTTGTCCTGAACCCTAGTCATGCATGCTCCCCTAAGACATCAAATGCTTTCCTGGGGCTATGGATGGTCCCCGGAGACTACATGTGCTCCCCCAAATAGTTGACAACAAATTACCTTGAACTCGGACTGCATGCTCCCCTGGCACCAAGGATGATCTTCTGAGGCCGTAGATGCTCCTCTGAGACTGCATGTGTTCCCCTAAAGGGTTGACATATGCTTTGACCTTAACCCTGGTCATGCATGCTCCCCTGAGACATCAAATGCTCTCTTGAGGTCGTGGATTCGCACTGGAGACTGCATGTGCTTTGCCAAAGGGTTGACATCAAATTACCTTGAACCCTCGACTACATGCTCCTCTTTCACCAAGGATGCTCTCCTGAGGCCGTGGATGCTCCCCTGAGACTGCATGTGCTCCCCTAAAGGGTTGACATATGCTTTGCCCTGAACCTCTGGTCATACATGCTCCCTTGAGACATCAAATGCTCTCCTGAGGCCGTGGATGATCCCCGGAGACTGCATGTGCTCCCCTTGATCGTTGACATCAAATTACCTTGAACCCGGACTGCATGCTCCCATGTTACCAAGGATGCTCTCCTGAGGCCGTGGCTGCTCCCCTGAGACTGCATGTGCTACCCTGATTTTAATATTAGACAAGACCAGCCTTAATCGGAACGGTTCCTTGACCGGTTCACTGTCGAACCGATCTGACTGGTCGGTCCGGTCCGGTTCTGATAACACTGATTTTATTCTAATTGAGCTATTTTTATATTAAATTTTCACAATTTATGTACTCTTATTACCGGTAACTATCCGCTAACCGCTCGTTAACCGCATATTTTCGGATACTAGAAAACGATTTCGGATACACCATTTTCCGAATTCTTAACGAACAACAAACGGATACAATATTTCTTATCAGATACGGAAACGGATAGTCCACTAGCTATCTGAACCGTATCCGACCCGTTGACATCCCTAACCCACAACGGCCCTAACAGTGGGCCAAGTACCATTTCCTCCCTACCTTCATGGACTTAGGTCTCATGCAAGGTGAACCAAAATCAAGCACTCTTGGCCACATAGGAGTGTTAAAGTCTGCCATCCTTTCCCCTCGACCATGTGTCTGTCACGGGCTAGAGGGGCAACTGAAAGCGATGGCTAACTTCGGACGAGCGAGTAAAGACTCACCCAAAAAGTCTACAAAGCACAGGAGAATGACGGCGACTGGAAGATTCAAACTGGGTGGAGCTCGATCGACATCTGAAGATCAGCCCTATGTAGATAATGACGATGCATGTGCCCCCAATGCTATCCAGAAGCCTCTCGAGCCAATAGATGACAGTATTAAAGCTCGGCTCGCACTTGGATATTCAGGTTGCTATTTCTTAGGCTTTATATCTAAGCCTCCCCTCTTTCTAAGGCTCTATTATTATTTGCCACTTTTGACACCATGTAGCCGGTTTCCCGAATACTAAACTTACAAGATACGCAACAGATAATATTAAAAGTTCTTAAGGATATACGTGTAATTTTTCCAGCAAAAATTGATGATGAGGGGGGCATACAAGGCCGGGTAAGATCATGGGATCTGCCTAACCTCCACTTAATCAATGCTAGCTGACAAACAAGACTTTCATTAAAATGTTATTGAGGAAGGAAAAATCTATCCGGCCCAATGTGGCCCACCAGGGTCAAGCCCGCATCAGGCCAGACCCCGCTGGATGCCATGTAGACCGCACGATAGTCTACAACCCATACTCGGCAGCCCAATAGAGGTGCACAGGAGATTCGCCAGCCCACAAGGAGTATCGACACGGGCATCTCGGGCACCGGACGACTCTTCGGTGACTGAACGTTACTCCCGTCATCACCGGCCTCTACTCCAGTAGGGACGAGCTCGCGTCTAGAGTGCCATGAAAATCGCCCCCAAGGCCATACTACTCGAATAAATAGGTGCACAATAGAAAACTCCCTACGATCGTGAGGGCGTTACTCCACGACCCACGTCTTTCCCTGTTAAGGGACCGACCTCTACCGCCAGGGCAACCCGTATAAATATACCCCCGATCAGATGACAAGGGGACACACAACACACGCAAGAGGACAGAGATGACAGGCACACACAGTGAGACACCCAGACATATACGGACACACGCAGAAGAGAAGGGAGAGATATTAGAAGGAGTTAACTTCCGAGCACGTCACAGGCTCGGCGAGCACTCTCCGAGCACTCGCCGGACATGGCGAGCACCTCCAGAGACTCCACTCCGGCTCCCAGGCTTGATTACTCTACCCCCACGCTCCCTCCCTCTCTTCGTCTCTTACTGTTCCTCGCCTCGGCACGATCTTGACTTAAGCATCGGAGGATTATCCCTTGAGGTAATGTCCAGGGTTCCTTCTGATGTCGTCCTTCCAGTGTTTGCAGGCTTCCACGGGTGACTGAACGTCTTTCTCCAATTAAATAAATCTTGAAAGTGTGATACGAGATTTGAGAGACTATTTTTCCGCCTCTATAATTATTTTTATTTTCATATATTGAAAGTGCTTTAAATTATTAATTTTGACACTTCATGTAGAGCTTTCTCTACCAGCAGGGTCGGTTTCTAGCGCAAACCTACTGAAACTAAAATTGAGTACTTTTACGTGGATATTTCACAATCATATAAACAAACCATCCTCCCACCTTAGAATTCAAAAGGTTCACCAGTTTAAAATTTGATGATTTTAAAATCGAAACAGTACGAAACTTTCTTATAGCAAGACAAACAACACTTAATTTGGTGGGAAGGATCAGCCGAACAAGTATATATATATATATATTTTTTCTTATCGAGTAAAAAAATGGATAGATCGAGTCGGACAAATTCTGACAAAAAAACGGGTTGATTGGGCCATCAAATTTTGATCAAAATATCGATACGATCATTAATTATACACATGATTCCCTAACCAACTAATTAAGTCATAAATATATATATATATATTTATTTATTTATTTATTTACAATGTCCTTCAACATGCATGGTCGACAAAATTCCATCACCGAAGAATTAAGTAAATAATATTGCTAATTGTATCATGCGGTGGCTTGCAACATAAAGGACTGCATGCTTTTGCTTTGAGCACAAAAAAGCGCGAGGGCGACGAGGAGCTGCAAGGTGCATGATGCGTAACCCACTGATAGCTAGGTGACCATAGATAGGATATACTTCGTGGCAGCATCCATTGGACATAAAAGCGTACTTCATAAAGGATCCACCGGAAAAAGATGTGAGCATTCCGTGCGATTCTCCTCCTGCTCATAAATTAACGAACCAGCAGTAGCACTGGTCCTTCACGGAATGCGATCACAGCAGGGAAGATACCGCACCAATCAGTACTCAATTTTGGATATGCATTTTGATCCAGGTTTGATGGTCCGATAGCGACGATAGTATCGATATTTTATTAGTATGGTACGATATAACACCGTATCATATTACATCACAATATGTCAATAATATAATAAATATTTAATGTAGTAAATAATGTGTTAAAATTATTTATGACTTAATTAGTTGGTCAGAGAATCATGTGTATAATTAATGATCGTATCGATATTTTGATCAAAATTTGATGGCCCGATCAGTCAATTTTTTTGTCAGAATTTGTCAGACTCGATCTGTCCATTTTTTTGCTCGACAAGAAAATACGGGAATGAAATATTTTGTAAGATTGAAATATTTTGTTACACGAACGAAACGTTTTATTATAAGAATAAAATATTTTAGTTGACTATAAAAATGAAACGTACAAGTGAAACATTTTATAAATACGTGAAGATTTTAAATATAGTCAATCGAAATATTTCATTTGAGAGGTAAAATACATTACGTATAAGTAAAATATTTTGTATGTACGTGAAGATTTTAAATATAGTCAAACAAGATATTTCATTTCTTTAAAATATCTCATTCGTTCATTTCTGTAGTCAAGTAAAATGTTTCATTCTTATAATAAAATGTTTCATTTCTATAACAAAATATTTAAATCTTACAAAATATTTTACTCTCATATTTTTCAGTAGAGCAAAAAAATGGGCTGACCGTGTCTGACACAAGATTGATGCGGGGTGTCTTTTTTTACAGTGAAAATAGTCATTTCAACTCATTGGAGATCAGTGAGAGAGGAGGTTATAATTTGAGGTGACTTTGTACGTCGAATTTGATGCACGAAACATTACTCGTGAAGTTATGCCAGAATCAAGGTTGTCCTTTCTCCATATGTATTTACTTTTATACCAAGGGCAAGTTAGGCCAGACCAGCTTTCTCTTTTCCTGATCCCAATATTCGCTGGTCTAATAGCTGCACGCAGAAGAACACATAGTATCCACGAAGGAAAGATTAGGGAGTTTTAGGTTACGTTCTTAAATAGCGTTGGAAATGAATTTTAGAGGTTACAATCGTTAGAATCTTCACCCTCTCACTCTCACGATCTCTTCCAAAGGTGCACACCTGTCTCGCCACCATTTATTTTGGAGAAATTTTAGAGTTTAGAGATAGATATAGAGAAACAAAATATACATTTAGAATTTTCAAAAGTTGTCCACAAATTATTAATCTGAGTTTGGATCCAAACAATGGAGAATTTTTTTATTAAAAAATCTAGAGAGAGAAGAAACAGCCGTTGGATAGTTTTTTGAGATTTTAAAATTGATTCTTTTTTCCCCTATCACTCTATATTTCTAAATCTCTCCAAGCTAAATATTAATGTGACAAATACATCTTTAGAAGGAATTGTGAGGGAGTGAAGATTATAGAATGATTCAAATACCCAAAGTCACTCCCCGACATTATTTCCGATTACAATCTTAGTCCCTTGCCAATTAGTACGTACTGAAGTAGGCTCAAATTAAGATGGGTGAAGATCAACATTATAATTGCGGTGCACTCTTCACTCAACATTTTAAAATTTTGAGTTAGATGACCTAATCCAATTATCAAGAGGCATTATAATTGTGATGCACTCTTCACTTAATATTTTAAAGTTTTAAGTTGGATGACCTAATCCAATTATCAAGGGCGATCTCAAATCCCAAGAGATCACCCTCCCCATACCGTTATGCTCGGCCATTGAACTGGCCTTCCATGTTCTCAAGCTAGCTCAACTCCCAAGGGATCACCCTAAAGATGGTGGGCTAAAATAATAATGTCATTATAATTGTGGTGCACTCTTCACTCAACTTCTTAAAGTTTTGAGTTGGTTGATTCAATCCAATAAAATTTAATATCAAAGGCAATGCAATTATCAAGGGACATTATAATTGTGGTGCACTATTCACTCAACATTTTAAAGTTTTAAGTTGGATGATCTAATCTAATTATCAAGGGCAATCTCAAATCCCAAGATATCACCCTCCCCATACTGTTATGCTCGACCATTGAGCTGGCCTTCCATGTTCTCAAGCTATCTCAACTCCCAAGGGATCACCCTAAAGATGGTGGGCTAAAATAATAATGTCATTATAATTGTGATGCACTCTTCACTCAACTTCTTAAAGTTTTGAGTTGGATGATTCAATCCAATAAAATTTAATATCAAGGGCAATCTCAACTCCCAAGGGATCACCCTCCCCATACTATTCTGCTCGGCCATTGCACTAGCCTTCTATGTTCTCGGGCTATCTCAATTCCCAAGGGATCACCCTCCCCATACTATTATGCTCGGCCATTGTGCTGGCCTTCCATGTTCCTATCATCATCGTGCTCTCTGGGCATCGGGGCCAACGGGGGTGACGACGGCTGTGTGGTTGAGCGACCTCGCCATGGTTTGCCGTAAAATTCATGTTGAATGTACATGATTGAGTGGAAGCACGGGTGGCAACTCTTATTCATGCTTTTCAGTATCGGAGTGACTCGCACCAAGTCAATCATATCGTATCGTATTTAGACTAGATCGAGACAGTCGACTTGGTTCGATATGGTTGAGTCTCTTCGAATTAAGCACGAGTCTATGCGAGTCTGGCCATATCATATTGTATTTGGACGAACCTTGCTCTGATTGCAAAATGTATGGTTTGTAAAATTTGACCTATGAGGGCACCACAATAGAGTGGTATGAACTTCTTTCATCTTCAATGTATCTTTACCATATAGGATGGTAGTCATCACTAGGTAGTCATAGGACTTGGGGATAGAAGACAGAAGGAGGAGAGTTTGGTCCTCTTCCTCCACCTTCACCTCCATATTGCATGACTAAGAGATTAGTTTATTAAACACATTCATATGTCCTAACAAATCAGCACTTTTTGTCATTCGCAAACCATATAACTACTTCTTGACATAGAGCTTGTTGGTGAGGGACATTGACATATAAAGTTCTTCAAGCTTCTTCCATAGATCAACTATTGTTTTTGCACCTACAATATTGTACATTATCTCATCTGCGTGACATAACTGAATGATATTGATTCCTTTGATATCCTACTCTACCCATTCATCACCATCTTCAATGCATGACTTCTCTTTCCTTAGAATTGCCTTGTGCGGACCATTCTACACAATGATGGCCTTGATACGTTTTTGCCAAAGACTAAAGTCGATCCTGCCATCATACTTTACAACTTCAAAATTTGCTACCATCTTGAGTAAGTACCGAGGAGATCATAGAACCAATGCTTTGATACCAGATGTTGCGGCACCACTAGCTGGATAACATGAGGAGAGATGTCCCAATAGACGAACCACCCTCACACAGGGAGACCAAACTAGGAACAATGGTAATTTTGGAGAACAAATCTAAATGGTTGACTTTTGTTGAGGCGGTCAACTAGAATTTCTAGTAGATTTTGAGAAGAATTTGATCATAAAAAATGATTGACTTTCAAGTTGAAGCGATCAACTATTTTTCCCAAAACAAACTAAGACACTAAACAGAAAAGTGGTCGGCTTCTAAGTCAAAGCGGTCGACCATTTACGACATTCTACAAGTTCATCCTCCACGCAGTGGAATCAATCTCCGTTTTACACCAAACTTAAACACAAATAGATAATACTCACGTAAGAAAATGGATACTAGATTTACATAGTTTGGAGGCACAAAGCCATCGTCCATGGGGAGAGCACCGAGAGAAACTTACAATGATGTGAAGAAGTACAACAGATGGAGAAGTAACCTTACACCGTCACTAGTTGGCTTCTCCGAGGAAAAAGACACATCCACGAACTCCTTATCTTCTCTAGACGACGCTCCTGCAGCTCATGAACATCTAGGGTGAGAAAAAAGATGGGACAAGAATAGAAGACAGTGTGCCTTCCTCTTCTTCTAGATGTGGGTCGGGCACTCCTCCCACAGACTCACCTTCTCTCTCTCTCTCAAAGCACACCCACATAGAGATTGAGAGGACAATGGCCCCCTCTTGCTACGGCTCATAATAAGGTTATGAATAGGTCGGACTCAGGTTAGGTTAAGTTCGACTTGGGTCGGACTCATCAATATTAAAAAATTAACCCTGGTCTGGTCTCGAGCTATGTCAAGTTGGATTCGACACTTTTACAAAAATATAAAACCCGACTAAGATCTAGTCTGACTCAAAATTTTAAATAAAAATAAAAATTAATAGAAACTAATATATTTAACAATATAAAACTTATAATCTCATTGAATTAATTATAGTTTTGGTGTTAATTACTTAATTTATTTGAAAAGAGAGTTTTTGATTTTTAATTAAGTAAAATAACATAATTTTAATTAAGTAATTTTTAAACTTTGAAACAACAAAAAAAGAAAACAGGTCAAGTCGACCCACGGACCAAACTCAAAGTCTAAGTTTGACTCGTGGACCTAGTTGATTAGATTTTTAGATCTGACTAAAGACTCATGAACTAAAAAAGATCTTGTAATCTGACCCAAAATCGGACTAGACTCACAACCCTATCATAATGACCTAACCTCAACTCTCTTTAACGATTAATTATTGATCTACCCTCTCTTACGTACACAAGAAAAGAGCAGGTCTTGGAAGGAGTTCATGCTATACAAAGAAACTACTTAATAGGGGAAGGCAGAGAGGCGGATCCCATAACCGCTGGGTCTTCTTGAGCAGCCCAAACCCGGATTGAATCGGTCAGTCATCACGGAGAAGTCCCATTGCCCCAAGTGGAGCTTTCACTACAAAATCTGCGTTTGGTGCTCGAAGAGGGTTCCCTTCCTGCACACCCTACTTCCAGTAGTGGCAATTGGAAAATTACCTACCATCCTAACATTGCCTAGAGTTACCGTCCCAAGTTGAGAAACTTTTCATATATACATGCCCTCAAAATCTCGTACAACTTACTTTATATTTTTTATATTATCATGTATAACAGATAATAATTAATATTGTTTCAATGTTATCCCTTAGAGTTGATTTCCGTCAAAGCTGACAGGATATCTATGAAAAATGTAGATTAAAATTTTGGAAGGGTATGCAAAATAACATACAAAATTTGAGGAGTAGACGTACCCAATGGCGGAGCCGGGGCAAGGGGGGGTAATTGCCCCCCCCTTCACCTCAGTAAATTTCTTTTGAGATCTTTAAATTTGCTCCCTTATATTTTCAGATAATTACATTTTTATCCGGTGCCTTATATATGACCCACCTTAACAATGTACACAGATATCTTTCTACGAGGTTCACCACGTTATTTGCTGTAGTTGTTTACAGTACAATCAATTAAATCAACGATCAAGATTAACTTTTACAAGTTGAAAATCTAAAATCTTTGCTGAGAAATTGTAAAAGAGAACAAATGCAGCACAACTAAAATCGTAAAAAGAACAGAGTACGTATTGCGGCTGAGAAACTCCGTGTTAGTTGTTTTCACGATTGAGCAAAAAAGAAAAAAAAATAGACGACCGTGGGGCTGTACACAGAGTCGATTTGCAGCAAGTCTTTCTGATCCGCACATCCAATCGGATCGACCCTCGGCCTCACTCCATCCGGAAGAACTTCTCTGTCAATGCGATGAGTTTTTCCTCTTGCTCGGTTCTCTTGTTATCTATTTGATGACTTTTTCTAGAATCATAGGACTTTACCATATGATTTTATTGAAAGCATTTGTTTGAGAGTTTTGATTTTATCTTTCTGTTTAAGTTTTTCTTTGTGTATTCCTAATCATGGGCATTTTACATACCTCAAATCTTCAATAGTTTAACATCGTTCTTCCCCTCAGTTATTCGTGTTTGTGATTTTTTATTTTGATAATATAATATAGAGCTAGCTCCCGCTTGTCGGAAACCGTGTCCCTAATTTTGAAATTGAAGTAATTTTTGACAAGGAGTTCATCACGATATATGAGTGATCCGAGTGGATCTGATGTTTCTTTTATCTCTGAAGTTTTTTGGGAACAACTTTTTATCTTGAGTCATTCTATATTTTTTTATAATTTTTCTATATGTAACATTTAATTTATTCACCGGTAATAATACAACGCTTTCCGAATATGAAGCCTTACCGTGGATAACTCAATTATAAAATACCTTCTACTTGAATGAAAATAAATAATTTTTATTATATTAATTTTATTTTGCCCCCTCTTCTAAATATTCCTGGCTCCGCCACTCGACGTACCATCATTTTGATTATGCAAAGAGATTAAACAAGAGTGGATTAGTCTATTTTCTATCTTAATTTTTTCTAAAATTAAGTTAAATAAATGACAGTAACATGGCATACGGTTTATCGACATTAATGGGATACTTATATGTACAATATGAAAAGTACAAGAGTATAGAACAGAAAAAGATATTTTTTTGAATATGGCTTAAATTGTCACAAGAATGCATGCATGTTTTTGTGGTGCACCGACCACGAGTTTCTCTTTTTTTATGAACGTGTATGGAACTGCAGTTTATGGGGAGAGAGTGCCAAGTGAAAGTGAGGAGGGGGCTCGACCAGGCAGTTCTCAACCCCGCTTGTCACGTGTCTGCACAACTTAAGTAAAGAGCTAATCCAAGGTTAACTCAAATTTGACCCAAATTTAACTCTTATTTTGATTTGATAATCCGAGTTAGTGACTCGTGTTAAAAATAATTAATCTTAGATTAATTTTTAGTTGAGTAAAATTTTGTACAACATCTCGAATAATTACATCTTGAGATGTTGCATGTGCAGATAAAAAAAGAGTGACTTCCTGTTGGAAGAGAGGAGAGGGGTCTAGGGTTGCATCCCCCGATGGCCCCTTCTCCACTAATTTCACATTAATTAAAAAAATAGGGAAAAACCCCTCACAAATAGATATTATTATAATACTCCCCCTCAAGATGAGGCAAAGATATCATGAAGTCCCATCTTGCCTACTAAAAAAGAAAAAACAGAAGAACTAAGTCCTTTAGTCAGACCATTTGCAATCTGACCAGAGGACTGAACAAAGGGAATGCAAATCTGACCACGATCAATCTTCTCCTTTATAAAATGACGATCAATCTTAATGTGCTTGGTACGATCATGTTGCACCGGATTGTTACCAATCTCGATCGCGGCCTTACTATCACAATATAGGCGAAGAGGGAAACCATTCCACGGTAATAATTCATGAAGTAACTTTTGTAACCAAAGAAGCTCACAAACACCCAGTGCCATCGCCCTCTACTCTTCCTCTACTGTAGAGCGAGCGACCACTGACTGCTTCTTGCTCCTCCAAGCAACCAAATTACCACCAACATACATACAATGTCCAGAGGTAGATCGTCTATCATCTAATGAGCCAACCCAATCTGCATCAGCATACCCTTCTACCTGAAAGTTATTGTGTCGAGTGAATAACAAACCCCGACCTGGATATCCCTTCAGATAGCAAAGGACCCTGTAAGCTCCCTCCAGATGTCTCTCCCGTAGATCTTGAATGTACTGACTAATCACACTAACTGCATATGCTATATCTGAAGTCCCGCGATCAATGACACCCAAGAGGGGGGTGAATTGGGTGTTTACAAACTATACGAAAACTTTTGACCTTTTTGAAATAAGTGAAAGAATGCTAGTTAACAGATTCAAAACTATTTGTACACAAATTTGATTTATCAAACTTTATATGATGAGATATATATTATGCAAGATATACGTAGATAAATCCGAAACAACAATTAACATTGACACTCACTTAGAATGGAGGTAGAAGAAAAGGACCAAACCACACAATTCAAACCATAGTGCACAGCGATTTTTAAGGTGGTTCGGATGTAACGACGGTAATCCTACGTCCACCCCTTACCAAACCCGGTGAGGTTACACTCGGGGATAAATCCCTAAACAGAGACGACGCTCCAACCACACACGCAAAACGACGCCTGCACACACACGGGGACGTGCCCCAAATACACACACACACACACACACGGAGATGAGGTCTCCAACACGATCCAACAGCCGGATCAACAACACACACACGCGCTGCGACAGATGCAGCACTTTACACACTAAAACGACCAGATCTAAATAGATCCACACACACACGTAGATCTAAGAAGATCCACGCACACACACGAAAGGAACTCCACGATCACACACGACTACGGATCCAAAACGATCCACACACACACGAGTTTATAGTTTATAAGAAACACAAATTTGAAACTATAAAGCACAAGACACCAAAACAAATAAACCACAGTTTACAATGCTCCTGATTTAGGCTCCCCCTAAAGATATGTTGCAGATCTTTGCGTTGATTCCTTCTTCACTTGAATTGCTTCAGATTAGGTTTGAATGCCCTTGGAGTGGATGTAGAGTTTGCTGCACAGGGTACTGTTCACGGCTACAGTACTCTTCCATCTTCACTTGAACAACCTTCCTTTGATCTCTTCTTGAAATTCTTGAATTGCTTCTTCTCTTGATTGGAAGTTCCTTGGCTTCAGATGGTGCTAGAAGGACTCCAGTTGGATGAAGAACTTATTAGATGGAGTATGTTTGTGAGAGTTGCAGTAGCCTTCTTCTTGCCTTGATAGCCTCCCCCTTGATCTCTCTTTGTTGGTTGCTTACTTCTTCAATTCATTAGAAGTTGATGGCTTCAGATGTACCTTGAATCTTCAGCTCCTACATGAAGAGTTGATCCACGGATCACTATTCACGTCTACAATAACACCTAGTTGTAGCATCCTTCTTCTTGCTTTGATAGCCTCTCCTCTTGATCTCTTGGATATATTATGTTTATGACTTCAAAGATATGTTTTATAACCCTTGGAAGGTCTATGGACAAGCCCTAGACCAGATCCATAAATTCTGGAGGGTTTGGTGGCTTTGTGATTAAACAATATCAAGAGGAAGGACTTTCCTCGAAGTGACAAAAAGTCAACAAAGATAGGCAGATCGGGGCTGGCGGTCGACCGGCGGTCATGGGGCGGTCGACCGCTACCTGCTGCAGATAGAACTTTTTGGTTCTGAGAAAATCGGTCGACCGGACGCCTAGGGGCGGTCGACCGCTACCTGCAGAATCTGGAATTTTTAGGCTCTGGCAATTCTGGTCGACCGACCAAGGTGTGTTGGTCGACCGGAAAGACCTATACCTGCAAAAATGAAGTGTTAGCGCAAAGAAACATGTCCATAATTCAAGGGCTTCATGTCCATATCAAATCCATGCATTTTGAGATTGGATTCACTTGGTTTAGGCATTTGAAATGTCTAAATCATTTGAGCATTTCTAAATTTTATTCCGAGGGCTCCGCCCCCGAAAACTCCCGTAAGGGGCGCTGCCCCCTTGACCCCCGTGACCTGATCGGGCAGGTGTGGACGTATAAAATTGTACGTCCATGTGTCTCACCGGGTCCCGCATTAATGTCAAAGTCAAATAAAGAAGACCCGGAGAGACTGGCCGCCCAGGGCTCCGGGGGAATACCACCGTCCGACAAATCCCCACATTTGCACGGGCGCATTAAGAGACCAAGAAATCACATGATGCCCTCCTGAATTGATACACTGCTATGGACCCACCCTCGGGTCCCTAACGGTGAAGAAATATCCCAAAGAATGCACAACCTCAGATTCCTGAAGCAAAAGCAGAGGTCCTTTTAAAACGGCACATTCTGTGCCCCCTTGGCGGCACAACAATTGAGCCCCAGCGGCACACCATGTCATGCCCCTCAGCGGCACGCTGCAGGCAAGCCTCCAGCGGCACAGGCATCATGCCCTTCAGTGGCACGGCCTCAAGTCCCCAGCGGCACAGCCCTTGTGCCCCTTCCAGCGGCACGCTGTAGGCAAGCCTCCAGCAGCACAGGCATCATGCCCTTCAGTGGCACGGCCTCAAGTCCCCAGCGGCACAGCCCTTGTGCCCCTTCCAACGGCACGCTGCAGGCAAGCCTCCCAGCGGCACGGCCCCTCAGCCCCCAGCGGCACAACGCTGAACCCCCCTGAACGGCACGAACCGGCAGAAGACACAACGGTCAGTAGGCAGACCCATTGGCGCGTAGTTTGGCCACTTTAAAGCTAGCTAGCGCCCGCCTCGGTGTCACCTTCTGGTTGGAGGAGGGAGATCTTCACATGACGAGGAAGATACCGAAGTCAACCTCGGATGGCAGTGCCATCATGAGGTCAGCCTCGTCAACGGCCCACGTATAAAAGGCCCTCACAGAGCCGAAGAGAAAGAGAGAGGCCAAAAAGAGGAACAGAAGAGGATTCTCCCGTTTGAAGAGACCACACACAGGGAGAAGAAGAAGAAGGTAGAGAAGTGTGGAGAGATTGAAAGGGAGTGAGCCACCTGTATGGGGGAGAGAAGGAATGGGGTGAAGGGAGGCACCCTCCCTTGTTCCAACTCTCCCCCGGCACTGTTTACTTTTGCTCCTCTTTTTCATTTCTCAGTTTTCCTCTTCTCTTTTCACAGCTTTTTTTGTTGTTCTGAAGTATATTGTAGTTGGCCCTCAGGCCATGATCTTTGTCACCTTGAGTTTGTCATGAATGAGATACCCTTTGACTTTGCCTTCGTTTGTCGCATTTGTTGATTTCTTCTTACTGTTGGTCTATGAGTTTGGCGTCTGCCTCCAGTCCCCCAACTTCTTGCTTGATCTCACCTCCCGTGGCATGGGTCTACTTGATTTTTGCCATACGTGTCCGTGGGAGTCCACTCTCCTTTGGACACTTTGAATCCCCTCATTGCCTGGAGCGTCCCTTTTGGCCCTCCAGCGGCACACCTTCCGGGGTCTGCTCAGCGGCACGGTCCTCCTTGAGTCTGCCCAGCGGCACACTCTCCCTAGGTTTGCTCAGCGGTGCACCCTTCCCATTCTCTCGCTTAGCGGTACACCTCCTTTGGCTACCTCAGCGGCACACCTCCTCTATTGGCCTGACGAGCCCCAGCGGCACACCCTTGGGCTGTCAGCCTGGCACCCCTTGACCACCATCTCCCCAGTGCACCCATAGCTTGCCTCAGTCTACTGGTTCCTCGGTCGGTGTTTTCTCCGAGTTTTTTTTCGAAGTTTCCCCAAAGGTGGCTTCTTAGGCACACACCTTAGTTGTTGGTTCATGTCACTCCTTGTGGACATGTCCCTTGCATTCCCTTACCGTCCGGGTTAAGGGGAGATGCTGTCAAATTTTTGTCATAAATAATAATAAGTTAAAAGATAAAAGGAGACAACAAACAAATGAGACTAAGCAACAATAAAATATTCTAATCAACTAAGGGAATTATTCAAGGCTCCAGAAATTGGCTGAATAAGACCCCAAGAACTGCACTGCTGAACATGACTCGGGACTCAATCACACGATAAAAAGACTGACAGTTGGCCCCCGTGAGACTCCCCATCAGAATTGTATAAGCAAGGGACTCTCTCTCTCTCTTAAATCCCATTCCACCCCGTTGAGTCACAGCCTGACTATTTTGATTCTTCACACCCCAGCCCATTCCTCAGTGGTACACCCCAGCCTCCAGCCCCCAGCGGTACACTTTCTACCTCCAGTGGTACACCCTCTGACCCTCTAGCGGTGCACTTTCTTTTGCCCTCTGGTAGCACACCCTTTAGCCCTTCAGCGGCACACTCCTAGGCCTTCCAGCGGTACACCTTAGCCGGCTCCTTTCAGCGGTACACTGTTCCAATCCTGGCCTAATGCACCTTCCAGCGGCACACTCTCTATTTTCTAGCGGTGGACCCCTAGCTTTCAGCGGTACACCCCTAAATCATCCTCCAGCGGCACACTCAATCTTCATTCCACCATACCTCTAATCAGAAAAAAAAACATAACAATAATAATAATGAAAAAAAGGGGGTGGTAACGAATAGGAGAAGAGATCCCGGTCTGTGGGTAACAAAAGGCAATCAACAAAGAAAGGGTAACGTCAATAAATAAATGATAATAGTAAGCACTGACAATCATCGTGAACGCGGTAGTATGGTTGCCGTCTCTCCTCCTCGGATTCCGGACCCGGGGATATTAATGATGCCCTCACAGGCTGGGCTTTACCTCCGGGAGCCACTCCTCCCGTCATGGTCGCTGCCCGGCCTCGTCCCGGGCCAATATCTTATCAGGGTCTCCTCTCTCGCCGGGATCTCGTTTTCACCCCCCCTTTTTTGGCATTAAAATTGCCACCTCCTGGCAGACATTTGCACGGGTTCAGCCCCCGTCACCATCTTGCTTTCCGTGCGGGCTTCTGTTCCAACAGGGAATGGTCCATCGGTGGCCGACATAATCAGAGTGTCCACGCCCTCATCATGGGTTCACTGCATAGCATGGCTACCTTTTTTTTTATCCTGCGTTAATTAGTATCTCTTTCGGTCGTGGAGCCCTTATTTCCGGCAATTAATCAAGGGTGTTCCCCTCTCCGAGGGGATGTAAATGACGTTGTGACCTTCATGGCACAACGGGTCTCAGTCCCGACCCGAACCACACAATCGCCTGACTGAGTCAGATCGAGCGCACAACAAATCGTCACCATGTGACTGGCACGCCCACACACTTAATAAATCAATAAACCAATGAAACCAACGAGCTAAACGAGAAGTGCGTCCACAAGTCTGGCACACCCGGTGGGACTGGATCACCCTTCATCTCTTTGCCGGAATTAAGGGCTCCACGGCCCCCCTTCTTGTAATACTAATTCCTCAATTTGGGTTGCACTCCGAACGTCAAGATGGCCCTTGCTTTCGGCCAGCAACCCGTCAAAAGCCATGTGCGGAACGGCTACTTGGCCGTCCCTCTCGCCTTCAGGAGCTTCCCTCCCTCAGTTGGCTTCCCCAACTTTTTGGGAGTGGCCTTCGCGAACCTACTGGACGTCGAGGTGTCTGACGGGATCGATGGCAACGCCTCCATCCAGGGGGCCACCAAAGCTGCTGCTGGCCGACCAATGGCCGAATCCCCCAAGACTGTCCCCGTGAAGACGCTGGGCTGCAATGTGCACCATGTGCACCAGAATGCCAGCCTGTCACGCCCAGGCTCGACTTCCCACCATAGAAGGCTCCGGAGGAGCCATGCCACTGTGTCACCCCGAGGCCGGGTCTCCAGCACCGACAAGTCTGCTGTCGTCGGAACTTTCCGGGTGCATCTTTCCGAGCAACGCTCCGAGGTGATCCCGGATCGCATCATACCCACTGTACCAGTGTGCAACTCTTTCCAGCCACTGGGGAAGATGAAGGGCGGTATGATGCCCGCATCTCCAGCCACCATTCCACAACACCAACCGGCCCCTAGGCCGACCAAGGGCAAACGGGCATGGGTTCCCAAAGCAGCCCGGGTCACTTCACCAACCCGAGTAGGGCCCGGCACCTTCCGCCCGGCAAGGGCTCAACAGGCAGACCGGGTCAAGACATCGGCCCCCGTCTACCAACCGGCATTGGTCACACTGGCCCCGCCGGAGAGCACCCGCCGTCGACACCACCGACGTCACCATCAGGCTACCCGTGCAGAGCCTGTAGCTCGCATGCCCGTTGCTATCAATAGGACGGTGTCACCCGCCTCTCCTCCTGATCAAGACAGGGAAGGAGTGGAGCAGGCCATGAGAAATTACTTGCGGGGTCCAGGGAGCACTCCCCTGGGTCGCCAGAGACTGCTGGGGGCAGTGACCTCCGCATTTGAAGAAGAAGAAGCCCGACCTGTGCCTAGTGCCGAGTCAAGGAACCACTCCGAGGAGCGCTATCAGTCCCCGCTGAGGGAAGAAGAGAGGCCGCGGGGGTCGGTCTTTGACAGGTTGGTCTTCCCAGGCAGGCCGTCAAGAAGAACGACAAGAAGAGGTAGAGACCTAAGGGTCTATACTTGCAACATGGCAGGGGTACTTGGCCGGTACGGGGCCTTACCGACCGAGCCCGAAGAAGTGGCCAGACTTGCAGCAAGGCCGGGACCTCTCACTAGAAGAGGGAAAGCAGCAACTGAGAAGACGCGAGTCCACACTGGAGGAGCTGATTATGGAGAACCATCGATGGCCCTGGCTGCCAATGTTATTACTGAAGGCACCACGGGAGGACCATCCACGTCGTCCGAGGAGACACCAGCTGAAGAAAGAGGGGGCACCCCGAGCCTGTCCATGACTGACCCAGCTGTATTACTTATGATGCAGCAGTATCAAAGGGAGATCGAGTTGCTAAGGAGGCAATTGACCGACAGATCTGCTCAGCCTTCGACATCCGGGAAAACCGAAGCATTACCAGAGACCCCTGGAGGCAACGGTCAGGCCTTAGAAGCTTCTCCGCAGGCGACGGTGTCTCCACCGGTCCCCAGCTACACCGGGGGCATACCCCTGCATCAGCCACAGCATACAACTCCGGCCCCGCCACAGAACTTGCCGATCCAGGGATCCACCAATGCACCTCAGGCGACAGTGTTAACAACGCCACTGGTGCAACCGGCTCATTTTTACCCGAACCCGGTGGACCCGACGGCGGTGAACAGACTGATGTTGGAACAGATGATAGACATGAAGCTGGCAGAAAGGAGCGATAGTGATCGCACGCCCTTCGATGTGTATCGGGTACCTTATCCGGCACACTATGCTGCGAGGAGGCTCCCGGCCGGCATCACCAAGCCGCCGAAATTTGAGAAGTTTAATGGGCAAGGGTCTCCTAGGGAGCACATTACCTACTATGTGAATGTTATGGGGGATCTAGCTGCAGATGAGGCCTACCTCCTCAAATTCTTCGGCTCGACACTTACCGGGCTCGCTTTTGAGTGGTATTCGAGCTTGCCCACCGGGTCTATTGCAGACTGGCCCGACATGCAGAAGAAATTTAAAGAAAGGTTCTATATAGCTGAGGGGAGGTAACCGTGGCAGAACTCTACGCCACGAGACAAAGAAATGATGAGTCGGCTCTCGACTACATAAAGGGGTAGAGAAATCTGAGTATGAGATGTAGACGTCCCCCGCATCAGGAGGATGCAGTGCAAATTTGTAAACAGAACCTGAAGAAGGAAATCCTTGAGAGGATGATCGGCGCTGAGGTGCGGTCATTTGACCGTCTAAACAACATAGTAGCAGAGATCGAGGCGTTCCTTGCTCGATACTCCTCTACCCCAGTCACCTCAAGCCAGAGGGCCCGGTAGGCCGAAAAGAGACCGATACCGCCAGAAGTCCACACATTGGACTTCGAAGCTTTTGAGAAACAGACGGAGAAAGCCAAGGAGACGGCCAATCCTCCTCCAGCCAGGTCTGCTGAGCGGCGGGAAGGTCCTTCCCCGCGGGAGAAGATGAGGAATAAGTTATATTCTTTTCCTCGAGAAAAGTCCTGGATCTTGTTTGAATGGGCCACCAGATACAACAAAATCACGCTGCCAGAACCGAAGAGGCCCGGTGACATAAAGAAGAAGGACGATCCTCGTTTCTGCCCGTACCATCAGATGCTGGGGCACACTATCAAGAAATGTTACATCTTCAAGGATGTCATCGAATCTTTGATCAGGAATGGAGAACTGGATATGGGGGAGCACAAGATAGACCCTTCGCAGCCACACGAGATGCCGAGCCTCGGTACTAGTGTCAACATGGGGTCTCTATACCAGCAGCTATCTGAAGAATGGGCGGAGGTCAGCACAAAGGCCACTTATGAAGCCTTCGTCATGGCGCCGGCTCAAGATCAAGGAGGCTGGCAGACCGCGCCGACGAGGAATAGAAGAAGAAGGCAGGCTCCCCGGCCCACACCGGAGGTTCACATAAGGGGTGTCACTTCCCGACCAGCATCGCCACCAGTGACGCCTGTTTGGCATGACACAATTCCCGACCAGCACCGCCACCAGTGACGCCTGTTTGGCATGACACAACCCCCCGGCTGGTCACGAGGGGCCCCACTTACAACAAGAAAAAGCATGTCCCGATGCGGGTGCACAAAGAAACCAGTCCTACAGTGGAAAGACTCCAGGCCATTATTGATGGGCTCAAAGACTATGAACAGCCCAAAATCCAGCATGTGGAGTGTGGACATCAAAAATTGCACACCCAAATATTATGCTCGGCCCCGCACCAACAACGGCGCTGAGTGAAGAAGCCCCGGAGAGACTGGTCGTCCGGACTCCCTAAGTGTGCATACTGCCGCGAGGCCGCCTCCAGGAGTCACGGCCGTGAAGAGAAACCAATCACAATAAGCCCCGCAATCCGTGGGCCTCGAAGAAAGCCAAACAGGCTATGACTCGTGTCCATAACGGGCTCAGACCGGGCTCAGAAGCACGCCCAATTTGGCCTTCAACGGCACACCCTGGGGTGCTCAGCGGCACACCCCCTGGGGTGCTCAGCGGCACACCCCTGGGGTGCTCAGCGGCACGCCCCTTTGGGCTGCTCAGCGGCACGCCCCTTAGGCTGCTCAGCGGCACGCCCCTTGGGCTGCTCAGCGGCACACCCTGGGGTGCTCAGCGGCACACCCCAAAGGGGTTCAGTGGTACACCCCATCCAGGGTCTTCAACGGCACACCCCCTTGGGGGGGGGCTTCAGCGGCACGCCCATTTGGGGCTCCAGCGGCACGCCCATTTGGGGCTCCAGCGGCATGCCTTTTTGGCTCTCCTGCGGCACGCTTGTTCAGGCCGCCAGCGGCACAACGTGAGGCATTTTCAACGGCCGAGAGACGTGGTGCCCATGCCCTACGCATCTTCGGGGCGCAGTGGCCAATCCGAGGTGTCGACCAATGACGGGGCCACGTAGGCTAGTCCCATGACACCCAGGACGGAAGAGTCAAACCTGATCATCATGGCGGAGCTGCTTCCCGCCTTTGATGGTCGTGCTCAGAGCTCCGGCGGCAGGGAGTATAAAACGACTCCCGCTTCAACTGGCCAAGGGACGAAAAAGAAGAAGAGGGAGGCAGAGCAATAGACAAACAGAAGAGACATAGGCAAGAGAGGAAGAGAAGAGAGAAGAGAAGAAGAAGGGCGCCGGCGTGAGTCTCCTCCGACGGCCACCGGGAAAAAGAGAGAGTAAGAGAGAAGGAGGGCTGAATGTAATGGGGGGAGGTGTGGGAGAAGAAGGGTGGACGGTCGTCCCCACTTCAGCCCCAACGCCCACCGATCCGGAGGAAGTGGCCAGAATCACCGTCAGGCCGGGACCCCTCACTAGAAGAGGGAGAGCGGTAGGCGGCGTGGCACCCACAGGCGCCGAAGGAACCTTACCTGAAGAGTCCCTCTCGGCACTCATGGCCAATGTGGTCACCACCGGCGACACGAGTGGCGGACCCTCGACATCATCCGAGGACGCCCCGGCCGAGGAGACAAGGGGCATGCCCAGCCTCCCCACGGTTGACTCGGCAATGCTGCTCATGATGTAGCGGTTCTAGCAGGAAATCGAATCACTTAAAAAGCAATTGAATGAGCGGAACACACCGCCCCCGATGTCCTGACAGACCGAGGTTATACCCGAAGTACCCAGGGACAGGGGGCAGTCTTCAGAAGCAGCCCTCCCAGCAGCCGTCAATCCTCTCGGGGGCGTGTCACTGCAGCAGGCACACTGCGCCGCACCGGCCCCGCCACAGGCCTCACCTTCCCAAGGGTCCCTCATGGCCCCCCAGGCGACCGTGCTGGCCACCCCGAGCGTGCATCCCGCTCATTTTTATCCGAGTCCGGTCGACCCAGCAACGGTTAGCCGGTTGATGCTGGAACAGATGATAGACATGAAACTGGCCGAGAGAGGCGATGGGGATCAGGCGTCGTTCGACGTCTATAGGGTGCCCTACCCGGCTCACTATGCTGCGAAGAAGTTGCCGGTCGGCGTCACCAAGCCACCCAAGTTCGAAAAGTTCAACGGGAAAGGGTCCCCCAGGGAGCACATTGCTTATTATGTGAATGTCATGGGGGACTTGGCTGCTGATGAGGCCTACCTCCTGAAGTTCTTCGGCTCGACACTCACCGGGCTTGCCTTTGAGTGGTACTCCGGCCTGCCACCCGGGTCTGTCGCTGACTGGCCCGACATGCAAAAGAAGTTCAAAGAGAGATTTTATGTTGCGGAGCGGGAGGTCACCATGGCAGAACTTTACGCCACAAGACAGAAGAATGAAGAGTTGGCCCTCGACTATATCAAGAGATGGAGGAACCTCAGCATGAGGTGCAGGCGTCCCCCACACCAGGAGGATGCGGTGCAGATCTGCAAACAGAGCTTGAAGAAAGAAATCCTGGAAAGAATGATCGGCGCCGAGGTCAAGACATTTTTGACCGCCTGAACAACGTGGTAGCAGAGATCGAGGCATTTTTGGCCCGATACTCCTCCACCCCGGCCACGTCAAGCCAAAGAGCCAGGCAGGCCGAGAAGAAGCCGGCTCCCCCTGAGGTGCACACATTAGATTTCCAGGCTTTTGAAAAACAGAAAGAGAAAGCCAAGGGGCTGCCGACCTTCCTCCGCCCAGAGTCGCAGAACGGCGGGAGGGCCCCTCACTAAGGGAGAAGATGAGGAATAAGCTGTATTCCTTTGCCCGGGACAAGTCTAAGCTTCTGTTCGAATGGGCAACCAGCTACAACAAAATTACACTGCCAGAACCGAAAAGGCCCGGCGACCTAAAGAAAAAGGATGACCCGCACTTCTGCCCGTACCACCGAGTGCTCGGGCATACCATTGAAGACTGCTATGTCTTCAAGGATGTTATTGAGTCCTTGATCAAGAATGGGGAGCTGGACATGGGGGAGCATAGAGTGGACCCCCCGCAACCGCATGAGTTGCCCAGCATAACCTCCACTGTCAACATGGTCTCGCTATACCAGGAGTTGCCTGAGGAGTGGGCAGAGGCCTGCGCCCGCGCCACTTATGAGACCTTCATCATGACCCCGACTCAGGATCAAGGAGGTTGGCAGACTGCAACTAGAAAGAATAGAAGAGCACACGTCCCTTGACCCAGCCCCGGAGTTCGTCTCAGGGATGTGACACCCCTGCCTGCACCGCCCCCGGTAAGCCCAGTTCACCACGACACGGCCCCCCGGCTAGTCATGAGGCGGCCCACTCACAATAAAAAGAGCTTTGTCCCGCTGCGGATGCACAAGAAGACCAGCCCAGAGGTTGAAAGACTACAGGCTATTATTGATGGGCTTGAAGATTATGAGCAGCCCGAAATCCAGCCCGTGGAGCTGAAGGAGTATGTCCCATGGGAGGAGTTCAAATCACTCGAACTGGCTCCAGGGGCAGAAGCTGAAGCAGAGAAAGAGCCTCCCCTGTGGGCTGAACTTCCCCGAGAGCAGCCATCTGCCGCAGCAGGAAAGAAGAAGAAGAAGAGAAGACCCAGGGGCAAGAAGAACAAGGAGGTCGTCATCGCCTGCGACACCCTCTCGGCTTTATTCGACACTGCCCTTTCCCTGGAGGAAATAGAAGAAGAGCCACCCCATGAGCCGCCGGAAGCGAATCAAGTTGAAGTCTCCACTTCCCAACATGCCACCAGGTTGGGAAGGAAGTGGGGGCGCCCTCCTCAGGATAACCTCAACATAATGCTCAGGGGGGAACAACCATACCAGGTCCCCGACCCTGAGGTCCGAGGCGCCTAGATCCCTCCTCCGGTTGGTCTCTATCCCGTAGGGGCTAGGAGCCGAGACACCCCTTCATTCGCCGAATTCCTGTTAGCCCGAGCAGGCGGGAAGGCGCGCTCCCAGGGGTCTCCTTCGATCGAAAAAGTAAACAGCTCTCAAGCTCTACCGGTGGTAACTCTTCCTCAGCCAGAAGCGGACAACAGTGATATCCCAAACCTCGCCGAATTCATGCGGGGGGTGGAGGAAGCCCAGCATGCCCCGCCGGCTCAGCAGGCTACAACAGAGCCCACAAAGCTGGCATCCTCTGACCTGACACCCCAGCTCCAGGGTGGGGGCAGGCGCAGCAAGCCCGAAGAGATGAAATTACTCAAGGTGCGGGCTGCCGACCGAATAGTCAGACACCTCAAGAAGATCCCGACCCGGTTTACCGTGTGGGAGATGCTGTCTTTGGACGAAGAAACACGGCAAGCCATCATTGCCGCACTCCAGACGCCAGCGCACCTTGAAGCTTGCCTGGCAGAAACCTCACCTGAAGTAGCTGTGGCTTTCACAGAAGATGACATGCTCCTGCCGACCTGCAGCCATAACAGGCCCCTCTACATGAAAGGGCAGCTGAACGGCCAGCCCATCAACAGGGTCCTGATCGACCCGGGGGCAGCAGTGAATATACTCCCATACCGGGTGTACCAAAAGCATTATTTTGATGTACACCTGGTTGAGGTCCGAAATGTCAAGATTGCTGGTTTTAACCAGAAATGTGAGGTGCCCATGGGGGTCGCAGAGTTCAGCCTGACCTTTGATGACTTCACCACCAAGGTCCAGTTCCACGTCATCAACTCCAACACCTCCTATAAGGCGTTGCTTGGCCGGCCCTGGCTACACCAGAACAGAGTGGTGCCCTCCACCCTGCATCAATGCATCAAGTACCCGTGTGAAGGGAAGGAAGTCAGAATCTTCGCCGACCTCCACCCGTTCGAGGTGTTCGAGTGTCACTTGTCAGATGCCAATCTATATCTAGAGAAGGCGAAGCAGGCCCCCCAAGCCGCCCAAGGTAAAGGGAAGAAGAAAGTGGAGTCGGGCAGTTGGTTTCCTCCGCCGCCTCCAGGTTATGTGGCTCCCCCACATGTACCATTCATTGCACAAGAGGGGGGGGGTATTTAAGGGAGCCCCTCTCCCTATCTACTCTACACCGGGGACGCCTTGCCTCGAAGACCTGCTGGAGGATGTCAAAGTCCCGCCAGGGATCATCAAGCCCATTACATAGATTGACTGTCAAGCGGCCGAGCGGCTGAGGACCTTTGAAGTGCCTAACCCGGAGGGGCCATCCACTATCTTTTATGTTGCCGGGGAAAAGCCAGTCATGGAAGACGATGATTGCCGGTTTCCTGACGAGTTGCATGACCCGCACGTCCCCATTGTGGGACTCCCCCATATGACCGACCAGGCAGCCAGAATGGTCAGAAAGCAAAAGATTCCCCCCTATCAACCCTCCAGCCGGAAGGAAATGTTCGAAAGAATGTGGAACCCACCAAACCTGGATCGGCGGTTGCTGCAAATCACCAAGCACCCCGGTCTGGGCTTTTCACCAGAAGATTATTACGAAACTGATGTGATATCGGTTTCGGCCTTGTCCGGAGACGATCCCGCGGAAGCTGTAGATTTGCGGGAAGCCCACCAAGAAGTATATCCCAGGCCTCCGGCTGAGGAGGCACAAGACGAAGAAGTGTTCCTTTGAAACCCTCTCCGCCGCCGCTGTATGGGGAAAACCCCCTCTCTCTTCGACATGCTAGCCTCGCAAGAGCACACCGCCGAGGCGCCCTCGCTTCGGCCTGCTGGCGAAGCAAGAAGCAGAAGCATGGGTCATGCCCCAAATTCCCCTCGATATGACCCCGTCATGTACGCCTTGTACCATAGGCAGCAACGGGAGATCGAGATGTTAAAAGCACGGCTGGCTGAGTTGACCTCGCTAGTTGCCGACCTCATCCAGGGCTCTCTCCGCCCGTGGGGTGGCTATATGTCTCGACCCCGAGACACCAGTCCCGATGTCCCCGTCTGGTCAAGAAGGGAGACAAGAGACACGGCAAGCCCATTAACCGGACGGCCAACCAGGCAAGGCCTGACACTCCAAGAGAAGCTGCAAAAGCCCTACTCTTTCCCAAGAGAGAAGACTCGGGGTATTTTTGACTGGGCCTGCCATTACAGCAAGGTCTCCCTCCCACGGTCCAAGAGGCCGCAGGACACCCGAAGAAGTGGGGACCCACTGTTTTGTCCCTACCACCAGATACTGGGCCACGCCATCGAAGACTGCTATGTCTTCAAAGACATTGCTCAAAACCTCATTGACAGGGACGAGCTCAGAATGGGAGACTATGTGGTAGCCCCACCACGCCCCCACGTGGCGGACAGCCCCAGAAGAGGAGCCTATACACTATCCATCCAGTACCAGGCGCCTGAAGATGCGGTTGCCCCGGCCCCCGCCAGAGCTGTCTATGATGAGTACATAGAAGACCCCGAGGTGGCCCTGTGCCTTTCTGCACCAGCGGACCCCGCGGACCCGGCGGCTACGGTCTAGGAGGAATACGGGACAAATGCATCCTCCGTGCCCCTTCATGAGGAACAAGAAGAGGGGGATGGCGTCCTCGAACCTGAAGACAATGAAGATCAAGACTTCGTCGATTTGTCGCCAGCTCCGTCGGAAATTGAAAATCGCGGCCAGGCCACAGTCGACGAATTGATTGAGATCAACCTTGGCACAGAAGGTGACCCCAGGCCGACCTTTCTGAGTGCTCTTATGCCCCTACAGGAGAGAGAACAATACACAAAGTTGCTGCAAGAATTCCGGGATTACTTTGCCTGGAATTATAAAGAAATGCCTGGGCTCAGCCCCGAGGTGACTCAGCACATCTTGGCCATCGATCCCACAGTGGAACCAGTAAAGCAGTATCCTCGGCGTATGAGGCCGGAATTGATCAGCCAGATCTGCAAGGAGGTCGACAAGCTCATAGATGTCGGCTTCGTGGCGGAGAACCAATACACCACTTGGTTGGCCAATATTGTACCGGTAAAGAAAAAGAATGGACAGATCAGGATTTGCGTGGATTTTCGCGACCTGAACAAAGCATGTCCAAAAGATGACTTTTCGGTGCCTATCACCGAAGTGATGATTGATGCAACCACTGGCCACGAGGCCTTGTCCTTTATGGATGGATCGTCCGGCTATAACCAAATTTGGATAGCCGACCATGACCGGATTCACACGGCTTTCAGGTCGCCCAAGGGGATATTCCACTACAAGAGGATGCCCTTCGGTCTCAAGAATGCCGGTGCTACATATCAGCGGGCAATGACCAAGATCTTCGACGAGCTGCTATATAGCAAGGTCGAATGTTACATTGATGATCTAGTTGTCAAGACTAAGAAGAGAGCTGAACATCTGAGCGACCTCAGGGTCGTCTTTCAAAGGCTCCGGCTGTATGGGCTGAAGATGAACCCTATGAAGTGCGCCTTTGGCGTGTCCAGTGGTAAGTTCCTCGGCTTTATTGTCCGGCACAGAGGGATCGAGATTGACCCCTTCAAGATAAAAGCCATTCAGGAGTTGCCTCCTCCGAAGAGTCTGGGAGAGCTGAGGTCCCTACAGGGCCGTCTAGCCTATATCCGCAGGTTTATCTCCAACCTGTCGGGGCGTTGCCAACCCTTTCACAGACTGATGATGAAGAACGCACCCTTCAGCTGGGGTCACGAATGCCAGCGCGCGTTCGACCAGCTAAAAGAGTACCTGAAGACCCCGCCCGTCCTGGGGGCACCTGTCAAAGGCAGACCGCTTGTTCTCTACATAGCAGCTACCGAATATTCACTGGGGGCAATGCTCGCCCAGAATAATGATGAGGGAAAGGAGCAGGCGCTCTACTACCTCAGCCGGAGATTGGTGGGAGCGGAGGCCAAATACACTCCGATAGAGAAAGTCTGCCTTGCTTTGGTCTTCGCAGTCAAGAAGATGAGGCATTACATGCTGTCCCATGAAGTAAGCCTAATATCCAGAGCTGACCCTATCAAGCACATCCTCCTCCAGCCTGTCCCGAAGGGGCACCTTGGCAAGTGGGCCGTGCTGCTCATGGAGTTTGATATCACCTACGTGCCGCAGAAGGCCGTTAAGGGACAAGCCGTCGCGGATTTCTTCGCAGCACACCCCGTGCCCGAAGGCTCCCCGTTGGCCACCGAGCTACCCAAAGATGAGACACTGGAAGTGGATCATGTCCAACAAGCTATCTGGCAGCTATACTTTGACGGGGCTTCGAGAACAGAAGCGACCCCGTCCGGACACGCCAAGGTACGGGCCGGAGTCGACATCGTCCTCAAATCACCAGACGGAGAAGTGGTGCACACTTCCTGCTGCATTACTAAGCCCTGCACAAACAATGAAGCGGAGTATGAAGTTCTGATCATCGGCCTTCAGGTGGCCCTCCAAATGGAGATCAAAATGCTCCAAGTATTCGGCGACTCGCTGCTGGTCGTCAAGCAGGTCCAGGGACAGTTTGATGTCCGAAAACCTGAGTTGCTCCCTTATCACACTAAGGCGAAGAGACTCATGGAGCGGTTCTACCTCCTTGAGATAGGCCATGTCGCCAGAGGGGAGAATGCACAAGCCGACGCCCTGGCGAAACTGGCAAGCTCACTGGCAGTGCCTCCAGATGGATCTCTCAGTATCCAAGTAGTAAATCAGCACCAGATGCCCAGCATGATAGAAGAGGAACCAAAAGAAGAAGAGCTAGAAGTCACCACAGCAGAAGCCGTCGGCCTACCCGACTGGAGAGACCCCCTGATGCAGTGGTTCAAGTACCAGCAGCTGCCCAAGAAGAGAGAAGAGAAGATCAGGCTGATCAGAATTAAGGACTCTTATGAGCTCCGAAATGGAATATTATTCCGAATGGTGGCCGACGCCAAGCAGAAATTACTCCTCCGATGCTTGTCCATTGAAGAAGCCTGGAGGGTCATGAAGGAGGTCCACGCCGGAACAGCTGGCGCACACCAGGCCGGGCCGAAAATGAAGATTGAAATAAAGAAGCTTGGCTATTATTGGCCTGCGATGTTCGACGACTGCTGCAAATATGCTAAGTCGTGTCAGAAATGTCAGGAGCATGCCACCATACCCAGAAGGCCCCCCGTGCAGTTACACCCAACCGCGCCCAGTTGGCCGTTCGCCCAGTGGGGAACGGACGTCGTGGGTCCCTTACCTGCATCTTCCACAGGCTGCAAATACATTTTGGCGGCAACCGACTACTTCTCCCGCTGGGCAGAGGCTGTCGCCTTGCGGGAGGTCACCGGAGAGATCGTGGTCAGGTTTGTCCGCCGTAATATCATATTCCGGTTTGGCGCCCCCGACCGAGTTGTGTCAGACAACGGCAGCCACTTCCGCAACCAGAAGGTCTACCGGCTGGCAGAAAAATATAAAATTGATTGGAGGACATCGACTCCTTACAACCCACAGGCTAATGGGCTGGCCGAAGCTTTTAATAAGACACTTTGTACTCTCCTGGCCAAGACGGTCAGCTCTAACAAAAGAGACTGGGAAGAAAGAATGTACGAGGCGCTTTGGGCGTACCGAACTGTATACAAGACTCCAACAGGCTGCTCGCCCTTTTCTCTCGTATATGGCTCGGAGGCAATCGTCCCCGTTGAACTGGAAATACCGTCCCTCAGGGTTGCCATTCAGCATGGCCTTGTCCTTGAAGGGCAAACCAACGTTGAACGAAGGCTTGATGAACTCTCCAGTCTAGAAGGAAAGCGGCTCCAGGCCCAACAGAACATTCAGATCTACCAGGCCCGGATTGCACGCGCCTTTGACAAGCTTGTCAAGGAACGCGAATTCAAAAAGGGCGACCTCGTCATGGTCAAGAGAAGAGACCTCATGGCTGCCAACCCTAAGGGTAAGCTGAATGAGAACTGGCTCGGACCCTACGTAGTCCAAAAAGTCTACGAAGGTGGGGCCTATGTAATTGTCAACCATCGCGGGGAAGTTCAGTTCCCGCCTCTTAATGGAAGGCACTTGAGACTGTACCACGCTCCGGCGCCCCCGTTCAATCAATAATATAACCCTCCGCCCTATTTTGGGCGGATTTGCGTGATTGATGTCCAAGCAACTTGACCACTATCCATGTTTTCAAAAAAAAAGAAGCGAGAAAAAGGGGAAGAGGAAGGTAAAAAAAAAAGAAAAAGAAAAAAAAGAGAGGAAAAATAGAAGAGAAAAAAAAAGGAGAAAAGAGAAAAAAAAAGAAGAAAAAAAAAGAGAGAAGAAGAGAAGAGAGAAAGAAAAAAAAAGGAAGAGAAGAAGAGGAAAAGAGAGAAAAAAAAAGAGAAGAGAAGAAGAAAAAAGAGAGAGAAAGAAAGAGAAAAAAAAAGAAGAAAAAAAGAAGAGCAGAGAAAAAAAAAGAAGTAAAAAAACGGGGGGGGGGGAAAGATACAAGAGCAAGGGAAGAGTGGAAGCCGAGAAAGGGGGAACTCCTCCCATTTCTAGCCGTCGCCCCGTAGCCACGGAAGTACTAAAAGAAATTGACTAAACAAACTATTCTCTCCGTCCTCCCCGGGCGGTGAGTACCCCTTTGGCTCGGACCTCCCGTCCGGATCATTGACTAAACAAACTCTTCTCTCCGTCCTCCCCGAGCGGTGAGTACCCCTTTGGCTCGGACCTCCCATCCGGATCATTGACCAAACAAACTCTTCTCTCCGTCCTCCCCGGGTGGTGGGTACCCCTTTGGCTCGGATCTTCCATCCAGGTCATTGACTAGACAAACTCTTCTCTTCGTCCCCTCTGAACGACGAGAAATCCGGTCTCTGACCGAGGCCCCCGCTTGAGGCCAGCACGCGCTTCCAATATTGCGGCGAAACTAGGGAGTCGCTCGCTCGGTATGGTGGAGTGGTCCCCTCGTCCTCCCCCTGGGAAGGCGAGCACTCTCTTGTGCCCTGACATGGGTTCCTGCCTGGTTCTCCCAAAGCGAATCCTCGCGAAGATTCACACCCTGCCAATGTGTCTCAGCACAAAAAAAAAGAGGAGGGGAGGGAAGAGGAAGAAGAAAATAATATACACAGAAGAGAAAAAGGGGAAGAGAGGTCCCTCTGGGATGAATGCATACGCGAAGAACACGTGAAACTGTAACTGTTCTATTCTATTTAAAGAAGGATCAGATTACATATGCTTCGGGGCATACCCCTGTGTTACAAAAAGAAGAAAGCTAAGGGAGGCGACGCTCAGTCGACACCCCTGAAGATGTCCTCGAGGGGGAGGATCCCGACGCAAGGGAAGTTCGCCATATCACGTAACCGGCCCCTCAATTCCTCGAGACGGGCGAGTTCAACTTCCGCGGTCACCGTTTCAACTTGGGCGACGGCGAGAGCTTCGCTCTTACTCTCGACCACCTTCTCAGCCTCGGCAAGGTCAACCCTAGCCGCAGCAAGGTAGCCCTCTAGCTTCCCAATCCAACTCTTGAGGGAGCGGACGCTGCCCTGGCCCTTCTCCAAGGCCTTCCCATGGCGTTCTTCATCATGGCGCCGTGCCTCCAAGACCTGCAAATACTCGTCCGCTTAGGCGTCTAGCGCGGCGCGTTCGTTAGGAGCCTGGGTCTCGAGGAACTCGCGACGCTTCACATACTTCAGCAACAGCAGAACCCGACGCGACCACTCCTCCAGTGGGCAGCCCAGCACTTGTAACGCCCCGGTCAGCTGCGTCACTATGGTGTGTACCTCCCGGTATGATAAGGAAAGGTCGACAAATAGCATCGTCCGCAGCGTTACCAGCATTTGATGGACTGGCGCCTCTGACGAGGTGTGACTGACCGAAGGCATGGCTGGGGGAGTAAATTCCACGGTGCTGTCCACCTCTGCCCACAAATCAGCGTTCACCGCGGTCGAAGAAGATGGAAGAGCAAGATTCAAGACGCCTGGCCAGCGTAGCTCGACAGAAGATTCCTGGCCAACCACGGCTAAGGAAATGGCTGAAGTCATGGCCGAAGCATCTGGCGCCGCTATCATCCGCTGTTCTCCTGCCTCCTCTGCCTCTGCTTGGTTCGCTTCTGCCACTGCCTCAATGGGCAGGGGTGCCGGTACGGCTGCTTCGGCTGAAGGAGGGGCTTCGAGTAAAGCCGGACCCGACGCCATCACCCACGGACTTTTCCCTCCCGTGTGGGATCCCTCCAAGTGTGCACGGAGCCCCGCAAATACTTGTCTCAAGAAAGGGTCCTCCATCTGGGCCGGCAGCCTCGGAAGAGGTGGAAGTGGAACCAGTAGGTGAGGGACGCCTCCCGCCTGCACGAGCACGGCAAGAGTCTCCACCTCCGGAACAGATGCCAGAGTCGGTCCCCCTGCTGGTGGTTGACCGGTAATCGGCCTCCGCTTGGCGATCGCCTTGCGAGAGCGGCCAGGCGTCCTCCCGGTCGTCGGCGCCACCTGCCCACATGAAATACGGTTAGCCGCCCATCGCCAGGAATAAATTACGCAAGGACGAGAAGTGGGAAGAGCCATAAAGCCCCGCTTACCTCGGCCGCCGTGAAGACGCGGCCTTCGGGCGCAATCTCTCCTTCCTCCAGAGGCTCGTCCGCCGCTTCAGAAACACTTAAAGTCCCTGCGGCCGACTCTTGCTGAAGAGCCTCGAATAGAAGGGCTAGTTTGCCCGAGCCCACATCGACCCCCACCTGACGGTCGATCGGCGCAACTGGGGTACCCTTTTCCACAGCCTTCGGCAAGTTAAGCCCCTGAAACCCGGAATTGACAAGAAAAGATCATTAGGTAACCACGAAAAAGAGGAAGGAGCCGGCCCAAGCAAGCTCACACTTACAACAGTCTTCCCCATAAAGCTCGGGGAGCCAGCAAGTAAGGGGGCCCCGAAGACCGGCTCGGGTGGCCCCGATGCCCCGGACACGCCCTCGTCAGGAGCCGCTTCATCGGAGGAGTAATTGTAGTCTACCTCTTCGCCCGACGATGACTCGACCGCCGCAGGCTCTCCCCTTGCCGGCAAAGGGGCCTCCACTTCGAGGTCAATGGCCGGCGCACCCTCCCTCGGGCTAGATGAGGCCGGTACGCCGGACTTCAGCCTCCTCCTCACATATAGACGCGTCGTCGGGAGTTGCGGGCGGGGCCCGAATAGCCCAGCGACTGCCTCTGCTGTGCCTGTCACACAGAAGAAAAGGTGGGCTACATCAAATCCAGTCGGCTCCCAAAGAACAAAGAAGTCGTTTAGGCCGACAAAGATAAATACCCTCTTCGGCTCCTACAGCGCGGGGTGACCCACGGGCTTCCCCGACAGGCAGGGCCTTCTCGAGAGTCGCAGCCGTACCCCCGCCCGGGGTCAGCACAGGCGCCGGTTCCTCCGTGCCGCCTGTAAGAAAGAAGCGCATTATCGCCGTGCGCGCATCCAAGGATGGCCCAGGAGGCAAATCAATCCCGGGTGACGTCGGCGACCGTTGAACCCCGCCGGCATGGTGACTCGGCTCAGTCCGAGTGACCTCGAATTCTTCAAAGGACAAAATGAGGGGGGCCGAAGGGGCTATCCCCGGGGCCGGGGATTCCTCGGCCCGCCTTCGCTTCATCGCTTGCCGCCCGGCCGCCTTGGCAGCAGCCAACGTCTTTTTAACAGGCGACTTGGCTTGGGACCTTCCCTTGGCCTGCGGTAAGGGAGCCGGAGCCGCCGCCGAAGTCGCCTTTGCTATGATCGCGGTTTCACCCATGTCAGGGGCGGGCGCGGGAACTGGCTCCCCCGCGTCAGGAACAGGTGTGGGCACGGGCTCTTCCACAGGGGCTGAGACAAAAGAAATATTCAGGTGTCAGGGCTTTGCTCCAAAATGAAAATACAAAAAAGGAGAAAGACTTAAAAGACACGCTGATGGTCGAAGGTACTGACCGGCAGGTTGGCTTGGCTCGGGTCGGGCGACTTCGAACTCCTCAAAAGATGGGACCCGTGGCGCCGGAGGAATGGCAGTCGGGGCCTTGGCCGCCTCCGTTTTTCTCCGCTTTGTGTCCCGCTGCTTAGCCGCCTTCGCGGCATCCACTGCCTTCTTCACATGCGATTTTGCCCGGGGCCTCTTCGCTGCCTTGGGCAGAGGAGCCGTAGTCGGAGCCGGCAGTGCGGCTTCAAAGTAGGCGGGCTTCTGGACGAATCGAAGAAGATTGCGGTATGTCGCCATCTGGGTGCTATCGGGATGGTCTGGTAAGAAGAATAAATACATATACACACATGGTTAGCACCCGATAAATCTGCCAAGGACACGACCACGAGAATAGAAGAAGTGGGAAAGGTTAAATACCGTGAGGACCGGTGTACAACCGAAGTGTTATCGGCCAGTAGCTCAGGGACGGCTCCTTGTCCCGACGCGCCGCCTCTCGGACCAGCCAGCATACGTCCTCGACCTTCTGGCACCGGTCTGTGAGGCTACCCAGATCTGCGTGCTTCTTCGAGGAGAGGTGGCAGAAAAGATTGAAGTGGTCTATGCCCCACCCGTCGGCATAATAATACGGGATGTGCAGGCGCTTGCCCAGGATGGCGGCCGTCTGATCTTCGATCTTCAGCCCATTCACCCGCAGCAGAACATACAGCCATGTGGTGTCCTTATAATTCTCGGGCTTCCTCTCCTCCCGCCTCATAAATGTGCGGTATGGGCAGATCAGGTCCCTCTCTGGACGCCAGCTCTTTGCGGGGGTGCCCTCCTCCTCCATGGGGAGCGGGTAATTAATGAGCTCCAGACGATCACTCCCTATCCGGCAAAGATCCCGCAATGTCTTCTTATAGTCGTCCTTCGCCACCGGAGGCAACTCCACTTTCGGCGTCGGCCTCGCGTCCCGGGCTTCCCGACGAGCAGCCATGTATGCCGCTACCTCTTTCTCCTGCTTGTTCTTGAGCCGAAGAAGATGATCTGGCTCGATGTCAAGCACCGGCACCGCTGTCTGCTGAGGAACCTCCTCTCAGCCCCATCCCAGCAGTCGGTCTTATGCAATCGATAGAAGGCTGTCCGGGCGTTCCACCACTTTATGTAGTCTTGGGTCACTCGGGGAATGCGACCCGGGGCCGGCACCCTGAAAGAGGCAGTGTCCGCCGGGTGGAAGAAGTCCCACCAGCTCTTAGCATGTTCAGCAACTGAACTTCCCCGGATGTTCCGCGAAGGCAGGCCGAACTGTGCATGATAAACAGGGATATGCTGGTCATACCCGAAGTTGCGACCAAACCGGAAGGGATAATACGGTTCCAGCAGCACATTATCCCCCTTCCTGAACGCCAACACGCTTGGGCGAATGGATAGCGCCCAGTCCCTCAGCTCCGGTTCCAGCAGCGGGCAGACCACATTCTCTTGGCTGATGGGGTGGACTTACTTCTCCACCTGATCGTCCTTGCACTCCCTCTTATTGTTCACCAGAGGGCTAGAGTGCACGGCCAGCGTCCAGAAATGAATAGTGCCAGCCGCATCCCGGGGAACCGTTGTCAACCGGCCCCGAATATCAAACATCCGCATGGAGGTGGAAGCCGGCTCTGCACTGGCAAACTCCAGCATCCTCGGCATTAGTCCCCAATCCTGGAGAGCTCGCGGGGCGAACTCGGGGAACAACGAGCAAACCCACGCGTTGAAGAAATGTAGTGGGCACACATACCGGGCCTGCCTCGAAACTGATGGGTGCTGATGTCTCCCAGGGCCTTGTAAATCAAGCAGAGGGTCGCCGGGCACAAGGAAAGCTTGACGCCCCACGCCATCTGACATGCTGGGTAGATGGCGTCTGGCCGAATAACCGTCTCATCCCCGTACGGCATGGCAAACGAACATAGCCAGTACGTGAGATAGGCGGCGCAGTGAGTTAGCGGGTCGACACCCATCGGATTAGGCCCGCTCCGACGCCCCTTGGAGGGGATCTTCACATCAAGCTTGGGCTTCGCACGCTTCTTGCGAGCAACAGCGGTGCCGACACGGGGAAACTCTTCATATTGCTTCAGCCCGTCATAGAAGTATTCCAACCACAGGGCCATGCGCACCCTCTTTCTATCCCCACGGGCGGGCTGCCTCCCACCATGTGACAGCTGATATAATTCTCGGTACGCCTTCATGAGATACCGGTACGAATACCCGAGAGAATAATAGCCATCCCCGTTGGTTTCGTCCTTGATCAAGTCGGGGAGGCACACTTCTTCATAAGGCTCCCCGTCAATGGGCAAGCCGCTCAACTGGCTGAGACTCCACAGGTCCAGGGAAGTCTCGCCCTCCGCCGTGTAGAAAGTGTTGGTCTCCGCGCTGAACACTTCTATCATGCCACAACAGAGGCCCTTGGAGATGGGATAGCCATACCGAGAGGCGTATACACTGTGATAAATGCCAACCCGGACCAGCAACGGAGCATAGTTGAATAGTACATATTCAGTGAACTCCACTGCCCCTTCCCGAAAACTGTGGGCGTCTTGAAGCTTCAGCTCCCCGAACCAGCCCAGTGATAATTCATACTTGAACCTTATGGCCAAGCAGTCCAATATAAACGGCTCCTCCCTATAGCCCCATTTAAGGGGAGCCAAGAATAGGCCGAATCGAGGCGACTCGCCATGCACCTTGCCGGCAGACATATCCCATTTGGCCGGAACGAACTGAGGCGCTCGCACCAGTCTGTCTTCGGCTGGAAGCACTCCTTCAATCCCCAAGACGGGCTTCCACTCCCGGGCTTCTCCCACCAGATACATCGGAATGCTCCTGGGGACGCTGTACAATAACTGTCCCGGGCATGCAGGATGGCCCGCTCGACGGCCTTTATCGTGCGGAAGTCTCACCCATCTCGGGAGCGCAGATGCTTCAGGAATCGAATGAGGTGCCTATCCTTCGGGAAGTCCTTCCTGTACTCCCCGGTGGCCCGATCAAAGGTGAAGCCGCTCTCAACTCTGACAAGCCGGCTGAAGTCCATGCTCTCACCGTCGGACCCCGATGACTCCGCCAAGGCAGCTATTTCCGCATGTTCACGGTCCAGGTCCTCCACATTGAGCCACGTGACCGCTGGCACGGGACCCCGCGGAATGAGGTCGGCACCGACAGCAGCGGCAGGGGCAGAAGAACCACTTGGGGCAGCCATTTATCTGCAAAGATACACAAATGAAGATCAGAATAAGCCACATGCAAAATGAAATGAAAGACTGTAAAGAGGCTTCACTACGGGTCAAATGAATAAGATATTACCAATTTCTGACGAAATTTCGGCAGAGTTTCCCCTAGGCCAGAGGCGTAAGGGAAAACACGGGTGCGCGTCCACAAGGAGTGACGGCCCCAACAAATCATGGTGGGCCCCGAGAGGCAACACCAGAAGTCCGCCGGTCAAAGGAGTCCTCTTCCTTAGCTAAAAATCCCCCTTGGCCCCTTGGCCGGTACGCTCCCCTCTGTGCCTTCACCGGCACAGTCGCCTGGCAACCTTGCTCGGCACACCCTAGCGCCCCCTTCGCCGACACAGCCCTTCAAGGCTTCCCCGGCATGCCCTGTAGTGCCTTCAGCGGTACACCCCGTGGCCGCCTTCACCGGCACGCTGCTAGGTGCCCTTCCCCGGCACACCCGTGCTTGGCTTCCCCGGCACAGTCCCGTGTTGGCTTCCCCGGCACACTCGGTGTCCCTCCGCCGACACACTTACACCCTGCGCTGCCCGGCACACTCCACGGACGCCTTCCCCGGCACACCAAGAGCCCCGCTCCCCGGCACGCCCTTGAGGGGCCTTCCCCGGCACACGCGGTGAGGCCTCCCCGGAAACGCCCGTCTGGGTCATTCCCCGGCACGCTTGTGCCCTGTGCTGCCCGACACACTCCGAAGGCGCTTCCTCGGCACACCCTCAAGCGCCTCCGCCGGCACACTCAGCAAACGCCCCCCCCGGCACGGTCGAGACCTCCCTCCCGCCGGTGCTATCGGTGGTGGCCGACGGCAAAAGAGGGGAAGAAAAGAGAAGAATAAGAAAGGGGAGGGGAAGGGAAAGAGAGGGAGAGGGAAGAGATAGGGAGATGGAGGTGGAGAGGGCTAGGGCCCCCGGCCGCCGGACACGGTTGGAAGAAAAAGGAAGAAAAGAGAAGGGAGAAGAGAAGAGAAGAGAGACGGGGGACGGCCCTCACGGCGGTGCCCTCACCGCGGTAACGACGACGACGACGGCGGTGCCCGTGGCGGTGGCTCCCGGTGACGGAGAAGACGAAGGGGAAGAGAAGGGGGGGCGGTTTTGTCTGCCGAAGAGAGAGAAGAGGGAAGGGGGGGTTCGAACGGGGGTGGTTCAAATGAACCGCCCCCGCCCCTTTTATACGGCAAAAAAAAGAAGGAAGGAAAAGAAGGGAAATAAAAAAAGGGGGGAAACCAAAAGAGGGGAAGATGAATAAAAAGGAAGAGAAGGAAATAAAAGAAAGGAAGAAAAAAGGAGGGACAAAAAATATGAATAAAAAGGGAAAATAAAAGAAGGGGAAGCAGGAGTATATGTAAAATATTAAATAAATAAATATATATATACCTACACATATGCCTACACTTACATACTCGTCCACTCACGTATGTGAAGGAGTAGGTCAGTAACGCACAGCAATAAGTGTCTCTGGGGAAATATCTCCCCCCACAATCCCATACGGACGAGCGTCCGCACGAGTAAAACAACTTTACCCCTGCAGCTCTATCCTTGTCATGGTACCACTACCCTACCACCAGACAAGCCCGTCCCTGGCACGTAGCCCTGTGCTTCAGCCACCCCCCATCATACAATATTGCCATTACGACCCTACGTCCGAATCGGCATGAATTCTCCCGTTGCGCTGGCATTAGTCTTCTTGCCGACGAATAAGTCCCTTTCCGGAGCAAGGCCTCGTGCCCTAGCCACTCACTCCGCACAATATTGCCATTACGGACCATACGTCCGAATCGGCATGAATTCTCCCGTTGCGCTGGCATTTTCTTCTTGCCAACGAATAAGCCTTACCTTCTGGCGCAAGGCTTCATGCCCTAGCCGACACTCGCGTACCACTCGATAGTTAAAAAAAAAAGAGGAAGAAAAGAAAATGGGGTTAAAAATAGAGATACCCCGCCGGACTTTCCCCTACATGGGGACAAGGGTAAAAATGGCAACAGCCCGGCTGTGGCGAAAACCCGAAAGGGCGCTACAGGCAAAATCGGGTACCCCGCCACGTGAAAACCCGAGAGGGCGCGTGGGCAAAAGCAAGAGGGGGCCGGTACCGGCGAAAACCTGAAAGGGCGCTTGTATCGGTAATGTGGTTCAAAAAAAAAGAGAAAGAAAAGAAAAGAAGAGATCAACAAACCAGGTCAGTTCCTGGCACCCTGTCGGCACTGGTGAAGAGACCAAGAGATCAACAAACCAGGTCAATTCCCGACACCCTGTCGGCATTGACGAAGAGACCAAGAGATCAACAAACCAGGTCAGCTCCCGACACCCTGTCGGCACTGACGAAGAGACTAAGAGACAACAAACCAGGTCAGCTCCCGACTCCCCGTCGGCACTGACGAAGAGACTAAAAGACAACAAACCAGGTCAGCTCCCGACTCCCCGTCGGCACTGACGAAGAGACCAAGAGATCAACAAACCAGGTCAGCTCCCGACACCCTGTCGGTACTGACGAAGAGACTAAGAGACAACAAACCAGGTCAGCTCCCGACTCCCCGTCGGCACTGACGAAGAGACAAAGAGACCAACAAATCAGGTCAGCTCCCGACTCCCCGTCGGCACTGACGAAGAGACTAAGAGACAACAAATCAGGTCAGCTCCTGACTCCCCGTCGGCACTGACGAAGAGACTAAGAGACAACAAACCAGGTCAGCTCCCGACTCCCCGTCGGCACTGACGAAGAGACAAAGAGATCAACAAATCAGGTCAGCCCCCGACACCCTGTCAGGTGCTGGCGAGGAGATAAAGAGACCAAGAGACAAACAAGCTGGGTCAGTCCCCGACACCTTGTCGGCACTGACGAAGAGACAAAGAAACAAAGAGACAACAAACCAGGTCAGGCCCCCGACACCCTGTCGGCACTGACGAAGAGGCCAAGAAATCAACAAATCAAGTCGGCTCCCGACATTCCGTCGGCACTGACGAAGAGACCAAGAGATCGACGGACCATGTCAGTTCCCGGCCCCCTGTCGGCACTGACGAAGAGATAAAGAGACAACAAACTAGGGGCAGCTCCCGACACCCCGTCGGGCACCGACGAAGAAAGAAGAGATCAGTACACCCGCGGGCACCGCCCGGCTCATCCTTCGCCTGCGCTACCCGTGGGTGGGGGGCATTTGTGGACATCAAAAATTGCACACCCAAATATTATGCTCGGCCCCGCACCAACAACGGCGCTGAGTGAAGAAGCCCCGGAGAGACGGGTCGTCCGGACTCCCTAAGTATGCGTACTACCGCGAGGCCGCCTCCAGGAGTCACGGCCGTGAAGAGAAACCAATCACAATAAGCCCCGCAATCCGTGGGCCTCGAGAAAGCCAAACAGGCCATGACTCGTGTCCATAACGGGCTCAGACCGGGCTCAAAAGCACGCCCAATTCGGCCTTCAACGGCACACCCTGGGGTGCTCAGCGGCACACCCACTGGGCCGTTCAGCGGCACACCCCTTTGGGGTCCCAGCGGCACGGCCCAAGGCGTTCAGCGGCACACCCCCTGGGCTGCTCAGCGGTACACCCCTTTGGGGTCCCAGCGGCACAGCCCAGGGCTTCAGCGGCACGCCCCAATGGGTGTTCAGCGGCACACCCCAAAGGGGTTCAACGGTACACCCCATCCAGGGTCTTCAACGGCACACCCCCTTGGGGGGGGCTTCAGCGGCACGCCCATTTGGGGCTCCAGCGGCACGCCCATTTGGGGCTCCAGCGGCACGCCTTTTTGGCTCTCCTGCGGCACGCTTGTTCAGCCCGCCAGCGGCACAACATGAGGCATTTTCAACGGTCGAGCGACGTGGTGCCCATGCCCTACGCATCTTCGGCGCGCAGTGGCCGATCCGAGGTGTCGACCAATGACAGGGCCACGCAGGCTAGTCCCCTGACACCCAGGACGGAAGAGTCAAACCTGATCATCATGGCGGAGCTGCTTCCCGCCTTCGACGGTCGTGCTCAAAGCTCCGGCGGCAGGGAGTATAAAACGACTCCCGCTTCAACTGGCCAAGGGACGAAAAAGAAGAAGAGGGAGGCAGAGCAACAGACAAACGGAAGAGACATAGGTAAGAGAGGAAGAGAAGAGAGAAGAGAAGAAGAAGGGCGCCGGCGTGAGTCTCCTCCGACGGCCACCGGGAAAAAGAGAGAGTAAGAGAGAAGGAGGGCTGAATGTAATGGGGGGAGGTGTGGGAGAAGAAGGGTGGACGGTCGTCCCCACTTCAGCCCCAACACCTTCCTTTCATGGTTTTCCTTGCTTTCCTCTTCCCTTTCTTTTGCTTTTGGGTTTTCTTTCTTGCCCGTAGCCTTGGCTCGGGTGTGTCCGTCAACGTGTATGTAGGGCCTCAGCCCTTTGCTTCTCATGAATGAAAAACCACCTTCCTTGGGTCTTTCCTACTATATCTGATGATTTACTCCCGCCTTCACAATGCATGCGGTGTGTTGTCCGTTTTCTCCGTTTCTCCGGTTTCTTTCGAGTCACCGTATCAATGTGATGCCTCCCCTTTGAAGCCTGGTCTTGTGGGTCCTTTCACTCAGTTCCAGCAGCCCTTCTCGGCCTTGAATTCCCCTTCTTTCCCTGAATAGCCTGTAGGTCTCCCAGCCCACACACTTAGCTCTTTTAATCCTCCAGCGGTGCAACTCTCCAGCCCTTGGCCGGCACACCTTTTGGCCCTCAGCGGCACACCCCGTTGGCCCTTGGCCGGTACGCCCTTCTGGCCCTCAGCGGCACACCCCTATTGGCCCTCAGCGGCACACCCCGTTGCCCTTGGCCGGTACACCCCTTAGGCCCTCAGCGACACACTTTCTGGCCCCCCAACGGTACACCTTCCCCTGGTGCCTCAGCGGTACGCCCTCAGCCGCCAACCCCCAGCCCATTCTGCCTAGTACTAGAAGCCCTCCGTTCACGGTTTTCTCCGGGTTTTCCGAGGCCCCCATAAAGGTGTTGCTGCCCTCGGGCGCCCACCTCCAGTTGTCGGGTTCCGCCACTCCATGTGGGCGCGTTCCCTTTATCTCCCTTACGTCCCGGGTCAAGGGGAGATGCTGCCGAATTTTTGTCAGAAAATAACAACATGCTAAATAAGGTAAAAGGAGGCAACAAACAAACATATTAATTAATGATGAAGCCTTCCAACTAATCAAGCCACTGCCGGTACCATGATAAGAACCGAACCGATCAACGCCACGACAGGCCGAACTTCTGACTTATGGCAGAGAGGCCGAACAGAACGAAACAAGGGAGAGGTTTATATAAAACTGCATAAAAATTAAAATAAGAAGAAAAGAAAAGCCTTAAAATAAAGAATTGAAGATTGATTGAACCTCCACCATCACGCCCTGACTTGGCCCTTCAACGTGCACTCTAATCATCTTTCAGTGGCATGCTCATCCAATCCTTCGCCGGTACACTCCTCCCAGCCTTCAGCGGCACGCCTCAAAGCCTCTTCGCCGTACACTCCTCTAAACCCCTTCGAGCGTCCAGCGGTACACCCTTGTTGCCTCCCAGCGGTACGCCCTCTTAAGCACCCAGCTGGACACACCTCTTTCCCTCAGCGGTACACCCTTGTTGCCTCCCAGCGGTACGCCCCTTTGAGCACCCAGCGGTACACTCTTTCCTTCAGCGGCACAGCCCACTTCTCCCCTCGCCGGTACACCCAGACTTTGAGTTGAATAGGCTGAAGAAGTACAGACTTCATGTCACAACGTACAAACTTTGTGCTGCAGGTATAGACTTGGGCAATGTACAGACTTCACGTTGCAACGTACAGACTTCATGCTGCAGCGTATAGACTTGGGGCTGGCCAATGTACAGACTTTGTGCTGCAGTGTATAGACTTGGTGGCCGATGTATAGACTTCATGCTGCAACATACAGACTTTGTGCTGCAACGTACAGACTTTGGGCCGGCCGATGTACGGACTCCGAGCTCCAATGTACAGACTTTGGGCTACAACGTACAGACTTTGAGCTGGAATGTACAGACATTGAAATGTAATGTGCGGACTTTGAGCTGTCCAATGTACAGACTTCGCGCCAATGTACAGACTTTGAGCTGTAGCCAATAGACAACGTACAGGCCTCAAGCTGATCAATGTATAGACTTTGAACCGCAGCCAAGGAACAGTGTATAGACTTTGAATTACCTCCAAGGGCCTGACGTACAGACTTTGTGTACAGGCAACTGGCCAGTGTACAGACTTCGTGTGGCGATGATCAGCCACCGCATAGACTCTGAGTTGCTGAGCGTAGCCAGTGCACAGGCTCTGAGCCGATGCACGCAGCCAGTGTATAGACTTTGGACGGAGGGATGTACGGACTTCAGCCCGGCATGCCACCCATTCCCTCCTTCGCCGATACACCCCTCAGCCCCTCGCCGGTACACCTCCAACACCCTTCGCCGGCGCACCCATCAGCATCCTTCATCGGTACGCCCTTTGGCGGCCTTCCCGGCACACCCTCCTCTCCCTTCACCGGCACACCTTGGGACGCCCTCAGCGGTACGCCCCTCCATGTCCCTGGCCGGTACACTCCTCAGCGGCCCTCTCTCTCTGGAAAAGACATACACATAACATGTAATGATGACATTAGCGAATAAATTAATAAAAATCATAACGATTAAAGAAATTCGAGTGTATATAGGAAACAAGCAAAAAATGTGTGATAGTGATAAAAAAGAAAGGGGGGAAGAAAATAATAATAATAATAACAAAAAGGGGAAACCATCCGGGACAAATGCATAAAGAAATAACAAGCAGCAGAGGAAAGATAGGAGCATATAATTAAGAAAATCCCAGATAAGAGATCCTAAGGCCCACATTGCAGCCCCATCTCTCTCCGTGACCCGACACGAAAGGGGACAATAATGCCGCCTTCGCAGACCAGGCCCGAGTCTTGGGATTCGTCCTGACATGACCGTGCCCCGACCCAGTCTTGGGCTGACATTCTAATCAGATCGGATTCATTTATCGCCCCAGTTTTTCGTCACGTTTCCATCACGGACCCGTGTCCGAATATGAAAAGGTCCACGAGTGACCGACATGGCCGGCGGCTCGTATCCTAATGCGTACTTTGGTGTGATTTTCTCCTGTCTCTTTCTCACGCAATTAGTATTATTCTTTTCGGCCGCAGGACCCCTAATTTCGGCAATTAATCAAGGGTATTCCCTCATATGGGGGATGTAAATGACGTCGTGACCTTGATGGCGCGACGGGATTCGGTCTCGACACGAACCACACAATCGCTTGACGAAGTCAGATCGAGCGCACCATGGACTCTTCGGAGCCCGAATAAATCGTCACTTCGATGACTGGCACGCCCGCGCACTTAATAGACGAAACCACCTGAACCAGCGAATTAAAAGTGCGTCCACATGGAGCTGAAGGAGTATGTCCTTTGGAAGGAGTTCGAGTCACTTGAATTAGCTCCGGGGGCAGAAGTCGAGGCAGAGGGAGAGCCTCTCTTATGGGGTGAACCCCCCGAAGGCCAGTTGCCAGCCACTGAAGAAATGAAGAAAAAGAAGCAGAGAAGGCCCAGAAAAAAGAAGAAGAGCGGCGTTGTTCTCTCTTGCAACACCCTCTCGGCCTTATTTGATACTGCCCTCTCCCTGGGGGAAGAAGAGCAAGAGTCGCCCGTTGAACCATCATAAGTGAATCAGGCAGAAGCATCCACCTCCCATCATGCCACTAGGTCGGGGAGGAAATGGGGACGCCCTCCTCAGGCCAATCATAACATCATGCTCAGGGAAGAACAGCCATATCATATCCCTGAACCTAGGGTCCAAGGCATGGAGATTCCCCCTCCCTCAGGTCTCTATCCCGGAGAGCCGGTCGGCCGGAGTATACCTTCATTTATTGAGTTTCTCATGACTCAAGGGGAAAGGCCGTCACGCCCCCGCGAGTCTCAGCGGATCAAGGAAGCAAGTAGCCTCCCGGCCCCGCTGGTAGTAATTCCTTCTCGGTTAAGGGAAGAACATGACAACATCCCGAACCTTGCCGAGTTCATGCAAGAGAAGGAAGTGAGCCAACAGGCCCCGCAAGCTCAAGCGATACTTGACCCGGTGGAGGAAGCACCCGCTGAGCCTGCTCCCCAGGCCCAGACTGGGGGTAGGCGCAGTAGAGCCGAAGAGATGAAGTTGCTCGAGGTCCGAGCTAGCAATTGAATAGTCAAGCACCTGAAGAAGATCCCAGCCAGTTTCACCGTCTGGGAGATCCTGTCCCTAGATGAAGAGACACGGCAGGCTGTCATCGCAGCACTCCAGACACCGGCATATGTGGAAGCCTGCCTTGCAGAAATGTCACCCGAGGTAGCTGGGCTTTTATAGAAGAAGATATGCTCCTACCTACCTGCAGTCACAACATGCCACTCTATATGAGGGGGCAGCTGAATGGGCATCCCATCAACAGAGTATTGATTGACCCTGGGGCGGCAGTGAACATACTCCCCTACCGGATATACCAGAAACATTACTTTGATGTACACTTGGTCGAGGTCAAGAATGTTAAGATTGCTGGCTTCAACCAGAAGTGCGAGGTCCCCATGGGGATTGCCGAGTTTAACCTCTCTCTCGGTGATTTCGCTACTAAGGTCCAGTTTCATGTCATTAACTCCAGCACCTCCTACAAAGCATTGCTCGGTCAGCCTTGGCTACACCAAAATAGGGTAGTGTCGTCTACACTGCATCAATGCATCAAGTATCCCAGCAACGGAAAGGAGGAGAGGATCTTTGCTGATCTCCACCCTTTTGAGGTGTTCGAGTGCCATCTCTCAGATGCCAATTTGTATCTAGAGAAGCCGAAGCCAGCTCCCCAAGTCACCCTAGACAAGGGAAAGAAGAAGGCGGAGCCTGACAGCTGGTTCCCTCCACCGCCGCCAGGCTTTGTGGCCCCCCGTCAAGTGTCATTTGTTTCTGGAGCAGAAGAAATATTCAAAGCAACTCCCCTTTCCATCTACCCTGCACCGGGGTTGCCACACCTCAAAGACTTGCTGGAGGACATCAGGGTCCCGTTTGGGATCATCAAGCCTCTCGCAGAAGCTGACTGTCAAGTGGTTGAACCATTGAAGACCTTTGAGGTGCCTAACCCCGGAGGACGGTCTACTATTTTCTATGCGACTAATGAGCACCCGGTCAGAGGGGACGATGATTGTAAACTCCTCGACGAACTGCATGACCCACTCGTCCCGATCACGGGACTGCCTGATATAACCAGCCGTGTAGCCTGAATGACCAAAAAATAAGGGATCCCCTTTTGCCAGCTCTCCAGTCGGAAAGACATGTTCAAAAAGATGTGGAACCCACCAAACCTGGACCGGAGATTGCTGCAAATCACCCGGCACCCAGGATTAGGTTTTTCATTAGAAGACTCCTACGAAGCCGACGTCATATCAGTCTCGGCTTCAGATGGTGATAGTCTCACAGGCGCCGCAGCCCCACAAAAAGGTGAAGGTCGCTCGCGCCTCAAGCCTTCGGCTAATGAAGAGTAGGATGAAGAGGTATTCCTATGGAATCCACCTCCCCGCAGGAACAAGGGGAAGGCCCTGTCCTCCTCTGAAGGGCCAACCCCGAATGACTGCAATAGCGGCACGCCGCTGCCCTCATCTGACACCGATGCAAAGGATGGGGAAGCAGGCCGGACACCGGGCCTCCCTCGGTGCGATTCCGCCTTATTTGCCATATGCTATCAACAACAGCGAGAAATTGAAATGCTGAAGGCTCGCTTGGCCGAAGTGACGGCACTCGTGTCCGACCTCATCAGGGGCATCCTCCGCCAACAGAGTAGCGGCATGCACCAGTCCCTGAGCACCGTCCCGAATGTTCCCGTGTACCTGCAGAGGGAGGCTGAGGATGTGGCTGCTTCCCCGGCCAGACGATCGGTCGAGCGGAACCCTACGCTGCGGGAGAGGATGCAGAGACCCTACTCTTTCCCGAGGAATAAAACCCGAGGAATTTTTGAGTGGGCTTGCTACTATGGCAAGGTCTCCCTCCCCAGATCCAAGAGGCCGCAAGATGTTCACAAAAGCAGTGACCCCTTGTTCTGCCCTTATCACCAAATACTAGGCCACCCTATCGAAGACTGCTACGTCTTCAAGGACATTGCTCAAGACCTGATTGAGAATGATAAGCTCAGAATGGGAGATTATGTGGTGGCCCCGCCACGCCCCCATATGACAGGCAACCACGAAAGAAGTGTTTACATGGTGTCAGTCCAGCACCAGATTTTTGAAAATGCAGCTGAGAACGGGCAACCTCGGCCGCTGGCGGAGAACCAGCCCCTGGTGCGGCAGTCCGTCACTTCGGCCCCTGTTATAGCCGTCTATGATGATTACCAAGAAGACCTCGGAGAAATCCTTTACTTCTCAGCACAGAAGGACCCCTCGAAGCCCGGGCCAGCTAGCCCGGAGGCGGGGGATGCCAGCGAAGTCTCATTGTCCGACGAAGCTGAGCAGGGTGACACCTATGGCGTCCTTGAAGCAGAAGATGGCGAAGATCAGGATTTCGTCGACCTGTTGCCGGCACCACCAGAAATTGAAGATGGCGGCCAGGCCACGGTAGATGAACTTGTTGAAATTAACTTGGGCACGGAGGGCGACCCCAGGCCGACCTTTCTAAGTGCCCTCCTTCCTCCACAAGAAAGAGAACAATATACCAAATTGCTGCAAGAGTTCCGGGATTGTTTTACCTGGAACTACAAGGAGATGCCCGGCCTAAGCCTCGGTGTGACCCAACATATTCTGGCCATCGATCCCAAGGTGTAACCAGTGAAGCAGTCTCCCCGGCGCATGAGGGTGAAATTGATAAACTAAATTTGCAAAGAAGTCGACAAGCTCATAGACGTTGATTTTGTAGCTGAAAACCAGTATACCACTTGGCTGGCCAACATTGTGCCGGTGAAAAAGAAGAATGGACAGATCAGAATTTGCGTGGACTTCCGCGACCTGAATAAAGCCTGCCCGAAAGATGATTTCCCGGTGCCCATCACTAAAGTCATGATTGATGCAACTACTGGCCACGGGGCCTTGTCCTTCATGGACGGATCGTCTGGCTATAACCAAATCTGGATAGCTGAACACGACCGAATTCATACGGCCTTCCGGTCACCCAAAGGGATATTCCACTACAAAAGAATGCCTTTCGGCCTCAAGAACGCCGGCGCTACTTACCAGCGGGCGATGACCAAAATATTCGACGAGCTGCTATACAACAAAGTCGAATGCTATATTGATGATTTGGTCGTCAAGTCGAAGAAAAGAGAAGATCACCTGAAATACCTCAGAGTCGTCTTTGAAAGACTCCGACAGTATGAGCTGAAAATGAACCCGATGAAGTGTGCCTTTGGCGTCTCCAGCGGGAAGTTCCTTGGCTTCATTGTTCGATATAGAGGGATCGAGATCGATCCTTTCAAGATAAAGGCCATCCAGGAGCTACCCCCTCCGAAGGACCTGGGAGAGGTAAGATCCCTTCAAGGCCGGCTGGCTTACGTCCGAAGATTTATCTCCAACCTGTCGGGGCGCTGTCAGCCATTCCACAGATTAATGATGAAAAATGTGCCTTTTCACTGGAACCAGGAATGCCAAAAGGCCTTCGATCAGCTGAAGGACTACTTAAGGACCCCGCCTGTGCTAGGGGCACCTGCCAAGGGGAGGCCACTTATTCTTTACATAGCCGCCACCGAATGTTCACTGGGGGCAATGCTCGCCAGAACAATGACGGGGGAAAAGAACAGGCTCTCTACTATCTTAGCCGAAGGCTAGTGGGGGCAGAAGCAAAATACACCCCGATTGAGAAGGTATGTCTCACCTTGGTCTTCGCAGTCAAGAAGCTGAGGCATTACATGCTCTCCCATGAAGTGAGCCTGATCTCCAAGGCCGACCCAGTTAAACACATTCTCTCCCAGCCAGTCCTGAAGGGACGTCTCGGCAAGTGGGCCGTGCTGCTAATGGAATTTGATATCACCTACGTGCCGCAGAAGGCCGTTAAGGGTCAAGCCGTGGCCGAATTCTTCGCGGCACATCCTGTGTCTGAGGATTCCCCACTGGCTACAGAGTTGCCTGAAGATGAGACACTGGAGGTGGACCAAGTCCAACAGATCGCCTGGTAGCTGCACTTTGATGGAGCTTCGAGAACGGAAACAACCCCGTCCGGACATACCAAAGTACGGGCAGGGGCCGGCATAGTCCTTAAATCCCCGGAGGGAGAAGTATTGCATACATCTTGTTCTATCAATAAACCCTACACAAATAACGAGGCAGAGTATGAGGCTCTGATCATCGGCCTCCAAGTAGCTTTGCAAATGGAGATTAAAATTCTGAAAGTATTTGGCGATTTGTTACTAGTCGTCAAGCAAGTCTAGGGGCAGTTTGATGTCCGAAAACCTGAGCTGCTCCCTTACCATGCTAAAGCGAAGCGGCTCATGGAACAATTCTACCTTATTGAGATAGGCCATGTTGCCAGGGGAGAAAATGCACAAGCCCATGCACTGGCAAAGCTGGCAAGCTCATTAGCAGTCCCGCCTGATGGATCTCTTAGCATCCAGGTGGTGAATCAGCGCCAGGTGCCTAGCATGATAGAAGAACCAGAAGAAGAAGAACTGGAGGTCGCTATAGCAGAACCCGTCGGCCTGCCCGACTGGAGGGACCCTCTTTTGCAATGGTTTAAACACCAGTAACTGCCCAAGCAGAGAGAAGAGAAGATTAAGCTGATCAGAACAAAGGACTCTTATGAGGTTCGGAATGGGATCCTATTCCGAATTATGGCAGACGCAAGACGGAAGGTGCTCCTGCGATGTCTATCCACTGAAGAAGATTGGAGAGTCATGAAAGAGGTCCACACCGGGACAGCCGGTGCACACCAGGCGGGACCGAAGATGAAGATTGAAATAAAGAGGCTCGGCTACTACTGGCCGACAATGTTTGATGACTGCTGTAAGTACGCCAAGTCTTGTCAGGAATGCCAGGAGCATGCCACGGTGCCCAGGAGGCCACCCGTGCCGCTATACCCGACATTACCCAGCTGGCCTTTCGCCCAGTGGGGAACAGACGTCGTGGGTCCACTACCTGCGTCATCCGCCAGGTGTAAATACATTTTGGCAGCAACTGATTACTTCTCCCATTGGGCGGAAGCCGTTGCTTTGAGAGAAGTGACCGGGGAGATCGTCGCCAGATTTTTCCGTCGCAACATCATATTCCGGTTTGGCACTCCTAACCGAATTATCTCAGATAAGGGGAGCCACTTCCGCAACCAGAAAGTCTACCGGCTAGCAGAAAAATACAAGATCGACTGGAGGACGTCAACCCCCTACAACCTGCAAGCCAATGGTCTGGCCGAAGCTTTCAACAAAACTCTTTATACTCTCCTCTCCAAAATTATCAACTCTAACAAGAGGGACTGGGAAGAAAGAATGTATGAGGCCCTCTGGGCATATCGAACTGTTTATAAAATCCCGACGGGCTGCTCACCCTTTTCCCTGGTATATGGCTCAGAGGCGATCGTCCCCATCGAGCTAGAGATACCCTCCCTTCGGGTTGCAATCCAACACGGGTTGGTCCGAGAAGACCAAACAAATGTCGAGCGAAGGCTCGAAGAGCTCTCCAGCCTGGAGGGGAAGTGGCTCCAAGCCCAGCAGAACATCCGGGTCTATCAGGCTCGCATAGCTCGCGCCTTCGACAAGCTTGTCAGGGAGCGTGAATTCAAGAAGGGTGACCTCGTTATGGTCAAAAGGAGGGAAGTCATGGCCTCCAACCCCAAGGGCAAGCTGAATGAGAATTGGCTTGGACCCTATGTAATCCAAAAGGTTTATGAAGGTGGAGCATATGTGATAGTCGACCATCGGGGGGAGGTCCATTTTCCACCCCTTAAGGGCAGGCATCTGAGGTTGTACCACGCTCCAATTCCTCCGTTCAATGAATAATACACTTCCCCGCCCCACGGCGGGTGGATTTGTTCTCAATTGCTTGAATGGTTTGGCTGCTATCTGCTACGGATTACAAGAGAAGCAACAAAAGGGAACACACACAATAAAAAACAAACAAACAAAAAGAAAAAAAGAGAGAAAGAGAAAAAGGGACAAAAAAAGGGAAAAAAGAGAGAAAAGAAAAAAGAAAAAAAAGGGAAGAAGAAAAAGAAGAGAGTGAAGAGGCGAAATCTCGCGCTGGTTCCTGAGCGGGCTGGTACTCACCAAGTTTGTGAACTGCAAGACAGGGAAACGGGTCAGAGGGCCCAGGGGGATTCCCTGGGGCGAAACCCTCCGACGCTCAAGTCAGTAGAGCAATGGTGGGAGCAGCGATAGGGAGGGGAAAGTGATGTGACACCAATATGGGGTAGGCAGCAAGCAAACAAAAAAAAAAACTTAAGATCTAATCCGCATTCACAAACACACAGCAATTAAGATGATAAATCGGGACCGAAACACCGTCGCACACACGCGAGCCCCGGGTGACTATATGATGCTAGAAAGAGGTGATGGATCAAGACCCTTGCTGGTAGAGTGCCAGCAGGGCTAGGGTTGCCCTCCCGAGGGTATGTGGCCCACACCTTTGGGGCTGGCCGGTGCCAATTGGGGCACTAGGTCCCACTCTCTCACTATCACCACGGTGACCACACTATAATGGTGGCTGCGGGAACGAGCACTCACGCACATGCGCAACGGAGCTAAGTCTACGGATATTAGATGAACAAACACTAAAATTGCTGGAGCAAAGTTTAGAGCTCACCTGGTTGGTTTGAAGAAACCAACCCCGTTCGGAGACGTGGGCGAGCGGGGAAGTGTGATCCCGCACACTGCGCCGATGTAGCTTGAGCTGCTAATTACATGAACTACTCCTCACGCAGGAGGGTTGGATTAAGGGTGGGGGAATCAAAATTACATCAAACACTACCTCCACGCAGGGAGGGGCGCTAAACCGGCCAGGCGGGAGGGGGAAAGTCGCCGAGAAAGACGGAACGGAAGCCGACGTGGATCCGCTCACTAGCTGTGCAAGGGGACAGGTTGCCGCTGTTGCAGTCGTATCTCGTCCTCTGGAATTTTGCTGATGACGAGACTTGAGGGAGAGGCTTCGTAACAGGGATGGGGACTCCTCTGATTTTTATCCAATTCTTCTGTCGTCGCCGGTGGTCGTGGTGGAGACTCGAACAGGACGTAGGAATCTGGGGTTGGCAGCTTCAGAATGGATGCAGTAGGATGCAGAAGTTGTACCTTGGGCTCCCGAACTCCGAATATCGAACCGTCGGAGTCGTTGTGTCCGTGGACAAGGCTTCTGCACAGAAAAACTGACAGAAACACCTTCTGAGGTCGGGGTGGACAGGGGGAGGCCGTTGAGTGGGACCTGGTCGATGCAGACTGCAGGAGGCAGACCCGCGCGACTGAGGAAGAAAATTCGGAAGTTGGGCTCCCCGATGCCGAATGTAGTTCTGCTTCTTGATCCTGATTGGGGACAGGGGGAGGAATATCTTTGATGAAGGACCTTTGGTCTGATTCAGCCGTGGTTCGCCGTGGCAGAGTCTACAAGGTGAGTCTGATCCTCTGGCAGGGGCGGCACCAAGTCAGCCCTGGTTCTATGGCAGCAGGTTGCAGATGACGTTACGGGCGCTCCCGAACTCCAATTGTCACGAAACCGGTGGCGTCGTCTCCGTGGTCGGAGTAGCTTTCATACGGAGTCAACGGAGCTGCAATCCGATGCCGAGGCTGATCGTGGTACCCAGAAGAAGGGGTCCTGGTCGCTGCAGACTGCCCGAGGCAGACCCGAGCAGTTGAGGGAAAAACGTCACAACTCCGGCCCTCGGATGCCGAATTAAGTTCCGTCTTGTGCTTCTGGTCGTGGACAGATGGAGGAAGAATGTTGAAGAAGAGTCTTCAGCCTGAATCCTTCGCTGTTGGCCGTGAAGCTGCTTCCAACCAGGATCAGGCTGTCTGCAGGTGGGGTCTGGCGCAGTCGGGGTAGAACTGCTCTCACGGGCGGCCACGAACTCGGAATTGGACGATTCCACCTCGCCTGTGAAGAGGACAGGGAGGCCTTTCCAGAATGGTATGCCACGCCCTCAGACATTGTCGTATGAACTCGGGGCAGCTTCTGCAACACGTACCCAGTTCTGCTACGTGCAGACTAGCAAGGAGGGAGGGGAAGGAGGTGGTCGGCCAAGCAATGGGAGGTGGAATGGGGTGGAGGGGTCGACCCTAGGAGGGAGGGGAAGGTGGTGGATGACCTTGGGAGGTGAAAGGGGTTCTAGGGAAGGGGAAATGGCTCTTGGGAGGTGGAAGGTTGCTTAGGGAAGGGGGAGGGATGCCTTGGGAAGGTGAAAGGGTGCTTGGGGAGGTGGAGTGGTTAATGGTGAAGTAATGGGAGTCTTGGGAGGTGAAAAGGCTTGCCTAGGTGGCAAGTGAGGTGGCAAGAGGTGAGGAGAGAGGGGAATTCCGAATTTAGAGAGAGAGAGAGAGAGATAGAGAGAGGAGAGAGAGGGGGTTCGCCCCTAGGAGAGAGAGAGAGAGAGAGACTTAGAGAGAGAGGAGAGATGCACTCAATGGCTCAAATTTTGCTTAATACTTTATTAGCTCCAAATGGGGGGGATTGGGGTCCTATTTATAGGAAACCCACAATTTAACAAAAGACCCTGAGTTTTTGACTAATGACAATAAAGCAAGGGGGAAGGGGGGTGCCCATGGGCCTAGCCCACTTAATTGGGCCCAACTGACTCATTAACCACTCTAATGACAATTAACCTAGGTATATGACTCTTTAACCTAGGTACTTGACTCAATAAAAGGGAAATTACATAATCTATGACTCAAGAAAATATAAAAATTACAAGTCATGATTTAAGAAAATGCCGCGAACATGATGACCCATAGCTGGCAAGCAACGGGACCCTCGAAAGAATGAGGAGTGGTAGGAGATGTCCTCATCATACCCCCGGGGTGCGGAGAACTCGACTCCGTCGAGTATGGGTCCACCGGGGTAGCGGTCCTCCAAAGTAGCTCCGGGCGAATCACGACCTCCAGACTCAACCCTGTGTCTGCGACCAGGGGACGGCTCTTCATCCTCTCAAGGTGGCTCAGGCGCACCCTCTTGCTGGCGATGGAACCCTGCTTGCCTAGTATTGCCTCCGTGTGCACACGTCGGGCTCTCAAGGCTATTTTGTGGGAGCTCTCCGGGGTGTCCCTCTCAAAGGAAGGTATAGGCTCAAAGCACTCACTAGGATCCACCGCGGTGCCCATATAGGGTGCCAGGTCAGCCACGTGAGAAGTGGGGAATATCCCATACCCCATTGGTAAATTCAATCCATAAGCTGTGTTGCCAAAGTCACTAGGAACAGGAAAAGGTCCAAGTCCTCGTGCCCTCGAATGGGAGGTGACCCTAAGGTAGGGCCACTCCGATGCCATCATCACCAAATTGCCTACTTGGAATTCCAAGTGGCGCTCGCGAGCTCTTATCCGCTCTTTGTGAACCTCACCGCTCATTACAAATTGCTTGCGTGTATGCGTATGCCATGTACTATGATGCGGTGTGGGTGTGAAAGGCTTGGTGTGTAAAGGTGGACCGGGGCAACCGTAAATTGACCTATCATGTTGTGATGCCATGTGGACCTTGATGAACTTGGGTGGGCCGGGGCAGCCACAAGTGGCCCTATCATGCATGGGCTTTATAACAATGGTTGGAGGGCCATGGTATCTATAGGGGAACCTATCACACAAAGTGGTGATGAATGTCGGGGGGCCCGGACATCCGTAGATGCTCCTACCATGCATATGATCAATGATGAATGAGGTAGGGCCGTTATACCCGAATATAGACCAATCATGCATCCTACTTGGCATGTGGGTGATATGAACGAGTGGACCCGACTTAAGAATCATGCCAAGTAGTGATGTATGCCAAGACTTATGCACTTTTGTACAAAAGATGTCTCCTATGTGTGGGCTTTTAGACTTCCATTGGAATGGGTCAAAGGGGTCTAGGAAGGTGGATATCCTGAAGTGGGGCACTTCCTCACTCCCTAAGTGTATATTACCCAATGTCATGGCGATCATGGTGTAATCTGAGTCTTGGGAGAGGTGGGCTTGGTCCAACATAGTGGGTGATGGTAGGAAAAGGTGGGTGGTGGGTGAGGTGGTTAGGCCACATGGGTATCCGTACTCCCATTGGAAGTGGTCAAAGGGATCATTGTATGGGTTGCCTAGAGAGAGGAACTCCATGTCCTCAAGGTTCCCAAATAGTGAGTCATCCTCCTCCAAGGTAATTGGGCCAAGGTCTCTAGTGGGTTGGAAAATCAAATCAATTGGAACCTCAATGGGTGGGGAGTGGGCCACGATGGGTTTCTCATCCTTGGGGAGAAAGAGGAGGATTTCACTCGTATAATGGCCACAAGTGTAGATGGAGGTGATGGAACTGGTGGTGGGGTATGCTAGGAAGATGGTGCTAGACTCCAATGGTCCTATGGCTAGCATATTGGTCAGGTGGACTTGCCATTGTAAGCAGTCCACTAAGTCCCCTAAGTCTTCCACAAGATAGGAGGTTTGAAGTGTGACATGGGAAGACTGGGTGGGCACAATGTGGGCTTGATATCCCAAGGGTGAATGGTAGGGTGGTGAGCTAGGAATGGTGGGGCCCCGCTTGAGCCATTGGAGTATGGACTCATTCATGGTGACAATGTGCGGCTCATGAGGACCCGGACTAGGAGGAGTGGGTAAGTTTTGTGGCTCCTCCTCCTCAAAGGTGTAGGCTTGGGTTGGGCTTGATCGGAAAAGTTCTTGGGTTGGAATTGGGGTCGGGGGTGGAAGATAAGTTGGCTGAAGAGGTTTGGATTGGGGTGCATAGGTCTTTCTAAGATTGGCCCTCATTTCATCCCAAGATTCAATGGGTGCTTCCCCTTTGGCTTCTCTCAAACCTACAATGTCCTCCCATTCTTTCCTAGCTTGGCGCCAGAGCAAACTCTTGGCATAGTTGACTTGTATAGGCCCTGATAGAGTGAACCTCCCAAAGTGTCGATCTATGGAGTCCTCCCACTCTAGATATATACTAGGGCGGGTTCCATCAAACACAAAGGCTTCTAATGGGCCTAAGAGTGGCGAATATGCCAAGTATGAGGTAGTCATGATGGAGGACAAGGGTGATGCATGCAATGGCCCTAGGACAAGACTTAGTAGAGACAAGTCTAGAACTTGCTCTGATACCAATTTGATGTGACACCAATATGGGGTAGGCAGCAAGCAAACAAAAAAAAAACTTAAGATCTAATCCGCATTCACAAACACACAGCAATTAAGATGATAAATCGGGACCGAAACACCGTCGCACACACGCGAGCCCCGGGTGACTATATGATGCTAGAAAGAGGTGATGGATCAAGACCCTTGCTGGTAGAGTGCCAGCAGGGCTAGGGTTGCCCTCCCGAGGGTATGTGGCCCACACCTTTGGGGCTGGCCGGTGCCAATTGGGGCACTAGGTCCCACTCTCTCACTATCACCACGGTGACCACACTATAATGGTGGCTGCGGGAACGAGCACTCACGCACATGCGCAACGGAGCTAAGTCTACGGATATTAGATGAACAAACACTAAAATTGCTGGAGCAAAGTTTAGAGCTCACCTGGTTGGTTTGAAGAAACCAACCCCGTTCGGAGACGTGGGCGAGCGGGGAAGTGTGATCCCGCACACTGCGCCGATGTAGCTTGAGCTGCTAATTACATGAACTACTCCTCACGCAGGAGGGTTGGATTAAGGGTGGGGGAATCAAAATTACATCAAACACTACCTCCACGCAGGGAGGGGCGCTAAGCCGGCCAGGCGGGAGGGGGAAAGTCGCCGAGAAAGACGGAACGGAAGCCGACGTGGATCCGCTCACTTGCTGTGCAAGGGGACAGGTTGCCGCTGTTGCAGTCGTATCTCGTCCTCTGGAATTTTTCTGATGACGAGACTTGAGGGAGAGGCTTCGTAACAGGGATGGGGACTCCTCTGATTTTTATCCAATTCTTCTGTCGTCGCCGGTGGTCGTGGTGGAGACTCGAACAGGACGTAGGAATCTGGGGTTGGCAGCTTCAGAATGGATGCAGTAGGATGCAGAAGTTGTACCTTGGGCTCCCGAACTCCGAATATCGAACCGTCGGAGTCGTTGTGTCCGTGGACAAGGCTTCTGCACAGAAAAACTGACAGCAACACCTTCTGAGGTCGGGGTGGACAGGGGGAGGCCGTTGAGTGGGACCTGGTCGATGCAGACTGCAGGAGGCAGACCCGCGCGACTGAGGAAGAAAATTCGGAAGTTGGGCTCCCCGATGCCGAATGTAGTTCTGCTTCTTGATCCTGATCGGGGACAGGGGGAGGAATATCTTTGATGAAGGACCTTTGGTCTGATTCAGCCGTGGTTCGCCGTGGCAGAGTCTGCAAGGTGAGTCTGATCCTCTGGCAGGGGCGGCACCAAGTCAGCCCTGGTTCTGTGGCAGCAGGTTGCAGATGACGTTACGGGCGCTCCCGAACTCCAATTGTCACGAAACCGGTGGCGTCGTCTCCGTGGTCGGAGTAGCTTTCATACGGAGTCAACGGAGCTGCAATCCGATGCCGAGGCTGATCGTGGTACCCAGAAGAAGGGGTCCTGGTCGCTGCAGACTGCCCGAGGCAGACCCGAGCAGTTGAGGGAAAAACGTCACAACTCCGGCCCTCGGATGCCGAATTAAGTTCCGTCTTGTGCTTCTGGTCGTGGACAGATGGAGGAAGAATGTTGAAGAAGAGTCTTCAGCCTGAATCCTTCGCTGTTGGCCGTGAAGCTGCTTCCAACCAGGATCAGGCTGTCTGCAGGTGGGGTCTGGCGCAGTCGGGGTAGAACTGCTCTCACGGGCGGCCACGAACTCGGAATTGGACGATTCCACCTCGCCTGTGAAGAGGACAGGGAGGCCTTTCCAGAATGGTATGCCACGCCCTCAGACGTTGTCGTATGAACTCGGGGCAGCTTCTGCAACACGTACCCAGTTCTGCTACCTGCAGACTAGCAAGGAGGGAGGGGAAGGAGGTGGTCGGCCAAGCAATGGGAGGTGGAATGGGGTGGAGGGGTCGACCCTAGGAGGGAGGGGAAGGTGGTGGACGACCTTGGGTGGTGAAAGGGGTTCTAGGGAAGGGGAAATGGCTCTTGGGAGGTGGAAGGTTGCTTAGGGAAGGGGGAGGGATGCCTTGGGAAGGTGAAAGGGTGCTTGGGGAGGTGGAGTGGTTAATGGTGAAGTAATGGGAGTCTTGGGAGGTGAAAAGGCTTGCCTAGGTGGCAAGTGAGGTGGCAAGAGGTGAGGAGAGAGGGGAATTCCGAATTTAGAGAGAGAGAGAGAGAGAGGAGAGAGAGGGGGTTCGCCCCTAGGAGAGAGAGAGAGAGAGAGACTTAGAGAGAGAGGAGAGATGCACTCAATGGCTCAAATTTTGCTTAATACTTCATTAGCTCCAAATGGGGGGGATTGGGGTCCTATTTATAGGAAACCCACAATTTAACAAAAGACCCTGAGTTTTTGACTAATGACAATAAAGCAAGGGGGAAGGGGGGTGCCCATGGGCCTAGCCCACTTAATTGGGCCCAACTGACTCATTAACCACTCTAATGACAATTAACCTAGGTATATGACTCTTTAACCTAGGTACTTGACTCAATAAAAGGGAAATTACATAATCTATGACTCAAGAAAATATAAAAATTACAAGTCATGATTTAAGAAAATGCCGCGAACATGATGACCCATAGCTGGCAAGCAACGGGACCCTCGAAAGAATGAGGAGTGGTAGGAGATGTCCTCATCATACCCCGGGGTGCGGAGAACTCGACTCCGTCGAGTATGGGTCCACCGGGGTAGCGGTCCTCCAAAGTAGCTCCGGGCGAATCACGACCTCCAGACTCAACCCTGTGTCTGCGACCAGGGGACGGCTCTTCATCCTCTCAAGGTGGCTCAGGCGCACCCTCTTGCTGGCGATGGAACCCTGCTTGCCTAGTATTGCCTCCGTGTGCACACGTCGGGCTCTCAAGGCTATTTTGTGGGAGCTCTCCGGGGTGTCCCTCTCAAAGGAAGGTATAGGCTCAAAGCACTCACTAGGATCCACCGCGGTGCCCATATAGGGTGCCAGGTCAGCCACGTGAGAAGTGGGGAATATCCCATACCCCATTGGTAAATTCAATCCATAAGCTGTGTTGCCAAAGTCACTAGGAACAGGAAAAGGTCCAAGTCCTCGTGCCCTCGAATGGGAGGTGACCCTAAGGTAGGGCCACTCCGATGCCATCATCACCAAATTGCCTACTTGGAATTCCAAGTGGCGCTCGCGAGCTCTTATCCGCTCTTTGTGAACCTCACCGCTCATTACAAATTGCTTGCGTGTATGCGTATGCCATGTACTATGATGCGGTGTGGGTGTGAAAGGCTTGGTGTGTAAAGGTGGACCGGGGCAACCGTAAATTGACCTATCATGTTGTGATGCCATGTGGACCTTGATGAACTTGGGTGGGCCGGGGCAGCCACAAGTGGCCCTATCATGCATGGGCTTTATAACAATGGTTGGAGGGCCATGGTATCTATAGGGGAACCTATCACACAAAGTGGTGATGAATGTCGGGGGGCCCGGACATCCGTAGATGCTCCTACCATGCATATGATCAATGATGAATGAGGTAGGGCCGTTATACCCGAATATAGACCAATCATGCATCCTACTTGGCATGTGGGTGATATGAACGAGTGGACCCGACTTAAGAATCATGCCAAGTAGTGATGTATGCCAAGACTTATGCACTTTTGTACAAAAGATGTCTCCTATGTGTGGGCTTTTAGACTTCCATTGGAATGGGTCAAAGGGGTCTAGGAAGGTGGATATCCTGAAGTGGGGCACTTCCTCACTCCCTAAGTGTATATTACCCAATGTCATGGCGATCATGGTGTAATCTGAGTCTTGGGAGAGGTGGGCTTGGTCCAACATAGTGGGTGATGGTAGGAAAAGGTGGGTGGTGGGTGAGGTGGTTAGGCCACATGGGTATCCGTACTCCCATTGGAAGTGGTCAAAGGGATCATTGTATGGGTTGCCTAGAGAGAGGAACTCCATGTCCTCAAGGTTCCCAAATAGTGAGTCATCCTCCTCCAAGGTAATTGGGCCAAGGTCTCTAGTGGGTTGGAAAATCAAATCAATTGGAACCTCAATGGGTGGGGAGTGGGCCACGATGGGTTTCTCATCCTTGGGGAGAAAGAGGAGGATTTCACTCGTATAATGGCCACAAGTGTAGATGGAGGTGATGGAACTGGTGGTGGGGTATGCTAGGAAGATGGTGCTAGACTCCAATGGTCCTATGGCTAGCATATTGGTCAGGTGGACTTGCCATTGTAAGCAGTCCACTAAGTCCCCTAAGTCTTCCACAAGATAGGAGGTTTGAAGTGTGACATGGGAAGACTGGGTGGGCACAATGTGGGCTTGATATCCCAAGGGTGAATGGTAGGGTGGTGAGCTAGGAATGGTGGGGCCCCGCTTGAGCCATTGGAGTATGGACTCATTCATGGTGACAATGTGCGGCTCATGAGGACCCGGACTAGGAGGAGTGGGTAAGTTTTGTGGCTCCTCCTCCTCAAAGGTGTAGGCTTGGGTTGGGCTTGATCGGGAAAGTTCTTGGGTTGGAATTGGGGTCGGGGGTGGAAGATAAGTTGGCTGAAGAGGTTTGGATTGGGGTGCATAGGTCTTTCTAAGATTGGCCCTCATTTCATCCCAAGATTCAATGGGTGCTTCCCCTTTGGCTTCTCTCAAACCTACAATGTCCTCCCATTCTTTCCTAGCTTGGCGCCAGAGCAAACTCTTGGCATAGTTGACTTGTATAGGCCCTGATAGAGTGAACCTCCCAAAGTGTCGATCTATGGAGTCCTCCCACTCTAGATATATACTAGGGCGGGTTCCATCAAACACAAAGGCTTCTAATGGGCCTAAGAGTGGCGAATATGCCAAGTATGAGGTAGTCATGATGGAGGACAAGGGTGATGCATGCAATGGCCCTAGGACAAGACTTAGTAGAGACAAGTCTAGAACTTGCTCTGATACCAATTTGATGTGACACCAATATGGGGTAGGCAGCAAGCAAACAAAAAAAAAAACTTAAGATCTAATCCGCATTCACAAACACACAGCAATTAAGATAATAAATCGGGACCGAAACACCGTCGCACACACGCGAGCCCCGGGTGACTATATGATGCTAGAAAGAGGTGATGGATCAAGACCCTTGCTGGTAGAGTGCCAGCAGGACTAGCGTTGCCCTCCCGAGGGTATGTGGCCCACACCTTTGGGGCTGGCCGGTGCCAATTGGGGCACTAGGTCCCACTCTCTCACTATCACCACGGTGACCACACTATAATGGTGGCTGCGGGAACGAGCACTCACGCACATGCGCAACGGAGCTAAGTCTACGGATATTAGATGAACAAACACTAAAATTGCTGGAGCAAAGTTTAGAGCTCACCTGGTTGGTTTGAAGAAACCAACCCCGTTCGGAGACGTGGGCGAGCGGGGAAGTGTGATCCCGCACACTGCGCCGATGTAGCTTGAGCTGCTAATTACATGAACTACTCCTCACGCAGGAGGGTTGGATTAAGGGTGGGGGAATCAAAATTACATCAAACACTACCTCCACGCAGGGAGGGGCGCTAAGCCGGCCAGGCGGGAGGGGGAAAGTCGCCGAGAAAGACGGAACGGAAGCCGACGTGGATCCGCTCACTTGCTGTGCAAGGGGACAGGTTGCCGCTGTTGCAGTCGTATCTCGTCCTCTGGAATTTTGCTGATGACGAGACTTGAGGGAGAGGCTTCGTAACAGGGATGGGGACTCCTCTGATTTTTATCCAATTCTTCTGTCGTCGCCGGTGGTCGTGGTGGAGACTCGAACAGGACGTAGGAATCTGGGGTTGGCAGCTTCAGAATGGATGCAGTAGGATGCAGAAGTTGTACCTTGGGCTCCCGAACTCCGAATATCAAACCGTCGGAGTCGTTGTGTCCGTGGACAAGGCTTCTGCACAGAAAAACTGACAGCAACACCTTCTGAGGTCGGGGTGGACAGGGGGAGGCCGTTGAGTGGGACCTGGTCGATGCAGACTGCAGGAGGCAGACCCGCGCGACTGAGGAAGAAAATTCGGAAGTTGGGCTCCCCGATGCCGAATGTAGTTCTGCTTCTTGATCCTGATCGGGGACAGGGGGAGGAATATCTTTGATGAAGGACTTTTGGTCTGATTCAGCCGTGGTTCGCCGTGGCAGAGTCTGCAAGGTGAGTCTGATCCTCTGGCAGGGGCGGCACCAAGTCAGCCCTGGTTCTGTGGCAGCAGGTTGCAGATGATGTTACGGGCGCTCCCGAACTCCAATTGTCACGAAACCGGTGGCGTCGTCTCCGTGGTCGGAGTAGCTTTCATACGGAGTCAACGGAGCTGCAATCCGATGCCGAGGCTGATCGTGGTACCCAGAAGAAGGGGTCCTGGTCGCTGCAGACTGCCCGAGGCAGACCCGAGCAGTTGAGGGAAAAACGTCACAACTCCGGCCCTCGGATGCCGAATTAAGTTCCGTCTTGTGCTTCTGGTCGTGGACAGATGGAGGAAGAATGTTGAAGAAGAGTCTTCAGCCTGAATCTTTCGCTGTTGGCCGTGAAGCTGCTTCCAACCAGGATCAGGCTGTCTGCAGGTGGGGTCTGGCGCAGTCGGGGTAGAACTGCTCTCACGGGCGGCCACGAACTCGGAATTGGACGATTCCACCTCGCCTGTGAAGAGGACAGGGAGGCCTTTCCAGAATGGTATGCCACGCCCTCAGACGTTGTCGTATGAACTCGGGGCAGCTTCTGCAACACGTACCCAGTTCTGCTACCTGCAGACTAGCAAGGAGGGAGGGGAAGGAGGTGGTCGGCCAAGCAATGGGAGGTGGAATGGGGTGGAGGGGTCGACCCTAGGAGGGAGGGGAAGGTGGTGGACGACCTTGGGTGGTGAAAGGGGTTCTAGGGAAGGGGAAATGGCTCTTGGGAGGTGGAAGGTTGCTTAGGGAAGGGGGAGGGATGCCTTGGGAAGGTGAAAGGGTGCTTGGGGAGGTGGAGTGGTTAATGGTGAAGTAATGGGAGTCTTGGGAGGTGAAAAGGCTTGCCTAGGTGGCAAGTGAGGTGGCAAGAGGTGAGGAGAGAGGGGAATTCCGAATTTAGAGAGAGAGAGAGAGAGAGAGAGAGGAGAGAGAGGGGGTTCGCCCCTAGGAGAGAGAGAGAGAGAGAGACTTAGAGAGAGAGGAGAGATGCACTCAATGGCTCAAATTTTGCTTAATACTTCATTAGCTCCAAATGGGGGGGATTGGGGTCCTATTTATAGGAAACCCACAATTTAACAAAAGACCCTGAGTTTTTGACTAATGACAATAAAGCAAGGGGGAAGGGGGGTGCCCATGGGCCTAGCCCACTTAATTGGGCCCAACTGACTCATTAACCACTCTAATGACAATTAACCTAGGTATATGACTCTTTAACCTAGGTACTTGACTCAATAAAAGGGAAATTACATAATCTATGACTCAAGAAAATATAAAAATTACAAGTCATGATTTAAGAAAATGCCGCGAACATGATGACCCATAGCTGGCAAGCAACGGGACCCTCGAAAGAATGAGGAGTGGTAGGAGATGTCCTCATCTGAAAGTGAAGGCGCGAGATCCCTCTCCACCAATGGGGTGAAGTGATCCTTGCTCAGGAATTGGGGGTGGATCAATGCCCTTTTGGACTTACCTTTCGCCGGAGGGTATCCCAGGTTTAAATAGTGCGCCACCCGCTGGAGTCCTGCAAGCTGAGAGGTCTCCGGTGGAGGTTACGTCCTCGTCGTGGGATTTTATGGCCTCATCGTGGGGGCGTTATCCTCGCGGGGAAGCCGAAGCTCCTGGACTTCTTAGCGCCCGGCCCGCTGTGGACTCTAACAGCTGTAATGATGAACATTTTATCGGGTGTACCGAGCTTAGGGGGGCCGGCCCTATCGGGCGATAGGCCTAGCCCGGTGAGGAGATGGGTCGGACAGACCGGCTAGCGCTTCCCCCCTTCGTGCGGAGGGACAGCTCGTGCGCGGGTCTTCCTGTGACCTGACCGAGGCTCGGGCTCTCCGAGCCTTGGGGCAGCCTAGGAGAGTTGTTTCCTCGAGCATTGTTTTATTGGGCTTTTCCAAGTGGGCCCTGTGGGCTGTCACTTGGACGAGCTTGCCTCGTTGGGCCTTGTTGGGCCTAGTTGGGTCTGCTCTTTGAGTGGGCTGCAGGAATCCCCCTCTCCACTTGTCCCCCTCCTACTCTCGAGCCAAGGAGGCTCGGTTGAGTAGTTTTTCGAGGCTTTGGACCGGCATGGCTCGGGTGGGTGGAATCCTATTGGCGTTATGAAGCCACGTGTAGTGGTCATCTGGGCCTGTAGTAATAATGATCCTGGCGGATTTGAAATTAAGGGCCCCCCTTTTTCTCGGAGGTTGAAACGGCGCGCCGCCTCCCGCGAGGGTTTATAGGCGTAGGGCGCTGCTCGTTCCTCCCAGTCTTTTTAGGGTTTTTGGCCTTTCCTCCATTTCTTTGCTTCTGGGGCTCCTTGATGCGCCGTGAAGATACAGCGGGGGAGCAAGCTCTTGCGGCGGCATTTGAGGAGTTGGCGTGTATAACCGCGGAGGCGATCCGGCAGCTTCCTTCTCCCCCGGAGTCTTCGGGCTCTAGTGAAGGTTCTTCTTCTAGCTCGATGGCGGATCTGCGCTCGGAAATTGAGCAGGTGAGGCGGGAGCCCGTCCCCAATCGCAGCGAGTTGGGGGAGGCTGATGTGAAAAAACTGAAGCATCGATTTCGCCTGCCTCTCCGATATAGCTTTGTAGCCGCTGCTCCATACGAGACGAGCTTGGATAGCCGCACGAGCCATATTTGTACTTTTCTCCCGGCGTGGAAGAGCGGATTCTGCCTCCCCTTCGAGCCTTTCGTCTTGAAGCTTCTCAATTTTTTCGTGTTGGCACCTGTTCAGCTGGTGGCCAACTCGTATCTCCTGCTGTCTGCCTTTCGGATCCTCTACCGCCTGCAGGGGGTTCCCCCATCCCTGGATCTTTTTAATTATTTCTTCGAGCTGAAGGCACATCCGTCGGCGGGGAAAGGCTTCTATGTTATCCAGGCGCGCAGAAATCGGAGTTGTATTCTGCTGGCGACGAAGGATTCTTCGCACAAAGGGTGGAAGAGGCAGTTTTTCTTGGTGAAGGCGGAAGCAGTGGATGAATCCTGGAGGTGCCAGGTTATGCCCAACTTCCATCCGAATCTTCCCCCGCGGCAGGAGGAGTTCCCCGCCGATGTGGAGGAATATGCCGCTCGCTTGTTGACAAATCGCCTGTCGACTGAGGAGCTGGTGACGCTGGAGAACGTAGAGCAGTATCTGCTTACACAGCTCAAGCCATCAGGTATCATCCTTCGGATCCTTCGGCGGGGTCGGAGGGTCGCCTTTTCGCTTCTTAACCGAATCTTCCTCTTCATTGCAGACATCCGGCGGGAACCTTTGGAAGAGGTCACCGAGGTCATCGATCTTGGGGATGACTCGGCGGCTGATGAGTCTATCGTTCCCGCGGGTCGTTCCCAAGCCCGAGATAAGGGCAAGGGGGTGGCCTCCGAGGGGTCTTCGCGGCCAAGCAGGGCGAAGCGCAAGGATCCCATGCAGGGAAAATTGCGGGAAGCCGCGAAGGCCAAGAAACGGGCCAAGAAGGCTGGCCTTCCTATCGCTACCGGGGGCGACTCTGGCTCGGCGGCGCTCCCCTCTTAGGGGCAAGATGGGGCCGACCCTTCCGGGCCAGCTCCCCCACCTACCAGGCGAGAGGGGGCCGAAGAGACTAGTGGCCCCTCAGAGGGCGGAGATGGGTCGGTTCTCCCCTCCCCAGGGATGGAGGGGACCGGTGCTGAAGCAGCCGCGGTCGAGGTCGGCGCTGTCTCGGGCGGCGAGGCGTGGGCCGAGACAGATATGGATGGGGGTTCGCCCGCGAGGGCGTCGCAGCCCCAAATGCTCAAAGTTCCTGGTGCGGTCGATCCCGTGGCGTCAGTCGAGGTTGGGGGTTCACCCGGCGCGCGGGGCGGTCGCAACCCCAACCGACCACGGCGCGCGGGGCGGTCAGCCCCGTTGCTCGAGCCAAACCTTCTGGCGGGGCATCCGGTGGGGAGCGGATCTCCATGCCGGAGGCCTTGGAAAGGCTCGGTGTTTCGGGTGACCTCTACCGGGTTTACCGAGAAGTTGCCGCAAAGACGAGGGGGGGAGACAAGCGCCACTCCCCCTCCGGAGTCCTCGACGTCCTCATGGAGGGCGGCCTAGCCATGGCTCGGTCGGCGGCCTTGATGGCAGAGACGTACGCTCGGACGGAGGCAGAGCGGTCGAATCTCGCCTGGGCCCTCGGGGGGTGCGAGAGGAAACTGGCCCGCCTCAGCGAGGAGCATGAGGGGCTTCGACGGGAGTTCTCCGTGATCAAGGATTTGGCACGGGCGAGCCAGCTAGAAACCGAGGTGCTGACCGAGTAGTTGGCTAAGGCCCGAGAGTCGCTTGAGAGGAAGGGCAGACTCTTGGAGGAGGAGCGTCTGCGTCACCTCGAGCTGGAGGGTCGCTGGGAGCTCGAACGTGCCGAGCTACTGGGCCGGGCGGAGGTAGCGGAGCGCCTTCATTCCGTGGCCGAGGCGGACCGAGCCCGGGCGGAGAGGCGGTCGAGCGAAGCCGAGCGAGGGAGGGTCGAGGCAGAGGAACGCCTGGCGGGGGCAGAGGAGCATGCGGCCAAGGCGGAGCGGGCTTGGGTCGAGCTCGTTGGGAGGACAGAGCAGATCAAGGCGGAGGCGATCGAGCGGTATAGGAGCTCGGACGCCTATTCAGCCGACCTGGAGAGAGCCGCCCTACCATATTACGAGGTAGCTCTTCGCCGGGGCGCCCGAAAGGGGTTTAAGCAGGGTTATCATCGGGCGGTGGACTACGCCTTCGATCAAGACTCCGGGATCGAGTTCCCTTTGGGCCAGAGCTATGACTCGGATGAGTCGGTTTCTAGCTCCTCTGCGTCGAGCGGGGAAGATCCAGAGGGGTCTCCTAAGGCGGGGTCACCAACTCCGGACGTCTCGGGAGGGCTCGCGACCGAGACAGTTCTTGCACAGGCGAGGTCAATGCCCGGGTCGACCGTCACCGAGGGTGCTGGGGGTGACGCGCCTACTTCCGTCGCTCCCGAGCTTCAAAGTGGGCCCGAGGCCTGATGTATTTTGCCTTATTTTGCCCCTTCCTCTTGTTTGTCTCTCTTTCCTCCTTTAGAGAGTTTCCTCTTTATGAGATAATAAATGACTTACTTGTTTGATCGCCATCCTTGCCGTGATTTGGTTGGCGTATCTGAAGTAGTTGGAGAGTGCCGATATGTCCTGCGTGGTTTTCACATGCTGATTCGGTAGGCTTCTGACGGGACGTCTTTCTGTTCCCTCACGCTTTGAATGCCAGGCCGCTTCGTGAATCCCGCTAGGGCGGGAAACGAGGAGTTGGGGGTGACTGTTCAGGGGAGAAATCCTTTGGCGTGTTTTAGAGGGGGGAGTCAATTAAGGCGTGCAGCCTCCTTTGGCCTATAAGAAGGACCGAAAGGTGCCCTTTCCTCTTTACCGCTTGGGATTTTCTCTAACAGTCTTCCCTCACTCCTTCTTCTTCACTCTGCGTTGTGCTGTTGCATTCGGAGCATGGCGGATCCTTCGGAGGGTGACGCCGCCGACGACGGGGAGCAGAGAGGTCTTGCCGTCCCGGCTTGTTGGATGGGTCCCACGGTTGCCGCGCGGGTTTGAGACGGGTCCGACGGTCGCCGCGCGGATCTGGAGAGGGCTTCGACGTGTGAGGGCACGGCTCTTGCCCTTTCTCAGTTCTGGCGTGGCTTCCGGGCGGGCACCGAGGCGGAGGACGGATGGGGGTATCAGGGATGCCTGCCGCCACTCCCCCTCTGCATGGGGGGGGAGGCGCATCAAGTTCCCTCCTCACCGAAGCCTTCCTCCGTCTGCAGCCTCTTTCTCCCTCTTCTGCTCTTTATTTCTTTCACTCTTCGGAGGCTGCTTGCTCTCTGTTCCCTTCCAAGGAGTTGGTAGGTTGGGAAAGAGGAGGTCTTCACGGCGCTCCTTCTCCCTGGCCTCTATCAACTTGGAAGGTAGCCTTCTCCAACCTTAGAAGGTGGTTACCTTCTCTGCAGTCCCTCTGTCACCTTTGTCAGGGGTCATCCGAGCCAACTGGATCGGCCCCTTCTTGTCCGAGCCAGTTTCTACGTGAGGCAGAGTCAGTGGCTGGACGCGAGGAGATCGAGATCGAATCAGCGGAGCGATGACCCCTTGCAGCGGTGTTAGACGGATTTGCTTGCTTTTTGTCATGCAATGTACTGGCCTTTGCCTTTTTGATGTATCAATAGTTTTGAATGAAAAGAAAAGGGATTTATTTCGTCCATCTTGCTGTACAATTTCAAAAATAGAATTTGCGTAGTGCGGATGCATTCCATGTCCGAGGAATGGGTTCCCCTTCCATTGTTGCTAACCTTTATGCACCTTTCCGGAGCGTCTCGACCACTCGGTAGGGGCCTTCCCAGTTAGGGGACAGCTTGCCCGCCGCCTCTAGTGGTCGAGAGGCTTCGGCTTTTCTGAGGACGAAGTCTCCCGGTTGGAAGTGTCTGCTTCGGACTCTGGCGTTGTAGTATCGAGTGAGGCGTCGCTGGTATTCCGTCGCTCGGATGCTGGCAATATCCCAGAGTTCATCGGCTAGGTCGAGGTTCTCGAGTAACTTTTGGTTGTTTTCCTCGAGCGAGTAGCGGATGACTCGGAGAGACGGGTTGGCGATCTCTAATGGAATGACGGCCTCAGTGCCGTACACCAACTGAAAAGGACTTTCACCGGTTGCCGTCCTGGGAGTCGTTCGGTGCGACCACAGTACGCTAGGCAATTCCTCGAGCCAACTACCCTTGGCTTTGCCGAGTCTGGTCTTTATGCCTTTCAAGATAGTCTTATTGGCATTTTCGACCAGCCCGTTGGCCTGAGGGTGGGCGACCGAAGTGAAGTGGTTGCGGATGTTTAGGTCGGTGCATCTGTCTCGGAAATATCGAGAATCGAATTGCCGACCGTTATCGCTCACTATCACTCGGGGGATGCCGAAGCGACAAATGATCGATTTCCAGACGAAACTCCAGACGACTGTCTCGGTGATCCTTGCAGTGGCTTCGACCTCGATCCATTTAGTGAAGTAGTCGATGGCGACGTCAATGAACTTTTTCTGGGACTGAGCCGTGGGGAATGGCCCGAGAATGTCGATCCCCCACCGAGCGAAGGGATAAGGCTCGGCGAGGGTGACGAGTTCTGTGGCCGGTTGATGGACCAAGTGGTCGAACCGCTGGCATCGGTCGCACTGCTGAGCATAGGCCGAGCAGTCACACTGCAGGGTGGGCCACCAGTACCCCTGTCGTAACAGGATCCTGGCCAGTGACCTTGCCCCTGAGTGCGCTCCGCACAGGCCTTCATGAACCTCTCGGATGGCTCGGCTGGCTTCGTCGGGGCCGAGGCACTTCAGGAGAGGGCCGGCGAAAGACCTTCGGTAGAGTATGTCGTCCAGGACGGCGAAGCACCAGGCTTGGTACTTCATTCGGCGTGCTTCCCGAGGGTCGGAGGGCTCTTGGGAGTCTCGGAGCCAAGACAGGTAGGGGGTGCGCCAGTCGCTCGGGACGGCCGAGTCAACAGCGAGGAGCTCCTAGTCAATGCTCGGGCGTTCTAGCTCTTTGAGGAGGACCGATCGGGTACCTTCTGGGTCTAGGGAAGAGGCCAACCGAGAGAGGGCGTCCGCTCGGGAGTTTTCTTCCCGGGCTATTCGGACTACCTCGAATCCCTCAAATTGTTGGGCCAGGCTCCTGACCAGGTGGAGGTATTTGATCATGGGTGCCTCTCGAGCTTCGTACTCACCGTTGACCTGGCTTGCGACTAGCTGAGAGTCGGTGTGGATCCTGACTCGCTCAGCCCCCAACCGCCGGGCCATGCGCGCTCCCGATATAAGGGCCTTGTACTCGGAAGCGTTGTTGGACGCTTGAAAGTTGAATTTCAAGGCGTACTGCAGCTCCACTCTTTCGGGGGATCTTAGGAGGATCCCAGCACCACTACCGACCGAGTTGGAAGATCCGTCGACGTACAGTTCCCAGGTTGGCCCGGGCATGGTCAGTAGTCTTCCTTCGGTCGGGATGGTGCTTTCGGCGATGAAGTCGGCGAGCGCTTGACCTTTTATAGCTGAGCGCGGGCGATACGAGATGTCGTAGGCCCCAAGCATAATGGCCCATTTGACGAGTCGCCCCGAGGCCTCAGGGTGGGCCAAAATCTTCTTCAACGGCTCGCCGGTTAGCACGGTGATGGGGTGCCCCTGGAAGTAGGGTCGGAGGCGTTTCGCGGAGGTGACCAGCGCTAGCACGAGCTTCTCGGTTGTGGGGTACCTCCTCTCGGCCTCGTTAAGCACCTTGCTGGTGTAGTAGACTGGTCTTTCGATTCTCGAGTCATTTCTGACTAGGACCGAGCTGACCGTTGATGACGTCGCCGAGAGATAGAGTAGCAAGACTTCACCCGGCACGGGCTTGGAGAGCACCGGGGGCGAAGCCAGGAACTCCTTGAGCTCAGCGAATGCTTTCTGGCATTCCTCATCCCATGCGAACGTAGCAGATGCCAACTTGGGCCCCCTCAACAGTTTAAAAAAGGGCAAGCATCGTTCAGCCGCACGGGACAAGAAATGGCTGAGAGCGGCGACACGCCCTGTCAGACGCTAGACATCCTTAATGCAGGCGGGCGGGCGCATGTCCAGGATGGTCTGGACCTTATCGGGGTTGGCTTCGATCCCACGCTGAGTGACCAGGAAACCCAGGAACTTCCCGGATCTTACTCCGAAGGCGCACTTGGCAGGATTGAGCTTCATGTTGTACTTCAGGAGGACGCTGAAGGTTTCAGCGAGGTCGGTGAAGTGGTCCTGGGCCTTGGGGGTCTTGACGAGCATGTCGTCAATGTAGGCCTCGACGTTCCGACCTAGCTACTCCTCGAACATGTGATTGACCAGTCTTTGATATGTGGCTCCGGCGTTCTTCAACCCGAAAGGCATCCGGGTATAGCAGTACACGCCGTAGTCGGTGATGAAGGCGGTCTTCTTGACGTCTTCAGAATTCATTCTGATCTGATGGTAACCCGAATAGGCGTCCAGGAAGCTGAGCATCTCGTTGCCCGATGTCGAGTCGACCAGTTGGTCGATGCTGGGCAAGGGATAGCAGTCCTTAGGGGTCGCCTTATTCAAGTCGGTGAAGTCCACGCACATCCGTCACTTGCCGGAAGCCTTTGGTACCAGGACGACATTGGCTAGCCACGTCGGGTATAGGACCGGTCTAAAAAGACCAGTCTCTTCCCCCTTGGTGACCTGCGCCTTGATAATCGTGTGTTTCTCGGGTGCGTGCTTCCTTCGGCGCTGCTGCACGGGCTTCATGGTGGGGTTGAGGTTGAGTCGGTGCATCACGGTCTCCTCTGGTATCCCAGGGAGCTGATCGTCGGACCAAGCGAAGACTCGGATGTACTCAGAAAGAAATTTCTTATATTGCAGCTGTTCCTCGGGTGGTAGGTCAGCTCCGATCCTTACTCCTAGGGTCGGGTCGTCGTTTAGGAAAATTGTCAGCAACTCGCCACCTGGCTCAGTAGCTGCGGATTTTTCCTCGACTTCCCGGGGGCCCTTATCATTCCCGTCCGGCCTCGCGGCCTCCACCGAGATATTATAGCACCTTCGGGCCGTAGCCTGGTCACCTCGGATTTCCCCTACCCCGTTTTTGGTGGGGAACTTCATTTTTTGGTGATAGGTAGATGGTACTGCCTTGATCCGGCTGAGGATTCCCTGGCCAAAGATGGCGTTGTACGCTATCATCCCTTTGATCACCATGAAGTCTACCATGACCGTAACGGTTTTGGGTGGGGTGCCGAGGGTAACCGGCAGGCTTAGGGCTCCTTCGGGGAGAGTGGCCAGGCCGTTGAACCCACAGAGGGGCGTTCGGATCGGGCGGAGTTTGGATGGATCCTCTCCCATTTTGAGGAAACAGTCATAAGACAATACATCAGGGGCACTTCCATTGTCCACAAGAATCCGATCTACGTTACAATGGTTTATGGTGGCCGAGATTACGAGGGCGTCATCGTGCGGGGTGCTCAGCCCCTCCAGGTCTTGATCGGAGAAGACTATGACCTGGGGCGGGGCCTTGGGTGGCTCTGGGGCTCGGCTCGCCCGCTCGGCATGACGCTTCCTTCCACGGCTGCTGTCACCTCCTGATGCTATTCCTCCAGAGATGACGTTGATGTGAACCCCTCGGGGGGCGTTGTCGATCTCCTCTGCGGTGCCTTGATCTTCTCTGCGCTCGACGGTGAACCGAGCCAGGTGCCCTAGGCGGATGAGGCGCTCGATTTCGTCTTGGAGCTGGTGGCAATCACCGGTGTGATGCCCATGATCGCTGTGGAATAGACAATGTCTGTCTCACTTGCGGTTTTTCGACCTCATCGGCTCGGGCCTGCGGAGGAGTCCCGAGTCTTTAACGTCTTCATAGATTTCATAGACCGGTGCGGTTAACGGGGTGTACCGCTCGTACTTCCGCTTGCGTTCTCCATCTCGGTCTCGCTTCTTTCCCGAGCTAGGATTTGGCTCGGGGCCCCGCTTCTTGTCCCCCTCCCGACCAGAGCCGGTTGCGTCTCGGTAAGCGCTGAGTACTTCTTCGCACTCGGCGTGGCGCAGAGCCAAAGTCACTAGCTCGGCAAGGGTCGAGGGAGGGTGGAGGACAAGTTCACGTCGGAGGTTCTCGTCCCGGGTACCCCCGGTCAGTGCGGTTGTGGCTGAGGCCACGTCCATGCGGGGGATTCGGAGGGCTTCCGATTTAAATCGGTGGACGTAAGCCCGGAGCCTTTCCCCTTGCGCCTGTTTGAGGGCCAAGAGCCCCGCTACCGACCTTGGGGGGGCACTTCCGGCGAAGCTCTCCTTGAAGACTCGCCCGAATTGCTTGAAGTCTCGGATGGATCCGGGGGCGAGGGCCCGGAACCACGCTTGAGCGCCCTGGACCAGAGTGGTCACGAAGGCTCGACACTTGATGGGGTCCGACGCTCCGTGTAGAGTCATCAGGGCGTCGAAGCTATCATAATGGTCGGCCGGGTCGCCCTGGCCGTCGTAAAGCTTGAAGGTTGGTAAGGGGGCTCTGGGGGATACCTCTGCCTTCAAGATATACTCGGAGAACGGGGATTTCTCCTCATCTTCCGGGGAAGAGGCCTTCTGCAGGGCGCGAAGGGTGAGCTCCTGCTCAGCGAAGCGCCTTTCAAAATCTCGCAGCCGGAGGGATAACTCCGGTTGCTGTCGTGCCGCGAGGCTGGGAGGAGCGTCTTGGCGGTCTCCGGAAACGTCGGCTTTCGGATCTGGCCGTTGCGTCCCCCACCTTCCTTTCCTCGGCGCAGAGGAGGCCTCTTGCTCCGGAGGTGGAGCTTGCGAGGGTCCTCCGACCCTGTTACGGATGAGCTGCTGGCCGCGGAGGGTGAAGCGGCCCCCAGCTATGTGCTGGGACATACTCCTGCGGGGGGGCTCCCTGACGGGGCACGGGACCTTGCATCCCTGGCCGCCTGGGTCTTCATGAGTTCCACAAGGACATCTAGTTTGGCGTTGAGAGCCTGGAAGGTTTCGGCGCCACCGTAGGGGGGTAGCCCCACCGCCGCAGGGGGGGGTGGTCCGTCGGCGGGGATGCTGGCGGTTGAGGGAGGGTTCTGTGAGGCCCTGGAAGGGCCATCCCCTGCTGCTACCATGGCCTTACCCCTTTCACCGGCGGACCTCCTCCCTGAGCTCCTTCTCACCATGTTGGCTCTTCGTGCGTTTCCCACAGACGGCGCCAGATGAAGAGGCGAAATCTCGCGTTGGTTCCTGAGCGGGCTGGTACTCACCAAGTTTATGAACTGCAAGACAGGGAAACGGGTCAGAGGGCCCAAGGGGATTCCCTGGGGCGAAACCCTCCGACGCTCAAGTCAGTAGAGCAATGGTGGGAGCAGCGATAGGGAGGGGAAAGTGAAGGCGCGAGATCCCTCTCCACCAATGGGGTGAAGTGATCCTTGCTCAGGAATTGGGGGTGGATCAATGCCCTTTTGGACTTACCTTTCGCCGGAGGGTATCCCAGATTTAAATAGTGCGCCGCCCCCTGGAGTCCTGCAAGCTGAGAGGTCTCCGGTGGAGGTTACGTCCTCGTCGTGGGCTTTTATGGCCTCATCGTGGGGGCGTTATCCTCGCGGGGAAGCCGGAGCTCCTGGACTTCTTGGCGCCCGGCCCGCTGTGGACTCTAACGGCTGCAATGATGAACATTTTATCAGTCGTACCGAGCTTAGGGGGGCCGGCCCTATCGGGCGATGAGGAGATGGGTCGGACAGACCGGCTAGTGCTTCCCCCCTTCGTGCGGAGGGACAGCTCGTGCGCGGGTCTTCCTGTGACCTGACCGAGGCTCGGGCTCTCCGAGCCTTGGGGCCGCCTAGGAGAGTTGTTTCCTAAAGCATTATTTTATTAGGCTTTTTCAAGTGGGCCCTGTGGGCTGTCACTTGGACGAGCTTACCTCGTTGGGCCTTGTTGGGCCTAGTTGGGTCTGCTCTTTGAGTGGGCTGCAGGAATCCCCCTCTCCAGAGAGAAAAAAGGGTAATAATAAAAAAGGAGAGAAGAAAAAAAAAGGGAAAAAGAATGAAGAGAAAAAGAACGAATATTTCAATAAATGAATCAACCCTGTCTGCCCTTGACATTCTGTCGACACTGACGAAGAATATCCCAGCCGAACCTTTCGCCCGAGATTGGGGAATCAACCCTTCTCCTTGCATTGGCACCAACCCGTACCAATGAATATTTCAATGAACGAATCAACCCTGTCAGCCCTTGACATTCTGTCGACACTGACGAAGAATACCCCAGCCGGACCTTTCGCCCGGAATTGGGGAATCAACCCCTCTCCTTGCGTTGGCACCATCCCGTACCAACGAATGTTTCAATAAACGAATCAACCCTGTCATCCCTTGACATTCTGTCGGCATTGACAAAGAATACCCCAGCCGGACCTTTCACCCAGAATTGGGGAATCAACCCTTCTCCTTGCGTTGGCACCAGCCCGTACCAACGAATATTTGAATAAACGAATCAGCCCTGTCAGCCCTTGACATTCTGTCGGCACTGACGAAGAATACCCCAGCCGGATCTTTCGCCCGGGATTGGGGAATCAACCCTTCTCCTTGCGTTGGCACCAGCCCGTACCAACGAATATTTCAATGAACGAATCAACACTGTCAGCCCTTGACATTCTGTCGGCACTGACAAAGAATACCCCAGCCGGACCTTTCGCCCGGAATTGGGGAATCAACCCTTCTCCTTACGTTGGCACCAGTCCGTACCAACGAATATTTCAATATACGAATCAACCCTGTCAGCCCTTGACATTCTGTCGGCACTGACGAAGAATACCCCAGCCGGACCTTTCGCCCGGGATTGGGGAATCAACCCTTCTCCTGGCGTTGGCACCCGCCCGTACCAGCAAACACACCAAGAGACAAATAAACCACACATGTCATCGGCGCTCTGTCGGCACAGATAAACAACCCTCTTTTGACCAAGACCTCCCGTCAGGGTCATTGAACGAACAAACTCTTCTCTCCGTCCCTTCGGGTTACGAACAACCCCTTTTGACCGAGACCTCCCGTCTGGGTCGTTGGATGAACAAACTCTTCTTTCCGCCCTTCCAAGGTCGGATCAACCTAGTCGGGTCAAACATACCGGTGACATCATTCGGATGAGTCTCTTGATGGACATGGTGGAGTGGTCCCCTCGTCCCTCCTCTGGAAGGGGCGAGCTCTCTCCTATGCTCCTCTGCGAACCTCACCGGGTTCTCCTCGAGTAAGCTGTTAGCGTGGACTTGCGTCCCATCACATAGCAAAAAAAAAGAGAAAAGGAAGGAAGAGATCGCCCAACACCACACGCATACAAGAGACACATGAAATAATTGCATTATATTCTTTTCGAGAAAAAATTACATTGGCCTCGAGGCATACCCCAGTGTTACATACAAAGAAAGGAATGGAAGGGGAACCAGCAATTAATCTAGCCCCCGGAAGATGTCCTCGAAGGGAAGGATCCCGACGCAAGGGAAGCTCATCATCTCACGCAAGCGGTCTTCCTGCACGTCAAGGCGCTCCAGCTCGGTCGCCACAGAGGCCACTGCTGCTTCGACGACAGCTAGCTCTTCAGTCTTCCGGGCCTTACTCGTCTCTGCCTTGAGCAGGTCAGACTCAGCCTGGGTAAGCCAGCCCCGGAGTTTCTCGATCCGATTCTCTAAAGTGTCGATGTTGGCATTGTGCCTATCCAAGGCCTCTCGGTGTTGCTCCCGGCTGTCCCTCCGCGCCGCCAGAACCTCCAGATATTCGTCCCTCTGAGCACTGATAGCTGTAAGCTCAGTTGGGGCTTGCGTCTCGAGGAATGTGCGATGATTTATGTATTTCAGTAATAACAGAACACGTCGCGACCATTCTTCCAGCGGGCAGCCCATCATTTACAGTGCCTTGGTCAGCTGCTCCACGATAGCCCTTGTGTCTCGATATGTGAGCGTTGGGTCGGCAATGACCATAGAGCGCAATACCAACAGGGTCTGGCGGACAGGTAGATCCGAACTCACGTGACCGATAGAAGGGACGGCTAGTGGGTCGAAGCTAACTTCGCTGTCCACGACCGCCCACAGCTCTGCGTCAACCACGGCCGAGCTACCCGGAAGGGTCAGGGCCGAAAGGAGGGACCTCTCGGGCTCCAAGGTCGACCCCTGGTCAGCTACCACCATAGGTGAGGGAGAGACCTTAACGAAGACATCTGGCACCGCCATGATGAGCGGCTGCTCTAGCTCCATCGATCGGGCAGGTTCCGAGCCCGACAATGCCGCCCCCTCCGTCAGAACTAGAGCCACGACCCTGTCGGGAGAATGAACGGTCGCAGAGGCCGGATCTGGTGCCGCAGCAGACAAAGTTGCTTCGGTCTCTGCTTCCTCGGCAGACAAGGTATCGATGGTGGGCGGGTCCAACATCGTCCCCGGGAAATCTTCATCTCCTCCCCCCTGGAATTCCCCCGAATGTTCATTAAGGATCACCAATATCCTCCCAAGGAGTCGGGCTTCCTCGGGTACGACCGGCATCTGGATCGATGGCAGTGGGATCACCAGCCGCGGGACGGCCCCCATCTGCAGAAGAGAGGTCAAGGACCCCGCGTCTGTCCCCAGAAGCATCTTCAACCTTTTAGCCGCGTGCACGCGGAAGGATGAGCTCCACCTGGGGACAGCTTTACGAGCCCGAGGGGCACGCACTCCGCGGGGCGTTGTTGTTACTTGACCATGTAAGGAAAAGTTAGCCGCTCGCCAAGTGGAGTAAATCACTGCATTCTCAAGGAAGCCGGATGGAACTCCATGCTTACCTCACCCACCGGTATTATGCTGCTCTCCGGTGTCGTCTCTCCTCGGACGGCAACTTCAGACCCCGTCTCCCGGCGGGTCTCCGTCACCGGCGGCACCTCCCCTTCTTCCTGAATGTCGACTTCGGGTACGACCGGCTCTCGCGCCTCGATCTCCGGTGCTATCTCCCCCTCCTCCAGGGCTTTGGTGGCGGGGGTAGTCACCTCCGCGGCTCCTTTGGAGGCACGAGCCTGTATCGCCTCGAATAAATCAGCAACCCTGAAGGAAGACTTACGAACGAAAAGGGGGAAGAAAGAGGATGGCGTACACTCACAGCCACTACCACTTCCTCTCAGGGCAAGATCTCAGCTTTCGAGATGGTAGCATCCAAGCTTACCCCGGCTTACTGTCGCAAAACCTCGACCAGGGATGCTAGCCTATCCAAACCAGCAGTGGTTGTCGCTTGTCTGGCGGCTTCCGAACCCGGAACGCGGATTGCTGCATCTTTTGACGGGGCCTGTTCTTATGAAAAAAAACAACAACAACAACAATGACATCAAGAAGGTTAGTCGACTGCCTCAAGAAAGAAACCTGAATTAACAGGTTCGCACTTACGAGTGCCCACTTCACCAGGCTGAGAGAAATAGGTAGTACCGGGGCTTTCCATGTAGGAATTTGAAAGCTGGGCTCCCCGGGGATACCCTCACTTGAAAGCACTTCGTCAGAAGAGTAGCCGTAATCTACCTTCTCGCCCGATGAAGACTTAGTTCTGGTGGGCACCTCTTTCGCTGTCGAGGCAGCCCCCGCCTCGGCATCCGGGGTCGGCTCGTCGTCGCGCTGGACCCGCAACCGCGACCTCCCTAACCGCCACCCCTTTTTCCGGTAGGTCTACCCAAACTGAGATGTCTCAGGGTCCACCTCCGGTTGAGTAGCTGCCACATCAGCTCCTGCCAAGCGAAGCAAGATCCGGGTTCAGTCAGGCCCGCAAAGTTTCAATTTTTTTTTTAACCGAAGCAACTAGCGAAGAAAGTGATATACCTCCTTCAGCTTCGGCGGCGGGAGTTGGGGCGAAGAAGGTCTCTCCGACGGATTCTACGCCCTCGTGGGTCACAGCTTCACCTACGCCTGGAATAGACACGGGCGCGGGCCTCTCGGCGACAGCTGGAACAAAGGAAACATGTGTGTGTTACAAGAAACGCCCCTCTTGATGTCTGAATACATCTCGGAGAGCCTCAAATAAGAAAAAACCCGACATGCAGGCCGACTCGGCTCGGTTCGAGTAGCCTCGAACTCCTCGAATGAAGAGATCAAAGGCGCCGGGGGAACGGTCGACGTAGCTTTGGCGGCCTCCGTCTTTCGTCGTTTTGCCTCCCGCCGCCCGGTCGCCTTGGCGGCATCTACCGCCTTCTTCACGGGCAACTTCGCCCGGGGCCTCTTCGCAGGCGGAGGCAGGGGAGTCATGGTCAGAGCCGCTGGCACCTCCTCAAAGTAAGCAGGTTTCCCTGCCTGCCGCAGAAGATTACGATACGTCACCATCTGGACACTGTCGGGGTGGTCTGTCCAAAGAAAAGAAAAAAAAGAGACCCGATCAACGTCCAGTATTCAAGAAAGAGCAATAGTGAAAAGCGCAAGTAAAAGAAGAAAACACTAAATACCATGTGGGCCGGTGTACAGCCGTAGCAATATCGGCCAGTAGCTGAGGGACGGATCCTTGTCCCGGCGAGCCGCCTCTCGGACTAGCCAGCATACGTCCTCGATTTTCTGGCAGCGGTCGGCAAGGGCGGCCAGGTCTGCATGCTTCTTGGTGGCCAAGTGACAGAAGAGGTTGAAGTGGTCCATCCCCCATCCCTCGGTATAATAATAGGCGATATGGAGGTGCTTGCCCAAGATGGCCGGCCTCGGATCCTCAATCTTCAACCCGTGCACTCGGAGGAGGACGTACAGCCATGTGGTATCCTTGTAATTTGCCGGCTTCCGCTCCTCTCTCCCCACGAATGTGCGATAGGGCCAGACTGGATCTCTCTCCGGGCGCCAACTCCTTGCGAGGGTGCCCTCCTCTTCCATAGGGAAGGGATAGTTGATCAGCTCAAGACGGTCACCCCCGATGCGGCAAAGATCCCACATAGCCTTCCTGAAGTCATCCTTCACCACCGGAGGCAGCTTAACCTACGGTGCCGGCCTATCCTCCCACGCCTCCTTGCGTGCAATCATATACGCTGCCACCTCCCGCTCTTTCCCATGCTTTAGTCGGAGGAGGTGCTCGGGATCGATGTCGAGCACCGGAACAGACTGTCGGCTCAAAAAATGCCTCTCCGCCCCATCCCAGCAGTCAGTTTTGCACAGCCGGTAAAAGGCGGTCCGGGCATTCCACCATTTAATATATTCCGGAGTCACCCGTGGAATCCGTCCCGGGGCTGGCACCCGGAAACTGGCGGCATCAGCCCGATGGAAGAAGTCCCACCAGGTTCGGGCGGTCTCAACAGTTGGGCTCCCCCGGAGACTCCGCAGGGGCAGATCAAACCGAGCGCTGTGCGCCGGGATATGCTGATCATACCCGAAGTTTCTGCCAAAACGAAAGGGGTAGTACGGCTCCAGCAACAAACTGTCCCCCTTTCGGAAAACCAACACACTGGGGTGAATGGACAACGCCCAGTCACGCAGCTCTGGCTCTATTAACGGGTGAACTACGTTCTCCTCGCTGATCGGGTGCACATATTTTTCCACCTGGTCGTCCCTGCATTCCCGATTATTGTTCACCAGCGGGCTCGAGTGCGCGGCCAGTGCCCAGAAATGGATGGTGCCGGAAGCATCCTGGGGCACCGTCGTCAGCCTGCCCCGGAGGTCATATAGCCGCAGGGACAGCGAGCTTGGTTCCGTACTGGCAACTTCCAGCATCCGCGGAACTAACCCCCACCCTTGGATAGTGCGGGGGATAAATTCCAGGAATATATAACAAACCCACGCGTTGAAGAAATGCAGTGGGCAGACATACCGCACCTGCCGCGGGAACTGGTGATTGTTGACATCTCCAAGCGCTTTGTATATCAGACACAACGTGGCCGGGCACAAAGGCAACTTGATACCCCAGGCCATCTGACAGGCTGGGTAGATGGTGTCCGGACGAATGACGGTCTCGTCCCCATAGGGCATGGAGAACGAGCACAGCCAATACGTCAGATATGCCGCGCAATGCGTTACGGGTCAACTCCCATCGGGTTCGGCCCGCCCTGGCACCCTCGAGGAGGGATCTTCACGTCAACTTTTGACTTGGAACGTTTCTTCCAGGCGACGGCAGTGCCAATATGCGGGAACTCCTCGTACTGCTTCAACCCATCATAAAAATACTGTAGCCAGAGGACCATGCAGACTCTTTTCCGGTCCCCTCGGGGGGGGGGGGGGTTGCCTTCCGCCATGCGACAGCTGATATAATTCCCGGTACGCCTTCATGAGGTACCGATATGAATAGCCAAGAGAATAGTAGCCAGCCCCGTTGGTTTCATCCTTAATCATATCCGGGGGGCAGGATTCTTCGTATGGCTCCCCATCAATGGGCAAGCCACTGAGCTGGCTGAGACTCCACAGGTCCAACGAAGTCTCACCCTCTGCTGTGTAAAAAGTATTGGTCTCTACGTTGAACACCTCAATCATCCCGCAACAGAGGCCCCTGGAAATAGGATAACTGTACCGGGAGGCGTACACACTGTGGTAAACGCCAGCCCGAATAAGGATTGGGGCATAATTGAATAGCACATATTCAGTGAATTCCACGCCCCCCTCCCGGAAGCTGTGCGCATCCTTAAGCCTCAGCTCCCCAAACCAACCCAACGCTAGCTCATGTTTGAAGCGGATGGCCAGGCAATCCAGCAAGAAGGGTTCGTCTCTATATCCCCACTTCAGCGGAGCCAAGAACAGGCCAAAACGGGGCTGTTCATTCTAGACCCGCCCAGCTGCCGTGTCCCACCAAGCCGAAGTGAACTGAGGCGCCCGCACCAGTTTACCTTCCGCCGGTAGCACTGCCTCGATTCACAACACAGGCTTCCATTCGCAGGCCTCTCCCACTAAGTACATCGGGATGCTCCTTGGGACGCTGTATAGTAGACTGTCTCGGGACTACAGAATCGCCCGCTCGGCATCCTTGACAACTCGGAAGTTCCCCCTCTCTTGGTGACTGAGGTGCTTCAGGAAGCGGATGAGGTGCTTGTCCTTTGGGTAGTCCTTCCGATGCTCCCCTGTGGCACGGTCAAAAGTCATGCTACCTTCGACCCGAGTGAGCCTCCGGAAATCCATCGTCTCGATGTCGGAGCCGGACGATTCAACTAACGCCGCTATCTCGGCGTGTTCTCTGTCGAGCTCCTCCACATTCAGCCAAGTGACCGCCGGCATCGGGGGTGGGGGAACACGCTCGGCATCAGTAGCAGCAGAAACAGTAGAACCCCTCGGAGAAGCCATCTCCCTACCAAATGCAAAGGACCTCGGGTCAGAATAATCCACAAAAAAGGAAAGAGAAGAGAAAATTACCAGGTGATTGCATGGCAAGCAAACTAAATAAATGCCAACAATTTCTGACGAAATTTTTTGGCATAGTTTCCCCTACACCCAAGGCGTAAAAGGGAAACACGGGTGCACGTCCACAAGGAGTGACGGCCCCAACAAAGTCACGGTGTGCCCCGAGGGTGACACCGGAAGTCCTCCGGTTGAAGAAGCTAGTTTTTCCCTCAACGGCACGCCATCGGGTGGTCCCTAGCGGCACACCCTCGTGTGACCCTCAGCGGTGCACCCCCTGGCCCTCAACGGCACACCCAGGCGGCCATCCAGCGGCACACCCCAGGGACGCTCCAGTGGCATGCCCTTTAACACTCTAGCGGCACGCCCAGTGGCCGCCCAGCGGTGCACCCCAATGTCCCCTCAGCGGCACGCCCCAGTGGTCGCTCCACGGCACACTCCCCTTGGCATCCACCAGCGTTTTGAATAAACTAAGTTAATGCCAACAATTTTTGATGAAATTTTGGCAGAGTTTCCCCTACACCCAAGGCGTAAAGGGGAAACACGGGTGCACGTCCACAAGGAGTGACGGCCCCAACAAAGTCACGGCGTGCCCCGAGGGCGACACCAGAAGTCCTTCGGTTGAAAAGGCCACTTTCCCCCTTCAGCGGCGCACCCTGCGCCTCACTTCAGCGGTACGCCACCCTCCAGTGGCCGCCCAGCGGCACGCTCCCTGTCCGCCCAGCGGCACTCCCTTGCGCCTCACTTCGGCGGTACGCCTCCCCCCAGTGGCCGCCCAGCGGCACGCTCCCTGGCCACCCAGCGGCACGCCATTGTGCCATCCTTCAGCGGCACGCCTGTGCCCCCTTACCCAGCGGCACACCCGTGCTCCTACGCCCAGCGGCACACCCGTGTCCCCCTCAGGCGGCACACCTGGGGCCCGTTAGCGACGCGGTCCGCACCCTCCCCAGCGGCACACGCCGACGCCGTGACCGTCTCCACCTTACACCGAACGGAAGAAGGTGAAGGGACGAAGGGGAAGAAGAAAAGGAAGAGAGGAAGAAAAGAAGAGAAGAAAAAGAAGAAAAAGGGAGAAGAGGAAGACGGGAGCCTAGGGCTCCGACGTCCCCCGAACGAAGAGAGAACGAGAAGAAGAAAGAAAAGGAAGAGGGAAACGGAAGGGGAAGAGAAGAGGAAGAAAAGAAGAGAAGAGGAAGAGGAAGAGAAGAAGAGGGAAGGGAGAGGGGCACGGTGGCCTCACCCCAGGCACCGGCGACGGCGGCGAGCGGCAGTGGTGACGGAGAGAGAGAGAGGGAGAGAAATGGACGGCAGGATCCGAAGAGACAGAGAGAGAGAGAGAGAAAGGGAGAGAATTCAAAAGAAAGGGGGGAGTTTCAAACTCCCCCTCCCCTTTTATAGCCGCCTCAAAAAAAGAGAAAAAGGGAGAAAGTAAAAAAAAAGAAACAAACGAACGAAAGAGAGGATAAAAAAAGGAAGAGAAAAAAGAGAGAAAAGAAAAGAACAAAAAAAGGGAAAGAAAAAGAAAAAAAAGAAGAGAAAATGAGGGAATAAAAAATAATAATAGTAATAATGATGTAATATATGTATGATAGTAAGACAACGAATACACAATAGAGGTGACGATGTCCACATCACGTGTCTTCTGAACGTACGCCCAATAATGTACGTTAATTCCACAGACACACCCGCGAGCACCGTCTGGCTCATCCTTCGCCCGCGCTGCCCGCGGGTGGGGGGCATTTGTGGACATATAAAATTGTACGTCCATGTGTCCCACCAGGCCCCGCATTAATGTCAAAGTCAAATAAAGAAGACCCGGAGAGACTGGCCGCCCAGGGCTCCGGGGGAATACCACCGTCCTGCAAATCCCCACATTTGCACGGGCGCATTAAGAGACCAAGAAAGCACAGGATGCCCTCCTGAATTGATACACTACTATGGACCCACCCTCGGGTCCCTAACGGTGAAGAAATATCCCAAAGAATGCACAACCTCATATTCCTGAAGCAAAAGTAGAGGTCCTTTCAAAACGGCACATTCTGTGCCCCCTTGGCGGCACAACAATTGAGCCCCAGCGGCACACCATGTCATGCCCTTCAGCGGCACGCTGCAGGCAAGCCTCCAGCGGCACATGCATCATGCCCTTCAGTGGCACGGCCTCAAGTCCCCAGCGGCACAGCCCTTGTGCCCCTTCCAGCGACACGCTGCAGGCAAGCCTCCAGCGGCACATGCATCATGCCCTTCAGCGGCACAGCCTCAAGTCCCCAGCGGCACCGCCCTTGTGCCCCTTCGAGTGGCACGCTGCAGGCAAGCCTCCCAGCGGCACGGCCCCTCAGCCCCCAGCGGCACAGCGCTGAACCCCCCTGAACTTCACGAACCGACAGAAGACACAACGGTCAGTAGGCAGACCCATTGGCGCGCAGTTCGGCCACTTCAAAGCCAGCTAGCACCCGCCTCGGTGTCACCTTCTGGTTGCAAGAGGGAGATCTTCACCTGACGAGGAAGATACCGAAGTCAACCTCGGATGGTAGTGCCATCATGAGGTCGGCCTCGTCAACGGCCCACGTATAAAAGGCCCTCACAGAGCCGAAGAGAAAGAGAGAGGACAAAAAGAGGAACAGAAGAGGATTCTCCCGTTCGAAGAGACCACACACAGGGAGAAGAAGAAGAGAAGAAGAAGAAGGTAGAGAAGTGTGGAGAGATTGAGAGGGAGTGAGCCACCTGTATGGGGGAGAGAAGGAATGGGGTGAAGGGAGGCACCCTCCCTTGTTCCAACTCTCCCCCGGCACTGTTTACTTTTGCTCCTCTTTTTCATTTCTCAGTTTTCCTCTTCTCTTTTCACAGCTTTTTTTGTTGTTCTGAAGTATATTGTAGTTGGCCCTCAGGCCATGATCTTTGTCACCTTGAGTTTGTCATGAATGAGATACCCTTTGGCTTTGCCTTCGTTTGTCGCATTTGTTGATTTCTTCTTACTGTTGGTCTATGAGTTTGGCGTCTGCCTCCAGTCCCCCAACTTCTTACTTGATCTCACCTCCCGTGGCATGGGTCTACTTGATTTTCGCCATACGTGTCCGTGGGAGTCCACTCTCCTTTGGACACTTTGAATCCCCTCATTGCATGAAGCGTCCCTTTTGGCCCTCCAGCGGCACACCTTCCGGGGTCTGCTCAGCGGCACGGTCCTCCTTGAGTCTACCTAGCGGCACACTCTCCCTAGGTTTGCTCAGCGGTGCACCCTTCCCATTCTCTCGCTTAGCGGTACACCTCCTTTGGCTGCCTCAGCGGCACACCTCCTCTATTGGCCTGACGAGCCCCAGCGGCACACCCTTGGGCTGTCAGCCTGGCACCCCTTGACCACCATCTCCCCAGTGCACCCATAACTTGCCTCAGTCTACTGGTTCCTCGGTCGGCATTTTCTCCAAGTTTTTTTTTGAAGTTTCCCCAAAGGTGGCTCCTTAGGCACACACCTCAGTTGTTGGTTCATGTCACTCCTTGTGAACATGTCCCTTGCATTCCCTTACCGTCCGGGTTAAGGGGAGATGCTACCGAATTTTTGTCAGAAATAATAATAAGTTAAAAGACAAAAGGAGGCAACAAACAAATGAGACTAAGCAACAATAAAACATTCTAATCAACTAAGGGAACTATTCAGGGCTCCAGAAATTGGCTGAATAAGACCCCAAGAACTGCACTACTGAACATGACTCGGGACTCAATCACACGATAAAAAGACTGACAGTTGGTCCCCCTGAGACTCCCCATCAGAATTGTATAAGCAATGGACTCTCTCTCTCTCTTAAATCCCATTCCACCCCATTGAGTCACAGCCTGACTATTTTGATTCTTCACACCCCAGCCCATTCCTCAGCAGTACACCCCAGCCTCCAACCCCCAGCGGTACACTTTCTACCTCCAGCGGTACACCCTGTGACCCTCTAGCGGTGCACTTCCTTTTGCCCTCTGGCAGCACACCCTTTAGCCCTTCAACGGCACACTCCTAGGCCTTCCAGCGGTACACCTTAGCCTGCTCCTTTTAGTAGTACACTGTTCCAATCCTGGCCTAATGCGCCTTCTAGCGGCACACTCTCTATTTTCTAGCGGTGCACCCCTAGCTTTCAGCGGTACACCCCTAAATCATCCTCCAGCGGCACACTCAATCTTCATTCCACCATACCTCTAATCAGAAAAAAAAACATAACAATAATAATAATGAAAAAAAGGGGTGGTAACGAACAGGAGAAGAGATCCCAGTCTGTGGGTAACAAAAGGCAATCAACAAAGAAAGGGTAACGTCAATAAATAAATGATAATAGTAAGCACTGACAATCATCGTGAACGTGGTAGTATGGCTGCCATCTCTCCTCCTCAGATTCTGAACCCGGGGATATTAATGATGCCCTCACAGGCTGGGCTTTACCTCCGGGAGCCACTCCTCCCGTCATGGTCGCTGCCCGGCCTCGTCCTGGGCCAATATCTTATCAGGGTCTCCTCTCTCGCCGGGATCTCGTTTTCACCCCCCCTTTTTTGGCATTAAAATTCCCACCTCCTGGCAGACATTTGCACGGGTTCAGCCCCTGTCACCGTCTTGTTTTCCGTGCAGGCTTCTATTCCAACAGGGAATGGTCCATCGGTGGCCGACATAATCAGAGTGTTCACGCCCTCATCACGGGTTCACTGCATAGCATGGCTACCTTTTTTTTTATCCTGCGTTAATTAATATCTCTTTCGGTCGTGGAGCCCTTATTTCCGGCAATTAATCAAGGGTGTTCCCCTCTCCGAGGGGATGTAAATGACGTTGTGACCTTCATGGCACAACGGGTCTCAGTCCCGACCCGAACCACACAATCACCTGACTGAGTCAGATCGAGCGCACAAAAAATCGTCACCATGTGACTGGCACGCCCACGCACTTAATAAATCAATAAACCAATGAAACCAAAGAGCTAAACGAGAAGTGCGTCCACAGCAGGTCGATCCCCGCGACCTGACCGCGCAGGTCGATCCGCGGGCAAGGGCGCACGATGGCCAGAAGGGTTTCAAGTTTAATGTGCATGAATGTGGTGTATTAAGGAGAGGTATATGAGATACACATGGCGAGATCGATGCTAAGACAAGGTAAGAGTCTCACCAATGGTTCTTGACAATAAATGACATATACCACCTGTGTTGAACTGTAGAAAAGCAAGGTACTTATCCGCACGTACAGTTTACCAAGCGACTGCCATGAGTTTGATCCTGCAAGCAAGATAGTCAGGGTTAATACCATGCTTGTTCACATTGAAGAGGTTATGAAACCTCTTGCCTCTTATAAAACTAACATATGCAAACCAAGCATCAAGACCATGTAACCTTTGTCATTTGCCATCTCAACCATACATAGATAACAAGAGCATGAGCAATCAACCACAAGTTTAGTTATCATCACTTAATCACACATTAAGTTTAGTTATCATCAAAATCATAACTTAACAATCACAACAATCATCAAAACCATAACTCAACAATATCAGGCCGTGTATGTGACAAATAGATCAATCGACCAACAAGTATATCTCTCTCTGTCAACAGGTGCACCACCGTTTGCCAGTAAACGGTGATTTGGGTCTATTGGAGTAGCAACTGGTTTACACCCCAACATCCCGATCTGTGAGAGCAAGTCTAGGACATACTTACGCTGTGATAGAAAAATCCCTCTTGCTGATCTAGCCACCTCTATACCCAAGAAATATCTCAGTGGGCCTAAATCCTTCACCTCAAATGCCTGCTTCAACTTGGACTTCAACTGTTTGATCTCCTGGTGATCATCCCCTGTACGTAACAATAATATCATCAACATAAGCAAGGAGAATGGTCCTCTTCCCTTCATGATGCCTATAGAATAACGTGTGGTCTGTATTACTCTGCATGTACCCCATGTTTCTCACAGCTCTACTGAATCTATCAAACCAAGCACGAGGAGACTGTTTGAGGGCATACAATGATCGCTTCAATATGTAAACTTTCCCAGCAGTTGCTTCACTCTCAAAGCGTGGTGGTATCTGCATATAGACCTCTTCATGAAGATCACCATGTAGAAATGCATTCTTCACATCTAACTGATAGAGCTCCCAACCAAAGTTAGCTGCACACGAGATCAGAACACGAACAGAATTCATCTTCGCCACATGAGCAAACGACTCCTCATAGTCCACTCCATATGTCTGTGTGTAGCCCTTTGCAACCAATCGTACTTTGTATCTCTCCACCTTACCTTCATGTGTTTGTTTCACAGTGAACACCCATCTACACCCAACAAGACGTTTCCCAATTGGTAGAGGAACCAACTGCCAAGTTTGATTTCTAGATAAAGCACTCATCTCTTCTAACATAGCCTCTCTCCACATTGGATCTTCCATAGCCACCTGCCAGATACTGGGAATGTACATAGTGTCTAGTGCAGCTGCAAAGTACTGATAGGAGGGAGAAATAGACTCATAGGATACATAGTTAGCAATATCATAACGATAACGAGCAGGAGGAACAATAGGGTGAGTGCCCTTACGTTGTGCAATGGAAAGATCAAGATCAGATACAAGTGGAGTAGGAAAAATAGTGTTACCATTATCTGATGTTGAAAAAGTGACCAGAGCTTCACCCAGGGAGGACACATGGATGGTAGAGTGTGGGTGCACCTGGGACTGGACTCTAACTTCCTCTGCAGCTCCATGTTCATGTCATTGCTCCCCCTGAACACCATCACTAACACCATCACTATACTCCCCCTGGGCACCGAGACGAGCAGGTATACTCATGAAGTTGCCTGGAAGAAGTAGAGCTGATGTCCCACCATTACATTGACCAGATGCATAGTAAGCCTCATACTCGTGAAAGGTGACATCCATAGTGATCAAGAAGCGCCGCTCAGGTGGGTAATAGCATCGATATCCTTTCTGAGTGGCAGAGTAGCCAACAAACACACACTTCATTGCTCGAGGATCTAGTTTGCCAATAGATGGCTTGTGATCTCTGGCAAAACATACACAACCAAACACCTTAGGAAGAATGGTATAGCCGGTGATCCTCATAAGACACTGAAGTGAAGACATAAAGTCAAGGGCCTGAAGAGGCATTCGATTGATAAGGTATGCTGTAGTCAGTACGGCCTCTCCCCACAAGAACTTCAGAACATGCATAGTGAACAATAATGCTCGTGTCACCTCTAACAAGTGTATGTTCTTCCTCTCAGCCACTCCATTCTATGCAGGGGTATCTACACAACTAGTCTGGTGTATAATTACGTGAGAATGAAGATACTCACATAATTCTCTGTTAGTGTACTCTGTCCCATTATCAGACCGTAGCACTTTGATTTTAATATTGAACTGTGTGTCCACTAGCCGATGAAACTCCTGAAAGCACCTGAGGACTTCTTCTTTATGTTTCAGTAAATAAACCCATGTAACACGGCTAAAACAATCAATGAACGTCACAAACCATCGATGACCTGTAGCAGCTGTAATGCCCCGGATTTTTTCGGATATTTTTCGGATCATTTTAGTGGGTCTCGGAGTGTATTTTGCGCTTTACACATATTTTTCCCTGATGCGCCTTCGGAACTCTGTGCAGGGCAAACCGTGACGTTCTCTGACTCTGGGACTATACCGGCGCGTTGTGCTCCTCTATACGACCGCGGAGGTAATTTTTCGTAATCTTCTGAATTTTTGAAATTTTTGGGTTTTTCTATATATATTAACCCTTTCTCTCTCTCCCCTCTCATTTCTCTCTTCCCTCCCTCTCTCTTCTCACGCTCTCTCCTCTATCCCTCTCTCTCCAATGGCCGATGGAGTGGAGCGCGGGCGAGGCGGGGACGGCGCGGCCGAGGATGGGTGAGGATCGAGGCGGAGGAGGCGCAGTGAAGCTCGGTCGCGAGTTCGTGTCCCGGCGAGGCTTCAACCGTGTTTTCTTTGTGGATCGACATCCACGGAGCGCGAAATCTTCGGTGGAGGTAGGGAGATGGACTCCCAGCTTGTGAGCTTCCTTTCCCACAAGTTTTGTAGGCCGTGGTGAGCCGAGCGGGTATAATCGGGGATTTTTGGGAAAAATCTATGTTTTAGGGCTCGTGAGCCGATCTACCGTTCCATCGCGTTTTTGGCCGATCCGAGGCCGTAGATGCATGCTAGGGGCTATTTAGGGGCGTCCCCCTTGTTTCCCCCCTCTCCCGTGGAGGTATGGGGGCGTGAGACGATTTTTGAGTCGTTTCCCGCCGTCCCACTCTCGGGACGGTGTGACGGTCCTTCCAGTGACCGTCACAGGCTGTGACGCCCCAGGGTGGGTGTGTTACATGCCGTGACGCCCCAACGAGGGTGCGTCACAGAGGTTTGTAGTGCCGGCAAGCCGTCGGTCACTCTGGCGGTCTTTCGATAAATCGCCAGAGGGTGTGACGCACCTGGGTTCGACCGTTACATTCATGTTTCATGATTTTGACCGATTGGGGTCCTGAGACTCTGACGCACCATGGGTGGACCGTCAGAGCTCTGTGACGCCCTTGTTTGGGTGCGTCAGAGTTGACGTATCCCTTTTTTTAACGCACCTGGGTAGGTCCGTTAGGGGTTGTGACGCCCCGAGGGATGTGCGTCACAACCTGTTTCGCTCCATTTTCTAACGCACCATGCTTGGTCCGTTAGAGGCTGTGACGCCCCAGGGTTGGTGCGCCACAGCCAGTGTTGCATGTTTCATGTAACGCTCATGTGTTGGACCGTTAGAGTGCTGTGGCGGCCTAGCTTTGGACCGTTACAGCTGTGACGGCCCAAAGATGGACTGCCAGACACTGTGTTGTGCCGAAGTGGTTCTTCATGCTTGCCGCGATCGTTTCGCATTGTGTGGATCCCTGGTCGACCCGATTGCGACCCAGTTGTCGACTTGCGGTCTCTTGGATGTCCCAGACACCCCGAGGGTTCTGTGTCCATGTCTTGAGGGTGTCGAGAGGAGCGTGCTACCTCGTTTAGCGTGCCCATGGGTTTGAGAGTCAGAGTGACTCCTCGTGTTCCAGGCTTTTGGGTTACGCTTGATCAAGTCACCGTGCGTCGGTGTGAGTGCGGTGAGGGTTCCCCGCATGTTGTGAGTTTCTTCGGGAAGAGGTTTCCAAGTGGGCCATGAGTAAGGCCTTGGATTGCGAGTCCAGTTGCCCTGCCTCGGGCTGAAGGGTTCCCGCTTTTCCCTGAGAGTGGGATTCAGTTTGGCGGCCTGTGAGCTGCCATGGGGAACCGTGTTTCTGTGTTTCTACGTGGTCGGGAGCGTGGCCCGTGGACTGTGAGTCCCATTTCTTCTCCGACCGTGGTCACCGTGCGACGGTGCTGGTACGTGGGACGGTCCCCGTATTTCGTCGGGTTCGGACATTATTTTCTATTGACTTGAGAGTCTACTCCTTCAGTGACCCTCCACTAGTCATACCATGCTTACACATTTAGTGGTCCCACCAGGGAGTGGTAGAGATGCTACCCTGAGGACGGTTTTTAGACTGATTTTCATCGGGCCCCATGTGGACGCACTTTCCATTCGCTCATTAATGTTTGTTCGTCTGTTCGGATGGTTGATTTGTCTATTAAGTGCGTGGGCGTGCCAGTCACCGAAGTGACAATTTGTTCGGGCTCTGAAGAGCCCATGGTGCGCTCGATCTGACTCGGTCAGACGATTGTGTGGTTCGTGTCAGGACCAAAACCCGCCGCGCCATGAAGGTCACGACGTCATTTACATCCCCCATACGAGGGAACACCCTTGATTAATCGCCGGGAATCAGGGCCTCATGGCCAGGAAATTCATTACATAAAAGGCCTATTAGGAAGCATCGAAATCCCCATACAAGGGTGAGAAGAAAACATTCGAGATCATGTCGGCCCTGTGATGACCATTTAATATTCGGACGAATGTCGGGCTCGAGAAAAGCGCAATCGTCACGGGAGAACCGGAACATATGTATGCCGGGGTACGGCAAATTTATTGTTCAGAGAAACGAGAAATATTCGGTTAAATCCCGGTTAAAGCGGTCGGAAACCAACAAATTTGTCGGCTCGGCGCGAGATCAAGCCGCGACCATACTGCGGTGGGCCCCCCGCGGTCGCAACAAGACTTGCATGAGCATCATTAATATTTCCGGTGCCAAGGGGGCAACGGGGAGTGTCCCGGGATCAGATCCCAGAACCAAAGGCGTGTTCAAAGGGAACGGGCTATAGGCCGAGGATATGGGTCAGACAATGACCATAATTGGGACCGACCCGAGGTCTAAGCATGACCCGTGAAGGCCTTATTGATATTCCCATGCGTAGGGTCCGGGGAGGACGAGGACCACCTCGTTCCATTTGGATTTTGTCGGTCATTCATGGACCACTTTATGTTCGGACAGAGGTCTGTAATAGAAACGCGACGAAAACTGAGGTGAACCCGCTCAAATGTCTGCCGAACGCACGGCAATTTTAGTAGTGGCTCGGCAGGGATCCGGCCGGAGAAATGAGTCCAACTTAATCGGAATGTTGGCCCAAGGTGAGGTCAGGTCATGGCCATTTTGGGATAATTCCCAAGACTCAAGTCCAGCCTGCAAGGGCGGCATTGTTGTTCCTTCAGCACCGGGTCACGGGAGAGACGGGGCTGCAATGTAGATTTTACCATTTTTTTATCTGGGATTTTTAACCATATGATTGTGTGCTGTTTATTCCTCTTTATGCATTTGTTCTGAATGATTTCTCTATTTTGTTTATTATTATTATTATATTTTATTTTTTTACTATTATTATTATTATTTCACATTTTTTGTTTACTTCTCATATATATATATATTCAGATTTATTTATTTATCATAATTTTTATTAATTTATCACTATTATTATTATCATTATCTTTATCATTATCATTGTATATTATATATATATATATATATATATATATTTTGAAGAGAGAGTGGGCCGCTGGAGGGCTAAAAGGGGTTAAAGGGGACGTGCCGGCGAAGGGGCTCAAGAGGGCGTACTGGGCTGGAGGGGAGGCAGGCGTGCGGGATAAGGCAGGCTAAAGGCGTGCCGGGTAACGGACAAAGGGAGCGTGCCGGCGAAGAGGCCAGAAAGGGTGTGCCGGGGAAAGGAAGGGGAGGCGTGCTGGCGAAGGACCGGGCCGAGTGTGTCGGACAAGGGCTGAAAGGGGGTGCCGTTGAGGGTGGGGAGAGCGTGCCGACGAAGGGGTCGCGGGAGTGTGCCGGCGAAGGTGGCTGGAGGGGCGTGCCGACGAAGGGTGGCTGGAGGGGCGTGCCGGAGAAGAGTCGGCAAGCGGGGTGTGCCGGCGAAGGGCGCGAGCGGGTGTGCCGGCCAAGAGTGGCTGGAGGGTGTACCAGCGAAGGGCATGGGGAGCGTGTCGGTGAAGGGCCAAGCAAGGTGTACCGAAGAAAGGCCAGGGCAGGCGTGCCGGCCAAGGGTATTGGGGTGTACCGGGGGAAGAGGCTGTGTCGCTGGAGAGTTCAAAGAGGTGGGGCTGAGCACGCCGAGAAAACTTCAAGGCAGGGTGTACCGGCGGAGGTACGGACAGAGCCCACTCCTCTTCCATTCTTACGTCTTTTCTTTTTTCTTTTCTCTCTTGATTTTATTCAGTTTGCGTGGGTTTCTTCTCTCTTTCTCTTGATTAACTTCCATTCTTTCTCCCATGAGGACGGATGTTCGAGTTGCTTGGTTGTTGCTAGATTCGGCTCTCTTTGAGTTGATTGCGGTTCCCTTGCCTTGGTTAAAGGGTTATACCGTTGTTCTTTTCATTCGTTTGTTACTTCCTTTAGTCCTTTTTAACGTGTTGTTGTTCCATTTGTTTGTTGCTTCCATTTGCCTTTTTAACGTGTTATTATTTCTAACAAAAATTCGGCAGCATCTCCCCTTGACCCGAGCGTAAGGGAGATACAGGGAACGCGCCCACGTGAAGTGGCGGAACCCGACAACTGGAGGTGGGTGCCCGAGAGCGGCAACACCTTTAAGAAAACTTCGAAAAACTCGGAGGGAATGGCGAGGGGAAGACTATTCTAGGACTGGCTAGGGGATGCACCGGGCAAGAAGGAGGGACAGGTGTACCGAGCAAGGAGGGCACGAGAGGGCGTGTCGGGCTGGGGGAGGCCAGAGTGTGCCGGTGGAGGCCTGCCTGGGGTGTACCGTCGAAGGCCTATAGAGGGTGTACCGGGCAAAGGCCAAGGGGGACCGTGCTGGTGAGCGGGTGAGCCAAAGGTGTGCCGCTGGAGGCACATGGAGGGTATGCCGGGCAAGGGACCAAAGAGCAATGTGCCGGACAAGGGGGGTGTATCGGCCAGGAAGCTGTGCCGGGCTGGGGGCGTGGGCTGTGCCGGGGAAGGCTCCCAGGGGCTGTGCCGGTTAACGGGGGCCAAGGTGTGTCGGGCAAGGAAGGCACGGGGCGTGCCGGGTAGCGAAGGCAAGGGTGTGCCGGGGAAGAGAGGGCTGAGGGTTAGCCAGATGGGTTGGGGCTAGAGAAGGAAGGAAGGCCAATGGTAATGTTTGTGTTTGGGGTTCGAAGAAGAAAAGGACCTCTCCCTTCAGGCAAAGGGACGAGGGTGAAGGCTAGGGATCCCATGAAAGCATCCATGAAAGGGGGGAAGAAGACCCACACTGGGGACCAAACCATCAGAAGGAAGAGGAGGAACAGTTCAAACACACGCATCGGGCATGAATCAAACACGGTAGCAAGAAATTCAAAAAGGGGGAAATTTTCCATTCATGAAGAGAAAGGGCCGTAACCGGCAACGTATACATCAAAACACTGGGGTAGAAGATACAATAGTGGGGGAGAAAAGAAGAAGAAGAAGAAAAGGCATGGAGAGGAGGAAATGGGGAGTTGGGGTCGAGCGGGGGCGACGGCTCCCTGGTCTTCCCCACTCCCCTTGCTACATCTCTCTTTCTCTCTTTCTCTCTTACTCTCTCTCACTCGTCGGTGGTCGCCGGAGGGCCTCCCTCTTCTCTTCTTCTTCTTCTTCTCTTTCTCTTCGCGCTGACGATGGTGGACGGAGCAGCAGGGGGGAAGCCAGAGCCTCCCCTCCTCTTCTTCTTCTTTTCCTCTTCTTCTCTTCTCTCTCACCTAGAAGCACCGCAGTGACTGGGCATGCTCCTCTCCGTTCTCTCCTCTCTCGTTCGCATGGAGAGGAGGGGTTTTTATACCCCAACAGCGGTGAGATCGGGCGAAGGCGGGAACGTCCGTGGCATTGATTGGGATTTGACTCCCTCGTCCTGGGTGGCAAGGGGATAGGCAGCGTGGCTCTCTCCCCAGGTGACACCTCAGCAAGCCCATTGCGCACCAAGAATCTATAGGGCATGGGCATCACGTCGTTTTGCCGGTTGCACCGGGCGAAGAACCAGGGTGTGCCGCTGAGTGGGCAGGCGGCTGTGCGGCTGGAAGACTGCAAAAGTGTGCCACTGAAGGGGCTGGCAAGCGTGCCATTAAGGGGCAAAAAACCCATGCTGCTTAAGGGCCTTGCCAGGTGTGCCGTTGGAGGCTTTGCTGCTAGTGTGCCGCTAGATGGGCTTGCAAGCGTGCCGTTGAAGGGCACGGTCAGTGTGCCGCTGAAGGGGCACCAGGGGGAGTGTGCCGCTGGGGCGCTCGCAATGTGTGCCTTTGAGGGTTGCGGAGTGTGCCGCTGAAGGGCACAGTGAGTGATTCATTGAAGGGCGGGACGGATGTGCCAGTGGAGGAGGCTCCACATGTGTGTCGCTGACGGGGGCACGGGGTGTGCCACTGAAGGGGCTGGCGACGTGTGTCGGGGAAGACACCCAAACTGGGTGTGTCGGTGGAGCATCAGGGGAGCGTGCCGCTAAACGGGTGCGGGAGCGTGCCGTTGAGCGGGAGGCCAGGGTGTGACGCTGAAGAGCCATCTGGGTGTGCCGCTGGGGGGCAGCAGGGGCGTGCCACTGAGGGGCACATTGAGCATGCCATTGAAGGGGCACATGTGTGTGCCGTTGAGATAGACTTGAGCCTGTTTCGAGCTCGATTGACGGTCCACTTAGTTCTCTTTGGGACCCACAGGTTGGAATGTATTCTGGTAGTTGATCTCTCTTCGCTGTCGTGACTCCGGAGTCGGCTTCACGGTAGATAGTGTATTTTTTTGGAGAGTCCGGATGGCCCATCTTCTCCGCAGTTTCTTTAGTTGGAGTTGTTGTCGGTGCTAGTCTGGTTGGGACGTATGGGCGTGCAATTTTGCACGTCCACAAATGCCCCCCACCCACGGGTAGCGCAGGCGAAGGATGAGCCGGGCGATGCCCGTGGGTGTACTGGTCTCTTCTTCTCTTCGTCAGTGCCGACGGGGTGTCGGGAGTTGACGTGGTATGTTTGTCTCTTCTTCTCTTAATCAGTGCCGACAGGGCATCGGGAGCTGACATGGTTTGTTTGTCTCTGCTTCTCTTCATCAATGCCAACAGGGTGCCGGGAGATGACATTATTTGTTTATCTCTTCTTCTCTTTATCAGTGCCGACAGGGTTCCGGGAGCTGACATAGTTTCTTTGTCTCTTCTTCTCTTTGTCAGTGCCGACAGGGTGTCGAGAGCTGAGGTGGTTTGTTTGTCTCTTCTTCTCTTCATCAGTGCCGACGGGATGTCGGGAGCTGACATAGTTTGTTTGTCTCTTCTTCTCTTCATTAGTGCCAACGGGGTGTCGGGAGCTGACGTGCTTTGTTTGTCTCTTCTTATCTTTGTCAATGCCGATGGGGTGTCGGGAGCTGACGTGCTTTGTTTGTCTCTTCTTCTCTTTATCAGTGCCGACAGGGTGCCGGGAGCTGACATGGTTTGTTTGTCTCTTCTTCTCTTTGTCAGTGCCGACAGGGTATCGGGAGCTGACGTGGTTTGTTTGTCTCTTCTTCTCTTCATTAGTGCCGACGGGGTGTCGGGAGCTGACATGGTTTGTTTGTCTCTTCTTCTCTTCATCAGTGCCGACGGGGTGTCGAGAGCTGACATGGTTTGCTTGTCTCTTCTTCTCTTTGTCAGTGCCGACAGGGTGTCGGGAGCTGTGCCATTAGAGCGGCTTGCACAAGTATGCCACTGAGGGGTACGACCTGGGCGTGCCGCTAGGCGGCTAAAGGGTGTGCCATTGAAGCGGGTGACCTGGGCGCGTTGCTGGGAGTCCCTGGGGGCGTGCCGGATAGGGCATGCCATCGGTGTGCCGCTGGGGCACCGGGAGTGTGCCGTTAGAGCGGCAGAAGGGCGTGCCGCTGGAGGTTTCACAGTGGGTGTGCCACTGAGGGCACTTAGTAGTGTGCCTCTGGAGGGCTTGTAGGCTACTGCGCCGTTGGAGCACTTCAAGAGTGTTTCCTTTTCTTTTTTTCTTCTTTTCACCTTCTCTTCTCTTTTCTCCTCTTCTATATTCTCATGCATGTAAACATGGAGTGAGAATTTATTTAGTGTCCATAAATCAGGAAAGCGGGCTGCGAAAGCCAAAATTTGGGGAGCAGGTTGCCAGAGCCAAAATTGGGAAAGCGGGCCACGGGGGCCGAAGTATATTGAAAAGTGGGCTACGAGAGCCGAAATTGGGAAGCAGGCCACGAGGGTCAAAGATATTGGGAAGCGGGCTGTAAGAGCTGAAATTATGGGAAGCAGGCTACGGAAGCCGAAATTGAGAGAGCAGGCTAGAGAAGCCAAAGTTAAGAGATTGGCGAGCCGTGAGGGCGGGAGGTAGGTCGTGAGGGCCAAGATTGGGCTCTACGAGCCAGAGCTGGGAAGGTAGGCTGCGATAGCCGAAATTGAGTTTATTGTATACACACTTTATTATTATTATTTTATTAGTATTATTTTTTTTATTCAAGCATGCAGGCATTCATTAGTAGGCATAACATAAATATACGTATGAGGTAGCTCCCTCTATAGGGAATGGGATAAGGACATCGCCCAGAATTCACAGACACGGTGCGGGCCACGAGGTATAATTGAGGGGTGGTGCACCCGTCAAGTGGATATCGCACGTCTTGCATGCATAGCCTAAATTCACGCATTTCACCCGAGGCAATTCTCTGTGGTGTGGCGGTGCAAATGTGTGAATCAAAGAACCCTAACCATTGGGATACGCATGTTTTCCTAGTGACACTCGAGGATTACTCTAGTGCCTACACATGAGTTTCAGGCTTTCGACTTTCGGTAGCTTCACACAGCCCCCAGATGTTTATTATTTGTAGTGGATTTCACCGTTCGGTGCGAGTTTCCTCATATGTCTTAATGGGGATTCCCGGATACCAGGCTTCATCCTTATTGTAACTCGCTTCACCATTTCGCGCGAGTCTCCTCATTTGTTTCAGTGGGGATTCCCGGCTACTCGGATTCACGTTTTTTTTACAGTGGGGGTAGGCAGCTTTTTCCTCATTATTACCTTTCACGCGAGTGCAGGAATTCAAGTCTCCGTAGAGTGCTAAGAAGGAATTCGGGCAATCCCTATGGTTGAAAGCTATTGAACACATTAAGTGCTAAGTGTGGGAGCGTTGCCTCAGGTTTATTTTGTGAGTTGGGCTTAGCAATTCAGCCATGACTCTTCCCCTTGACGTGTGCACCCACCATAATTGGGTTCCCTTCGAGCGTATGTCGTGGCGCGCCTGCATCCGGAATCGGGGTGACATTATTTAGCAAGGAAACACAGTCCTAGAAAATTTCAAGGAGGTGTATTATTCTATATTAAGTAAACATGTAAGCAGGGTAGCCAAGCAATTCTTATTTTTTTCTCTCTTTTTTTCTTTTTTTGTGTAAGAACATATTGTCGTTACGTATATGTATCTTGTATGTGCATATAGAATCAAAGCAGCAGCCAAGGTGCTGAGGAAGGAGACCGCGAAGGGCCGAAAGGACATTGGGGAAGCATGCTATAAAAGCCGAAGTTGATATTAGAAGTAGGCCACAATAGCCAAAAATCGAGGAGAGCGGGCTGCGAGAGCCAAATTATGGGAAGCAGGCTGCAGGAGCCGAAGTTGGGAAGCGGGCTGCAAGAGCCGAAGTTACGGGAAGCGGGCCGTGAAGGCCGAATTCTGGGAAGCAGGCCGTAAAGGCCGAATTTTGGGAGGCAGGCTACAAGAGCCAAAGATATTGGGAAGCGGGCTGCAAGAGCCGAAATTATGAGAAACAGGCTGCGGAAGCCAAATCAGGGAAGCATGCTACAAGAGCCAAAATTGGGAAGCGGGCTATAAAAGCCAAAGGGAAGCAGGCTGCAAGAGCCAAAGTTAAGAAGAGGGCCACGAGGGTCAAAGGTAAGCAGGTTGCAAGAGCCTAAGTTGGGAAGCAGGCTATAAAAGCCAAAGGGAAGCAGGCTGCAAGAGCCAAAGTTGGGAAGCAGGCCACGAAGGCCAAAGGTAAGTAGGCTACGAGAGCTAGAATTGGGAAGCAGGCCACGAAGACCAAAGGTAAGCAGGCTACAAGAGCCAAAGTTGGGAAGCATGCTATAAAAGCCAAAGGGAAGCAGGCTACAAGAGCCAAAGTTGGGAAGTAGGCCACGAGGGCCAAAGGTAAGCAGGCTACGAGAGCCAGAATTGGGAAGCAGGCCACGAAGCCCAAAGGTAAGCATGATACAGGAGTCAAAGTTGGGAAGCGGGCTATAAAAGCCAAGGGGAAGCAGGCTGCAAGAGCCAAAGTTGGGAAGTAGGCCACGAAGGCCAAACGTAAGCAAGCTACAAGAGCCAAAGTTAGGAATTAAGCATGCTATAAAAGTCAAAGGGAAGCAGGCTGCAAGAGCCAAAGTTGGGAAGTAGGCCACGAGGGCCAAAGGTAAGCAGGCTACGAGAGCCAGAATTAGGAAGTGGGCCGTGAAGGCTAAATTCTGGGAAGCAGGCTACAAAAGTCAAGGGTATTGGGAAGCGGGCTACAGAGCCAAAATTATGGGAAGCGGGCCGTGAAGGCCGAATTCTGGGAAGCAGGCTACGAGAGCTAGAGTTGGGAAAGCAGGCCGTAAGAGCCGAAGGATACAGAAAAGTAGGCAAAAAAGTCAACGGATATTGGGAGCAGGCTGACAAGTCGAGAGATGTTTGAAGTAGGCTATAAAGCCGAAAAGATATCGGAGAGGGCGATGGGACGGATGGATTAATCCTGATAGTGGGCCTTGGCCGACATGGCTGAGCTGAAGGGCGTCGGGTAGTAGGATACGAGAGCCGAGGAGAAGGGTTCGTGAAGCGGCGGGTTCGAAGACCACGTCTGCCTCATGATCCTTTTTCTTTTTCTTCTCTTCTTCTTTTTCTTCTCTTCTTCTTCTTTTCTTTTTTTATTGTGAAGAGGCGGGTGCAAAGACCACGTCTGCCTCGTGACTCTTCTTTATCTTCTTCTCTTCTTCTTTTGTGTGGGGAGGCAGGTGCGAAGACCATATTCACCTCATGACTCTTCTTTTTCTTCTTCTCTTCTTCTTTTGTGTGGAGAGGCGGGTACAAAGATCACGTCTACCTCGTGACTCTTCTTTTTCTTCTTCTCTTCTTCTTTTGTGTAGAGAGATGGGTGCAAAGACCACGTTCACCTCGTGGCTATTCTTTTTCATCTTCTCTTCTTCTTTTGTGTGGAGAGGCGAGTGCAAAGACCATGTCTGCCTCGTGGCTGTTCTTTTTCTTCTTCTCTTCTTCTTCTTTTGTTCTCTTTTTTTTATTGTGAAGAGACGGATGCAAAGACCACGTCTGCCTCGTGACTCCTCTTTCTCTTCTTCTCTTCTTCTTATTTTCTTCTTTTTTTAATTGTGAAGAGGCGGGTGCAAAGACCACGCCTACCCCGTGACTATTCTTTTTGTTCTGCTCTTCCTTTCTCATTGATGCCCCCGGACTGGGGTGTTTTTTTTTCTTAACATGCCCCCAGGTTGGGTGTAGCTTTTCTTCTGTGCCCCCAGGCGGGATGTGTTTCTCATGGCTTCTATGCCCCTAGATGGGGTGTAAATTCCTTGTTTCTTATGCCCCCGAGCGGGGTATGTTTCTCTTCAAGTGCCCCTAAATCGGGGTGCAACTTCAAGCTTCTTGTGCCCCCAAGCCCGAGGGATATTTCTCTTCACATGCCCCTAACCCGGGGTATAGCTTTCTTCGTATGCCCCCTGGGTCGGGGTGTATTCTTTTCGCTTCTGTTCCCCCGGGGCGGGGTGTACTCTTTACGGCTTCAATGCCCCCAGGCGGGGTGTATGTTTCTTCTTCAGATTCACCTATGCCGGGGTGTATTCTTGATGGCTTCTGTGCCCCCGGGCGGGGTGTGTCTTCTGCTTCTTATACCCCCATGCAGGGCAGATTTGCACGGGACAGAGTCTTTGCCTCTTACGCCCCCACGGCGGGGTGGAGTCTTGGCTCCTTATGCCTCCATGGCGGAGGTGGGTTCTACTGCTTCTTATGCCCCGTAGCGGGGTAAACTTCTCTTCATATGCTCCCGGCACGGGGTGGATTCTTTGCCTCTTATGCCCCCAGGGCGGGGTGGATTCTTCTGCTTCTTATGCCCCCGGATCGGGGTGTAGCTTACTTCAAGCGCCCCCCAGGAGGGGTGTTTTTCGCCTCTTGTGCACCCAAGGCAGGATGTGTCTTTTCTTCACGTGCCCTTAGATCAGGGTATAACTCTGTTGCTTGTCGTGCCCCCCAGGCGGGGTGAGTTCTTTATGGCTTCTATGTCCCCGTGGCGGGGTAGCGTCTTTGCTTCTGATGCCTCCCGAGCGGGGGTGAATTCTTATGCTTCTTATGCCCCCAGGGCGGGGGCGTGTCTCTTTACGGCTTCTGTGCCCCCGAAGCCGGGTATGTTGTTTCTTCAAATGCCGCTTGGGCGGAGTATAACTTTCTTCATATGCTCCCAGGTCGTGATGTATGTCTCTTTGCTTCTGTGCCCCGGGGCAGGGTGTATTTCTTTATGACTTTTATGCCCCCAGAGCGGGGTGTGTTGCTGCGTCTGATGTCCCCAAGGCGGGGTGAATTTTTGTGTGCCCCTAGGTCGGGGTGTATTCTCTTTATGTGCCCCCATGGCAGGGTGTATCTTTTATGGCTTCTATGCCCCCAGACCGGGGTGAATTATTCTTCTTCTGCTCAGACACACCGGGGGGGGTGTTTGCTTCTTGTGCTCCCAAGGTATGGTGCATTGCTGCTTTTGATGCCCCCAAGGTGGGGCGTATTGCTGCTTCTGATGCCCCAGAGCAAAGTATCTTTCTCTTCACATGCCCCCGGCACGGGGTGTATTCTGCTTCTAGTGCCCCCAGAGTGGAGTGTGTTGCTGCCCCCAAGGCGGGGTGTAGTTCTTGATTTTTATGCACCCGAGGCGGGGTGAATTCTTCTTCTTTGCTTACGTGCCCCCATATCGGGGTGTATTCCTTTCTTCATACGCCCCTCTCCTAAGCCGGGGGATATTGTTTGTTCTGCTTTAGATGCCAAGGGGGAAGGTAGCTTCTTCAAATGCTCCTAAGCTGGAGCGTATTCTTTGTGGCTTCTATGCCCCCGGGTGGGGTATGTTTCTTCTTCAAATGCCCCCTAAGCCGGGATGTATTCTTCTCTTTCTTATGCTCCCGATGCGGGATGTAACTTCTTGAAATGCCCCTAAGCCGGGGCGTATTCTTCATGGCTTCTATGCCCCCTGGCGGGGTATGTTTCTTCTTCAAATATCCCTAGGCCGGAGCGTATTCTTTATGGCTTCTACGCCCCCGGGCGGGGTATGTTTCTTCTTCAAATGCCCCTAAGCCGGGGTGTATTCTTCTCTTTCTTATGCTCCCGAGGCGGGATGTAACTTCTTCAAATGCCCCTAAGCCGGGGCGTATTCTTCATGGCTTCTACGCCCCCTGGCGAGGTATGTTTCTTCTTCAAATACCCCTAGGCCTTCTTCAAATGCCCCTAAGCCGGGGTGTATTCTTATCTTTCTTATGCTCCCGAGGCGGGATGTAACTTCTTCAAATGCCCCTAAGTCGGGGAGTATTCTTCATGGCTTCTATGCCCCTTTGCGGGGTATGTTTCTTCTTCAAATACCCCTAGGCCAGGGTATATCCTTTGTCTCACATGTCCCCCGAGTCGGGGTGCAGCTCTGTTTCTTCTTCTGCCCCCAGGTCGGGGTAGATTCTTCTCACGTGCCCCCAGGGTGGGGGTGTATTTCTCTTCATGTGCCCCCATATTGGGGTATATTTCTTCTTCAAATACCCCCAAGCCGGGGTGCATTTTTGCTGCTTCTTATGCCCCAGGGTGGGGTGTACCTCTCTTCATGTGCCCCTGAGTTAGGGTGTGTCTTCTGCTTCTATGCCCCCAGGCGGGGGTATGTTCTTCTTTTTTTACCCCCTCACGGTGGGGCGTATTTCTCTTCATATGCCCCCAGAATGGGGATGTAGCTTTTCTTCATCTGCCCTCTAGGTCGGGGGGGTATGCCTCTTCGCTTCTGTGCCCCTAGGCGGGGTATGTTTCTTCTTCAAAGGCCCCTAACCCGGGGTATAGCTTTGTTGTCTATTGTGCCACCGAGTCGGGGTGGATTCTCTTCATGTGCCCCAGGGAACGGGGTGTAGCTTTGTTGTCTGTTGTGCCCCTGAGTCGGGGTGGATTATCTTCATGTGCCCCCGAGAGCGGGGTGTATATTTTTTTTCTGCCTCTTATGCCCCTATGGCGGGGTATATCTCTTCTTCTTATCCCCCATGGTGGGGTATGTGCATGCTCTCTTCGGGAGTGGTGGCCGTGCTTGGCCTAATTACTATAAAGCATTCCCCACTGCGGGCAGCAATTCATCAAGCTACAATTGTGGTTTGTTGGATCTTCTAACAGCCACTTGAGGGGCCGCCTTATGCCGGATAGGGGCAGCAGGAAGGTGGAATGGACTAGGGCGTTGCACCATGGAGTTGGACCCTACTAGAGTCGGGCGGGATGCCGGGTTTCTTCTTGTTCTTTTGGTCGGCAATGCTTGTCAGCTTTTCTATTTTGTCTTTTCTTTTTTTTCTTCCTTTTTTTGTGTAATAGACCAAGGTAGGTGCGCAGGAGAGCGCTCACCCCCTTAGGGAGGGGATGAGTGGTTCGCTTCACCGCATCAACCCCACAATGGTAATCTTTGTTCAGCACGGGTGTCAACGGATGCGGCCATACGACCTTCTCTCGCCAATTCTCTCTCTTCTCTTTTTTTGCATCTTTCTTTTCTACCTTCCTTCTTTTCTTTTTTTCTTCTTTTCTTCTTTTCTTATTTTCTTCTTTTTCTTCTTAGGAAAAGGAGGTTTGATTTCCCCTCTCTCTTTCTCTCTTTCTCTTTTCCCTTTTTTTTTGGCGGCCTTCACGATCCCTGGAAGCTGCATGTGCCCCGGGGTAGCATCTCCGAGGCCACGAAGATGATTGCGCCTAGTGGCTTTTCTCCCCATAGGGCGGGCGAAGACAGCACCTGCAATTCATCAAAGCAGGCAAACATCATTTATTAGAGGGCCATGAGGCCCTGAATCCCGGCGAAGAGATGAAGAGTGGCTTCCGGTCCCACCGGGTGCGCTAGACTTGTGGACGCACTTTCCGTTCACTCATTAATGTTTGTTCGTCTGTTCAGATGGTTGATTTGTCTATTAAGTGCGTGGGCGTGCTAGTCACCGAAGTGACAATTTGTTCGGGATCCGAAGAGCCCATGGTGCGCTCGATTTGACTCGGTCAGACGATTATGTGGTTCGTGACGATTATGAAGGGCACGGCGTCATTTACATCCCCCATACGAGGGAACACCCTTGATTAATCTCCGGGAATCAGGGCCTCATGGCCAGGAAATTCATTGCATAAAAGGCCTATTAGGAAGCATCGAAATCCCCGTACGAGGGTGAGAAGAAAACATTCGAGATCATGTCGGTCATGTGATGACCATTTAATATTCGGACGAATGTCCGGCTTGAGAAAAGCACAATCGTCACGGGAGAACTGGAACATATGTATGTCGGGGTACGGCAAATTTATTGTTCAGAGAAACGAGAAATATTTGGTTAAATCCCGGTCAAAGCGGTCGGAAACCAACAAATTTGTCGGCTCGGCGCGAGATCAAGCCGCGACCATACTATGGTGGGCCCCCTGCGGTCGCAACAAGACTTGCATGAGCATCATTAATATTTCCGGTGCCAAGGGGGCAACGGGGAGTGTCCCAGGATCAGATCCCAGAACCAAAGGCGTGTTCAAAGGGAACGGGCTATAGGCCGAGGATATGGGTCATACAATGACCATAATTGGGACGGACCCGAGGTCTAAGCGTGACCCGTGAAGGCCTTATTGATATTCCCATGCGTAGGGTCCGGGGAGGACGAGGACCACCTCGTTCCATTTGGATTTTGTCGGTCATTCATGGACCACTTTATGTTCGGACAGAGGTCTGTAATAGAAACACGAAGAAAACCGAGGTGAACCCGTTCAAATGTCTGCCGAACATGCGGCAATTTTAGTAGTGGCTCGGTAGGGATTCGGCCTGAGAAACGAGTCCAGCTTAATTGGAATGTCGGCCCAAGGCGAGGTCAGGTCATGGCCATTTCGGGATAATTCTCAAGACTCAGGCCCAGCCTGCAAGGGTGGCATTGTTGTTCCTTCAGCACCGGGTCACGGGAGAGACGGGGCTGCAATGTAGATTTTACCATTTTTTTATCTGGGATTTTTAACCATATGATTTTGTGCTGTTTATTCCCCTTTATGCATTTGTTCTGAATGATTTCTCCATTTTGTTTATTATTATTATTATATTTTCTTTTTTTACTATTATTATTACTATTTCACATTTTTTATTTACTTATCATATATATATATTCAGATTTATTTATTTATCATATTTTTATTAATTTATCATTATTATTATCATTATCATTATCATTGTATATTATATATATATATATTTTTTGGAGAGAGAGTGGGCCGCTGGAGGGCTAAAAGGGGTTAAAGGGGACGTGCCGGCGAAGGGGCTTAAGAGGGCGTACCGGGCTGGAGGGGAGGCAGGGGTGCCGGATAAGGCAGGCTAAAGGCGTGCTGGCTGACGGACAAAGGGAGCGTGCCGGTGAAGAGGCCAGAAAGGGTGTGCCGGGGAAAGGAAGGGGAGGCGTGCCGGGTGACGGACAAAGGGAGCGTGCCGGTGAAGAGGCCAGAAAGGGTGTGCCCGGGAAAGGAAGGGGAGGCGTGCAGGCGAAGGGCCGGGCCGAGTGTGCCGGACAAGGGCTGAAACGGGGTACCGTTGAGCGTGGGGAGAGCCTGCCGGCGAAGGGGTCGCGGGAGCGTGCCGACGAAGGTGGCTGGAGGGGTGTGCCGGCGAAGGGTGGCTGGAGGGGCGTGCCGGCGAAGAGCCGCCAAGCTGGGTGTGTCGGCGAAGGGAGCGAGCGGGCGTGCCCGCGAAGGGTGTGCCGGCCAAGAGTGGCTGGAGGGTGTACCGGCGAAGGGCATGGGGAGCGTGTCAGCGAAGGGCCAAGCAAGGTGTACCGGAGAAAGGCCAGGGCAGGCGTGCCGGCCAAGGGTATTGGGGTGTACCGGGGGAAGAGGCTGTGTCGCTGGAGGGTTCAAAGAGGTGGGGTTGAGCACGCCGAGAAAACTTCAAGGCAGGATGTACCGGCGGAGGTCCGGTGATGGAGGCATCATCCACAACTCCCTTTGGCTAGGGTCGTCTTCACACTTCGGCATCGTTTGAGTTCGGGCCTCTCTCTATAAAGGCCCAATTATCCCTTTTGTGCTATCTATTTGAATCATTTTGATGTAATTTTCATTTTATTTGAGTCATGTTCCTAGGTATTGCATTTATTTTCCTAAGTTTGAGTGTCATTAGATTGTGTAATGTGCTTTTGGGCCCAATTCTTCGGGCTTGGCCCAAGACCCCCCTACCCCTTCGATTATTTGTCATTGAGTCTTTTGTAAGGGACTTATTGTAAAATGTGGGTTTCCTATATATAGGGCCCCATTTCCTTCATTTGAAGGTAATGAATCAATCAATGAAAAATGACATTTGAGAGTTCAAAGCTTAGTTTAATGGAGAGAATCCAATTGGGTGAGAAGCCCTAGGGTGAGAGAGTCCCCACCCCCCTTCTTCTCTCTTCTCTCTCTCCTCCATTAAGGGGTTCGCCCCTTTCTCTCTCTCCTCCTCCTCCCTCCCAACTTCCAACCCCCACCTACCCCATTAAAGTCCCTCCACTTCCCATAGCCACCATTACTCCACCCCCCTAGTTCCAAGGTAGCATTCCCCCATTCCAACACTATCTATCCCATTCCAACAATATCTTCCCCATTCCAACACACTCACCCCTCTTCCCCACATAATTCCTCAATTTCCTAGGCCATTTCAAATTTGAAAAGCCCTTCCCTCCACTTGTTTTGGCCGCCCCACTCCCTTCCATTAGGCTAGGTTCACCCCCTTCCTCCCCTTCACCCTCCACCCTCCTCTCACCCTCCCCTTAGGCTGAACCAGAACACCTCCTTGCGCCACCTCCTCCTCCAGCCCCTCCACTACCCTTAGCCACCTTCCACAACTCCCCTCCATCCCCATCCACCCCTTATTCATCTCCCCTTAACCATATGCCCCCTTCTCCTTCTTCTTCCCCATTCATTAGAAGCTATACCTAGGTTGCTGCTAGCAGTTCAGAAGTTACAGGTGAACCAGCAACTTGCAGCGGCCACCATGACTTTCTCCGGATGAGTTTGAAGACTCAAAAGCTATCGTTGGAAGCGTCTACCAGTCTCCTTCGTAACAGAAGTGGTTTCGACCTCATCCGAGTTGCGTGCTGTCCGGGAGCTCCATCCTCCCACAGCTGCGCAGTGGTGCCTCTGCTGAAGACCTGATCCTGAGTAGAGGCTCTTCCACGACAAACCCCAGAAGAATCAATTTGAGAGCTCTTCTGAAAAGTTCTTCATCTCCTTGTCTACTTTCAGAATCAAGAAACGGAACTTCAATCAGCATTCGTTAACCAGAGTTATCATTTTTCTTCCTCAGCTGCGCTGTTCTGCTACCCACAGTCTGCACCGACCAGTCATTCATGTTAAGAACCTCCAAGTCTTCTCCGGCATCTTTTGGCTTCCCTGTCAATTTTTCTGCGAAGAGGACTCATCCACGGTTCCAACGACTCTAACGGTGCTTGATTCTGAGTTAGGGAGCTGTCGGGGCGTCCTCTGCAACCTGCTGATAGAAGTCTGAAGCTGCCAGTCTGAGGATCTGGTGCTCTGTTCAAACCTCCACCCAGGTCAGCAGAGGCTCTAGAAGAAATCAACAAAATTCAGAGGTGTTCCAGTACCAGTCCCGAAGAGTTTCCCATAGGTCCCGCCTTCAGAAAAATTCCTGAGCAAGTTCTGCAGCAGCAACAACGACTATCTATCCCTGTTCAGAGAGAGTAGGCAGAACCGGTGTCTTCACCTTTTCATTACTTTTAGCCCTAGTTTCCCCTCCCCGCTTGGCCGGCTGAAGGCCCCTCCCTGTGCGGAGGTAGTTTTGGTTGTAATCCATTAACCCCCACCCCAAGGTCCCCCTCCTGTGAGAGATGTAGTGTTGTAATTTATTTGGGCAGGTCAAGCTACACCGCCGCGGCGTGTGGGGATCCACTCGCCTCCCCACTCGCCCTCGTCTCCGAGCGGGACCGGTTTCTTCAAACCGGTCAAGTAAGTGCTCACACCTCACTCCATTCAGTACTTGTCTTTCAATATTAGTTCTAGTTCCGATGGTTATGCGAGTGAGAGCTCGATCCTCAAGCCCCGTTGCCTTGAGTGATCACCGTGGGAATAAGTGCAACCGGTGCCTTCGGCACTTTGTCGGCCCCATTGAATTGGGCTTCCACATCCATCGGGAATCAAATCTTGGCCTTTCTGGTCCTCTACCAGCAAGGGCCCAACCCCACATCCTCCACTTGGCAACGCCAAGTCACCCCGGGCTTGGGTGAGCGACGGGAGAGCGGCGGCCCAAAATTGGCCCTTTTGATTGTGAATGTGCTTGCTTACCTAAGTCTTAGGTTGTGTCACATCAATTGGTATCAGAGCAAGTCTTTGACTTGTCTCTATTAAGTCTAAGTCTTAGGACCTTTGCATTGTGTGTCCAACCTCTTTTGTCCCTTGTCTTGCATGTCCACCCATAGTGGTGCTAGTTACCTACCCGATCCATCATCATCGGTTCCACCCATGGATCCCAATCCTCAACTCAATCAAGATGCTCCTAGGGAGGAACCCCAAGGCCAAATGAATAGGGTAGATGCTGCCCTTACAAACATTCTTGCCCAACTTGAGTCCCTTTCCACTCGAATTGCTCGGCTAGAAGAGCATGAGTTCCACCCAAGGAACAATGAGCCTAGAGTCCACCCTCCACATGTTGAACCTCATAGGGAAGACCCTAATCCAAGAAATAATGAACCAAGAGTCCATCCACCACATGGTGAGCTACATGGGAATGAGTTCCACCCAAGGAACAATGACCCAAGAGTCCACCCTCCACATGTTGAGCCTCATAGGGATGAGTTCCACCCAAGGAACAATGGACCAAGAGCCCATCACCCACATGCTGAAATTTATAGGGAGGACTTGGACCTTGACCCCTACCATGACTATAAGAGGCCTCGCCACCATCACATTCATGAAAGGTGTCCACGGGACGACCCGGATGACCCTCTCTTAAGGATGATTAAAGTAGAGGCCCCAAACTTTGATGGTTCCCATGAACCAAGTGTCTACTTAGAATGGGAGACCGCCATGGACCAATACTTTGAATGGTACCCTATGACCGGCCAAAGGAGGGTAAGATTGGCCAAAATGCACCTCACTAAATTAGCCAAAACTTATTGGCTAAACCAAGAGGGTTTAAGAAGGATTAGGCGGGAAGAGCCTATTGATACTTGGGAGGGTATGAAGAATCAACTTAGGAACAAATACCTTCCCCAATCCTACCATCAAATGCTCTTAGATGAATGGCAAAGCCTCACCCAAGAAGGGAAGACCATGGTAGAATATATTGAGAAGTTTGACTCCTATCTTTTGAAGTGCGGAGTTCATGAGGACCCGGCCGTTACCTTGTCTCGCTTTAGGAATGGACTTCAAAGTCACATCAAGAGAGAGCTTTTCATGAGAGATGTTGATAACCTTGAGCTAGCCTATCAAATAGCAAGGGATGTAGAAAGATTCTCTAGGATCCCTCGATTTGCTACTCCCCGACCGGCCGATCCCAAAAACATGGGACCACGACCCATCCCGGCCACCCCTATGAAAGCCCCAAATCCAAGTGGAAGTACCCCATTAAGGCCTTACAACCCCCCTCCCACCATCACTCCAAACAAGCCCACCCCTAGTCACCCTCTCCCACGGAGGGAAGACAATCCCAAAGGCCGAAGTGTAGGAAACACTCCGAGTAGCGGGCGACAACAATGCTTTAGGTGTCAAGGGTTTGGTCACTTTGCGGGACAATGTCCATCCAAGAGATTATCTAGCTTACTTATTAAGGAAGAAGCTCCCCCACCCCAAAAGGAACTTGATAGTATTGTTGAGGACCATGAAGCCTCACTAGATTGTGTTGTGCCCCTGTGGTTATTTGAGTTTCATATGGTCACTTGGGTCATTCGACATCATTCTATGGTCATATGTGTTCTGTGATATTCTTGGTTTTGATAATGGCTAAACACTATTCGTCATTGTTGCTTTTCACTCTTATATGACTGACATATGTTCTGTTGTGTTTATGAGAGATATGCACATGAAAGCTCAATGTTGCGCCCTCGCACGCGGATCGACCTGCGCGGTCAGGTCGCGGGGATCGACCTGCCCGGTCAGGTCGCGGGGGTCAAGGACAAAATTTAGAAATGCTCAAAGCATATTCTATGTTGATTTCAATCCCAAAATACATGAAATTGATGAGGACATGAATATCTTGACTTATGAACATGTTTCATTGGTCTAACACTTCATTTTTACAGGTATAGGTATTTCCGGTCGACCTACACACCTTGGCCGGTCGACCAGATTTGCCAGAGCCTAAGAATTCCACGTTTTACAGGTTTCGGTCGACCGCCCCTGCCTTTCCGGTCGACCGGTTCTTCCAGAAACGAAACACTCCAGGAATTACAGATTTCGGTCGACCGCCCCTACTTTTCCGGTCGACCGGTTTTCCCAGAACTGAAATGTTGACATTGTTACAGGTTTCGGTCGACCGCCCCCAGGCGTCCGGTCGACTGATTTTGCCAGAGCCGAAACGTTCTGGCTGCAGCAGGTTCCGGTCGACCGGCCCATGAATTCCGGTCGACCGCCAGCCCCGAGCCTTCATTTTTGACTTTGTTTCCAACTTCGAAAAGGGCCATTCAACCTTGATTTCTTTAATCCAAATGTCACCTAATCACCCACAAATTGTGGATCTGGTCTGAGGCTTGTCTATAGACCATTCAAGGTCTATAAAACCAACACATGAGGGGATGAAAACCCTAATGCTTCAAGCCTTCAAGGGAGCCCATTTTCGAGCTACTGTAGCACCTCCGTGAACAGTGTTTCAGGAGGAAGTTCTTCATCCATCCAAGGTGATTCAAGCTCAGATCTGAAGCCAAGCAACCTCCTACAAAGCATGAAGCAATCAAGGGCAAGAAAGGTGATCAAAGAAAGCTAGAAGGAGTATACTTCAAGAAGGAAATCAAGATACTCTGGGAAGAAGCTCTTCATCAAATCTTCATCCATCCTCTTCATCATCTCAAGGGGATCCATTGAAGCTCACTCTCAAGGGAGATCATCTTCATCCATTCAAGTTCTTTCAACCTCATTCAAGTTCAAAGAGAAGATCAAGAGAGAAGAATTGAAGGAAGAGGTACTGTTCACGTGAACAGTACTCCGTGAAGAACATTCATCCAATCAAGGGTGAATCAAGAAGATTGAGTTGAAGCCAAGAGGATCTTTGTTGCTGATCAACATTTCATACAAGGGCCAATTCATTTCTACTCATAACTCAATTTCTTGTCTTAGTTCATTCACATTTGTTTTCCTTTCAATATTGATTAAACATTGAAGTTGTGATTCGTCCCTACCGTTGGTTAGTAGGAAGGCAATCGGAGGTGTTTCCGATCTGCGGTGTTGACGTCCCTACCGTTGGTTAGTAGGAAGGCAATCGGTGGTTTCCGATTTGCGGGTTGGTGCGCTGCACAAGTGAAGCCTCACCGGGTTTTGGTGAGGGGTGGACGTAGGGCTGAGGATTCAGTCCGAACCACCTTAAAAATCTGTCTAGTGTGGTTTGCTTGTGTGATTGATTCGTTCTAGATGCATGCTTAGGATCGAATTATTATATATCTTGCTTATCTTGCTAAGTGAATCATAGCATTCTTGGAAGCTAGTTTCTATTCCGCTGCAATTCATTTTAACTAGCTGTTTAGAGGGCCGCATTGCGAAAAGTGGGGCTGATCTATTCACCCCTCCCCTCTAGATCCGCTGTCCACTACACAACAAGTGGTATCAGAGCCTAATCTCTCATTATGGGGTCCAACGACCTTGAGGGAAATGGTGGATCAGCGTCTAAGGGTTTTCTACCCGAAGGACATGCTGTGAATAGGCCTCCTTACTTTAGTGGAACTAACTATCCTTATTGGAAACATCGCATGCAGGTGTTTATTCGCGCCCAAGACTACGAACTTTGGCGAGTGATCAGCAAAGGTCCGTATGAGCTTACGGAAAAGGAAGACTTGTGGACCAAAGAACAGATAAGGCAATCAACCGTCAACTGGAATGCTAAACACATTATGCAATGCTCACTCCATCCAGTAGAATTCTCAAGAGTGGCTACCTGCGCATCTGCAAAACAAATGTGGGATAAGTTAGAGGTAATCTACGAAGGAACCTCTCAGGTAAGAGAAACAAAAGCCAACATCTTAGTTTCTGAATATGAAATGTTCCGCATGAAGCCTGATGAATCAATTCAAGATATGTATGCTCGATTAACTGTGCTTACTAACAGTTTGACTGATTTGGGAAAGAAATATTCAGAACAGGAAATTGTAAGAAAGATTCTCAGATCACTGACTGCAGCATGGCACACAAAGGCTACCGTGGTTGAAGAGTCGAGAGATCTCGCAACCACCAAGGTAGATGAACTCATTGGGTCATTAATGACCTATGAGATCAACCTCAAGAACAAAGAGGCTGAGGCACCTAAGAAGAAGTCCCTAGCTCTTAAAGCAGGGCCCAGCCGTCAAAGCTCTTCCGATGAAGGTGAGGATTCGGAAAGCGAGCGAAATGAGGATGACGTAGCCATGCTCACACGTAAGTTCAAGAAATTCCTGAGAAAGGAAGGTAAGAGCTTCATGAGAGGAAGGTCAAAGGTAAGAAATGGTTTCAAATCTAATTCTGAAAACTTTAAGAAACCTGATAAAATCATTTGCTATTCTTGCAATAAACCAGACATTTCAAGAATGATTGTCCCGACAGATTCAAAAAGGCCGACAAATGGAAGGGCAAGAAGAAGAACAAGGCCATGGTGTCCACATGGAGCGATGAAGAGGAAAGTGATGACGGAACTAGCTCCTCGGACAATGAAAAAGAAGATTTCTGCCTTATGGCCAAAGGTGATGAAGAAACAGAGGTAAATTCTCCATTTGAAAATTATACAACTGATGATTGGGAGGATGCATACATACAACTCATGGAAAAATATGAAATGTACAAAAAGGAGAATAAATCACTGAAAAAGAAAATTAACTCATTTGTGCATGATCATAATATGAATGATAAGAATGCTCTACTTGAGACTGAAATTGAAGATCTTAAGAAGATGATTGAGGATTTGGAGGAAGGAAGAAAAGAAATGCTGACTTGGAAACTGAAAATGAGGATTTGAGAAATGAAATTGATGGCATGAAGCTCAAAATGCAAAGCTATGAAAAAGATAGTAAATTGAGCAATGAAAAGTATGAAGCTGTCAAACAAGTCAACATTCAACTTCTTCAAAATATCGAAAACCTACAAAAAGAGTTGAAGGATAAACAACAATCTTTAGAAAAATTTGTGGATGGAAGAGAAAACCTAGATGCATTGCTAGGTACTAGAATGAACTTCAACAAGGAAGGGTTAGGTTTTGAACCTACAAACAAAAGGCCAATTGGGTTAAAAACAGTCACATTTGTTTCCTCTTCTGATGCTTCAACCTCAAAAATAACATCCAAAGGAAAAGAAAAGATTGAAGAGGTAGTAACTGAAATTCCCAAAAAGCCTATCCAAAAGCCTAAGAAAGGTCGACCTTCCCCGCAACATAGGTCAACACTTCCTTGGCCATTGCATGCTCAACCTTCCAGATTTCACCACAATTACATTGCACACTCATATAGGCCACCACCATACTTTTGGGGAAATTGTGATTCATGTATTCAGCAATCCTATAAGTTTCAATCCTCTAGGTGGCAAAACAATCACTTTCAACCCAAAACCAACCAACGACCTCAATGGTTTAAGAAGCAAACCTTTTCAAACTTCCACAAAATTCAACAAAGAGCTTCTAAACAAAATGTGAATGTCAAAGCTGAAAAGAAAAACCAATTTCCTGCTCCAAGCAAACAAAGCATGAATGTTAAGAAGGTTTGGATTCCAAAAGAAATGGTTTCATGTTTTGAAATTCTGAAAAGTTTGAAGGGACCCAAATTTGGTTGGGTTCCAAACACCATTGCTTAATTACTTGTGCAGGAGTGTCTTGCAGCCATGCATAATAGGTGGTACCTTGATAGCGGCTGTTCAAGACACATGACTGGAGACAAATCAAAATTTTGTCTCTGGAGGAAAAGAAGGAGGACACGTCACATTTGGAGGAACAACAAAGGAAAAATCATTGGAACAGGTAATGTAGGTAAGAACCTCTCCAACTCCATTTGTAACGTGTTGTTAGTTGAAGGTTTGAAATATAACCTACTAAGCATAAGTCAATTATGTGATAAAGGTCACAAAGTATTGTTTGATTCTCTTGAATGTAAGATCCTTGAACCAAAATCTGACAAGGTAAAATTTTCTGGTAAGAGAGTCAACAATGTTTACATGATTGACTTAGATGATCCTGCTCATTTAAACCTTTGTCTTGCTGCACCAAAATCTAAAATTACTTGGTTATGGCATCGTAGACTAGGACATGCTAGCTACAATGTATTGCATAAACTCTTGAAGCATTCAATGGTAAAAGGTTTGCCTGAACTATCTTTTAAACAAGAAAACAAGTTGTGTGATGCATGTGCCCTAGGTAAACAAACTAGAAAATCATTCAAGGGAAAATCTGAAAATACATCATCCAAACCACTCGAGCTAATTCATATGGACCTGTTTGGCCCAACCAGAACTGCTAGCTTAAGTGGTAGAAAATATGGATATGTCTTGGTGGATGATTTTTCTAGGTTCACATAGGTTTTCTTTCTCACACATAAAAATGATACTTTTGATGAGTTTCAGGCACTCTACATGAAGATAAAGCAGGATGGTGAGTTTAAACTTTCCAAGATTCAATCTGATCATGGTGGTGAATTTGAAAATGCTAATTTCTATAATCTTTGCAGGGCTGAAGGAATTACACACCGATTCTCTTCACCAAGAACGCCGGAGCAAAATGGTGTAGTTGAAAGAAGAAACCGAACACTTGTAGAGATGGCAAGAACCATGCTTGCTGAACGGCAACTTCCAAAAAGATTTTGGGCTGAAGCGGTAAACTCAGCATGTTACATTATCAACCGCTCTATGGTAAGGCCACACACCAAAAAGACTCCTTATGAGTTGCTAAAAGGTAAAAAACCCTCTATCTCACATATGAAAGTGTTTGGATCGAAATGCTTCATTCACAACAATGATAAAAGAGACTTAGATAAATTCGAGCCCAAGAGCGATGAAGGTATATTCCTTGGATATTCTGATAGATCTAGGGCTTATAGAATTTACAATATCAAAAATAAACTGTGGAAGAATCACCCCATGTTTCCTTTGATGAATATCATGATTCTAACAATGATAACTCTTGCAGGAAAAATGATGAAGATGGGGAATTCCTAAGCATAAAGGACAAGTGTGATCCTCCACAAGAAGAAATAAAAGAAGATGGTGACCTAGCCGAATCAAGCAATGCAAGGGATCAAGCTCCAGGAGAAGGTAACGATTCTACAAATAATAGAATTCTTAAGGATCATCCCTTGGAGAATGTCATTGGTAGCTTGAATGACCCACCTAGAACTAGGTCACATTTTAAAATTGTGGAAGAATTAGATCAACTTGCTCTTGTCTCGCAGCATGAACCCAAAAATATTGATGAAGCCTTAAAAGATGAAAACTGGATAAATTCCATGCAAGACGAGTTAAACCAGTTTGAAAGAAACAAAGTTTGGCATCTTGTTCCTAACCTTCATCACAATCTGTAATAGGCACTAAATGGGTTTTTAGGAACAAACTAAGTGAGGATGGCAAGATAATAAGAAACAAGGCTAGATTGGTGGCTCAAGGGTATAATCAAGAGTTTGGGGTAGACTTTGATGAATCTTATGCCCCTGTCGCTAGACTCGAAGCCATCAGAATTCTACTTGCCTTTGCATGCTCCCTTAGAATAAAGCTTTATCAAATGGATGTTAAAAGTGCTTTCTTGAATGGCTTGATCAAAGAAGAAGTCTATGTTGAGCAGCCCCCTGGCTTTGAGAACTCTAACAATGCAGATTTTGTATATAAGCTAGACAGGGCGCTTTATGGACTTAAGCAAGCACCAAGAGCTTGGTATGAAAGGCTAAGCTCATTCCTCATTGAAAAAGGGTACACACGAGGTAAGGTAGATCAAACACTTTTCACCAAGAAGCAAGGTAAAAATATCTTGATTGTTCAAATTTATGTTGATGACATTGTGTTTGGTTCTACTAAATCTGAAATGTGTGAGGAATTTGCTAACCTCATGACTAGCGAATTTGAGATGAGCCTAATGGGAGAACTTCAATTCTTTCTCGGTTTGCAGGTCAACCAAGGAGAAGACGGATGCTTCATAAATCAAGCCAAATACATTAAGGAGCTGTTGAAAAGATTTGACATGGCAAATAGCAAAATCATTGCAACTCCTATGAGCACCTCAACTTCACTGGATTCGGATGAAAATGGTAAATTGGTGGATGCAAAGGTCTATAGAGGTATGATTGGTTCTTTGCTTTACTTGACTGCATCCCGACCAGATATCCAGTTTAGTGTTTGCCTTTGTGCTAGATTTCAAGCTAGTCCTAGAGAATCCCATTTGACTGCCGTCAAACGTATCCTTCGATATCTTGCCGGCACTCAAGATTTGGGATTGTGGTATCCGTCATCATGTGATTTATCTCTTATATCTTATTCTGATGCGGACTACGCTGGATGCAAGCTGGATCGCAAGAGTACTAGTGGCTATTGCCAGTTTCTAGGCGGGTGTTTAGTTTCTTGGGCCTCCAAGAAACAACACTCGGTTGCCCTCTCAACTGCGGAGGCAGAATATGTTGCTGCGGGGAGCTGTGGCACCCAAGTGTTGTGGATTAAACACCAACTCCAAGACTACTTGGTGGATCTTGGTTGTGTCCCGATTCTGTGTGATAACACTAGTGCTATCAACCTTGTCAAAAATCCAATCCAGCACTCTAGGACTAAACATATTGAGATTAGGCATCACTTCATTAGAGATGAGGTCGGTAAGAAAAACTTTGAACTGTATTTTGTTGATACATTGAATCAGATTGCTGATATCTTTACCAAGCCCTTGTGTAATGACAGGTTTTCAACACTCAGAAGGGAGCTTGGTCTTTGCCGACCTCAGGCCAACAAACCTTGATATGATAATCTTGTTTCATTTAGTTGTGTGTTGTTGCATTTGTCCATGCATTGTTTATATGTCATCTTGCATATGGTGTCGCATTGCATGTAGATGCATAATAATGAATTGAGTTCATGTTCATAATGCATTATACGGTTTGTGTTGCATATGGTGTCACATAGCATCATTCTCGCATGGCAATGGTATATCAAATGTTGATGTATGGAAGGGCAAGTTATGCTTGTCACGAAGCACTCAATATGCGTGAGGTTTCACCTCCGCCAAGTACCATGCGTCAATGTCGCATATAGGCCATATAGTAAGGGGGAGTTGTCCTTGTGCAGCATTCATGCATATGCTTCCAATTCATTCTGTTGCATTTAATACGTGTACAACCATGTGTTGGGTCATGCACATCATTTCTGCCAAATTCATGACAACCCCTGCATGTTTCAGGTCATTCTCCTCTTGACTGTTATCATTACATGAGCTTACAAACATCACTCCTTCGTGCATCCATTGCATATCCTTAGGGGGAGTTTTGTTGAATCTCTTAACCTCTCGCAATCTACATTTCTTGGCTCACAGTCTGAATATGAGCTCATGAGACTAGCGAATATATGGTGTAAGAGCTCTCTATTATGTGCCTTGATGATTGTTCATTCCATAAAATGGTTCAGATTTAATGAGTTCTTTGCAGTTCTGAAATATTTCTTTTGAAATCATCTATGTTATGTGGATTTAATAGACCTTAACTAACGATTGCATATTGTGCTTTGCATGACTATCCTGAAATCTGAAAATCCAGACTTTATGGCAATCTTGGTGATACACTCAGGCTTAGTATTGTTTCTAAACATCTTGATGAGCTGGAATTCTTGAAAATCAATTTACAGAGCAATGATATTATTGCACGGAGAAATATGTCATGTCATCAAATCAAGTGACGAATGATATGTCATGATGTGCCCCTGTTATCTCTGTCTTAAAACTTTTGGACTCTAGGCAGAGCAATGACATAATTGCTGAGAAACATATCTTCTCATCAATGAAATGAGTTTGGATATGTCATGACGTGACTTTGCTATCTCTGTTCATCTTGCAGCATGACAGTCAGTCTTGCCAAATACCTAGGAATACTGGCGTCTAAACAACGTGTATTCTTACGGCTAGGAGGCGTGTACTAGACTTGATTGCTCGTACAATATGAGTCATGTGCCTTCAAATTCAAAAGATATTGGAAATCAAAATATGAAACCTCTTGCTTCAATCATCCAACTCCATGCTCTAGTCATGATTGTTTAGCCTCAATACTAGTTTTTGTGTTATTCCCTTTGTGGTTATGGAATATGGATATATAAGACAAGGGAAGGTTAAGCACTGCCATGACATGCATCTTTTGGTTCATTTCTATTACATCTTGAATGTAGCTGCTTTTCGAACTCTATTGATGAATTCGGATCTCATTAGCTTTGAACCATATATGTTGCTCACAGGCATGTTTCAGGTTTGCATATAATGGCTTGCTCTTCATTTCTTTCAGTTCTGGTCTCACATACATTTCACTTTCTCACTCCTTTTTGCTGTTGGCAAAGGGGGAGAATTCTTTGTGTGAGTCCTTTGTAAGTGGTATCATAAATTCTTTGTGGGCGTCCTTTATAGGAGCTGTGTGCTTGTATGTTGTCAAAGAGGGAGAGAAGGGGAGAGAACCTTCATCTATCATAAGGGTTTGTGCATTACATTCACATGTAGTGGGTTTGTGCATAGCATTGTGCATAGCATTCACATGCATTATTCACATGCTTTGATCCTCCATGTATACATATCCGCATTCACATATTTCAATATCATGGATCTTGAGCTGCACAGGTTGCATATGTCATACACCTTGCCATATAATGACTCACAGTGTTGCCATCATCAAAAAGGGGGAGAATGTTGTGCCCCTGTGGTTATTTGAGTTTCATATGGTCACTTGGGTCATTCGACATCATTCTATGGTCATATGTGTTCTGTGATATTCTTGGTTTTGATAATGGCTAAACACTATTCGTCATTGTTGCTTTTCACTCTTATATGACTGACATATGTTCTGTTGTGTTTATGACAGATATGCACATGAAAGCTCAATGTTGCGCCCTCGCACGCGGATCGACCTGCGCGGTCAGGTCGCGGGGATCGACCTGCCCGGTCAGGTCGCGGGGGTCAAGGACAAAATTTAGAAATGCTCAAAGCATATTCTATGTTGATTTCAATCCCAAAATACATGAAATTGATGAGGACATGAATATCTTGACTTATGAACATGTTTCATTGGTCTAACACTTCATTTTTGCAGGTATAGGTATTTCCGGTCGACCTACACACCTTGACCGGTCGACCAGATTTGCCAGAGCCTAAGAATTCCACGTTTTACAGGTTTCGGTCGACCGCCCCTGCCTTTCCGGTCGACCGGTTCTTCCAGAAACGAAACACTCCAGGAATTACAGATTTCGGTCGACCGCCCCTACTTTTCCGGTCGACCGATTTTCCCAGAACTGAAATGTTGACATTGTTACAGGTTTCGGTCGACCGCCCCCAGGCGTCCGGTCGACCGGTTTTGCCAGAGCCGAAACGTTCTGGCTGCAGCAGGTTCCGGTCGACCGGCCCATGAATTCCGGTCGACCGCCAGCCCCGAGCCTTCATTTTTGACTTTGTTTCCAACTTCGAAAAGGGCCATTCAACTTTGATTTTTTTAATCCAAATGTCACCTAATCACCCACAAATTGTGGATCTGGTCTGAGGCTTGTCTATAGACCATTCAAGGTCTATAAAACCAACACATGAGGGGATGAAAACCCTAATGCTTCAAGCCTTCAAGGGAGCCCATTTTCGAGCTACTGTAGCACCTCCGTGAACAGTGTTTCGGGAGGAAGTTCTTCATCCATCCAAGGTGATTCAAGCTCAGATCTGAAGCCAAGCAACCTCCTACAAAGCAAGAAGCAATCAAGGGCAAGAAGGGTGATCAAAGAAAGCTAGAAGGAGTATACTTCAAGAAGGAAATCAAGATACTCCGGGAAGAAGCTCTTCATCAAATCTTCATCCATCCTCTTCATCATCTCAAGGGGATCCATTGAAGCTCACTCTCAAGGGAGATCATCTTCATCCATTCAAGTTCTTTCAACCTCATTCAAGTTCAAAGAGAAGATCAAGAGAGAAGAATTGAAGGAAGAGGTACTGTTCACGTGAACAGTACTCTGTGAAGAACATTCATCCAATCAAGGGTGAATCAAGAAGATTGAGTTGAAGCCAAGAGGATCTTTGTTGCTGATCAACATTTCATACAAGGGCCAATTCATTTCTACTCATAACTCAATTTCTTGTCTTAGTTCATTCACATTTATTTTCCTTTCAATATTGATTAAACATTGAAGTTGTGATTCGTCCCTACCGTTGGTTAGTAGGAAGGCAATCAGAGGTGTTTCCGATCTGCGGTGTTGACGTCCCTACCGTTGGTTAGTAGGAAGGCAATCGGTGGTTTCCGATTTGCGGGTTGGTGCGCTGCACAAGTGAAGCCTCACCGAGTTTTGGTGAGGGGTGGACGTAGGGCTGAGGATTCAGTCCGAACCACCTTAAAAATCCTGTCTAGTGTAGTTTGCTTGTGTGATTGATTCGTTCTAGATGCATGCTTAGGATCGAATTATTATATATCTTGCTTATCTTGCTAAGTGAATCATAGCATTCTTGGAAGCTAGTTTCTATTCCGCTGCAATTCATTTTAACTAGCTGTTTAGAGGGTCGCATTGCGAAAAGTGGGGCTGATCTATTCACCCCTCCCCTCTAGATCCGCTGTCCACTACACAACAGATTGGGAGGAAGAGTATGAGACCCAATACCTTGAATCGGGTCTAGATTACACCACTCCATCTACCAACTCCCATCTAGGAGTGATTAGATGCACCCTCACCAAACCCCAAGAAGAGGATTGGCGTCGAACTTCAATCTTTCACACTTTTGTCAAGATAGGGAGCCATGTAAGGAAAGTGATCTTGGATAGTGGGAGTTGTGTCAATGCCGTATCCCCCGATACCGTCAAGCTCCTTGGGCTTACTATCACTCCCCACCCAAATCCATATCGGGTCTCATGGATCAACAACAACTCCATCCTGGTCAACACTCAATGTCTTGTGCCCCTCACCTTCTCTTCATACCATGGTCAAATATGGTGTGACATCATACCCATGGAAGTAGGTAGCATCCTACTAGGAAGACCTTGGCTTTATGATGTAGATGCCACCATCTTGTGTAGGAGCAACAAATGCACCTTTGAACATGAGGGTAAGACTATCCGTCTTAACCCCTCCCCACCTCGTCCCATGACCAAGAGGGACACTCCCCCTCAAGGACAACACCCCACCACCATACAAGTCTCGGGGAACCCCACCCCTCCAACCCCATCCCTCACCCAAACTCCCAAACAAAGTGGGACCTCGGGGTTGGCCAAGGGTCTTCATCTCATCACTAGGAAGAAACTTAAAGAGGAGATAGTTCAAGGAGTACCACTATGTGCGGTGGTCATTTGCCTAGGAGAACCCACTTCCACCAATCCACATCACATAGAAATCCAACAACTCCTAGAAGAATTCCATGATGTGTTCCCAACGGAGCTCCCGGACCAACTCCCTCCCATGCGGGATGTGCAACATGCAATTGATCTAGTCCCGGGGGCCACTCTCCCAACCTTCCTCATTATCGCCTCAATCTCACGGAACATGCCGAACTTCGGAGGCAAATAGAGGAACTCATTAGGAAGGGCTTCATTCGCATTAGCAAAAGCCCATGTGCCGTCCCGGCCCTTCTAACTCCCAAGAAGGATGGGACATGGCGAATGTGTGTGGATAGTAGGGCCATTAACAAAATCACCGTCAAGTATATGTTTCCCATCCCTAGGCTTGATGACATGCTTGATATGTTAGCCGGAGCCACCATTTTCTCCAAAATTGACCTTAAGAGTGGCTATCACCAAGTTAGGATAAGGCCCGGGGATGAGTGGAAAACGGCTTTCAAAACCAAAGATGGTCTCTTTGAATGGTTAGTCATGCCTTTTGGGCTTTCAAATGCCCCAAGTACTTTCATGCGTCTTATGACGGAGGTCCTTAGGTCATTCATTGGGATCTTTCTAGTGGTCTACTTTGATGATATACTCATCTATAGTCAATCCCAAGAGGCCCACCTTGACCACCTTAGGCAAGTTTGTACCATCCTTCGACAAGAGAGCCTATTTGCCAACTTAGGAAAGTGCCACTTCATGACCACCTCCCTCACCTTCCTAGGATTTGTGGTGTCCACCAAAGGTGTCTCCATGGACCCGGACAAGGTCCAAGCTATTCTTGATTGGCCAGAACCCCACACCCTTCATGAGGTCCGAAGTTTCCATGGATTGGCAACATTCTATAGGAGGTTCATTCATGGATTTAGCACTATCACCGGCCCAATCACCGATTGTCTCAAGAAGGGAACTTTTGTGTGGACCAAATCAGCCTCCAAAGCCTTCCAAGAACTTAAGGAGAAGTTGACCCAAGCCCCGGTCCTATGCCTTCCCGATTTCTCTAAAGTCTTTGAAGTCACATGTGATGCATCCGGGATAGGGATAGGAGGGATCCTTAGTCAAGAGGGACACCCGGTAGCCTTATTTAGTGAGAAGCTATGTGATGCTAGGACAAGATACTCCACTTATGACAAGGAGTTCTATGCCGTGGTGCAGTCCCTCCGATATTGGAGGCACTACTTGTTGCCCAAAGAATTTGTCATCTTTTCCGACCATGAGGCCCTCAAATACCTCAACTCCCAACAAAAGCTAAATGCCCGACATGCCCGATGGGTTGAGTTCATCCAATCCTACACTTTTGTCATCAAACACAAAGCCGGGGGTGAGAATCGAGCAGCGGATGCCCTTAGTAGGAAAGTTTCCTTGTTATCCACTATCCAAGTGGAAGTGAGCGGATTTGATAAGATCAAGGATGAGTACCCTAGCTGCCCCGACTTTGGGCACATCTATACCACCTTGACCACCCATTCTAGCAAGGAACATGAGGGATTCGTTATAGAGGATGGGTTCCTCTTCAAGGGACCGAAGCTTTGCATCCCACGGACCTCACTCCGCGACTTCTTGATTTGGGAATTACATGCGGGAGGGCTAGCTGGTCATTTTGGAGTCGACAAAACCATTGCTCTAGTTGAGGGACAATTTCATTGGACAAGTCTCAAGAGAGATGTAGGCAAGATAGTGGGTCAATGCCAAACATGTGCTTCGGCCAAACAAGTGAAACAAAACACTGGCCTATATACCCCACTCCCCATCCCCGACCGTCCAGGGCAAGACTTGAGTATGGACTTTGTGCTAGGATTACCCAAGACTCAAAAAAGGCATGACTCCATCTATGTGGTGGTTGATAGATTTTTCAAAATGGCCCATTTCATCCCATGCTCCAAAACCTCCGATGCCTCCCATGTGGCCCGATTGTTCTTTGATGAGGTTGTCTGTCTCCACGGGCTACCTAAGACCATAGTCTCCGATAGGGATGTCAAATTCACTAGCTACTTTTGGAAAACTCTTTGGCACATGATGGGTACCCTCCTCAAATTCTCCATTGCCTACTACCCTCAAATGGATGGCCAAACAGAAATTGTCAATCGGAGTCTAGGGAACCTCCTTAGGTGTCTTGTTGAGGATCGCCCCAGAAATTGGGATCTCATCTTACCCCAGGCCGAATTTGCATATAACAACTCCATCAATAAGTCCATAGGGATGAGTCCATTTGAAGGCGTGCATGGATACAAACCAAGAAAGCCTTCCGATCTCATTCCCCTTCCCCAGCATGCTAGAGTGTCCATTTCAGCCGAGTCTTTTGCACAACATATTAGAGAATTGCATGAAGAAATTCACAAGCACATCAGCAAAAAGAATGAGGCTTATAAAAGGCTGGCCGACTCTCATCGGCGTCACCAAGAATTCCATGTGGGTGACTTTGTGATGGTAAGGACGGAGAGGCTCTCCCCGGGAGCCAACTCTAAACTGAGGCCACGTGGGGCTGGTCCCTTCCAGGTCTTGAGGCGTATTGGTGCAAATGCCTACGAGTTAGATCTCCCTGAGGAGTATGGAATAAGTCCCACATTCAATGTCGCCGACCTAGTGCCATATAAGGGACCCACGGTGGTACCTAGTGAGGAGATTGAGCCTACTTCTTCCATTGAGAGAGCACCCACCCGTGAGGAGAGACCACCAGCCAAGAGAGCCCAGCGTGAACAAATTGAACAAATATTAGATGAACAAGTCACTACCACTCGGAGCAAGGCATATGAGCGCTATCTCGTCAGGTGGAAGGATCGGCCTCCTTCGGAGGATTCTTGGGTGAGTCGGGAGGATCTCCAGCGGTTGGATCCGGACCTCCTCGAGCAGTACCACAGTCGGATGGACCCCTACTCGACGGAGTCGAGCTCTTCACAGCCCAGGGGATTTGATGGAGGCATCATCCACAACTCCCTTTGGCTAGGGTCTTCTTCACACTTCGGCATCGTTTGAGTTCGGGCCTCTCTCTATAAAGGCCCAATTATCCCTTTTGTGCTATCTATTTGAGTCATTTTGATGTAATTTTCATTTTATTTGAGTCATATCCCTAGGTCTTGCATTTATTTTCCTAAGTTTGAGTGTCATTAGATTGTGTAATATGCTTTTGGGCCCAATTCTTCGGACTTGGCCCAAGACCCCCCCTACCCCTTCGGTTATTTGTCATTGAGTCTTTTGTAAGGGACTTATTGTAAAATGTGGATTTCCTATATATAGGGCCCCATTTCCTTCATTTGAAGGTAATGAATCAATCAATGAAAAATGCCATTTGAGAGTTCAAAGCTTAATTTAATGGAGAGAATCCAATTGGGTGAGAAGCCCTAGGGTGAGAGAGTCCCCACCCCCCCTTCTTCTCTCTTCTCTCTCTCCTCCACTAAGGGGTTCGCCCCTTTCTCTCTCTCCTCCTCCTCCCTCCCAACTTCCAACCCCCACCTACCCCATTAAAGTCCCTCCACTTCCCATAGCCACCATTACTCCACCCCCCCTAGTTCCAAGGTAGCATTCCCCCATTCCAACACTATCTACCCCATTCCAACAATATCTTCCCCATTCCAACACACTCACCCCTCTTCCCCACATAATTCCTCAATTTCCTAGGCCATTTCAAATTTGAAAAGCCCTTCCCTCCACTTGTTTTGGCCGCCCCACTCCCTTCCATTAGGCTAGGTTCGCCCCCTTCCTCCCCTTCACCCTCCACCCTCCTCTCACCCTCCCCTTAGGCTGAACCAGAACACCTCCTTGTGCCACCTCCTCCTCCAGCCCCTCCACTACCCTTAGCCACCTTCCACAACTCCCCTCCATCCCCATCCACCCCTTATTCATCTCCCCTTAACCATATGCCCCCTTCTCCTTCTTCTTCCCCATTCATTAGAAGCTATACCTAGGTTGCTGCTAGCAGTTCAGAAGTTTCAGGTGAACCAGCAACTTGCAGCGGCCACCACGACTTCCTCCGGACGAGTTTGAAGACCCAAAAGCTATCGTTGGAAGCGTCTACCAGTCTCCTTCACAACAGAAGTGGTTTCGACTTCATCGGAGTTGTGTGCTGCCCGGGAGCTCCATCCTCCCACAGCTGCGCAGTGGTGCCTCTGCTGAAGACCTGATCCTGAGTAGAAGCTCTGCCACGACAAACCCCAGAAGAATCAGTTTGAGAGCTCTTCTGAAAAGTTCTTCATCTCCTTGTCTACTTTCAGAATCAAGAAACGGAACTTCAATCAGCATTCGTGAACCAGAGTTATCATTTTTCTCCCTCATCTGCGCCGTTCTGCTACCCACAGTCTGCACCGACCAGTCATTCATGTTCAGAACCTCCAAGTCTTCTCCGGCATCTTTTGGCTTCCCTATTAGTTTTGCTATGAAGAGGACTCATCCACGGTTCCAACAACTCTGACGGTGCTTGATTCTGAGTTCGGGAGCTGTCGGGGCATCCTCTGCAACCTGCTGTTAGAAGTCTGAAGCTGCCAGTCCGAGGATCTGGTGCTCTATTCGAACCTCCACCCAGGTCAGCAGCGGCTCCAGAAGAAATCAACAAAATTCAGAGGTGTTCCAGTACCAGTCCCGAAGAGTTTCCCACAGGTCCCGCCTTCAGCAAAATTCTTGAGCAAGTTCTGCAGCAGCAACATCGACTATCTATCCCTGTTCAGAGAGAGTAGGCAGAACCGGTGTCTTCACCCTTTCATTACTTTTAGCCCTAGTTTCCCCTCCCCGTTTGGCCGGCTGAAGGCCCCTCCCTGTGCGGAGGTAGTTTTGGTTGTAATCCATTAACCCCCACCCCAAGGTCCCCCTCCTGTGAGAGGTGTAGTGTTGTAATTTATTTGGGCAGGTCAAGCTACACCGCCGCGGCGTGTGGGGATCCACTCGCCTCCCCACTCGCCCTCATCTTCGAGCGGGACCGGTTTCTTCAAACCTGTCGAGTAAGTGCTCACACCTCACTCCATTTAGTACTTGTCTTTCAATATTAGTTCTAGTTCCGCTGGTTATGCGAGTGAGAGCTCGATCCTCAAGCCCCGTTGCCTTGAGTGATCACCGTGGGAATAAGTGCAACCGGTGCCTTCGGCACTTTGTCGGCCCCATTGAATTGGGCTTCCACATCCATCGGGAATCAAATCTTGGCCTTGCTGGCTCTCTACCAGCAAGGGCCCAACCCCACATCCTCCACTTGGCAACGCCAAGTCACCTCGGGCTTGGGTGAGCGACGGGAGAGCGGCGGCCCAAAATTGGCCCTTTTGATTGTGAATGTGCTTGCTTGCCTAAGTCTTAGGTTGTGTCACATCATCCGGACAGAGCCCACTCCTCTTCCATTCTTACGTCTTTTCTTTTTTCTTTTCTCTCTTGATTTATTCAGTTTGCGTGGGTTTCTTCTCTCTTTCTCTTGATTAACTTCCATTCTTTCTCCCATGAGGGCGGATGTTCGAGTTGCTTGGTTGTTGCTCGATTCTACTCTCTTTGAGTTGATTGTGGTTCCCTTGCCTTGGTTAAAGGGTTTTACCGTTGTTCTTTTCATTCATTTGTTACTTCCTTTAGTCCTTTTTAACGTGTTGTTGTTCCATTTGTTTGTTGCTTCCTTTTACCTTTTCAACGTGTTATTATTTCTATCAAAAATTCGGCAGCATCTCCCATTGGCCCGAGCGTAAGGGAGATATAGGGAACGCGCCCACGTGGAGTTACGGAACCTGAAAACTGGAGGTGGGCGCCCGAGAGCGGCAACACCTTTAAGAAAACTTTGAAAAACTCGGAGGGAACGGCGAGTGGAAGACTATTCTAGGACTGGCTAGGGGGTGCACCGGGCAAGAAGGAGGGACAGGTGTGTCGGGCAAGGAGGGCACGAGTGGGCGTGCCGAGCTGGGGGAGGCCAGAGTGTGCCGGTGAAGGCCTAATTAGGGCGTACCATCGAAGGCCTATAGAGGGTGTACCGAGCAAAGGCCAAGGGGGACCGTGCCGGTGAGCGGGTGAGCCAAAGGTGTGCCGTTGGAGGCTCATGGAGGGTATGCCAGGCAAGGGACCAAAGGGTAGTGTGCCGGCCAAGGGGGGTATACCGTCCAGAAAGCTGTGCCGGGCTGGGGGCGTGGGCTGTGCCGGGGAAGGCTCCCAGGGGCTGTGCCGGTGAACGGGGGCCAAGGTGTGCCGGGCAAGGAACGCACGGGGTGTGCCGGGTAGCGAAGGCAAGGGTGTGCCAGGGAAGAGAGGGCTGAGTGTTAGCCAGATGGGTCGGGGCTGGAGAAGGAGGATGGCCAATGGTAATGTTGGTGTTTGGGGTTCGAAGAAGAAAAGGACCTCTCCCTTCAGGCAAAGGGACGAGGGTGAAGGCTAGGGATTCCATGAAAGGGTCCATGAAAGGGGGGGAGAAGGCCCACACTGGGGACCAAACCATCAGAAGGAAGAGGAGGAAGAGTTCAAACACACGCATCGGGCATTAATCAAACACGGTAGCAAGAAATTCAAAAAGGGGGGAAATTTCTATTCATGAAGAGAAAGGGCCGTAACCGCCCACGTATACATCAAAACTCCGGGGTAGAAGATACAACAGTGGGGGAGAAAAGAAGAAGAAGAAGAAAAGGCATGGAGAGGAGGAAATGGGGAGTTAGGGTCGAGCGGGGGCGACGGCTCCCTGGTCTTCCCCACTCCCCTTGCTACATCTCTCTTTCTCTCTTACTCTCTCTCACTTGTCGGTGGTCGCCGGAGGGCCTCCCTCTTCTTCTCTTCTTCTTCTTCTCTTTCTCTTCGTGCCGACGACGGTGGACGGAGCAGCAGGGGGGAAGCCAGAGCCTCCCCTCCTCTTCTTCTTCTTTTCCTCTTCTTCTCTTCTCTCTCACCTGGAAGCACCGCAGTGGCTGGGCATGCTCCTCTCCGTTCTCTCCTCTCTCATTCGCATGGAGAGGAGGGGTTTTTATACCGCAGCTGCGGTGAGATCGGGCGAAGGAGGGAACGTCCGTGGCATTGATTGGGATTTGACTCCCTCATCCTGGGTGGCAGGGGGATAGGTAGCGTGGCTCTCTCCCCAGGTGACACCTCAGCAAGCCCATTGCGCGCCAAGAATCTGTAGGGCATGGGCATCATGTCGTTCTGCTGGTTGCACCGGGCGAAGAACCAGGGTGTGCTGCTGAGTGGGAAGGCGACTGTGCCACTGGAAGACTGTAAAAGAGTTCCGCTGAAGGGGCTGGCAAGTGTGCTGTTAAGGGGCTAAAAACCCATGCCGATGAAGGGCCTTGCCAGGTGTGCCGCTGGAGGCTTTGCAGCTAGTGTGCCGCCAGAGTGGCTTGCAAGCGTGCCGCTGAAGGGCACGGTGAGTGTGCCGCTGAAGGGGCACCAGGGGGAGTGTGCCGTTGGGGCGCTCGCAATGTGTGCCGTTGAGGGCTGCGGAGTGTGCCGCTGAAGGGCACAGTGAGTGTGCCGTTGAAGGGTTGGACGGATGTGCCGGCGGAGGAGGCTCCGCCTGTGTGTCCCTGACGGGGGCACGGGGTGTGCCGCTGAAGGGGCTGGCGACGTGTGCCAGGGAAGACACCCAAATTGGGTGTGCCGGTAGAGTGTCAGGGGAGCGTGCCTCTGAATGGGCACGGGAGCGTGCCGTTGAGCTGGAGGCCGGGGTGTGCCGCCGAAGAGCCACCAGGGTGTGCCACTGGGGGGCAACAGGGGCGTGCCGCTGAGGGGCATATTGAGCGTGCCGTTGAAGGGGCACGGGTGTGTGCCGTTGAGATTGACTTGAGCCCGTTTCGAGCCCGATTGACGGTCCACTTAGTTCTCTTTGTGGTCCACAGGTTGGAATGTATTCTGGTAGTTGATCTCTATTCATTGTCGTGACTCTGGAGACGGCTTCACGGCAGTATGTGCGTTTGTTTGGAGAGTCCGGATGGCCCATCTTCTCCGCAGTTTCTTTAGTTGGAGTTGCTGTCGGTGCTAGTCTGGTTGGGACGTATGGGCGTGCAATTTTGCACGTCCACACCCCACATCTTGCAGCCAGAGTCCGGATGAGGGGAAAACCAGTTTGAGGTCAGACCTGGGACGCATAGTCTGTATGTGCACACGTGGTTGAGGGCAGTTGGACACGCGCTGACGAGCGTGACCCCAGCTAGTCACTTGCTTTATGGTTAATTGTACGGTGTCCTTGCCTCCGCCAGGGGCTATCGTGCCCGGCGGACACCTGCGGTGTGGTGTAAGACGTCAGGGGATGCTACCGACTGTGCTTCTAGTGGGAGGTACTCCTGTCGAGTCGGGAGTGACAGACTGTCAGTCTCTGTGACTTCAACCTTCAGGTTTTTTATCGTGTTGACCGTTGAGTCCAGGTTGTTTCACCGTAACGCGTGTGTCAGTTTTCATGCCGTGAGACTGGTGCTAGTAGCTTTACCGAGGTTGCGTCTTGTTGGTGCGGTGTCCACGACCGGGTGGTCGGGGTTGCACCTTGGATAACGTGTCCAGGTTGGCCGTGTCCTGGGAGACAGGCCTCTACGGCGGGGTTGCCGTGGGTTTTTACTTCAGTAAGTGGTACTAGTGTGGTTCGGTAGCCCCCGACCGTGAGATCGGGTTGTGTTTTTTGGTACAATAGGAGTAGTTGTAGTGCCGAGTTCTGACCGGCCACCGGTTCACTGTTCCTGTTGTCGTTGTAGTTTTCCTTTCCGCTACCGCCGTTGTTTCCGGTTGGGGTTCCGCGGGATCCCTACTGAGTCTCTGTTTTGGAGACTCATCCCTGCTTTTCAGGTGTGACGGTTCTTCCTCGAGGTTCGAGGGTGCTGTTCAGAGGTTCTCAATTGCTAGCTCGCCGGGCCGAGTTTTCACTCAGCATGTGATACATTTTTACTGCTTTAGACTGTACTTTCTGTTGGATTGGACTCTATTATAGCTGTAGTTGTTCATTTATTTCTGTTAATTGTTGAATTATCCTGTTTTATTTCCTATTTCTATGTGCCTCCACACTCCTTTTAGCCCTTCCGAGCTCTCCCGGCTCGTGGGCGGCGGGTCAGGATTCGAATGGTATCGGGCCTTTCCGGTATCAGGATCTTGGGTCGTTACAAATGGTATCAGAGCAGTGGTTGTGGACGTACATAGGAATTCAAAATATTACAATGATCAGTGTCCATAAGGTCCAGTACAGTCGGCAGCTGGCTTAGGGTTTTGTGTTCGCTTTTCGCCTAGTTTCTCGCTCGAGCTTGAGTGTGCTGTGCGGCGCTGTGAAGGTGGTTGTTGTCCGCGACTTTTGTGCCAGCGTGGGGTCTAAGGATCGATGTCGAGAGCCTTCTCCCTCATCGGTGGTGGCCCTGGTTGTGCTGCGTTGGGAAGAGGTTGCTGGCAGGTGTGAACTCGCGGTGCTGCGTTCGAGGAATCTGCAGCGTGGTCAGGTGGCTGGAGAGGATTGTTCATGGTTAAGTGGCCGTGAGCGTGCTCTGAGGGAGCTGCTGTCGATTTTGGCCACTCCAGCTTGAGGTTTGTCCAGCCCCTGAGGTGTTTAAGTTGTGGTTTAAGGTGGCAGAGCGGGTGTTCTGATCGAGAAGTGTGCTCGGGTGAGCGGAGGATCTTCTCGGTGAGCTGCTGTCTCATCGAGCCTGGTGTTCTTATCGTGCTCTATGGCGTCAGAAATGATGTGTTGGTCCCGATTGTTCTGCGGATTTTGAGGCAAGATTGGGCTGTAGTATCCCAGTAAGTCTTGCTCCTGCGCTCTTGTATGCGAATGGATTGTGTTCGCCTTGGATTTGGTTTGAGATATGAAGGTTCCGTGGTGAGTTCGGGACTCGGGGATGAGCGTTGACGGTCGTCGGTTATGGCTCGTGTTGCGGCTCTTGGCGTGGTGTGTTGTGGTTTAAGGAATTGCAGCGGTGGTGCATCGAGAGATGCTGTGATTATGGTCTGACGTGACACTTGCTGGGTGTGTCGGAGGTGCTGACCTGATGGAAGCGATGGTTTTCCTTGGTGCTGGATGGTGCTATTTCCAGCATGCGCGAGATTCGAGATCATGTCGGGCGTGGAGTTCTTCCATTGGTCGGGGATGCGATTGGTTTCCCCGTTGGTTGGAGAGTATTGTGTCTGGCTAGGATTGCCGTCTTGCATTATGTGTCCGAATTGGTTGGCCTTGTGTGCCATGAAGTCCGTGCGAGACGTGCTCCTTGTCTTGGCCAGGTGGTTGCCTGTGAGATGTTGTGCCCATTCCCTTGTCGTGTGAGGGTGTGTTGAGATTTTCCGGAAGGACGAGTGCCAGTTGGGCGGTGTTTCCAAGAATTTGTGGCTGTGCGCGTAGATCAGAGTGTGCAGCGGAAGCCTGGTGGGCTTGTGACCCACTGGTTCAGGATCGTAGCGTTGGTTGCTACAGGCAGATTCCTGAGTTTACGTTGAGCATTGGAGGATTGGTTCCTCTGTGTGAAACGTGTTGTTGCCGTGCTGTTGCTTGAGGTATCGGGGTTCTTGACACTGGCAGGATGGAGTGTTGGGGAATGTGCTGGCTAGTGCGTCGCATGAGTACCCTGTTCCTGTGATGGAAGCCGTGTCAGGCGTCGGTGTTGGACCCGAATGGGGTTGTTGAGGATGTCGCCTGACAGAGGTCGAGGACGTGTTGGTCAGAGTCGGTGACTTGGTGCCCGACTTGTATTGGAGGTTGTGTCCTCGGTTGAGATCGTATTTTGAGGAAGTGATCTCTGAGAGATTTTGGGTTCCGGGTGATAGCTGCGAGTGACTGGTAAGGCTAGTCCCGTAGTCGACCACGGTAAGATGTGTATTGTTAGGGAGCCATTGTGCATTGGTCGTGGTGCTGGCGACCTGGTTGTCGTAATTTTGGTTGGCACTTTCTCCTCTAGAGACGTGTGCCATGAGTGTTCAGGTGGTGTCCCGTGGCTCTGTGGTGAGGGCGGAATCGGGATTGGCAGGTGTCCACTTGGATTAATTGAGTCAAGGGATGTGATGAGACAAGACGGAAGAGTGACACCTGTGGGCGGATGCCTTTTAGTGAGATTGGCGTCGGAATGGTGGTCCTTGATGGGACGTTGGTGTCACAATGGTTATCCCTGGTTTGGTGACCAGCATGGGATGGTTCCCCTGTAAGTCTGAGTCAAGTGAGGTGATGACCGAAGACGCCAGGATCTTGTCATTTGGTTTCATCGTGCTCCCCTGAGAGGGTCGAGTTGGTGCGATGATCGAGTTCGGATGCGGTGTCTGAGAAAAGTTCAGCTCGAGATGTGGTATCGGTCTGTGTGTGAGTCAACGGATGGCTTACCGAGGTTTGGAATGTTCCCTCCGGATCTGGTGGAAGACCAGGAAAGAAGGAAGAACCTGAGCAAGCGGAGGTTTTCCGTTGACGTGTACCTGGCGATCAGTGGATGGTCTTTTCACAGACAGAAGATGCTGTTGGTTGTGCATCGTGAACGGTGAGGGCCGTGTGCAGGTGAGACCTTTGGTGGTCGTTTCTGTGATGTGCCTTTCCGGACGGGATCTAGGCTTTGTCGAAGTTTATCTTCTAACAGAGTTGGCACAGTGGTATGTCTGGCTTTCAGCTTGCCATGTGTGAGGTGATTCTTAGTGCTGAGCCGATGGTCTGGTTGCGGTCTGTTGAGATGGCTGCGTGAGCTGGTGGAGGCCCTGTATTGGTTGTTCCCTTGAGAAGGGTGTGCGACCTGTCAGCTGGTTGTAAAGCTGACGTGTAATTTGTCTGCTGACCATTGGATGGATCGGTAGCTGTTTCTCGTGCGAGTGTTGTGTCTCCTCGGTGAGCGAGATGGTGATAGCAGTGCCATGATTGGGTTGGTTGTGACTGAGGTGACGCCGGACTGCGTTTGTTGGTGTGCCTGCCTTGATAGTGGGTGTGCACGGCGCACGGAGTGAGGTGCTGTTCGTGATTGTAAGTCTGGCTGCGTCCCTCAGGTCCGGAGCTTCTCATGTGAATCGAAGTTTCCTGTGCTGGGGCTCTGACGGCATTGTCAGTGGGTTGCGGCATCTTCCCCCGTGTTCCCGTGGTTGTCCCAAATTTCGAGGATGAAATTCCTTTAAGGGGGGAGGGCTGTAATGCCCCGAATTTTTTGGATATTTTTCGGACATTTTAGTGGGTCTCGGAGTGTATTTTACGCTTTACACGTGTTTTTCTCTGATGCGCCTTCGGAACTCTGTGCAAGGTAAACCGTGGCGTTCTCCGACTCCGGGACTGTACCGGCGCGTTGTGCTCCTCCCGAGGATCGCGGAGGTAATTTTTTGTAATTTTCTGAATTTCTGAAATTTTTGGGTTTTTCTATATATATTAAACCTTTCTCTCTCTCTCCCCTCTCATTTCTCTCTTCCCTCCCTCTCTATTCTCACGCTCTCTCCTCTCTCCCTCTATCTCCGACGGCCGACGGAGTGGAGTGCGGGCGAGGCGGGGATGGCACGGGCGAGGATGGGTGAGGATCGAGGCGGTGGAGGCGCGGTGAAGCTCGGCCGCGAGTTCGTGTCCCGGCGAGGTTTCAACCGCGTTTTCTTCGTGGATCTACGTCCACGGCGCGCGAAATCTTCGGTGGAGGTAGGGAGATGGACCCCCAGCTCGTGAGCTTCCTTTCCCGCAAGTTTTGTAGGCCGTGGTGAGCCGAGCGGGTATAATCGGGGATTTTTGGGAAAAATCCATGTTTTAGGGCTCGTGAGCCGATCTACCGTTCCATCGCGTTTTTGGCCGATCCGAGGCCGTAGATGCATGTTATGGGCTATTTGGGGGCTCCCCCCTTGTTTTCCCCCTCTCCCGTGGAGGTATGGAGGCGTGGGACGATTTTTGAGTCGTTTCTCGCCGTCCCGCTCTCGGGACGGTGTGATGGTCCTTCCAGTGGCCGTCACAGGCTGTGACGCCCCAAGGTGGGTGCGTTACATGCCTTGACGCCCCAAGGAGGGTGCGTCATAGAGGTTTGTAGTGTCAGCAGGGCGTCGGTCGCTCTGACGATCTTACGATAAATCGCCAGAGGGTGTGACGCGCCTGGGTTCAACCGTTACATTCGTGTTTCATGATTTTGACCAATTGGGATCCTGAGACTCTGACGCACCAGGGGTGGACCGTCAGAGCTCTGTGACGCCCTTGTTTGGGTGCGTCAGAGTTGACGTATCCCTTTTTCTAACGCACCTGGGTAGGTCCGTTGGGGGTTGTGACGCCCTGAGGGGTGTGCGTCACAACCTGTTTCGTTCCGTTTTCTAATGCACCAGGCTTGGTCCGTTAGAGGCTGTGACGCCCCAGGGTGGGTGCGCCACAGCCAGTGTTGCCTGTTTCGTGTAACGCTCCTGTGTTGGACCGTTAGAGTTTTGTGGCGGCCTAGCTTTGGACCGTTACAGCTGTGATGGCCCAAAGATGGACCGCCAGGCACTATGTTGTGCCAAAGTGGTTCTTCGTGCTTGCCGCGATCGTTTCACATTGTGTGGATCCCTGGTCGACCCGGTTGCGACCCAATGGTCGACTTGCGGTCTCTTGGATGTCCCAAACACCCCGAGGGTTATGTGTCCGTGTCTTGAGGGTGTCGGGAGGACCGTGCTACCTCGTTTAGCGTGCCCGTAGGTGTGAGAGTTAGGGTGACTCCTTGTGTTCTGGGCTTTTGTGTTATGCTTGATCGAGTCACCGTGCGTCGGTGTGAGTGCGGCGAGGGTTCCCCGAACGTCGTGAGTTTCTTAGGGAAGAGGTTTCTGAGTGGGCCATGAGTAAGGCCTTGGATTGTGAGTCCAGTTGCCCAGCCTGGGGTTGGAGGGTTCCCTCTTTTCCCTGAGAGTGGGATTTAGTTTGGCGGCCTGTGAGCTGCCCTGGGGAACCGTGTTTCTGCGTTTCTGCGTGGCCGGAAGCGTGGCCCGTGGACTGTGAGTCCCGTTTCTTCTCCGACCGTGGTCACCGTGTGACGATGCTGGTACGTGGGATGGTCCCCGGACTTCGTCGGGTTCGGACGTTGTTTTCCGTTGACTTGAGAGTCTACTCCTTCAGTGACCATCCACTAGTCGTAGCCTGCTTACACGTTTAGTGGTCCCACCGGGGAGTGGTGGAGAGGCTACCCTGAGGACGATTTTTAGACTAGTTTTCCTCGGGCCCCACGTCTTACAGCCAGAGTCCGGCTGAGGGGAAAACCAGTTAGAGGCCAGACCCTGGACGCATGGTCTATGTGTGCACATGTGGTTGGGGGCAGTTGGACACGCGCTGACGAGCATGACCCCAACTACTCACTTGCTTTGTGGTTACTTGTACGGTGTCCTTGACTCCGCCAGGGGCTATCGTGCCAGGCGGACACCTGCGGTGCGGTGTAAGACGTCAGGGGACGCTACCGACTGTGCTTCTAGTAGGAGGTACTCCTGTCGAGTCGGGAGTGACAGACTGTCAGTCTTTGTGACTTCGACCTTCGGGTTTTTGGTCGTGTTGACCGTTGAGTCCAAGTTGTTTCACCGTGACGCGTGTGTCAGTTTTCGTGCCGTGAGATTGGTGCAAGTAGATTTACCGAGGTTGAGTCTTGTTGGTGCGGTGTCCGCGACCGGGTGGTCGGGGTTGCACCTTGGATAGCATGTCCAGGTTGGCCGTGTCCTGGGAGACAGGCCTCTACGGCGGGGTTGTCGTGGGTTTTTACTTCGGTAAGTGGTACTAGTGTGGTTTGGTAGCCCCCGACCGTGAGATCGGGTTGTGTTTTCTGGTACAGTAGGAGTAGCTGTAGTGCCGAGTTCTGACCGGCCACCGATTCGCTGTTCCTACTGTCGTTGTAGTTTTCCTTTCCGCTACCGTCGTTGTTTCCGGTTGGGGTTCCGCGGGATCCCTGCTGTGTCTCTGTTTTGGAGACTCATCCCTACTTTTCAGGTGTGGCGGTTCTTCCTCGAGGTTCGAGGGTGATGTTCGGAGGTTCTCAGTTGCCAGCTCGCTGGGTCGAGTTTTCACTCGGCATGTGGTACGTTTTTACTGCTTTAGACTGTACTTTCTGTTGGATTGGACTCTGTTATAGCTGTAGTTGTTCATTTATTTCTGTTAATTATTGAATTGTCATGCTTTATTTCCTATTTCTTTGTGCCTCCACACTCCTTTTAGCCCTTCCGAGCCCTCCCAGCTCATGGGCGGCGGGTCAGGATTCGAATGGTATCGGGCCTTCCCGGTATCCGGATCTTGGGTCGTTACAGCAGCAGTAGTGCTACAAGGTCCCCATACATCAGAGTGCACAATCTCAAAGGGCAAAGAACTTCTATGACCAATAGTAGGATAAACACTTCTTGTATGTTTGGCCAATTCACAATGATCACAACTCAATGAGTTTTTATTTCACTTATTTCCCAAAGTAGGAAATAATCTAGCAAGAATCGAAAAGGAATATGTCCTAGCCTCTTGTGGTGTAGCATCAGCTCTGAAGGAGCATCCTCAACAGTAAGAGCAGATCTCTCCCTAATATTAGAGCCCAAATTGCATTCTTCAGCCGTCAAATAGTAGAGTCCATTATGCATTTTTCCACATCCAAGAGTCCTCCCCATTTTCAACTCCTGAAGAAAATAATGAGAAGGCCAAAAAGTGACAGAACAATTCAAATCTCTAGTAATAGAGCTGATGGAAAGTAAATTAGTAGGAAAGGAAGGAACATGCAGGACAGATGACAAACTCAATGTGGGAGTACAGTCCCGAGATCCCTTACCAGAAACAGAGATAAATGATCCATCTGTAATACGGACTTTATCCCTACCCGAACATGGAGAATAGGACCGAAACAAAGTACATGTACCTGTCATATTGCTGGAGGCTCCGGAGTCTATTACCCAGGAGCTGGGCGTCCTATCTATACAACTGAGGGCATGATCAATACAAGGTATAGTACCTGACTGACCAAAGTGAGAAGAGTCAATATACCCTTCGGGCTGGTTAGGTGTCTCAGCTGCGGAGGAGGTGGTGCGACAATGTGCTTCATGCTTTTCCATTAGTCGGCGAAGAAGCTGATCCTCTTCTGTAGACAAACCAGAAGTATTGTCCTCGATCTCTTCTGAGAAATGGGCCTGCCCAAAAACACGACCACCACCACGATGGCCAATCAAACTCTCAATATCAGCCATCATAACCGGGTTGGCCATGGCCGCCCAACCCCTTGAAAGAACTTGCACAGGAGAACATGGGACTACCGGTATGAGCAGAATAATAGACATGATCTTCCTATTCTTAAGATCTGGATCAGGTCCTCTGATTCCCTTCTCAACGCAAGAGCCAAAGGCAGCACACCCTGTTTACAAGAAAGTGTGGCCCCTCTTCTTAAAGATGGCATAATCCTCTTCTTCTTAAAATATGAAATCCCTCAAAAAAAATGTGAAGGTCCCTTCCAGGCATCTGCTCAACCAACTTTAGTTTAACTCAGCTCTTCCTCCAGGCGCACTCCCATTCCAATGGCCACGGTTGAGGTGCAGTCTGCAGCCACAGCATTCCCGAAGGCAAACCCCGTGGCCGACGTCCAAGAGGCAGCCAAGAAGGAGGACCCAGAACAGGCAGCAGACGCGCTGCCGGTCGAAGCGGTGAAGGAGATGTCAGAGATGTCCCCGGCCGCCGTCGAGACCCCGACTGAGGAAACCAAGGAGGAGGCCGCAGTTGCTGAGGAGACCGTAGACGCCCCACCTGAGGAGCCCAGGGAGGAGGAGGCGCGGCCGGTTGAGGCCGTTGCCGAGGAACTTTCAGCGGAGGCCCCCGCGGAGATAGAAGTCAAGGAGGAAGAAGTAACCGAGGAGCCAAAGACGGAAGCGCCTGTGGCAGAGGCAACAACGGAGAAGCTGCATGTTGCTGCTCGTTCTCGAGCATCTGACTGCGACAGGAAAGCCACTGGAACCTTGAAGGGCGTCGGAGATGGCTGGCGATGACGGGGCTGAAGGATAGAGGGGCGGCGGCGGGCGACGGGCTCAGCGGAGGTGGATCTGGCATCGGAGATGGCCGGCGACAACGGGTGTAACGACCCGAGAATCTGATTACCGGGAAGGCCCGATAACCCGAGACTCGCACCGCCACCCACGAGTCCGAAGACTCTGAAGGGTTAAAAGGATGGTGTGGAGACTACACAAGTATCACAAATAATTACAGAAATTAAACAGTTATATGATTAAGCAGGAAATAAATTAACAGTTTACATGATACATAGTCCACAAGATAATAATAAAATAACAACAGCAGTAGTCCACAACTAGTACAGAGACAAGAAAGAAAAGTACAGCTACACGGGACATACCCCGGCTCTGACCTCTGGCACTAACGTTGGGCACCTGAACCACGCTGAGCCTCAGACGCGCTACCCTGAGGCCGCGACTCACCTGAAACACGGTGAAAACATGCAGGGAATGAGTCTCGGAATAAGACTCAGTAGGGATCACTCGAACCCTACCTCACAAATGGAGAAACCGCTACGCTAGCAGTAAGCGAGTACCTCGGAAAGGGAAACCCTGCAATCTACAAAACACCGATCCCACGGCACGAAAACGGACATACGTGCCACGGTGAAACGACCGGAACACCATGGTCAACACGACAAAACCCGAAGGTCGAAGTCACAAAGACTGACAGTCTGTCACTCTCGACTCGATAGGAGTACCTCCCACTAGAAGCACAGTCGGTAGCATCCCCTAACGTCTTACACCGCACCGCAGGTGAACTGCCTGACGTGGTAGCGCCTACCAAAGGCACGGACACCGCACAAGTAACCACAAACAAGTGACTAGCTGGGGTCACGCTCGTCAGCGTGGGTCCAACCGCCCCCAATCACGTGTACACACACAGACCGTGCGTCCCTGGTCTGGCCCTCTGATCGATTTTCCCCTCAGCGGGACTCTGTCTGCAAGACGTGGGGCCCGACGAAAATCGGTCCACAAACTGTCTCTAAGGGTAGCCTCTCCACCACTCCCTAGTGGGACCACACGCGTGTAAGCAGGCTACGACTAGTGGAGGGTCACTACGGAGTAGACTCTCAAGTCAACGGAAAATAACGTCCACATCCGACGACATACGGGGATCGTCCCACGTACCAGCACCGTCGCATGGTGACCACAGTCGGAAAAGAAACGGGGTTGCAAACCGCCCGGGGCAACCGTGAGCCTGACGGTCTACCCTAGACGCGTCACAGGCTCTGACGGTCTAAGGCTGGACCGTCACAGCCATCTGACGGCCCAACACAGGGACGTCAGATACCCAGTGCAAAACAGCGTGTAACGCACCTGCCCTGGTCAGTTACAGTCTGTGACGCGCCTACCCTGGTGCGTCACAAGACAAGTGGAAACATACTGTGACGCGTGCCACCCGGTGCGTCACAGGCCCTGACGCACTTACCCTGGTGCGTCACAGGCTGTAACGGACCAAGCCTGGTGCATTACAGTGTGAGAATGCGTCCACTCTAACGCACCCACACATGGGCGTCACAAGGCTGTGACGCGCCAAGCCTGGTGCGTCACATGCCTTGACCCCCAATGGTCAAAAACCAACGGTCAAAAGCCAACGGTCGAACGTCCCTGACGGTCCAACCCAGGTGCGTCACAGCATTGTGGCGGTCTATCGTGGAACCGTCACAGCCCATAGACTTTAGTTGGGTAAAAACAGGACTGTGACGCACCCATCTAGGCACGTCACATGGTGTGACGGTCACTGGAAGGACTGTCACACCCGTCCGAGGGTGAAACGGCGTGAAACGCCCAAAAATTCCAACCACGCCCCCATGCCTCCATAGGAGAGGGGGAAATCAAAGGGGAAGACCCCTGGGGACCCCTAGCATACTTCTAAGCCATCAAAATACGAAATCATGGCCTAAAACCATAGATCGGACGAACTCCCCCAAAATCATGGAAAATCTCAAACCCGCATGGATACCCATCTCTCGACCTCCCCTCAGCCTACAAATCACGGGAATGGAACGCAAGAGGCTAAGGGACGTCACCCTACCTCAAGATCGCCCCGAGACGCGCCGGATCATCCACAATCGCAAGAAATCGCTTGAAAACTCTCGTTCTTCCTTGAGCTCCCACGATCCACGTATGCCTCCACGATTGCCACACCACCACCGTCGCCGCCGCGCCGTCACCTCGCCGCCGTCTGCAGCCGGGGAGAGGGTCGACGCCACGTCCACGGGAGAGGGGGCGCCGGTTCGCACGGGAGGGAGAAAAGAGGAAGAAGAAGAAGAAGAAGAAGAAAGAGGGTGGGGAGAGAGAGAAAAAGAGAGGTATTTATAGAAAATCTGAAAATTCCAGAAAATATCAAAAAATCAAAAATCACATTTTCGCGACCCTCGGAATGCATCGATCGCAACGGTATCACTCTCGCCTAGGTGAACGGCCCGGTTCACCCGCAACGAGGTTCCGAAGGAATTACCGAAACACACATCGGTAATCGGAAAACACTCGCGGAAAAGTCGCGGAACACTTCCGGGCCTCCGAAACAACTCCGGATCGCGCCGATCCGAACACGAAAGATGTCCGAAACGAAATTTCGGACACAATAGAGTCGGACACTCTAAAAAACCAGATCTGGGACCCACGAAGAAGGATCCGAAAGGTCTGGGATATTACAACATGGCTGAAGGATAGAGGGGCGGCGGCGGGCGACGGGCTCAGCGGAGGTGGATCCATCACCCAGGAGGCGGTGGCTCTGATACCATGTTGGAAGAGAGGAGAGGGGTCTAGGGTTGCATCCCCCGATGGCCCCTTCTCCACTAATTTCACATTAACTAGAAAAATAGGGAAAAATCCCTCACAAATAGATACTATTACAATACTTCCACGTCAAGTTAATTTGGTGAGCCGATCAAGTCTTAATTTGGTGAGCCAATCACATCAAGTGACGTGATCAGCACACCAAATTAATTTGACGTGAGGATTACTAAAAAAGATTTCAAAAATTAAAAAATGTTACACATGTAACACTCTGTAATATAATTACCTGAGATGTTACACAAAATTTTACTCTTCGTGATTATCTATCCCACCTCTTGAGGTGGATTACTTGTCCTATCAAATTAACCACTCACGCATCTCAAATAAAAAATGGGTCAATTCCGGAATAAGTTAACTAGACTGGGTTACCCCAAATTCTGGAAGTTGTAAATTTTTTAGCTAGTCCCCAATTTTTTAATCTTCAGCCGGTTCCCAATGGCCAATACAACAAGATAATTAAATACAATAGTACACTAGTGTTGTAAATGTAATGGTATACTAAATGCATGTAGCGTTGCATTTATCTATTTAGTATTACATTTAAACGCTTGGTGTTACTTGTTTATTAGGGTTGCATTGGGGACTAGCTGAGAAGGTTAACAAGTTTAAGGGCGAAAAAAAGGAGTGAGTTGTAGTACATGCATGTGGCAGAGATAGAGATTAATTAAGGATCTGAACTTGGATCCCCAAAGACCTTGATTAATCATATTTAAGTATTCTTTTGGGTGCACCTTAATTAATTAAGCCCATTCACTGTGAAAGCATGTAGATCGAGCACGAGATGTAATTAGCACTGGAAAAGTCACATACATTCTGGAAGTTTATTAAGACTGAATTTGCACTGATACAACTTGAGCTCAAGCAGTAACTCAGTGAACAATTCGACGTCATGGAGTTAATTTCTTTTGAAAGACGGGTACAAACAAGGTTAGACAAAGGGCAATTGTTTAGGCCGGCAATCTTAACTTATAGTTTGGTTAGTTCATTCATCCCCTTTGCATGGTCTGTGAATCAGACTAATGGAGGGGCCGGATGAGCTTGGGAGTATGCCGCAGCTCGCTCGTGATCCATTAATGCCGTCGCATGCATTCACCATGCATGTAGACGTATCCCATTGGCTTTTAGGTCGTCTCTCCACTAGCCAGTCATTTCATACGGTCTACATATTGCAACTTGGGTAAAAATCAGCTGACTCAAGGGTTTCGTACAGTGACAGCGATTCGATTCGTTACGTTTCATGAAGTGGTGAGTTTGCAACTCGGGAGTGGAGCCAATCCAGAATTTTATGAGGGAAAAAGGGCGGTGGACTCTGCAGGGGCAGCGGGCGGAGGACGCCGTCGTATTAGGGGAGGTTTACGGGGGGGGAGTAGGGGCTAAGGAAGCGAGCTGTTGCTTGCTGCGGAGGTGGCGACAGGGTTGAAGCTTTGGTCGAGTACTTATAGTAAGAGCTCATACTGGTAAAGATATCATGGAGGGTAATCACCAAGCGCAAACAAATGGTGGTGGTGAAGACTTGAATGGCGGAAGTCCTAGACTATTGTAACACGCCCGTCTATATATGCTTGGGCTTTTGCATGCATACGTCTACTTACGCATCTTGCGATTCTTGTGGAAGGGCTGTGTGTGTGTGTGTGTGTGGAGGACCCATGTTAATTGTTCCAGAAGACTTGAAAACAGTGGGTTTCTCTGTTGTATTCACAACGGAAGACGTAGTCATATCTAGGACCATATATATATAGATGGATCCTAGATCACGTCTACTCCCCCTTTTACTTAGCATGATTTTACTGGCTAGCTTATGCCAAGGGTGGTGGGTAGATCTTACTGACAGCGCGCTGTTCATCAAACCAGTCCATAATATATTCACCAAATAGTCGAGCCCAATATTACAGGAGCAATTTCTGAGACTCCACTGCCAAGACGTCATTAGAACCCGGAAGACATCTTCATCAATTGTGACCCTTCAGCACAAGCAGAGTTTTCAATTTGGAATTTGCTTGTAGCTAGATAGCTCAAAAAATGGCTCCTTCTCGCTAGCTAGTCTTCCTCTAACAATGGCATTTGGAAAACTATTTGGTGTCGCAACAGTCTTTAGAATGTTCCGTCCGATTGGTGATGAACATCGTACCAGGCTCTTCCTAGCATTGTCACCAAGTCGGAATACAGGAACAAACCATAAAGCTTCGCAAAAGAATTGTGAATAAATGTTAATTTTTGACAAACAAAAATGTATTGCTAAAATATGACATAAAAAATAAACGGTATGATACGGAATAAAGGGGGTTTTGCATATAAATCACCGTTGCGGATAAAATTGTAGATTTATCATTCTTAAAAATATATGAGTTTTTTACATAAATACTCATCTAAATATCGGTTATGTCAAATATATCTCTCTTTTGAGCATATTATCAAAAATATTCTCTATTTAATCTTAAATATTGTAACTATGTCCCTACCGTAACCTTCGTTGATTTAACTCGAGTTAAACATGAGTTAAGTAATAAAATTATTTGAATTTTTTACATAAATACTCCTCTAAATATCCATTATGTCAAATATATCCCTCATTTCACTGTAATTAATGACGATAGATAGAATATTTTACGGAATATTCATCTCCTGTTGACGTCAGTAAACTACAGGGACATAATTATAATATTTAAGATTAAATAGAGGATATTTTTGATAATATATTCAAATGAGAGATATATTTGACATAACCGATATTTAGAAGGATATTTATGTAAAAACTCAAAATATATTAATAGACATATCACTGATTTTGTTGAAATTTTTCAAAAATCTATCGTGTCTAACTTCTTTCGACGGGGACACGAAGATCTCACGTTAAAGAATCAAAGATTCTCGTTAGTCAATCGTCAAATGATCAAAATACCTCTCCCCTACCCACCACACAGAGAGGAGGTGGATAGGGTTTCGGTGGGATCTGTCAAACGAGGGGGTTTGCAACAGGGGGGAGGTGCTTCATGAAGGCCCTCGGGCTCCCGCACGAAAGGAACTTCGACGAGGGTTTCCCGAAGGAGCCGCCAGCGGAGGACGGGGACAAGCTGCTGGCCTACAACACCATCCGGAATCTGCGAGCCGACTTTGATAGAATGCCACATTAAACCCAAGATTTTGGCGACCAGCCACAGCCTTGGCAAGGCGCTCGCTGCCCTCGAGGAAACTACAAGAAACCACCGGGAAAGACCATCCTGGGGAAGATGACAATGATAACACCCCCCACCCCCGGGACCTTGCCTACCCATCCCCCCACCCTGCCCAGAACACCCCCCCCCCCCACCACTTTATTGCAAACCCCCCCCCCCCCACCACTTTGTTCCAACTTATTTTTTTCAATCAATTATGGTTTATTTTATGATTTTTTCAATAAATAGTGATTCATTCGTGAAAAAAATAAGTTGGAACAAAAAGTGTGATTAATCACTACCTTTACAAAAGATCGCAGAGTCATATATATATTATGCCGGTTCCTGCAGCAATGGGAAACGTCATTCCCTTCACAAATCCAGCCTATAAACCTGCTGTCGCACTCGGGAGGATGCCAAGGCACACATTTCAAGTATGAATTGGACGTGCACTCATATGAAGAGAGAGAGAGAGAGAGAACCAGTGTTCCTTCGCCTGATCCTCTAATGCCTCCTGAAATTCTAGGTTGGATTTATATGATGTTGAAATGGGGAGCGGTTCAGATAACTGACATTGTGACGAACACAAAACAGGTGCCACTTTGCACTGGTCAATCAAGAATTCTGAAACAGTCACCATTTCCTCCTGTGAAACACAATTCTAAAGAGTATGCGTCATGACATAGAGGAAGACATGCAACGATTTGATCATCATCTCTTCTTAAAAACCATCCTTCTTATGTTCATAAAAGAGGTCGGTCTTTGCACTGCCCAAATCCATCCGTCTTCCTCCTGCTGGGTGCATTCCTTGCAGTAGTATGCATCAGATATTCCTACACCCCCACAGATGACACATCTGCCCTGGAAAGATCCATAGTTGCATTCATCACAGACACGCACAAGTGTTCAGGGCCTCACATATGAATCACAGATCATACAATATTTGCCATCGCACTTCTCACAAAGCCGACCAATAGCGATTCCTGGTTGCTTCCTGCACACAATTAGATCAGGATGGTGCTTGGCCATGTCGCCTTCGTTAACAAGTCTTCGAGCCTGCATAGAAGATATTTTTATTAGAAATCCAAATGAAGGTGCAGCCACAAACTCTACGAGAACTTCCAGCTGCTTCACACCAATGATCAAGATAAAATCTTTTAGTGCAAGTTATATGTGATTTTAAGCATGCAACAATGCAAACAGTTGCCGTGCAACTCAGTGGATGACATGTCTCACGGCAAATACAATGAACACTTGAAATCAATCAACATCTAGGTTGATAGAGCACAAAGAACATTCTCTGTGGACGTGCTTCCAGAAAACGTTTTAACTCCCTCTATGACTGCAAATCATGCAGGTTAAACCTGGGATCAAAAGCACTTATTTTCGGTGGTTCAGCACAGGTGATAGGTAACTCTAAAAGGAAAGCCATCCGATCTACTCCACAACTTGATGTGGATCAAACTGGATTTCCAAGTTTATAATCCTGTTCCAATCAATAAAAACTTAGGTATTTTTACATTTGAATCCCTGTAATCTAGACTAGTTCCAGATACATCCTCGCAATCTCAATATTACTAAGCAAGTCCTCGGAATAATCCCCCAAAAGAAGATAGAGAGCAACACTTCCCAAGGGAGGGGGAAGTCACTCTTCCTGATCTTTCTTTACCAAAGATGGTAAATCAATATGCAAACAGAAAGCAGCCCACACGAACAGTAGCAGTTGAGTACATGGGCTATAATCTTCTTGAACTGAATTATTCTTAGAAACAGAACAGAACCAATAAAAATTCAGTTTTAGCTCAGTTCAAATTGAAATTTTAGAAACTATTAAAATAGGGCATACGTGCAATAAAAGTACTGTACCTGCACTTTGAAACTAATTTTAAGGGCAGCTACCATGACAGTTTGCTTGCGAGGGCATGATCAAAGAAGTGGGAGGGGACTGGCCTCCTTATAGACTGCCTTTCCATTCTTTGTGTGTGCCCAAGACCTACAGACCCTTCCTTTGGAGGCCCCCCAAAGTCCCATCTAAAATTAATCTTAATAAATAAAATAAAAAAGAAAGAACATATACAAAAATCAGTAATTTTATAAATATGTTTTGTAATAAGATTCGCATGTATTTGTAGAATGTGTGCATGTGTGTGTGTGTATGTGTGTACACATCCATGGATAGATAGATGGATAGATATGTATAGGTTTTCCAGTCTGGTTTGGTTTCAAGGAGTCTTCAAACCAAAGAAGCTGAATTAATCTTCAAATCAATTCAAAGGAAATCAGTTTGGTTTTACAGTTGGGATCAAACAGGGTCAGATGCCTATTCAATATTTTTTTGGAAAAAAAAAAGGCCGAATCGGATTGAATTGGCTGGCAATGGTCACGAATCAGCCAATCTCCGACCAATTCTAAGCTGATACTGATCTAGATCCACATTGAATAAAGCCCGGCCAATCCCAGCATCATTCTGATTCTGCAATCGTTAATGAGGTGGACTTTCTGTTCTTGGAGAAGAGGATAAGGTAGAGTGCTCTGCCTCCATAGGTTCCTATAAACCACAGATATTCAGGAATTTTATATTTTCAAGAATGATATCATATCTTAATATTTTTAAACACAAGAATAACTATATTAAAACCCTTTCTCTGCCAAAAAGAAAAAACTTTAGGTCTACCACTGAGAGTAGATGGAAAGAAACATCAGAATCATGACCTGGAAGACATTGAGAAGGGTAATCTTTGCCAGATCTTCTTGTACAGTTGTACTGGAGAGTTAGGCTCATGTTGTGGAACCAAAAACACAATGACGAGAAAGGATGCAATCAAAAGCAGAATTGTAATTGGAGCTAGCCCGCAGTCACCATTTTCTTCTTTCTCTCACAAGGACCTGGGAATTCCCATTGCTCTTCGTCCAAGTGTATGGAAGTAAAGGAAGGTCAAGAGAAAAGAAGCAGTTGTTCCAGGGAGCAATATAGAAAGGAGACAACTACGAAGGGGCGATGGCACATGGACAATCAGCAGATGATAGACCTTTGGCAATCTTTCTCGGTTTTCTATGGATGATTGGATGAATTTGGCCACATAAAATTATTGTCGTGAGTTTTTCTTTTTCTTTTTTTCTTTTTCTTGGTGGGTTGGGGGTGTGGAGGATGTGGAGATTCAACATGTACTGTGAAGGGAAATGGGAGTCTCAACAAGGAAATCATAATCTTCTTGGCATGGAGTTTTCCAAGAGGTGTGAGAACACCTTTTGAGGTTGGAGAATTCTACATAGAAGACTTTTGGCAGGTTAACAAGGGGAAGCATAACTAATTTGTTGACATTTCAGTTCTGGAATTGGAGGGGATTACAGAATGGAAATGGGGATAAGGTGTTTGGTGAAAATATAAGGGTCATAAATTTTCCAATTTTTATGGAGGAAAAGAAAATGAGAGTCGTGATTGTATTTCCTTTCATTATTTGGCTACTACTTGTACCTTGTGAAAGTCAGTGCTAAAAGATTCTTCAGTGTTGCCCAGAGCTAAACATGAGATTTTATAGTAACGCATTCGAAGGGGAAATAATCGTTCGTTCATGCCCGTCAAGAATGCTCAAGAAGAACGTGGGGATGAGAAAAACGCGGGCACCTGGAATTCTAATTGTAACTTTAAATGACAATGAAACAAAGAGTAACATAGGTCAATTTCCTGGGGGCATGGAAGATCTCGAACTATGCTTTTAACTCTCACGTAGCTGTCTATGACAGACCAACTAAAACATTAACCAATGCTTCATCGCACAGAATTTGTTTGTACACTATGAAACCTGGAGAAGAGGCAGTAGAGTACTTCAGGGACCACGTCCATGAGTCACAGTCAATGACATAGGTCAATTTCCTGTGGCATGGAAGATCCTGAACCATGCTTTAACTCTCATGTAGCATCCTATGACAGACCAACTAAAACATTAACCAAGGCTTTGTCTCACGCCGAATTTTTTAAATAGTACACAAAGAAACCTGGATAAAGAGACAGTCGAGCACTTCAGGGACCATATCCATGAGTCACAGTCCATGACATGGTCAAGATCATGCCACTTAAGACCGAGGTGGGTTGTCCACTTACATGCTATATGTTTAGTCTGAAATAAAGAAATAAAAGGTGATTTTACAGGTACAAACTCATTGCTCTTACATATCCCATATTGGCAGGTGGATTAGTGACTTACAGAGCATAAATGAATTTCAGGTGCTGCTCTAGGCAAGGAAGACACTTACCCCTTCTGAACACAGTTCTTTCTAAGGGGAGTCTTTTAATGTTTTCTCCTGTTATATTGGAGAGAAATATATTCCAAAGTGGAGATGAGGCTACTTTTCTGGATGTATCTTTCGATGTTTTGTCTGGTTAGGTTGGGTGAAAGCGAAAACAAACTTATATACCTCCACTCCTCTTGATGACCTGTTGAATCATTCCATTCCCTTCTTCACTCCATCAAGCTCCATAACTTGGCAGTTTTATACCACTCCTCTTGGTGACCTCATAAAAGAATTTTTTAGTACACTGTGAAACCTGGAGAAAGAGATGGCAGAGCACTTCAGGGACCATAACCATGAGCCAGAGTCAATGACATAGTCAAGATCTTGCCACTTAAGACCGAGGTGGGGTTGTCCACTTAAGGTAAGAAAGACACTTAAGCAGTTAAGCCTTCCGAATTCCATGCTTTTTGTGGAATGTCTTTCTATGTTTTCACCTGTTATATTGGGGAGAAATGGATTCTGCACTGGAGATGAGGCTATTTTTTCTGTATCTATGTTATCTTGTTAGGTTGGGTGAAAGTGTAAACAAACTTATATACCTCCACGCCTCCTGCTGACCAGTTGAATCATTCTTCCCTCCTTTTAATTTCATCAAGCTCCCTAACCTGGCAGTTCTTTACCTTCTTTCTTCGACCTATGTAGTCAAAGGCGTGAGGCAACTGAGGCGACCAAGGGCTTGTCTCATGCCTCAAATTCCTAGGCGATGGCCTAGGCGTTTGAGGCATTTTATTAAAATATATATATAGAATTCAAAGATATAAATATTTGTCTAAATATCACAAAAAATGCATAGGCGCGCTCTTGATATATAGGCTAAATATCACAATCAAGATTTTCAAAAAATTAACAATCAAGATTTGAGGTGAAAATATATAGGCTAAGTCAGTCAAGATCTCCTGGGACCATCCCTCTTGAGAGTGAGACGTTTGAGGTGAAAGCGAGGCGGTTTGGGCCCGCCTCGCCTCAAAAACCGCCTAGGCGAGCGCCTAGGCGCGCTCTTGATAACATAGTCTTCAACTAATACAAAACGGCTCAGACCATATTACAAAACAATAACAAAAGGCTCTATCTCACATGCCATGCATTGTAGAGCCCACGTCTGATTCGCCGATGCTCTGTCATCATAACTAAAAGCAAGGCTGTGAAATTTCAAATTCAAGCCAGCAAAGGGCGCGACGTGGTTAAAAAATTAAGATATCCTCATGATATATTAAGGCATAGAGTGTTCTTATTAAAAGTTGCTGGATGGTGTTACTAACTTTAAAAACCTTGAATAGGAGTAACTCTGTCATGCTCCCCATCATCCCCTTCAGGATCTCCAAGGACTCGGAAAAACTCAAGTTGTTCTTACTCGTTCTCACACCACAATAACCTCTAAAAGAATCATCTTCCGTACAGAAAATCTAACCACCAAAGCTCATTTTCCTAAGATAAACAAAAAGAATTCAAATCCAGAAAACCACAACTTCTATGAAGGGAAAGCAAAATCTGTTATTTTTCTTCTTGTGCATTGCACCAAATGCATCAGTATGCAGCCAACAAGGTGCCTAATAGTTCCCTCCGGGTTAAAGCACTCTGATCATGATAAATCCAGTAACAACATCAACCAATGAACAATCGCGCAACTTAAATCTCATGAGGATTTTTTTGCACACTATCCTCCCTCCCCCTTCTCAACAAGGATGAGACAAAGATTCCCCATATGCTTTCATCTTAAACAAGATTCAAACCACAATTTCTCAAGAATGTCCAGAGAGCATCAAGGATGCTTCACATACCTCGACAGGGAGATCTACGATTCTCGGAATTCTCCTTCCGAGCAAACGATCGAGCAAGCGGGCACGAGCGGGAAGAAGAAGATGAAGAACAAGGGGAACAAGAAGACGAAGGAGTCGGAATAGCCGAATAAGGTTTGAACTAGAGAGAGATTTCTGTACCTCTGTCAGCTTGTGAAGGTCCACTGGCCCAGGGTGCCGCGATGGACCGCCCAAAGCTGGAGCCCAGCCCAATATGGGATTCACTGTCCCCGACCGGCCCATATCCATTTAGTGAGACATTAGTGAACCCTACCGTGCAATAAAAAAAATGGTCCAACACATTTGTGGCTAAGAAGCATTTTAACATAAATATGATCTTACTGTCTTAATCATGTAAAAAAAAAACTCTAAATATAACTTTACTAGGTTACTGAAATAAATCCAAAAACAAGAACCTCGGAGTGAGCATATGGTGGAAAAGAATCATGCTTGGACTAAAATTAACCATCTACGTTGTCTCACATATGCTCACATCTTCCAATTCTCTCATAAGGTACTCGAGCTCAACGTATGAAGTGATGAGAGGTAATCACGCCATCATTGGTAGATTTGACTTAAAATCCAAATCATATCATGCTGTAATACCGTTATCCTTAGATTGAGCTAGCCTCTCTCGAAATCATCCTCTATTAATTATGGCACCACTTCCATAAATCCAAAGTTCTCTAAATCACTGTAACATGGAAAGACTAGAGTATTCTTGGAACCTTCATCTCTTAGAAATCAGCAAATTCCAGTTTACGCTTGGACTAGTATTAATGGATCCGAACACTAAGAACATATTGGTTTTGGCCTTTAATTTACCTGAGTTTAAAGATAGGATATGTTAACATCATATCCCAAGTTAGATGGCTCTCTATGGCATCATCATGCACGTAACTAGAGCTAGACTACTAGTCATTGTTGTTGGCCCCAAGGATCTATCACTCTAGAGACACAAAGATTTTTATACTGGTTCGATCTTAAACAATTGAGACCTACATCCACACTCCCACCTTGAGTGAGGGTTCTCCACGCACTGTAATAAAACCCCCCCACACACTAGGGTACATGGTGACCCTAACAATAATATGCCTAGAGCATCAACCACACACTAGGATGGATGATCACCCTAAGAAAATGTCTCGAGCATTGGCCACATACATGACATCCACAATCAAAGTAGCAAGAACACACACTTCTCAATACAGGATATTCAAAGAATGCACGAAACAAAAGAGGAGAAAAAAGATGGATGAAGTTGATGCTCTGAGAAGCTCACCCTTGATGGATGACGATATGCAACTGTTGGAATATTTGGACAGTTTTCTGGATAATAGTCCCATATTGGTTAAATGAGGTGTGGTTCATGTGCTTATGACTCTAGACATGTGTATCTTAACACTGTGATTTTGTAGATTTCAACATAGTATCATAGCATGGTCTTGCCTCAACTCCATATATTTCTTATATTATCACCTCCACCTAATTAATATCCACGGCCCATCTTGACCGTGAAAGAGAATATTGAAATATTTAGGCATAGTCCACTGGGCAATAATCCCGTGTATAGATTTCAACAGTAACAATAGAAGAACCCTCTTTGAATCTCCTCTTATCATCTTCTAACTTTCTCCCTTCCCACATATCACCATTAGAGCCTCAAAAGAGAAATAAGATAAGAACCTGCAAGAAAACACAAGAACACTCTAGAACATTCTCATGAAGGTTCGGTGTGAGAAAACTCATGATTTTATAGCCCACGAGGTAAGGGTAACTCATCTCCCAGAATGAGTTAGATAGCATCACCACAAGCCGGACGCATATATTTGGATAAGGTTGAATCAAGTCAAAAATAGTGAACCGCCTCTCCAAAGTGGTCGACCGTCCCATTTCTAGTGTCCAGATGCTGCTCTGGAAAAAATGGTCCACCGCTATTGTACCAACAGTCGACCACTCGAGCAGAGTGGCCGATCATTTATTTTTGCTCTATTTTGCACCCTTTTTTCACCGTTCCCCTGTTTCGTCTCTCATGCTCACGAGTTCAAATATGTAACGCGTGTGATTACCTCATTCAAAATAAGTGGGCTTTGGTGCGAAATTAGAAATGGGCCTTTTGGCCTCTCTATTCTTCCACAATAACAAGCATGTTAGAAACAATTGTCTAACCAGTTTCTTTCAAAGAATTTGTCATTAGAACTAATATGCTGAAAGTTTCTTCTACCTGTCAAACAAAAGCTTCTTGTGGCTCTACATCCTATGAATCCTTAGTAAATCATAGAAATAGTAGATGAAAACATACTACGTCGTATTTTAAGAAAGAATGAAAAATCTTGCAAATCACCTAAAATCATTAGGAACCGCGAAGTGGAAGAGTGAAATGAGGTGGAAATATTCTTAACTCAAAAGTCTTGTTGCCTAGCCACGAGCCTTCTTATAGACAACCTGTTTGCCTCCTTCATGCTCAATGGCTAGCAACATCTTCCTTCTCTAGGCTTTGACACGGGTAAAGATAGTCGAACTCCTCTTCATCTCTCTTTCACTTCACTCCTACCTTCAGGGTTGCCTATAAAAGAGACTCTCTCTCTCTCTCTCTCTCTCACACACACACACAGAGAGAGAGAATGGAATGAACAAGGTCAGGGATATGGCATCCACCTCCCCATGCAACATGTTCCTTTGAAAGTCCAATATCTCCATACCCTCCATTGGGTGCATCAATGGAGGAGATGTAATGCGAATATGTGACTATCCATATCCGCACGAATTTATATGGATAATTACAATATCTATACGTGAGGAGGGAAAATTTTCCAGGCCCAACAAACCCATCTCCAAGGTCCATCTCCAGTCGGCCCACAGTCCAGCACGCGGCCTGTTAAGACTTGGCAAAAGAATGGCCCAGTCCCCGTACTCCGTGTGCACCTCCGCCTTCCAGTGGGAATGACGCACGTCTCCGATGATCAACACCACATTAATGGTAGAGCAGCGCCAGGGCGATAGGAAGACTAGCCCAAATCCAAAACCCATATGCCGAGTGCACCTTTGCCATCCAGTGAGAACGACGCACCTCTTCGACGACCATCACCGCATTAATGGCGAAACAACCTAGGCCGACGAAGGAACGATGGGTCAGCGCCCACGTCTCCCCTATCTCGTCAGGCGAGCAGGCAAGTGACTCACCTCATCACAGGTTAGGACGACTCCGGTAGTACCAACTCTAATGGCAAAAGTCAACGGACAAACTTGAAGAGAACCCTATAAGTCGGATTCTGACTTGACGGCCAGAGAGATACAACTCTCACCCATGGAGCTCCTATCTCTTGTCTCGACTGCCTGATTGACCTCTCTCCTCTCCTCTCTGCCACACCCCTCTCCGAGCGCTCTCTCTCTGCTCCAATGATTGTTTGACTTAAATATCGGAGTGTTATCTCCTTAGATATATGTCTCCCAGAGTTACTTATGACGCTTGTTCGTGCTTGCAAGTTCCCCTCAGCGACAACATCCTCCTCTCTCACCAAAATTAATATTGGGAGTGTAACTCGTGGATTGAGGTGACGAATCTCGACCGCTATAATACATATTTGATTCAAATCTATTTTTCAAATAATATGAATAATCTGCTTTGATTGTTTTAACCTTTGCAAGTTAGGTTTTGATCATAAATATAGGTAGATCATAACAAAATATATTGATACACTGTATATTAATGTGCATATTGTATATATGAAGATTTACGTACCGATATATTATGAAGTGAATGGTGCAATATTTGTATCCACCCTCAAGATGATCCGGATGTCATTCATATGTGAACAAAAGAACGTTGAATCGGATATAATCTACCAATATAAATACGGAGTCCAAGTGGGTCAAAGTGGATCTGGATATTATTCAGATCTGTTAAGAGACCCACCCTCCATTACCTGGTTTACACTAAAGAAATAAAATGGACTCGGCCGTTTGTTTTGACGTCTACCGGTTGTGCTATAAAGCGATAGTTAGTTCAAGGACGAAAGGGGCTATACAGTTTCTCAAACATGCATCGATTACCAATCAGACTTAGAGATCCTGCATACTTAATTCACTAGGATCAATCTACATATGTAAATAAGTTTTCGTAGTTTTGCACTCTAATTATAAAGGTCGCATTTGGGCGATATAATAACTTAACAATTAACAAGGTGAGCATATGGAAAATGATGAGCAGGATTAGACCACCTTTGTAGTCATCAAATAATTCTGGAAGCTTAAGTTTCCTCAGCACTTGTTCGGGAATCATCAGTATCATTTTCTACGCTGGGCAGTTTACCATAGCTTGAGGTGATCGGTCTTAAGGGGATACCACGTACAATAATGAAGCCTCTCTCAACAGCATTAAGGCAATCATTCTTGCGCTTATTGTACTAGTTCATGTGATTAACATTGAGAATGTACGTACGAGTGAATACTCAAAGAAGGATCGAAGACGTTCTGAAATAAATTTCACCTGCTACATTGAGTTAATTTAAGATCTTGGACTTGCCCCTATTCTTATTCTTTCTGAACATTTATATATATATATATCATAGAGAACTATATATGTGGCTTTCAGAAATAGATTTCTTGCAGTGAGCATGAGTTGAATAGCTGAATAACTTTTCTTTTTTTAGCAGAAATTCCGAACAGGAAGGATCAAAGGCAGAATATAACAAATAAGTTGGGCAAGGCAGCCTGGGCTAATGCACATGCTTACTTAGAGTCAATTGACATTTGATGAGATAAAATTATCAATTCTAAGAATGCAGGAGGTAGTCATACACAGGCCCAGAGTCATAAACATATGAACCACACAACTCATTTAATCAATAGACATTAATTGGGTGGAAGTGACAAGATAAGAGGAGTTGGGCCAAGATCATGCTCCGATACCATGTTAGATCCACAAAATCGCGGTGTTGAGATATACAGGCCCAGGATCATAAGCATATGAACCACAACTCATTTAATCAATATGGGACTATTGCCCAGGAGATTATACCCAAATATTCCTAACAGAACATAAAATGTGACATAATATTCCCAGAATAACAGTATAAACGGAATTTGTTTCAAAGCCAAAATAACCTTGAACGTTAGATAGAGACATATATAACTGAGTATATTCTGTATATCATTTCCTTTCTATAGCTGAGCGCATCGATTCTGGAGCAAGAAGATCATTATCACTAGGATTAAGTCGGCTGAAATCTCTTTTCACATAATTGCAGCCATTATAGGCGTACCAGTCATCTTCCCACTAGGAAGAACTTAATTTGTGATGATTTCTTCGGACGGTTGTCAAGCATTTGAGATAAAATAGAGAGGCAAGTATGTCAGTCCGGCTGCCAAAAATCTAGCGAGATGGAGAAGAGTGACATTCCGGAGAAGTGATTCGTGCCCTTCTCTCATGGGTCTCTCTGGTTTTGGCTTCGTACGAACTTGAGCAAACCTTAGAAGATATGAAAAGCCCCTTGTATATTTTATGAAAACGCCACCAACACTCTCTAAGTTTGTCAAGCTATAAACATCAAAGTGCCAGTTTGCAACATTTTTGTAAGGGTTGTCAGAAACTACTTGTTTGTTTCTCCCTCAGGAACAAGTTCAATCTCAAAACCATACCCAAACATCATAACTATGACCACTCTGCATGCAAACACATCATACAAAGGTGAAAGATTAATGTAATGCTGATGTGATCAGAAAACTCATACAGGCAAGTAAAATTAAAGGAACGGTAGAACCAACCAAATCTACAATCCAGAGATGACATGAACTGGCCAACCCAAGGCTAGCTAGAGATGAACTTCCTAGAGATACGACGCACTAGGAATTGAAGAAGACGCAGTGCATGGTGATTATTGCCTGAGAAGCAGACTGGAGTGAAGTGTTTGAAGCAGAAGAAAAGAGTGGAACGACACTGCAAAAGTGCAGCATGGGGAGGAGAACCTTTGCTTTGCTTTGAACTCCACCTGCCCGTGCCAGAACACAACGGGTTAACCACCGCCACAACCACTGGTTTAATAATACTTCTGGCATTTCCTCCCTTTGGGAACTGAGAGTATTTACCTGCCGTCCTCTCCTCTCCTGGTGCCTCTGAAGCCTTTCTATCTTCTGGGGGTGCAGGAACTTTAACGCCCCACGCCCTCGCCAGGTTGCCATTTAATGGAACTGCTCCTGCCGGTGCCTCGGGAAGGAGCTCCTTCAGAGAACCTGCACGTGTGCGACAGTCCTCCGTACACCTCTCCCCACAACCACCACCATTGCACTCCAGTTAAGGGAAGACGGGAAATAAAAGAGAGGTGAACCCTGAAAGGCAAAACACCCATAAAACTATGAAGCTTGCATCCACTGCGGCAATCTACTGCGGCAATTGGTGATCATGACAGCACTGTTGGTGGCATTTTTATCCTTTTGGCTACAACGCTATCCCACGAACTGGGGCTACCAGGCATGGGATTTTGCATCACGTGCGGGTGGATGAAATGTGTAGGAAGGTACGCGAACATGATGATGACAATTCCAGGGAAACATATGGATTGGGTTTTGTTCGGTCAATGTCCGGAAAGAGTAGCAGCTACGAAGAAAGCCATGGAGATATCTTTGTACGTTGCTCTGAATACCTTGTAAGAGCACAGAGATTCAATCAGCTCATGCTCATTCTTCTATATATGCCAGTCTTTGCTCTCTCTCCCACCACCCTTTCCGGTTCTCTTCCACGTTGTAAGCGCATCATGCAGCAAGAACTGCAAGGAGAAGTTACAACGAGAGGCGGGCAGACCTGTGGGATGCACGCCCCAAGCAATTACTTCGAAGGAGGAGTACTAGTGGACAAGAAAAGAGAAAGGAAAAGATGGGAAAACTCGAATGGTTATCTGAGCATAGATGGAAGCAAATTAGCTAAGAAATAGTAAAGAAAAAGAGGAGGAGGAGGAGGAGGAGAAGGGAAGAACTACCCGTTTTTCTTTTAATTTCTCCCCTTCTTATCCTCCTTCCCCGCTTTCATGGCTAGCAGAAAGTTTGCTATGTTCCACTCACTGTCAAATAAATGGGAAAACACCAGGACTTCAGATTTGTACAGGATTCTTCAACAAGTGAAAGGCAAACACTATCCGCTTAGAAAGAGACAGGAGAAAAAGGGAAATGCAAAGAAATGGAAGGAGGACAGCAAAGACGAGGAGGTCAAGAGAGAGCTCGAATTCCCCTCGCCTACCCTCTACTCCCACCACGGGAACGGTTTAACTAGCGAAGCTTCACAGTCCCTGGCGAATTCAGTAAGAGGGCCGGCCGCCGCCGGCAGCCCAAGCATAGGCCTCTGGTGGCAATTGGACGTTGTTGAGAAGGTTGGGTGGGAGGCTCTGGAAGAGCTGAGCATTCGCGTCCGGCAGGAGTGGTTGCTGCTGCTGCTGCGGTGGCTGTTGCTGGTGAGATGGCGGCGGCTGTCCTATCAATCTAGGTGACCCCAGCGGCCCCCCGGGCACCGGGAGGGCCTCCTCTTCCTCCAGCGGGAGCCTCTCGTAGGCTGCGTTGCCGAACGATGCCGCCATTATCACGACAGGACCCGAGGCTATCAGAGCTCCCACGACGCTGCCCCCCACGACCTGGCCCTGGCCCCCCGCCAGGTAGATGGTGAGGCCCGTGGCTGCGGGAGGGGCCGGCGGCGGCAGGAAGGAGCCCGAGAGGGAGAGGATCTCGAAGCGGCCGTGGAGCGTGACGACGGCCCCCGGCGAGGCGGGCTGGCGAAGGGTGACGTTCATGACCGTGCCGCTGCCGTTCAGGATGCAGACGCCCCGCTGCCGGCGGCGGGCAAAGGTGGCGACGCTCTCCGCGATGTCGCAGTCGCCGGCGATCTCCATGACGTGGGTCCGGAGCGCGTTGGCGCTGTCGCGGGTGATGATGATGGGGGGCTTCGGCTTGTTCTTGGAGCCCGCGGGGCGACCGCGGGGGCGGCGCGTGATGTGGCCCTCGCCGCTTCCAGGAGCGGCCCCGGGCGAGGGTTCCAGCTCCTTGCCCTCCCCGCCGCTGTTGTTGCTGGTGTTGTTGCTGTTCTCCCCGTTGGCGACACTGCTGTCGTGCTCCCGCTTCCGGCGGCGGCTGAGCCCGCTGGTGCCGCTGTTCTCGTCCTCGGATTTAGGTTGCTGAAGCTGGTGCTGCTGGTGGTGTTGCTGCTGCTGCTGGAGTTGGAGGTGGTGGTGGAGGGGGAGGTGGTGGTGGAATTCTCTCGTGTGGAAGGGCGGTGGGATGTGGTGGCCGGTTGTGGATGCTGTCACTGGATCCATGTCCTTGTGTCCCTTCCCCTCCTAATTGTTTTTTCTTTCTGTTCTCTGTTTCCACTCTTTCTTTTCTATTCTGATCACTTCGTATAGAAACAATACACAAGTGGGATGGTATGAGATAACCTAGGAAATGGAACAGTGGAAAGGAAGCAAACGGGGACTAAAGAAGCAATGGAGAGGTTGTGATCAGGAGGGAGGAGGAGATGAAGTGGGAGAACTGGGCATGGAATTGAGAGAAACAATCCGGAAAAGCTAAAAAGAGAGGGGGGGCTGTAGAAGCCAAAAAACCAAGGAAAGGAAGAGAGGCGGATGGATGTCTGCTTCTGTTTTTATCTGGCTTTTCCAGCGCCAACACAATCAAGCTGCTGCTACTGCCACCGCTAACGTTGCCCAAAGGCGAAGGGGGTGAAGAGAGGACAAGCTCCAAGCTCCTTTTCTTTCCCTGGCTTCCATCAACCACTCAATTCCTAGCGAAATCTGCCCACCGCCTTCCTCCTCCCGCTTCTTTATCCTTCTCGGCCCTCTGGTTGTAGTTGCAGCGAGTATGGGTGAGTTGTAGGAGAAGAAAAACAGGTGAAGCAGGAGGGAGAGCAATAGATGCGTGGGGGGGGGGGGAGGGTAGAAGGTGGGTTGTGGGATTAAGGAGAGAGCCTTCTACTCTCTTTGTTCTGTTTGGTGAGGAATTATGTTTTAGGGTTAGGGTTAGGTCAATGGGGGGCCAAGAATCGGATCGGTGATGGTTTGGTTTCAGGAGAAGACAGCGTGCGATGGGGCGGTGACTGTCCTCTCTCTCTCTCTCTCTCTCTCTCTGCCCCCCAACACCCTCGCGGCCTCACGTCTCTCCTCTCTTTCTCTGTACCCACTACTCTTACTTATAATAAACCCACCTTCCGATTTCACGCCCCTCCCTCTTCTTGCTAGCTTTTCCCCCCTCTCTCCCGATGACCAGCCCCCCTGCTTTCTTCTGATAACAACGACCGCTTCAAACCATCCTCTCTCTCTCTCTCTCTCTCTCTCTCCTTAAATATTGCCGCTACTGCATAGCACAAGCCAACTCCTCCCATAATAAATGACCCATTCCTCCTGACATCGCCACCCACAACACCCTCACTAGTCAGTAGTCACTATGCCAGACAGTTACTGCGCCACCTCCGCGGTCACCGGCCGTAGCGAATTAGGTGGTAACACCCCCCCTGTGGCGCCGCTGGTCGCCCGGGCCTTGCGCAGGAGGCTTCCAGCTCTGCCGCCCACGAACGTTGTCGGCACGACAGAAGTGGCTTTTTTGTTAATCACACAAACGACGGGGGGAGTTTCTTAAAGAGCAAAACAACTGCATGTGGGTCATCATCCACGCCTCCACAGGAACTCGAATTGGCATTCTTTGCGACAAGGTTAGACGCTGTCCTCGAGAGAGAGAGAGAGCGAGCGAGCACGAACACCGTGTCCCTCGTCTGACCATCATCCACGTGGGCATTTATAGACCGTCCATCTCCTTGATCAACTCCCAGCCCTCAACCATACCCCGAAGACGGCCATAAAATCGATGTGATAGAACATTAGGACTCCCTTGTACACTGGCCACAGTGCACGTCCCCGTGTCAGAGTGAGCTAAACGTTGATTGGACGGCTGCTGATGTCTCTTTTGATGAGACATCATTTCGACCATGCGACCCGAGATGAGCAAGTACACAGCGAGAGGAAATCTTCCGCAGATTTGATGAAGCACTTTCGTTTTGGGACTGTTCTTGTTCTTGGGACGAGAAAGCGAGACGCAGAGTGAGGTACCGCCAGGGTACTATCTCAGGACAGAGACGCTCTATATATACACGCGCTACTAGAGGGAAGGGGGCTGAGAATGAGAGTGACGATGTTGACAACAAGAGGGTCCTGCAGTTCTCATCGGTCGATCTCTGTTGCGAGAAAGATTTGGAAACGTACAACGAAGAGGCGAGGACAACAAATTTCTTTTTCTTTGAACCCATGGAAACTCGCAGGTTTGGTATCTGCTTCGAACATTATAGGTCAAAATTGTAACGTATACAGGAAAATTATTTCTTCCACAAGGTCTTATTTGAAATTCGGGCGAGATCCCGTGTTCGATTTTAGAGAGTCAAATATGATGTCCCACCTAGGGCTGTCAATGGGCCGGGCCCGGGCCGGGCTTAGGTCGGCCCGGCCCGGGCCCGACTTCTCAACATTAAGGCCCGAGCCCAGCCCGGGCCCGACTTATGTCGGGCCGGGCCGGGTCGGGCCCGACATTATGTAAAAATTTCAAAGTCCGACTAAGGCCCGACCCGGCCCGACAACTTAAATAAAATAATAAAAATAATAAAAATAATAATATAAAACATATAATCTCACTAAATTAATTAAAAATTTGATATTAATTACATAATTTGTGTAAAAAGAGAGTTTTAAAATTTATCATTAAGTAAAATAACATAGTTTTAACTAAATAGTTTTTAAATTTTGACGTGGGAATAAAAAAAAAGAACGGGCCGGGCCAGCCCACGGGCCGAACTCAAAGCCCGAGCCCGGCCCGCGGGTCAAGTCGGGCCGGGCTTTTAGGCCCGACTAATAATCCGCGGGCCAAAAATGACCTTACGGCCCGGCCCGAAATCGGGCCAAGTCCGCGGGCCTATCGGGCCGACCCGGCCCATTGACAACCCTAGTCCCACCCCCATTAAGGAGAATCTGTGTGAGGGGAGAACGTGGGTCTCCCATAATTTTCTCTCATCGAGTTAAATATTCGTCCCCGGTATTCCGATAACAAAGTGAAAATTTTTAAGTTTGATGCTGGGGTTTGTAGTCATAGTAATCCACTCATCGGGCAGACAATCAACTTGTAAGGAGCCCTGATTGTAATTTCTACAGGTATAGTAGACTAGACGTAGATAAAAATCCAGTGTCATTAATTAATTAGTAGTCCGGCCATCCTTGATTTTAAGATGTAATCGCAGGGTTGTTTGGTGTGATACAAAACATTGTAAAATTATGTCAAATATAATTTTGTCAGTACTTCTCTTATGTTTGATGTCACATAAATTTTAAAATCTCGAAAATTCTATCGGTCCACGTGACACTCCTTTTACCCAATTTGATTTTCACTCCTGAATTACAGGAACCAAACCCCACGGATTTCCGATTCTTAAATAGACGTTGTACAACCATCCAAGCAAAGAACTTCCAATTTCAAATAAAATAATTAATTTTACAATTCACAAGTTTTAAACCTAGCTAGATATTACGATCTTCTCAATAAAATAAACACGTTAGTGAACATGTAACATTCTCTTTTCCTCGAATCAAGGATTTCGAAAGAACGCACAACGTGCACATCATGCTACCACAACTTGAACTTTCCACTGAAATAAAACCGTTCTTAGAGGCATCGAGCTGGCAAACATAGGTTTGTACGTTGTGTACGTTGCTCTACTGTCGAGGCACACAGGTAACAACTCCACGAGGCGTTTCCAAGCTAGTAAAAACGCTTGCAGCTGTGAAAAAAGTTGTTTTCACCTGATAAACCTAAGAGGAAACTCAGCAGTTTTTGATAATCACGAAGGGGCCGTACCGTTGATCATTAGGTGTGCTCAAGGTTTTGGCAGCAGCCAAAGGTAATGCAGCAATCATTGTTAGAGCGTATGCCCATTGCACGTCCAAACTTTCAGCAATAACGCGACTTTATTTGGTAATAAGTCACCCGTCGGTGAGGGGAAAAAATAAAAAAATAAATATGATATCGATGCATTCTACTCACCGACGTTCAGATTTTAAGGTAGAGTACTTAATTCATATATCATAATATGTTCCCGATCGAGTTGCACTGCTTATTTGTTATGATGAGATTGTTTTAAGTGCTTAACCCGGTTGTATAACGCTTTTCTAAAAGGCAGCTGTGTACATATGCAAATTAAGCACAGCTGCTCGTTGCCGTGATCCTTCTGGTCGGGTCTGCTTGAGGCAGGGGCCATTACATGGGGAGCAATGCTCGTCTAGTCTGTAAGACTATCAACAGTGGAGTCCCAGAGCGAGCTATGACGCCTTAATGAAGCATGGACGAGAGAGATGGGAGACCGAAGGGCGCCAGATGACATATGGTGCAAGTGCTGGTCGAAATAACTCGACTCGGCCGGGGGGGGGGAAGAAGATATCCGGTTGCAGTATCTATTTATCCATGCATGTGAGTGGACACCTGTTCGTTGGAACTTGAAGAGTAACAATAGTGGCAGGGAAGGTCATGGAAGTCATTGAAGTGGTCAATTTTTTTTTAACTTAAAGTTAATATTTATAAGATGGGAAATGAGAGAGTCTGTTCATCCCTTCATTGCGGAAGGGACAGGACGTGCCACCCTGACCACCAGTTAAGCGATTTTTCATTAAGAAGAGCAGAAAGAAAGGAACATAACATGGGAGGATACAAGGGACGAGTAAGGTCGGGAGGAGGGGCAACACCATGTCAAAGATGAGAAGATGGCCGATACAACTTAACGGCAAACCCTAAAAAATCAAAAGAAGAACATAACCAACAGCCAAACACGTGACCAAAATAAGAAACCATAAACAAGAGGGCGACAGCCAAACAAGTGACCAAAATTGACCAAGGATGTTCCAACTCTCTTCTAAGCGTAGTTTGTAGTAACTATATGGCTTAATTGAGTCGACCTGATCGTATCGTACCATAGTTTGATTGAGACAGTTAAATTGGTTCAAAAATATTGTGTGAGACTGTCCAAGTTTAGTCTAAGTCCGAATCAGATCGTATTATATCCTATACCAGAGCTGATCCAAGTCAATCTAATTAATCATCGATCCAGCCAACCTTGCTCCTAACAATGTTATGAATGAGATTCAGATTTCCTTCTGCTTCGTGGTGGAGGAGAGCGTGAGCAAAGCACAACCCTTTCTCGTGGAATATATTCAAAAGCAGCAGTCAAGCACGGCAGTATGCGCATGGAGCTTAGTGATATGAGTAGAATGCCTATGAGAGCGGTGAATTTAGAAAGTGTCCGCTGGGAGGGGGACCGTGTTTTCGGGCGGTGGGTCATGAGATAAGCTCATTGGACAGATGGGAGGGAGCCGTGACAACGGGTTTGTTCAAGGGTCGATCTCCACCCCCCCACCCCCCAACCCCAACACCCCCTCATGCAGTTCCTGGGGAAATTAGCAAGAGGGGTCGGGAAGGCATCAACTCCGAAGCGATATACACTGATCAAACACATACAGATCAGGGCTGGAGGAGATTCACCACTCCCCCTTGTTGTCCACCGAGGGAGGGAGAGGAGGAGGGAATCAAATTGGAAGACCCCATATCACCACATGTGCAGCAGACGCCACAGAAAAGATTCCACCGCTTGGGGAGCTGGCGTCGGCGTCGGACTCAGAGTTCAAACCCACACCCCCCCCCCCGGGTCTCCTCACCTCAATCCTGACATGTGCAAGCTTTCAATTCCCCACGCCCCAACTCCCCCGCACTTTGTTCTCATCACCCGCGACGGGGCATTCTTAGGCACAGGACGGCATCCCCCCACGCCCTCTCCCGTTCCTACGTACATCCCCACGGGAGCAGATTCGCTGTCCAAGCCAGAACAGCGCAATGAGTTTGTTTACAAGTTAATACTTCATCACCTTGACGTATCCTTTCCTTCCTCCCCGCGCCCCCCCCCCCCCAGAAGATCAAGAAGGAGAAGAAAACATCCAAGGGAGCGTCTAAAGCTCCGTCTCATCCCATGGTAAGCTTATGTTCTTCACTGGTGGCACCAGACCCCCCCCCATATGAGCAAAGCTCGACCCAAGATAGATTCCAGCGTCCCCCCCCCCCCCCCCCGCCCCAAACACACACACACGCATGGTGGGAGAGGGTAAGGGGGGCATGGTACCGGCATGTCCTATTAATTGACCAGTTTGACCAGGGCGTGGGGGTGGAGGAAAGGGCCAAGCGGCATGATCCTCGCACGCACGCACGCACGCACGCTTCGGGAAGCGGGTCAACGACGCGTCCCGTGCGCTGAGCCCATACGCAGGTGAGCGGCGGTGGGCCAAGCGGCAGCGCGTTTGACTGTTCCTGCTGGTCTGGCTGGCCTCCCCTCCCATCGCGGCCAGCTTTTCGCGAGCGCACGCATGCACGGGAACCCGGTCGCGAGGCCTGGGAGTTCTCACGGAGGCACCCCCAGTCACGGACATGTTAGATGCTCCTTGTCGGGAGGGGGAAGGGACGCGAACGGAGAGTGGGGGAGGGAAGGGTGGAACTGCCGTATCCTGACAGGGAGGAGGGGGAGCCGCCAGGGTGAGGCCCCTCGTGGCATCCGAGGAGACCCCCACACCCGCAGCTTCACCAGCTACCCCCCCCCCCCCGATTTCGACGTGGACCATCCCTCACGTTATTAATTAAGGTTACGATTATTGGTCACATTAAAATTTTTAATTTTAAATTAATTTTTATAATATTTTGATTTTAATTTAAAATATAAATATATTATATAAATAAAAATTTTAAATAAATAATATTGTTAATATCACTAATTAAAAATTAAATGTGAATAATAAATAGTAATATTTTTTAATAATTAACATGTAAATTTACGTTTGTGAGTTAGTCATAACTCATCTAGAGAGGTGAGTTATTAGACTCGAATTATCTTTAAATTGATTAAATTTTTAATCTAATTAGTTAAGATTATTTATTAAATCATATTTTGAGTTAACTCTAGATTAAAATTAAGATAACACATGATTAACCCGATACCAAAGAGGGGACTAGAGATTATGCAAAAAAATTCACAACTCCATCTTATTACCAAACACGCCTTTAGAGTGTGATTCCTCGGTGAAAATAATGAGATTGAGAGAGGGATATTGAGAACTGCAATCATTGAATATTAGTTGCCGTTTGTTTTGATGTTAAAGGCAATGGCTAAATTAGAAGTGATTTTCAAGTTGAGAGCCTGACCAAGTTTGTGTCGACGGTTTAAACTTTTCTGATCATATTGGGCTATCGGTTCCCTTTGCGTGGGTGGTGATGTGCCGGCCCCTTGCCCTCGTGTTGACGGTCCTGAAGCGGTTGCAGCATCGCCCCTAGCCACTCCACTGTTCCATTGACCATCGCCGCCGTTGGCGGCTTTACAACGAACCCTAGCCTCCTTGGCCCTGTTCCGCCCCCCTCAACGGCAGAACCTTTGAGCTCGCCAGCACCGGCTAGTTCCCAGCCTGTAGCTTGCTCCTCCGATGTGCATGCACACCTCCACGATCGCCTCCTTGCCCCACCCTGCTGTTGCCATTGCTCGTGGGGAAGCTTCACCTTCTGCTGCGAGGGGCATCTCTGCCCCCTTGCCTGCTACGTTGGGTAAGCCGGCTGCTGGTTCGCCTGCAGGCGGGCCCTCCTTCAAACCCACTCCGGCAAAGCTTCCGTGGACCAGAGTACTTGATGCTACCCTGGGCGCCTCTCCCTCCACAACGGTGGGCCCATCCTTTGCGCAGGTGGTTCTTCAAGCTGTTCAACCTCCGTCTCTTCCTCTATTCGCTCATGCCCCAGCCTTCACGGATTCTGGGGAGCCTGCGGCCTTCTTCACAGTAGAGGAGGTGAAGAATTCCTACCAGCCGCTGGATCGACTATGCCATCATCGCGCGGACCCTTCAAGGCCGTCCTCCCTTCCAAGAAATCCGGTATCACTTAGCTCAACGGTTCAAACTCCGCCAGGACTTCGTCATTAGCTCGCTGGACTCCAGACACCTGCTGCTCCGCTTCCACAACCGTGAGGACTTCCTCCAAGTGCTTCTAAAGGATACCCTATACATTAAAGGGAGGCCATTTATTTTCTTCAAATAGACCATGGGCTTCTCCAAGGATGCCGATTCTCCCCTCATCCCTGTGTGGATTGAGCTGCCGGACCTCCCGGTGAATATCTACAATGAAGCTATGATTACTTCCATCGCCGGGAGTATTGGCCCTACTTTACAAATTGACCAGAACACCCTATGCCTCACGCGTTCGCTCGTCGCCCGCGTCTATGTGCAGCTGGACATCTCCAAGGATCTCCCCTCGAGGGTCTACATTGGCCATGGAAGCACTGGGTTCTGACAGCCTATTGCCTACAAGGATCCCCCTCTCTACTGCTCTGCCTGCAAACGGCTGGGACACTCTATCTCTAATTGAAAAAAGACTCCTACAGCTCCGCCTGGTGTAGCTGCCCCTCGGCCGGCTCGTCAAAGACCACCTCCCCCAGCGCTTGCCTCTGCTTCTACCCCACTGTCGGTGCCTGCTATCGTCCCTCTGCAAGCTAGGTTGTCTAACCCCTCTGCTGCGACTGCCCCTGGCGGCGATGCTCTTGCTCCTATCGGACAGGACGAGGCATGCCTACCGAGTTCTGTGGGCCCCTCTGCATCTCCCCCGCCTCCAGCGGCTACGGTGGACGTGGGCCCCTCTTCTCGGTCTGCTACAGCTGAAGGGCAGGAGATCCCACCCCCTCGCTCTAATCCCCCTGCTCCACCGGTCATAGTGGCAACTTCTCTTGCCCTTTGTGGTATCACAGCTCCTCCTCGGTCTATAGCTCCTTCTACTGCAGGTCCGATGAGTTCTAGGCCTACCCCAGTCTCTACCAAGGTTGCCCCTCCTTCAGCAGAGGCCAGTGTGCATGATGCCCCCCTTTTGTCTGCTGCGGTTGGGCCCAACCCTGTTTGCCTTCGCCTGCTGCTTCAGCCTCTGTGGGGGTCGATTTCTCTACCTCGGGCCTCTGCCTGTGTCCAGAGGTCGACCTGCCTGGGGTCCGCGCTATTGCAGCTGCTGCCTGTGTTGAGGCCCCCCACCTGTGTGCTTCGCAGCCTGCATCACCAGTTGGTCATCTGGCCTCTTCCCCTCCCTCTGTTGATGAGCTATCCACCCTGGGTATTGGCAGCAGCAACACCATGGATGTTCATGGCTCGTGCCCTGGAGCCTCTCTGCATGGTGTAGACACGCCATTTTTGACATTACCGTGAGTAAATCTCATATTACACAATGATACCTCAAGGTTGCCTTCACATTTTTAATTATGTTGGTGATTTGAGTTTGGTCATTCTCACTCTCTCTCCTTCCCGTTTAGAGAGAGAAGCTCTGCGATCTTCATTGGACTCGCCTGGTTCGTCTCTCCGGCCGGCAATGGCCGGCGTGGAGGGGACTGTTCTTCCACAGATGCGATCGGGGGAAGCTTCTTCCTCTGTACAAGAGGCTCATCGGCGAACTTTCGCACAGGCTCTTATGATGTCTAAAGTCCAGCCGAAGATCCCTATTCCGCTGAAGGATCCCGCGTTTACAGACCTTGGTGAATCTGCGGTTTTCTTCTCAAAGGCTGAAATCCAAGCTTCTTTGCAGTTGCTTTCTTTCTCTGTGGTTGCAAAATGTGCATACGGTCGTCCAGTCTTCTCTGAGATCAAGAGCTGCTTGATGCAGCGATTAGCATTCTCTGCGGATTTTGTCATTAGCAAGCTCACTCCGCGCCATCTACTGTTTCGTTTTGATTGCGAAGCTGATTTTATGAAGCTTCTGATACTCAAACATTTGTATATAAAGGGATTTCTATTTCGGTTTTTCCGATGGACTCCTGATTTCAATTTTGAATCGGATCCTCCCACAGTGCCAGTCTGGATCGGTTTCCCCGGCCTTCATGCCAATTTAATTATATCATGAGGATTGCTTGCGCTCGATTGCTGGAAACTTTGGAGTTGTCCTTCGTATACATGATAGAACTCTGGCTATGTCGGATACTTCGGAGGCGTTGGTCTGCGTTGAGATGAATCTCTCCTCTCCACGTAGAGAACGCATTTGGATTGATTTTGATGGCTCGGGCTACTGGCAGGCCGTCAATTATAATCGGGTTCCCATTCTTTGTTCCTTCTGCCACAAGCTTGGTCACCCGGAGGAAAGCTGTAAGAAAAAGAAGGGTAGGATAGCTAGAACTCTACAGCGAATGGAACCTGAGTTTAGGAAAACGAGTCAGGTTTTCCGTCCTCGATTGCATGGCCCCCAGGCTGCTTGTCGAAATGTTCCTTTGGGAAATAATTTGGAGGTTCTGCAACATACGTCGGAAGTTCTAGAGCAGCAACATGTAAATTCTTCTATTCCGACAAAAGAAATTTCTTCTTCCTTCTGCGGAAATGATGACAGTTCAGAAGTACATGGCCAAGTGGCTTTAATCAAGGATCCCCTGGATGTTGAAGTCTCTACTAATGGTGCACCTATCTCAGTGGCTGGAGCCTCTTCTCGGGAAGAAACTGCTCCCAGTTCCTCGGCGTTAATGAGCGCGGGGCCACAAGGTATTCAGTCGACTTGTGTGGAAATTGCTATGAATGCTAAACAGGACAATGAATTGATGCAAATGGTAGTAGAAGACAAGGAAGGCGGTCTAGGCATCCAGCAAAGGAATGGTGGGAGGATCACCAGGTCTAGAATCAGATCATTGGAAGAAATTAAATGGCTTCCTCCCTGATTAAGCAGATTTTGATTTGGAATATACGGGGGGTTGGTAATGTTGGCTCCCGCAGACATCTCAAACATATTCAAAATTCAAATAAGGTTCAATTGGTGGCCATTAGTGAACCGAAGTTAAAATTCAATAAAGCCTCCTCGCTGGGTAGATTTCTCAAGCTTGGAAGGTATGTAGGTAATAATCTTGCTGACTCGAAGATATGGATTTTCTGGCATGAAAGCCTTAATCTGGAGGTCATTGTGTCCTCGCCTCAACACATTACTCTAGGTCTCAAGGAAGCTAACTCATTTTGTATATACCTTTCCTTTGTATATGCATCTAATGATTCTCATTTAAGGCAGACTCTCTTCAGCGACCTTGTTTCTTTTGCTGATAACGTCTCCATCCCCTGGTTAGTGGGGGGAGACTTTAACTGTGTTTTAAGGCCCTCAGAGAAACTTGGTGGTGCTCTCCCTGCTTTGGCCCCGATGACTGATTTCAATGCCTTCATTTGTTCTGCTTGCTTGTTCGATATTGGTTTCTCTGGGCCTTCTATGACATGGACCAACAATAGATCAGGTCTGGCAAACATTCGGGCCAGATTGGACAGAGTTCTTGTTAACAGCCATTGCATGTCTGCTATACCCCAACTTCATGTGAAACATCTGCTAAGAGGTCCATCGGACCATTCTCCGCTTCTTCTGTCAGTTGAGGAAGCTTTATCCAGCCCTGGTCGTTTTATTTTCCAGAAAATGTGGAGTACTCACCCGTCTTTTACTCAGCTGATTTCAGAGGTCTGGCATCAACCCCATTCCTCTCATCCCAATGCTCTGATTAGGCTTTGGGTAAAGCTGAAGGCTGTCAAGAAATCTCTTGGTACATGCAATAAAGAAGTATTTGGTAATATTTTTGAATGTAAAAGTCAGGCAGAAGCTGAGGTGGAACTAAAACAGTCTGTTTATGACTCAGATCCCTCTCCTCAGAATAAAGAAAGCCTTAATGCTGCTAATGCCAGTCTTCGTCAAGTTCTATTCAGAGAAGAATTGTTCTGGAATCAAAAATCCCGGGTGGAATGGATTGATAATGGAGACAGGAATACTTCCTATTACCATGCTATTGCTCAACAAAACAGAAGGAGGAATTTTATTAAGAGGTTGAAAGTGAATAATGCTGAAGAGTGGTGTGAAGATCAAAATTCTCTCAAGACTCATGCAGAATCTTATTATCAAACCCTTTTCTCCTCAGAGGAACATTATGTGGAGCCTACTATGCTGGATTGTATCCCTCATATCATTGATGATTCTCAAAATTCTAAGTTGTGTGCTATCCCAGAAGCTCAGGAGTTCCGATATGCTGTTTGGAGTCTAAAGGGCTCTAGCTCCCCAGGCCCTGATGGGTTCTCAGGTGGGTTTTATACTGTCATATGGGACATTGTTGGTTCAGATGTCATTGAAGCTGTTCAGGCCTTCTTTAAAGGGTTTCCCCTCCCTAGGGGTATTACATCTTCTTTAATAACTCTTGTCCCTAAAGTTCATGAGCCTCGGTCTTTCAATGATTTCAGACCGATAAGCTTGTGCAATTTTTCATATAAAATTGTCTCTAAAATTCTGGCTGACAGGTGTAGATTCTAAGAAAATCCACTTAAGAAAAGTTAAATTAATAAACAATAAGCGTGAGCACGAGGTGCTAAGGGGAGTGTGTGATCGCCAGAGACACGAGGTCTCAAAAATATAACAATGAAAGCATAGGAGAGATCGCGAAAAATACCTTGGAGTGCGGTTGATTGTAGGTGCTCCTTTCTCTTCAAATCGGCCGGCCGATGAAGAGAGTTCTTCAATTAATTACCCTTGCAAATAAAGACAAACACCAATAAAGATATGGATTAGAAACATGGTGAGTGTAGCATCAATTCATGAAAAATATATGAGCATGAAAGCATGTGCAAGAACACACCTTAAGGGTGGTTGCCCTTAAACCCCTATGCAAAAGGGTGTGAAATAATATGATGAATGTATGCAAAACATGGAGATGTGCAAGAGATGCACTAAGGAGACCTCAACGTAGTTGAGAAAAGAGAAAGAATAGAGAAGAGAAAATATGAATATGATGCATGTATAAACTAATATGAACAAAAAGGAAAGGAATAAGAAGGAGAATAAGAGAAGCCTGCGCGTTAGCTCTGATGATCGTTTGGGAGGAAGCCTCAGCAGATAAACATTGAAGTGCAGGAAGCCTCCTCCTGCCAACGCAGCAGCAACCTGCGAAGAAAGAAAAGAAGAAGAAACAGAGGAAACAAAAACAAAAAAAGAAGAAGAACGGAGGGAGAGAGGGAAGGAAGAAAAGAAAAGAGGGGGATCCAACCTAACAGAGTTGCAGAAGCAATCCTATATAGGTCGAATCAAAAAGATAGAAGGATAAGAACGGGCAAGAGCCCAAGGGGGAAAGGATCAAGCTGGGCAAGAGCCCAAACGAAGCAGGAGTCTCTCTGGGAAAGGCTGTGTTCGTTCGGAGCACAAAAGTGAAACACGACCTGGTTCAGGGCGTCAATTGTTGAATTGACGACCTTCCCAGAGGGCGTTTCTTAAAAACACGCCCTGCACGAGGGCGTTAACTCCTGGATCAATTTTGGAAATAAAAACTCCCCAAATTTAAAAAATGTAAAACACGCCTCAGGCAAAGCCACCTTTAAAAAAACACGCCCCTGGGAAGGGCGTTAATTTCAAGTCTTCAAAACGGGGGAAGCCGGTCAAACCAAAAGAATTGACGCCCTCAAGTGTAGGCATCCTTTCTCAAATAAACGCCCTAGATCCGGTCGTGTTTTAACAAAACACGCCCTTACCCAGGTCGTGAATTTCAAAAATTAGATAAATGCCCAGAAAATCCAGAAAAATAGGAAAAAGGAGGAAATGAGGGAAAAATAGGAGAAATTCAAGAAAAGTGGGAAAAATCACTCAAATAAGCTAATTTGAGGGTCAAATGGGACATTGCACGGCAATACGAGATATACTCAAAATAATGTCAATTTTAGCGTGTCTACAGCTGCCCCGCCTTGGCGTCTGCTTTGCAAGGGAGCGTAGCAAACTGAAAAGTAGATGCCAAGGTGTGATGAGACACGCAATCAACATCACTTGATAAGAAATGAAATCAAAAGCTCGAGATGAAGTAAATCTCGGGAAATCCAACGAAATCAACAATGTTTGGATAAAAGGGGAGATGTGCACGCGGTGCACGAAGGAGATAAAATAAAATGATCAACTTCCAGCGCGGTGGAAGTACCCCAGGTCACAAACCTGTAAGTTTCACCATTGGGGAGCGGTTACCAGCCAGTGGACGTGCTGCAGCCAAGGTGGATCAAAGGAAAGGATTGAAATAAGATGATAAAAATCCAAACAAGGAGCTTTCGAGAAAATGACCCAAAACAGCGTCAAAACGAACTGAAGACTCAATTCGGCATGGAATATCTCATATTGAAAGATTAAGATCAATTCAACCCTCAAAATAGCTTATCAGAATGATTTTTCAACAATTGATTCAAATTCCTACATGAATGCATGCTGGGTTTAAAGGGAAATTAAATCAAATGAAAATATAGAATAATCAAGGATAATATTGCTAAGCTGCCCAGACTGAGTCAAGAAATTGATTTCGCGAGCTGATACTAAGTCGAAGCCCGTTTATCCGCGCACAAACTCGTAAAAGGGAGCCATCGTCCCCAGCCTTGGACGGCTCAACGGCCTATCCGTATGACTAAAACTCCTCTGGAATCATCATTGTTTTTGATGGAGGGGAACTCAAATTCCAGATTTATCAAAGCCACAAGGTCCTTGATATAATCTAGTAGCATATGTAACATATAGTAAAATACATACAGGGAGATGGTGACAGCAATGAGCATGGCATGGGGGAACCGAGATGAAATAATGTGCAAACACCGTGGGGCTTGGATGTTGATGCCCAGTCGGTGGGACCAAGAGCTTCTTCCTGCGCTCAAAAATTCATCAGCCAAGATATAAAAGATAACAAGCAATGAATAAGAAATTTAAGCACAGCAACAATAACATGTATATGGCATGAATAGCACAAGTTAAATCATGGTATTACAAATCATCATTGTTTGTTGTTTCATCATGAGGAAGACAACTTGGCTAATCAAGATTTGGAGTTGAATGATCGGAATGATAATGCCCAGTGGCAGAATTAATCAAGAGAAATCAGCAGGAGTTGATTGAAAGATCTGGAGATGAATAATCAGGATGATAATCAGGAGATATAACCAAAAAGATATGAGGAGATGATAATCAAAATGATGCCCAGGGTGGCATGTCATGAGAATATCGGGAAGAATCAATAGATTGATAGCAATGAGTAGAGATAGGACTCATCCCGTGCTCTTGGTCCTTGCAAAATTGTTCCTGTAAAACACCATCAGACAATACAATGCAATCTTTATGGAGTTTTGGAATATGCAAATTTTTATGGAGTTTTGAAAAAGATATTCAAATTTTTATGGATTTTGATCAATATGCAAATTTTTGTGGGTTTTGGAAAATATTCAAATTTTTATGAAGTTTTGAGAAAGATATTCAAATTTTTATGGATTTTGGACAAGAAATATTCAATTTTTTGTTTGATTTTGGTTAGACATTGCTAAAGCAGCATCAAAGGGCGTCTTAAACCACTAGCTAGGGGCCCTCGTTCCTTCCCCTTTTTGCTAAAATTACCCAAAGCCGGGCGTGCAATGAAGGTGGCATCCTATAACCGACTGCCCTTGATTAACGGTGCCCCTACCAAGGCCATACCCGAGAAACATTCGGTCTTGGAGGGAGAAGAGAAGAATAATTAGAGATAAGCTTTGTGCAGGATGGGAGATATCAAGACTTGAATTCCTTCCAAGGTGTTAACCCTCAAAGAGGTAGTCTGTTGTGTCGGGGCTTTGTGCCTTTGATTTTTAGACCCTTGACATGCATACGACCAGGGTTTTCCCTGCGGGGACTTTGCCACTCTTGACATGCCATAATTCACAATTTTACTTTTATCAAAATTTTGACTTGATTTTCATAATAGCCCTTTTGGCTAGATGTATATCATGAAACTCATATGAAAACTCATATTGATTTTGGGTCAAGACTGTCCCTATTTGAGACTCCTCTCGTATTGGGGATTACCGAGATTGGTCATCTCATCCGTCAATCTCTTGCCCCTGCATTCGGCCGAGTAAAGAAGAGAAAAAGACTTTCAGATATACTCATGGCATGGCCAAAGTAGCAACGGTGTTTTAACCAAAGGAGCCGGCTAAGGACGCCGTGAAGTGTGTGGAATGCCCAGCTAAGGGTTGCTCTTAACAAGCGGGGAGAGAATGTTGAATTCCCAGTGCGGGGTTCTTATTAACCAAAGGTACTGCAAAAGTAAGCCTAAAGACTCTTTTGAGAATGATTTAATTAAACAAAAGCTTAAGATAAAAGTCTAAAACACCACTTTTAAATCTTGTTAAGAAGCACTTCATTTTGAAAATCATGCGTGAAGTAATGATGGAATGATATCATAAAAATGAGTACTTACGCCAACATATTACCTTGCAACCTTTGTAGAAGTAGCTGCTGCGAGAGGTTGATCATCGTGGGATTTGTCCTCTTTGGCAGTTGAAAGATTGGAAGCAAAGGATTTGAAAGTGGCTTAACCAAGAAGGAGTGGTGCCAAGACCAGACTCAGACGAATAAGGAAAAAAAGGAAGAGAGGCGAGGGCTAGAACTCCCTCACTAAGGTGTGGAGACCCTGATCACATGAAAGGTCTACAGAAGAAGCGGAGAATTAGAAGGAGGAGTGAGGACTAAAGCCTCGAAAGCAGTGGGAGAAAGGGCAAATGCCCAAGGCAGTGGATGTGGAAGAAGTTGGGTCAGACCCAGAATCAGGAGGAATTAGAAGAAGAAATTGGTAGATGGAAAGAGGTGGATCCGGAGGGTCCGGAGGCAGAGGAGAATTATGAGAGGAAAAATCCGAAGGCTCCGGAGGGCTGACAAAAGAAGGGACGCGATGCCCCGAGACAAAATAGGGAAAAAGATGATGGAAAAGGAGGAAAAAAATGAAGGATGTGATGTTCAGGAAGATTAGAAAGATGAATCGAAAGAAAGATGGAGGGTCCGGAGGTTCCGGAGGTTCCGGAGGAAGCAAATGCCGAGGGACACGATGCCCAGGGAGGAGAGAAAAATCCGGAGGTTCCGGAGGAATGAAATCAGGAAGGAGAAGGTAGAAAGGGGCGTCGTGCCCGAGGGAAAAGTCCGGAGGTTCCGGAGGAAGCAAATAAAAAAGGTGGAGAGGGGCGTCGTGCCCAAAGGGAAAGTCCGGAGGTTCCGGAGGAGGAAGGTGGAAAGGGGTGCGATGCCCGAGAGAAAGGTCCGGAGGTTCCGGAGAATGGAAAGGGGCATGATGCCCGAGGGGAAAGTCCGGAGGTTCCGGAGGAATGAGATGGAAAGGGGCGTCATGCCCGGAAAGAGAATAGAGAGAATAAAACGGAGAATCCGGAGGTTCCGGAGGAATAAAATGGAAAGGGGCGCGATGCCCGAGAGAAAGGTCCGGAGGTTCCGGAGGAGGAAGGTGGAAAGGGGCGCGATACCCGAGGGGAAAGTCCGGAGGTTCCGGAGGGATAGAATCAGAAAGGGCGAGATGCCCAAAGAGGAGGGATAAAATTCCTGGCGGTTCCAGGGAGATAGCAGGAAAAGGGACGCGATGCCCCAGGGATAGTGGATAAAAGGATGAAGATGAATAAGATGGGAAGTGCGGAATATCTGGAGGTGCCGGAAGGCGGGGAAGATACGGGTTTGGAAACCCGGGAAGCAAGAGGTGCAAATGCATGCAATGGGATGGATGCGATGAATGCAAAGAATATGAAGAATGTGAAGGGCGAGAGGATGAGATCCTCCTCCTAACCCTGAGAATGGCCCATGAAGAAAAAGTGATAGAGATGGATGAATAGAAAGTGGAACAAATAAGGGATGGCCCCTTAGCATTAAGGTAACTGCCCCTCCACGGCAGTGAAAGTGTATGAGAAATAGCCCCTGCCGAAGCTTCAATGGTGAATGTCAACTCCCTTGGAGAGTGCAAAGTAATGGTGTGAAGGAGTTGGAAAGTTGGGCTCGGAAGCATTATGTTGCCCGAAGATTCAAAATTTGGAAATTGGAACAAAGGGTGCCCTGCCCGGCCCTTATGCAGCATCAATGCTTAGCATGTCGGCGACTTGGCTTCTTCGACCGTGCTTGGCACAATAACCCGGATTGGCATCCAGCAAATGAATTCTTGAATCTTGAATAGCGCGGCCAAATCCTTGCTGCCCGGCTCTTGATCGTCCTCGGCACCTGTGCTTGTAGCAGGCCCCCCATTCCGAGTGGTAAGGGGAGGTGAAGCGGAGGCGGAAGGCTCCATGAATGGTGGAGGCATGATGGAAAGCATTGGCAAATGGGTGAGCGTAAGCGGGGGTTCAAACACGCCGAGTTTCTCCCTTTGCTCGGAATCAGTTGGGATTGGCTCGGGTGCAAAAAGGGGTGGATCCTGCTCAGGATTAGCCATGGGTAAGAGTAAAGGGTTAAATGGTGGAATAGGCAAAGTGGGTTTTAAAGGGATAATGGAAGGCCGAGGTGGCGGTAATGGGAGGTTAATTGGGGAAGGTTCAATGGTGGGTTCGATGGAGGCTAATGGTGTGGAGGTAGATGGCTTAACGGGTGGAGGTTTAATAGTGGAAGGCTTGGGGGAGGCCAGTGTTGCGGAGGTTAATTGTGTAACTGGAGGAGGTGTAATGTATGCGGTGTCAAGGATAGGAGGAGACTTACAATGTGCCGGTGTGGGTGGTTGAAGTATCGACCCATCATCGTAACACCAATTAGTCTCATAAATAGGGGTTGGATCAGGGATGGTTTCATCCTGAGCAGGGGGTTCATCGAATGATAGTGTAGGGAGTAGAAAGTTAAGGAAACTCGGAAGGGGTGCCTGCGGAGCTTCATCATCATCGTATACTGCCTCGGATTCTTCGAATGCCGGCTCTTGCTCACTTGAACCGCCGATGCCATAATCATCCCTCCTATCTTTCCATTCTCTCTCCATCTTTGTAATCTCGTCCAGAGCGGCATGGAGAGGATTGACTGGAGTAGGAGGAGCCGTGACCCTCTTTATTTGTTCCTCCATCAAAGTAATCTTATCAAGCAGAGACTGTTGGAGGGGTATGACTTGAACAACCGAGGGTTGGCAGGGCCTTGAAGGAGGAAGGGCCGTATAAAAAGGCCGTGGAGGGGAATTAATGGGCCGACCCATGGAAGAACCTGGATGGGCCGGATTGCAATGAATAAATGGGCCTTGGGGCCGCGATGGAGGAGGAATAAAAGGAGGCGGGTGTCGGATCACCCGAGGAGGAGTGTGAATAGAAGGAGATGGGTAATGGGTTACCCGATTAGGAACATGAGTGGAAGAGGGAAGTGGGTGATGGGCCACCCGTGGAGGGTCGTAAATAGAAGAGGGAGGTGGGTGATGGGCCACCCGATTAGGATTGGAAGGGGAAGATGAAGGAGATGCACCCTCAACAGCGGCCTTAAGGGCTTGGATCTGTTGAGGAGTGAGATGATCTAATGCATGCAAAATTTGGGAGACCTTCCCATCATTGGGATGAGAGGGTCCCGAAGGAATAGTGGCTCGTGATTGAGTAGGGGGACCATAAGGATGGACATTGCCCATGGGTCGGGCAACACCATAAGAATGAGGACGTGGTCCCTTGAAAGTATGGTGAGAATTTTGAACATGTTGAAAGTGAGGATTATAAAAAGTGCTAGGTTGTGCATCCTCATGAATTGAATTAAACATGTTATCTTGTTTATAGTAAGCCATCATGCAATCAAAGTTCAAAATAATATGCAAAGAAGCACACAAAAGAGATGGTTACCTTGATTTGATTTGTTTGAACCTTGGTGAATTAAGGATTTTATCAAAGTTTAGAATGATTCACACAAGGGGAGGAACCTAGTTTCAATATGGTTTGAACTCCAATGCCAACTAGGAACCCTCTCTCACCACGTTTAGGCCAACTAATTCGGGACTTCAAAAGGGTACAACCTGCCCGGCGTCCGTGAGGGATTCCACGGGTGCGGGGACTTACGGAGGCTTGGAAAAGGGATTTCCAGTCCAAAGAGACGGAATGCTCAATGGAGGGTCGTCCCGATTCCAAGAGGGTGTGTGGATCCTAGTGAGGAGAGAGGAGGTCTCTCAAACCGATGCAAAGATGAATGCAGCAGGGAAAATAAGCCAATCAGCACAATATGATCAATCAATAAATATAGGCATCAATCAGCATGAAAAAACCCACAGTAAAGACACGCCCTGGTAGGGGGCGCTACTAACAAAAGACACGACAGTGTGACTGTCGTGACTCAAAGCGAGGGGCCAGGGGCAGTAAAAACACGCCTTAGGGTGAGGCGCTATCAATAAAAGGACGCCCCTGCCAGCGGGTATCAAATCACAAGAAACGCCTTAATGTGCGGCGCTAATCAATAAAGAAACGCCCTGGAGAAGGGCGTGAATTCAAAGGCAGCGTAATAAAACCAAGAGAAATCAGGATATATGCTGGAAAACGCCCTATCAGAGGGCGTAAAATATGAATAAGACACCCTTGGTTAGGGCGTTAAATAAAGCACGCCTCTGACAGGGGCGTTAATTCACTCTTTTCCAGAAAATCTTCCCCGGCCAGAAACGACAAACACTCACAATCACGTGATCATGGCAATCAACAGAATAAGCATGCTCATCAATTTCTTGAATAAGTGGAATTCTAAAGAAAAAAAAACAACAAACTGACCAATCACTTAGGGAAGAGTGCAAAGCACAATGGAGGGTGCCCGAGGGGCACAAAAGGGAGACGCACCGAGGGTGCAAATAAGGGAGATGGCACACGCGGGTGCCTAAGGGGAAAGGGGTAATGAAAGAAGAACACAAAGGGTCCCACCGTGATCGCCAATTTGTAGATTCTAAGAAAATCCACTTAAGAAAAGTTAAATTAATAAACAATAAGCGTGAGCACGAGGTGCTAAGGGGAGTGTGTGATCGCCAGAGACACGAGGTCTCAAAAATATAACAATGAAAGCATGGGAGAGATCGCGAAAAATACCTTGGAGTGCGGTTGATTGTAGGTGCTCCTTTCTCTTCAAATCGGCCGGCCGATGAAGAGAGGTCTTCAATTAATTACCCTTGCAAATAAAGACAAACACCAATAAAGATATGGATTAGAAACATGGTGAGTGTAGCATCAATTCATGAAAAATATATGAGCATGAAAGCATGTGCAAGAACACACCTTAAGGGTGGTTGCCCTTAAACCCCTATGCAAAAGGGTGTGGAATAATATGATGAATGTATGCAAAACATGGAGATGTGCAAGAGATGCACTAAGGAGACCTCAACGTAGTTGAGAAAAGAGAAAGAATAGAGAAGAGAAAATATGAATATGATGCATGTATAAACTAATATGAACAAAAAGGAAAGGAATAAGAAGGAGAATAAGAGAAGCCTGCGCGTTAGCTCTGATGATCGTTTGGGAGGAAGCCTCAGCAGATAAACATTGAAGTGCAGGAAGCCTCCTCCTGCCAACGCAGCAGCAACCTGCGAAGAAAGAAAAGAAGAAGAAACAGAGGAAACAAAAACAAAAAAAGAAGAAGAATGGAGGGAGAGAGGGAAGGAAGAAAAGAAAAGAGGGGGATCCAACCTAACAGAGCTGCAGAAGCAATCCTATATAGGTCGAATCAAAAAGATAGAAGGATAAGAACGGGCAAGAGCCCAAGGGGGAAAGGATCAAGCTGGGCAAGAGCCCAAACGAAGCAGGAGTCTCTCTGGGAAAGGCTGTGTTCGTTCGGAGCATAAAAGTGAAACACGACCTGGTTCAGGGCGTCAATTGTTGAATTGACGACCTTCCCAGAGGGCGTTTCTTAAAAACACGCCCTGCACGAGGGCGTTAACTCCTGGATCAATTTTGGAAATAAAAACTCCCCAAATTTAAAAAATGTAAAACACGCCTCAGGCAAAGCCACCTTTAAAAAAACACGCCCCTGGGAAGGGCGTTAATTTCAAGTCTTCAAAATGGGGGAAGCCGGTCAAACCAAAAGAATTGACGCCCTTAGGTGTGGGCGTCCTTTCTCAAATAAACGCCCTAGATCCGGTCGTGTTTTAACAAAACACGCCCTTACCCAGGTCGTGAATTTCAAAAATTAGATAAATGCCCAGAAAATCCAGAAAAATAGGAAAAAGGAGGAAATGAGGGAAAAATAGGAGAAATTCAAGAAAAGTGAGAAAAACCACTCAAACAAGCTAATTTGAGGGTCAAATGGGGCATTGCACGGTAATACGAGATATACTCAAAATAATGTCAATTTTAGCGTGTCTACAACAGGTTGGCTCCTTTGCTCCCCAGTTTGATCTCCATTGAACAGGGGGCTTTTGTGAAGGGTAGATTCATCCTTGATAATGTGGCCTTAGCTCGTCAACTTATGGTGGACATAAATAAGAAGGTAAGAGGGCATAATGCTATCTTCAAGATAAATATGGCCAAACCATACGACAAGATGGAATGGGATTTTATCTTGGCAGTCCTTAGGAAATTTGGTTTCAGCACCAAATTTACCTCCTACATTGGTATGCTTTTATTCAACTGTTGGTTTTCTGTTAATTTCAATGGTTCCATCTCTGGTTTCTTCAAATCCAGCAGGGGAATCAGGCAGGGGGATCCAATTGCCCCATATTTGTTTGTAATTGCTTCGGAGGTACTTAGTAGAGGCCTCTCTGCCCTATTCCAATCTGGGAAATTAAAAGGCTATAAAGGCCCTAGACAGTCCCTGCAGGTTTCTCATCTCCTTTATGCAGATGATACGTTGGTTTTCTTGAATGCCAGCAAGCAGAATGTTGAGCTGTTCCTAAAATTTATCAAAAGCTATGAAGCCTGCTCAGGTCAGAAAGTTAATACTTCAAAGAGAAGTTTTATTCTTGCTGACAAAGCTCCAATTTCCTTAAGGCAAACTATTCGAGGTATCACTGGATATAAATTTCATTCTTCTAGTATTATATATCTTGGGGTTCTAGTCAAAAAGGGCAGATACCTTTGCTCGGACTTCTCTTTTCTAATTGACAGAGTTCAGCAGAAATTGGAGGGCTGGCAATCAAAGCTTCTTTCTCAAGCTGGCAGAGTGGTTCTCATAAACTTAGTCTTATACAGTCTGCCAGTCTATTTGGCTTCGGTCTGCTTTATTCCAAAAAAGGTCACAAACTTCATTAATAAGCTTTGTGCCAATTTCTTTTGGCAGAGAGAAAAGGATACTAAAAATAGGCATGGATTGCCTGGTCTGTTATTCAAAAACCCAAGCAAGAAGGAGGACTGGGTGTTCGTGATTTACAGTGGATTCAAATACCCATGGCTACTAAATCTTTGTGGAATATCCTTCATGGAACTTCTCTTTGGTCTTCATATGCCAGGTGCAGATTCATCAAAGTCCATTTTGCTGACTGTTATAAGCCATTTCCAGCAGGCATGCCCCTGGCTGTTTTTAAGAAAGCTAAAGAGATTATTCTCTCCAACAGCAGATGGATTGTTGGTGATGGGACAGATGCAGATTTTCTGAGGGGCAATTGGACTGGTTCTGGCCCTGCTATTAGTATTTCTATTATTGGTGGTAGCAGTGGGTTATCAGGTCTTCCTTTGGCATCAGTTAGTGAAGTCTTAAATGTAAATCAGCATGCTGCTAAGGATTTTATTAGAAATGATTTCCATATTCCAAGAATTAATCTTAGCAATAGAAAAGATTGCTGTGTGTGGACATGTACATCTAAAGGCTCCTTCTCTGTGAAATCTGTCTGTAATATTGTTCGCACTAAAGGCCTATCCAAACCAGCATGGGCTAAGCTCTGGCACCCAATTTTTTCACCTAGAGCCACCCTCTTTGTTTGGAAGTTAATTCACCGAGCAGTTCCTGTGGATAGTAGAGTGGTAGACTGTGGAGTTCCAATGGTGTCAAAATGCAACTGCTGCAGCTCTTGTAGTCAGGAAGACCTTAACCATCTTTTCATTTCAGGTGAGTTAGCATCAGATCTCTGGGCCTGGGTGCTGCCCCTCCTTAACAATGAGGTAGTTCTTAATGATCAAATTATAATGAGGTGCTGGAATCTCTTAAATTCTTCCAATCTCAATGCAGCTTTTAGCTTTGTTGGTACATATGCAGTCATCTTGATGTTATGGGAGATTTGGAAGCACAGGTGTGCCTCTAGGTTTGAAGGCATGGCAATTAGACTAGACTCAATTAAAAGGAATATTCTATCTTTAATTGCTCATTCTCTGGAGAAGAAGAGGTTTGATAAGCCTCTATCCCCTGCTTAGCGTAGCAGCTTGGCTTTGTTTCAGCTCTTTCCCCGGGTGGAACTAAAGCAGCCCATTCCAGTTTTCTGTAGACTAGCTCCTTGGAATTTCACGCTTCATGTAGATGGAGCCTCCAAAGGGAATCCAGGTCAGTGTGGTGGTGGTGGCTGTATCAGAAACCAAAATGGCAAATGGATTATAGGATTTGCTTTCCACTATGGCACTGGTTACAGTCTGCTTGCAGAAGCTCACGCTCTACATGATGGACTAATGTTGGCTAAGCAGATTGGCCTTGGGTTGGCAGCGATATACTCAGACTGCAGAATCCTTGTTGATGCCCTCATTCAGGGTATTTCTCCTAGTTGGATGATACTTCCATGGTGGAGGCAAATCCTTTCTCTTGTCCAAGATTATGGTTGCGGTCTACAGCACACTTTTCGGGAAGGCAATTGGGTAGCCGATTCCTTAGCTTCTTTTGCATGCAACATCTCTGAAAACAAAATTTTTACTTCTGTAAGGGACCTGCCAAGGCTGACAAAGGGTGAATTGAAGATGGATGCAGCAGGGATCCCCGGCATTAGAGTCTTCTGATTTTTTTCTTCACCTTGATCTCCATTGTATTCTTTGTTAATCAGGGATGTTCCTGTGGCCTCGGGGCTTTGGCCTTTTCCTCACCTGCTGTAATTCCCTTTGGTTTCTCTTTACTTAGAGGGACTTAGAAGCCCTCTAGGAAATTGGGGTTAGCCCTTGCTGCTGTAATCTGCCTTACCATTAATAAAACAAAAAACCTCAGCTAATACCTAGAGGAATGAGTCCATTCCCCCTCTTTGAGGGTGGGGTGCATTCGACCGGTGTATTAACTGTTGGTTGGTTTCATTAAAAAAAATTATGTTGGTGATTTCCTATTTTTATGGATTTTTTTTACATTTTTTTCGTGAAAAGTCTTTGACGTGTCAAGCTGCTTAGACGCCTCACTTTGAGACGTCTAGGAGCCTAGACGCCTTCTTCAGAGACTCGTGCAGCGCGTATGCGGTGCCGCTCCGGTCGTTTAGTTTGACGTTTCGAATAAATCCAATCATAAAGACGTCTTGTCGACTAGATGCGCCCTTCGAGAGTCACGGTTACTCGCCGAAACCATGCACTTTCTCTACTATCGACGGCTTTCGACGTTGGCGATTCGGTGGGCGAAGATGGGCGCGTCCAAAGTCCCAGACGCCTCAACATTGAGGCGTCAAAGAGGCTGGACGCCTCAATAAATTAGATTAAAATAAAAAATATATATATTGAGGAGTCCAGGCTCCTGGACGCCTCAATCATTATTCCCTCTATAAATAGAGGACCCCCTCCCTCGAAGGGAGAGAGCTTCAGATCCGACAAAGGAAGGAGAGACTCTACCGGATCCCATTTCTAACCCGTGAGTTTTTATAGGGGGAGGTTCTGTCGGCTCCCCGGGTGCCCACGCTCGCGAGAGGAAGGCTAGCTCCATCCATTCTGCTTCCACATCGTCCCTACACTGCCGAAGCTCCGTCGGATCTCGCCATCAGCATCTTCAATAAGCCATTCTCTCCCCTTCTCTTTTCTCATTTTGGCACATGCATCATCCTGTCATTTGTCATCTCCCTTCATAATAGAGATCCGTTTATGCACGTTTGCATGATCTTCCATCCATCATAATATTTTCCTCCTACTCGTGTCCGAGAGGGGTTTAAAAATAACACCAACCAGATGTGTGTCTTGCCACGATTTCATCATTCTTCATCACAAGGGACTAATACTACACTGCCATCTTTCTGATTCACTTGTTATATGTCTGTTTCCTCTTTTACAAGGGTAACCAAGGAAAGCCCTCTCCATCGGCCGGCCGAAGGGAGAGGAAGAAGCAACCCACCATTTCCCGCTTTTGAGGTAAGCGCGATCATTCTTCTTATTTTGGGGTCTCTGGCCCCTGGCGATCACATCATATCCTCGAGGCCGCGGCGAGTCACTTCCCACAATGGCCGTTTAAATTTCTGTCATTTATATCCTGTGTTATTTTCATATCTTCTCATATTCTCGAGGCCGCGGCGAGTCACTTCCCGCAATGATCGATTAAATTTCTATCATTTATATCATGTGTTATTTTCATATCTTCTCATATTATCGAGGCCACGGTGAGTCACTTCCCGCAATTGCTGTTTAAATTACTGTCATTTAAATTCTGCACTCTTTCCATCGCCCGAGGTCGCGGAGAGTCATTTCCCGCTATGGCCGTTTCATCTCCATATCTTGTTTCGTTGTATCTGTTCTACATACCCCGCCAGAGTAATCTCCCGTGGTGGTCTCTCTGCTTCTCTCTCTTTTTCCGTGTCGCAGAAAAATGAGCCCGCGTGCTCCGCTCGCCTCCGGCAATCCGCGTGACGTCGCTCACATCTTGGCGATCATGGTGGGACCACTTTCGCTTTCTCTTGGTTACTCTTGCAATATCGGCATCGCCGTATGCTCCTCCACCCGGCACTCACCTGTGCCTCTCCACCTTTGTGCCCTCGCGCGCTCCAGTTGTGCTCACAGTAGCACTTTCAGTTCTTATCCCTCGTGTACCTCGTACACTTCACCCCTAGTCCCTTGTAATTCATTGGGTGTTGATTATATCTTTGATATCTCTGTTATTTTCTTATGTTCTGTATATCTGCTCAGCACTTCATTGCATACATCCACCCCCTTTTTTTTATTATTTTTTTTCTTTTCTAAGGATCACCCTCTCTCGGTGAAGGAAGGACTATCCGTTCGGGAATTCCTCTCGACGGACTAGGATCTTCTCCACCGGGACCTCCGTAAGTCCCCGACAGCGAAGGATTCCCTCTTCGTTCACTGGGCTGGTTGTACCATTGAAGTTCCACGGAGTTAGTCGACCCATTCGTGGTGAGACGAGAGACCCTAGTTAACACGGCGGCGAAACAGAAACTAACTAGGGTCCTTATTTTTATGTGAACTTCAGATCTGGTTGAAAACACACAAAAAAATATCAAAACAAAAACAAAAAAAGGATGTAAAGGCACCCACTTGTTTGATAATCTCTGCTATTTACTTGTTGGTGCATGTTTTTGCGTTCCGGAAGAACTTTGAAAATGGCCCACGAGTCTTTTGAGGAGAACCACCCTGGTCGTGATCAGTCAGTCGAGCCACGTGTCCATGCTATGGACTCGGGCCCTTCCTATGAGCCCTCACATGAGGTGCAGGTTACCGTAGGGGACACATCCCCACCACAGGATATCTCCTCTTTGCTAGGTGTCCTCGCCAACGCAGAGCTCACCTCTGAGCAGCTCCGGGCCTTCCAGGCCATTCTGAAAGGGAAATTTTTTTCTCCCACTCCCCAGGAGTCAATTCCAGCCATCGCACCCCTCCAAGAGTCGGTGCAGGCCATCCCATCTCCTTCACTAGCACAAGCCATCGCTTCTCCCTCACTTCAAGGGCAGGCGAGCCAACAGCCTCCCTCGTTCCAGTTCCCTTCACAATCTCAAACCCCTGCTATTCCCCACACACTGCTCCAGCCAGGGCCAACTGTCGGCGGCCCGGTTGCTCCCTCCCATTCGGTGTTTCCTCCTCAGGTCTCCAAGAGACCTCTCCCTCACCAGTGGCAGGTGCCACCTTCACCTCCCGAGGAGCTCGCCCAATCGCTCCTCAACAGGTTCAATAGAATGGACGAACAGTTTCAGAATTTGAAGAAAACGGTGGACGTGAAATCCACCCCGGAGGTTGCTTTGCCAATCCTTCCGGTGATCCATCTTCCTCCCTCCGAAATGCCTACGTATAGCAGGTACAATGGCACTGGCAACCCCTTTATTCACATCAAGGACTTCATGTATGAATCCTCCTATTGGCAAAATGACCAGAGATCCCTGGCATACCTCTTTCGGAGATCATTGGACGGTCCTGCGCTAGAGTGGTTCTATTCTTTGGAGCCCGGCGAGGCCGAGAACTTTGACACAGTGCAAAGAAGATTCTTGCAAAAGTATCGGGATAGGGTTGGTCCCTCTCTTTCCATTACCGACCTAGTGGCCGAGAAAATGAGGTCCGACGAAGATTTTATCTGATATGCCGACAGATGGAGGTCTCTGGCAGAAAGGATAAGAGATACCCTCTCAGAGTCCGAACAAGTGAAAATGATTGTGTCCAATGCCACCCCATAGTTCAGGCACTTCCTAGCCATGAACAAGCTTACCACAATGGAAGAGCTCTATGAGAGGGCCCGGTATATAGAGACCTAGTTAAAAGACTCCCCCATTATGCACATGTTTGAGCCGCCAAAGCCGAAGGTGGTCAGAAAGACAGGCACTGGTGTCCCAAGTGGAGCCACAGAAGGGGTCGTAACAAATGAGCAAGTAAGTGCCGTCAACAATGCCAACTATGCAGCCAACCCAAGGCCTCCACAAATGCCTCGACTTCCCCTCCAGTAAGGTCCTTTCCCCTCTCGTCCTCCACCCCAAAATAATCCACCCCAGAACAATATGCCTCAACCATTTCAACCCCAGCAACAACCCGACCCCAGCAACAACAACCTCCACCTCAGTACCACCAAGTTCCACCCCTAGGGAATTACGGCCCCCCACAGCAACAAAGGAGGTCGATTGGCCCCAAGAGAGCCTATTACCCACCATTGCCAGAAACTTTGGCAGATATTTTCAGCGCCCTCATGGCCTCAAACACACTCATCCTACCCAGGGAAAGGCTCGCGTGGCCCCCGAATGTTGATACCTCTAGATACTGTGTCTACCACAGGCAGCCAGGACACAGTAGAGAACTGCTTCCAGTTTAAAGATTACATCTATGATATGAATGATGAAGGCGGAATTGACTGGGATGAAATGAGGTGATACATCACCACTCTCAAAGCCAGGAGACCTCCTCCTAAACCACAGTTCCAACAACAACTACTACTACAACAACAGTCGCAGCAACAACCACAACAACAACAACAACAGCCTTAGCAAGCACAACCGCAACAACCCAACATGGGTATAATCCAGAATCTATTACCGGAGCACCAACAGCCCAATCACCAGGTCAACCCCATCTCCTCCTTCCCGGAAGTTGGGAGAGAGTAGGTGTGGCACCCAGAAAGTACCTCCGTTCTTGCTACCGCCAACCCTATCGTCAGGCAACCCCCTCGCCTTGCCCGGGTAGCACCTCTTTCTCATTAGCCCGCATCACAACCTATAGTACGGCCTTCACCATTTCCACATCCATTACGCCCTCTCATCCGCACCTCTCCCACTAACTCACCAATGACCTATCAGCCAACGCCCTCCACTATGCCCTTGCACCCTCTCATCTTCTCTCATCCTTTTATTCTGCCATCCGCCCCTACTACCCCTACACTTATGCCTTCCAAACCTCTCATCATCCGCCAACCATACACGACTCTGCCTACCTCCACCATGCCTCCACCTAACAAACCCCTCATCAGAATCCCTGCTCCCGTCATTACCCCGGCCTCATCAACCATTCCTCCACCGCTACCCCTCAAACCTCTGTTAAAATCCACAGCTACCCCCATAGAGGTACAAAGTCGCAGGCAATGGTACTCCGGAGTGGAAGGATTTTTCACAAGGTCTTCCCCCAGAATAGTCAGGACCCCGGGCAGTCTCAGCCAGAGAAGGACAATGAAGAACATCTAGAAAATTCCATCCCTGGAACATGGTATGATTTGTTAAAACACTTGGACAAGACGCCTGCTCAGATCTCCATCCTTGAGCTGCTTCAGAGATCCACATCCCATCAGGCAGCCTTAATGGAATATCTTCAAAAGGTCATGGTGAATGAGGACCTCCATGTAGAGAAGATTTCGGCCGTTCTGACGCCGACAGACACACTGCCAGCCATTGTGTTCCACAACCACGAGCTCGCCCCCAAGGAAGCTCGAAAGTATGCGTTGTGTGTTTCAATAAAAATCAATGGAGTGTCCATACATCCGTGCTTGGTGGACACGGACGCATCCATAAATGTGATCTCCATGAGCACCCTTCAGTTATGTGAGGTCGGTGAGGAACAGAGAAGACCTTCCTCAATCACAGTCACAGCTTATGACAATAGCAAAAGGCCACCACAAGGAATGATTGTCCTGAAGGCAGAATTAGGCACTACGTCAGTCTCTACAAAATTCCATGTCCTTGACATGGATCCCACATTTAAGGCTATACTGGGTCGCCCCTATATTGAAGTCATGGATGCTGTACCTTCCACCAACCACCAATGCCTAAAGTTTCCGTACAATGGGAGGATTATTAAAGTAGTCAGTACACATGTCCTTCATACCGTGGATGCTATTAATACCTCTCTACCATCTGTTTGGCCATCTCATCGGCCCATATTGTCACTATTGGATATGTGGGACCCAACATGCATTCAGCTGACACCAAAGAAGTCACCTTCAGTATCGATGTCACGTCTCCCTTCCCATTATAAAGGATGGGAAATAATGAGGAATATCGGCTATCAACAAGGCAAAGGCTTGGGTGCGTAATTACAAGGAAGGCTGAAGCCGCCAAAGGAAAAAAGGTTAAGCCACAAGTGCGGCCTAGGCTTTAAAGGACCGCTCGAGGTGGATGGGAAACCCCTCACGTGGACCCTATCTTCTCACTTCAAGAAGGGGCCCGTTGTTCAGATGGGGGATTACCCGCAAGAAACACATGGAGGATCGCATGTTGTATACTTGGCTGGAAAATATTCAAGAGCCGCTAAGAGAGGCAGGATCAAGGATCCGGAATGGGAATGGAGCAAATGGTTCGACATACAAGATATTTCCATTGCACTAGAGAGAATGTTCTCGCCCCCACAGGTGGAAGGGACGCCATTGATCTCTGGAATGCCAGGGGATACCACTACTGTTGCAAGAATTCCAAACCATCCTCGCCAAGAGGACTTTGTCACTGACGGATCTTCGTCCGTCATCAACATTGCCATCGACGGCTCATTAGCCATCGTCTTCTCCACTCACTCACCTCAGCCTTCGTTGATGTCTTCTTCCTGGGCCAGACAATTATCTAATGACCTTCCCAGGTCCCCTTCTCTACTTACATACCTACGTGGGTTTCTCAACCCGCGCTAGGTTTTCAATCATGATTTGCTCTATAAGCCTCCCAACCCTGTATCCATAATCACTTTTTCCCCTCCTCCGATTGCTTTTCATTGCTTTGTCATCAAAAATGAAAATGAAAAAACACGTCGATTTTCAAACGCCTCAACAACACATCTTCGTTGAGGAAACCTCCTACATCTCCCATGAGTGTGTCCCGACCTACGGGCCACTCATCCAAGGTCCTATGAGCGACCTTTTCTACCCCTCCTCTGAGGGGTCCTTCCCTGTACATTCTTCAGCATCTTCTTTAACTTCTTCTTCGTCCGTAGGACAGCTCAGTCCACCTAGGAATAATGGGTCAAGGGTAGTACCCAAAAGCAAATGCAAGGGTAAGTAGATCCCTCATCGATTCCTTCTAGATCTAGCCAGTAGGTGTCGAGCGTGCCTATCTATTCCTCAATTGCTAGAAAATCCCATCCAACTGCTAGAGATAGATTGTGAGAAGAATTGCACAATTGATGATGGGCATGGAGTCTACGAGATCACAGATGAAGAATGTCCTGTTGAAGAAGAGGATGAAGAATATGAGGACGCGGTCGGTGCATATGCTAGTGGAATGAGGAGATTCGACGAGTCGTCAGTCACCGCAGAAAAGCCCACCAAAGAAGTCAACTTGGGAATTGAGGAAGACCCTAGGAGCATCCTCATAAGTGATAATTTACCACTCTCTGAAGAAGAGGTATTAATTGAAGTTCTCAAAGAGTATAAGGACACGTTTGCATGGAGCTACGAGGATATGCCGGGTCTGGATTCCACCTTGGTTGAACATCGCTTAACTCTAAAATCAGGGTTCGTCTCGGTAAAACAAAGGTTAAGGCGTTTCCACCCTCAGATGGCTTTGAAAATGAAAGAAGAGGTCGACAAGCTCCACAAAGTCAGGTTCATTAGAGTTGTCCTTTATCCTCAATGGGTGGCGAACATTGTCCCGGTAATGAAGAAGGATGGGAAAGTCAGGATTTACATCGACTTCCGGGACCTTAACCGCGTGTGTCCAAAAGATGATTTTCCCTTGCCTCATATTGATGTGTTAATCGATAACACGGCGGGTTATGAAACCCTCTCATTTATGGATGGATTTTCATGATACAATCAAATTCGTTTGGCAAAAGAGGATCAGGAGAAGACGTCATTCACTACACCATGGGGAACATATTGTTACGTGGTCATGCCGTTTGGGTTAAAGAATGCTGGAGCTACTTACCAAAGAGTCATGATGGCCATATTACATGACATGATGCATATAAATCTGGAGGTGTATGTGGATGATTTATTGGTGAAATCAAGAACCAGGGTGGAACATCCAAGGGTTTTGGCTAAGGTGTTGCAGAGATCAAGGGAGTTCCAATTGAAAATGAATCCGAAGAAGTGTGTGTTTGGCGTATCATCGGGCAAATTACTGGGTTTCATTGTGAGCAAAAGGAGGATTGAGATAGATCCCAAAAAAGCTAAGGCCATCAGGGATATGTCGCCTCCTAAAAATTTGAGAGAAGTCTGAGGTTTAATTGGGAGATTGAAATTCATTCGTCGATTTGTGTCTCAGCACTCACAAAGGTGTAGACCTTTCTACGAGTTGACCAAGCCAGGAGCAGAATTCCAATGGGATTCTAAATGCCAGAAGACTTTTGAAGGGTTAAAGGAATACCTGACTAATCCACCCGTTCTCATTCCACCCAAGTCAGGAAAATCTCTGATCCTTTATATCTCAGTCTTGGATGACTCCGTGGGGGCCGTCCTCGCACAAACTGATGAAGAAGACAAGGAACGGGTAACCTATTACTTCTCCAAACTCCTCACTCCCTGTGAGCAAAAGTTGTTGAATACGTGTGCACCATAATTACTGTTATGGTTTTGATGATAGCAACTACTATAAGTCACACTGTGCTTGCATATGATGTCATTGTGTATCTGTTTAAACAGTTAGTCATTTCATCGAACAGGTTGTGTGCATGAGCAATGCATCAGTGCATACCACTGTTCATATCTTGCATTGGTTCATTCATATAGTCGGTGCATCTCTTATGCTGCTACACATAAAGTCTGTGCATTTCACTGTTTGCATCGGTGCATTGTTTGTCATTCGCATATCAAAGTCTATACATTCATTAACAAGTCTATACATTGGTTGCATAGCTTGCCATGTAAAGTCTATACATTCTCCATGCATCTTCATTACTAAGTCTATACATCCTGCAACTCAAAGTCTATACATCATCCTGTTGCAGGCACATCAAGTCTATACATCCTTCAGCAGCAAGTCTATACAGCAGCAAGTCTGTACATCCTATAGCAGCAAGTCTGTACATCCTTCAGCAGCAAGTCTACACATCAGCAAGTCTATACAGCCAGCAAGTCTATACATCAGCAAGTCTATACATCCTCCAACACAAAGTCTGTGCATATTCAGTGGATTCGGTTGCTTCATGGCAAAGTGAAAGCCATATGATCGCGTCCAAGCCTTGATGCAAATCTCTTCCACAAGCTTCATTCAAATAGCCAAGGTCACTGCACAAGATGAGAGTCCAAAGACAAAGATTCAGTTGGTACTTTCTAGACCAACAAGGATGAAGTCACAGACATGAACGGGCTGCTAAATAAGTCAAGCGACGGAGCTGAAGCGGCTAACGGACCGACCCGGGACAGATCGGGGCCTGCCCAGCTGGCAGTCGACTGCCAGCACAGGGGTGGTCGACCGCCCCAGCCAGGGAATGCCCGTCTACAGTTCTTTCAGCTGCAGGTCGACCGCCAGCCAGTAGCGGTCGACAGAAAATCCCAGGGCTCACCAATCTACAGTATTTCTCAGTAGAGGTCGACCGCCACCTACTACAGGTCGACCGCCAGCCCCGAGCCATCAATTGTTGACTTTTGTTTTCCACTTCGAAAAGGGCCATTCAACATGGATTTGTTTAATCCAAAAGTCACCTAATCACCCATGATTTGTGGATCTGGTCTGGGGCCTTTCTATAGACCATTCAAAGTCTATAAAACTAATACAAGAGGGTTAGAAACCCTAGTTGATGTAGTTGATGAAGTGAATCAAAGAGAGCTCAAGGGAGGCCATTTCGAGGGTACTGTAGCACCTGCGTGAACAGTACTTCGGGCTGGAGTTCTTCATCCTTCCAAGGTGATTCAAGCTCAGATCTGAAGCCAAGCAACCTCCAAGCAAGTAAGAAGTATTCAAGGCTCTCAAAGGTGATCAAAGCTACATCCATACACCTCTTCATCAACTCAAGGAGATTCAAGAAAAGATCAAGCTACATCCAATATTCTTCTTCATCAACTCAAGGAGATTCAAAGGAAAGATGAAGCTACATCCAATATCTGCTCCATCAACTCAAAAGGATCAAAGGAAGATCAAATCCTCAATAGATTCAAGATCCAACAATCTCAGACAAGATCTAATTCATTCTAGCATATCTTCATATCTTGTTTGAGCATTTTCATCTTGTTTCTTTCTTCATTTCATTCAATCTATTGAAACTAAAGATCATCCCTACCGGTGGTTAGTAGGAAGGCAATCGAGAGTTCTCCGATCTACGGTGCAGCCGTCCCTACCGGCTTTGTGTGTAGGAAGATAGAAAGAGTGTTTTCTCTGTTCTGTGGTTTAGGGCGTGTCCCCGGTCAAGCTGTGAGTCAGCAGGAAAGCCTCACCGGGTCTTGGTGAGGGGTGGACGTAGGTTTGGTTGTAACTGAACCACCTTAAAAATCCCTGTGTTGTGGGTTGTTCTTCGTGTGTGATTGCTCTATCTCTTCTACCCCCATTCACAGGTTCGTGTGCTTTCAAACTTGGTTATCTTGTTTACACACTTAAGCACTCAGATTTGCACCTTCGGTTTTATATGCACCTTAGTTGATCACCACTGCATTCACACACATATGAACTTTGAGTGATCAACATAGCACACACACACGTACGGCTGTTGCAAGCTATTGCATGCTCCGTGCCACTCTACTTAATTCCGCTGTGCATTGTGTCTAAGTGATTCATTCACTTTATAGAAGTGGTTCATGCTTCCGATAGCTAAGAGTTTTAAATAGGCCATAACTTGTGATAGGATCTATTCAACCCCCCCTTCTAGATCCGTTTACACCTCGCAGGACCCAACAAGTGGTATCAGAGCGAGGCTCTGTCATTCCCAGATCCAACGATCTGCAGGGAAAGATCCCGGTGTTTGTTATTTAGATGGCTTCATATGCTACACATTCTTCGATGGTTTCTCCGCCCATATATGATGGTTCAGATTTTTCTACATGGGTTGGAAGAATGTTCATCTGTGTTAGCTCTATAGATCCACAATTGTGTACTCTTATATACAATGGTCCTCATGAGCTGCCATCAAATTCAATTGATTGGTTAGCCGAACATGAGACCAAACACAATGATAATCATCTTGCATATAACTTAATTACAGCTGCAGTTGATCTAAGACTAACTCATCTTGTGTCCTCTTGCATCACAGCCAAGTAAGTATTGGACAAGTTTGTGAAAATCCATGAAGGGAAGGAACAAGAACAAGAATGCTTCATGGCCGACCGTGCAGAACAGTCCAGCAATGCATCCTCATCACAGGTAAACTCTGACTCTGAGGAATTCACTTTTGAAGAGCTTATGGAAGCCTATGATGAATTGATCACACAATACAAAAAGGTAAAAATAGAAAACAAAAATTTGAAAAAGGATCTCAAGAAAATTAACCAAAATGAAAGCTCGATTTGTAAAAAGTGTTCTATTTTTAAAGAGCTTAACAACACTCTCTCAGTTGATCTAGATACGCATAAACAAAGCATTGCATGTCTAAGGGAAGAAAATGAAAATCTTCATGATGAAATCACTAGGTTGGAAGAAATTGTAATAAAACTTCAAAACCAACCTAAGTCAATCTCTAATGATCAAACTATGGCCGATGGGCTAATCCATGATGAGAGGTTGATTGAAGAAAATAAAAATTTTGTTTCATGCTCTGCTAACTTTGTATGTGAAAAATGTTCATTCTTGAGAAACATAAATGTTGGTCTTCATGATGATCTTGAATGGCAATAAAAACTGATTGATTCTCTGAAAGAAGATAATATAGAGTTGTTGGAAAAGAAAATTGAACTTGAACAAGCTGAAGAAGAATTGCATGAAAAATTGACTGCACATGAAAAAGGTAAATCTGTCATTGAAGATCACTCTGAAACTTTGCATGCTTTAGAACAACAAAATCAAAATCTTAAAGCAGTAAACGCCATGCTCAATGAGCAATTGGCAGCATGCGAACATGGCCTTGTTGAATCTAAACAGCACATTTCCTCACTTGAAAATGAAATTCAAGGTTTGAATGATTTTCTGTCAATGTTTGCCCAAATCCAAGATTCTGGCTCACCGGAAGCCACCACTTCATGTAGTCACCAAAAAAGGCACACTGCTCGAAAGAAAAGCAAAACTCAGCATGCTCATCAAAACATGCACCATAACATGTCCAATGCTAAATATCATGCTTTCCACAAAATGAATGTCCATTGTTATTATTGTGATAAACATGGTCACACTGTGCATGATTATTTTATCTTGAGAAATGATGACCTTAGAGCAGGACAGCAAGTGAAAGGGCAAGGAAAGAAACAGGTCAACACTGGCAGAGGGCTTGCTCAACAGAATTCTGTACAGAATCACATGGAGAATCAGAAGTGTCGACATTCCTATCCAGACATGTCGACACTCCCCATGGCCTTTAATAGAAATGCCTCTCTTTACTATTTTCATTGTGGTAAGACTGGTCACACTGACCAGGAATGCTGGTATTTGAAAGAAAGACATCACCCTCATACCATGAAAGGTAAAAATTATGCTCGCCCACAAAAGCATAGTCCACATGCACACGCACATGAACATAAAAAGAAAAATCAATCTTTTGTGTGTTGTTTCTATTGTGGAAAAAATGGGCATGAGATATATGATTGCCTCACAATGAGGGAGGATGATGTGATTGCCCTGAAAAAGATGGACCAAGATGCTAAACATGCTGCTAACCCACAAGGACCCAAGCAAGCTTGGGTACCTAAAAATTCAAAATGAGAATTTTGGGTGCAGGATGCCTTAGAGCTGAGAAATGAATGGTCAGGTAAATAAAAACTCAAGGCACAGGTATGTAAATAATTTTTTTGTCAGGTTGCATGTTTAGTCTTGACATGTAGTTAGTGCATCATAAGTTTGCCCATTTTGTTCAATAAACTTCTGCAAACTGAATTGCTTGTTTGAAATGATGATTTAACCCCCATGGTGTGAGATGAACTTCTAAGCTTGATAACTTGCTCACACCATGCTTGATTTCAGCTATTTAATTCATGAAAAAACTTGTTATGCTGATGAAGTTGATGTGATGATGAGTTGCTTAAGTCTTGCTATCAGCTACATGAAATTCTTGGATTTTGGTTTTGATGATGCATACCATGGCTGCATTTTCAACTCATTATTCATGTTAGCATTGCTCAAAGGGGGAGTCTATTGGCATCATCATCAAGTTGCATTCAATTCAAAATCAATTGTGAATGATCTGTGTTTGCATCATCTTGTGATCTCACATACTTTAATGTACATCATGTTTAGAAGACACAAAAATGCACAATCATTTTGCAGCATCTTAATTGCATTGTGTATTCACATAAATCTTAAGCTGCATAGTTCATTGCCAACCCCTGCATGTTCAGGTCATTCTCCTCTTGACAGCTATCATTACACTTGCTTGCAAACATAACTTCTTCGTGCATCCATTGCATATCCTTAGGGGGAGTTTTGTTGATTCTCTTAACCTCTTGCAATCTGCACTTCATGGCTTACAGTCTGAATATGAGATCATGAGACTGACGAACATATGGTGTGAGAGCTTTCTATTATATGCACCGATGATTATCTTTTCAATGAAAATGATTCAGATTTAATGATTTCCTTGTAGTTCTGATATATCTTTTTTGAAATCATCTATGTTCTGTAGTTTTAATAGACTTTAACTAAAGACTGCATGTTATGTCTTGAATGACTACCCTGAAATCTGAAAATCCAGACTTCATGACAATCTTGGTGATACTCTAGAGCTTAGTATTGTTTCTAAACATCTTGATGAGCTGGAATTCTTGAAAATCAATTTGCAGAGCAATGATATTGTTGCACGGAGAAATATGTCACGTCATCAAATCAAGTGACGAATGATATGTCATGATGTGCCTCTGTTATCTCTGTCTTAATTACATTTGGACTCTAGGCAGAGCAATGGCATAATTACTGAGAAATATATCCTCTCATCAAAGAAATGAGATCGGATATGTCATGACGTGACTTTGCTATCTCTGTTTATTTTGAAGCATAACAGTCAGCCATACCAAATACCTAGGAATACTGGCGTCTAAACAACGTGTATTCTTACGGCTCGGAGGCCTGTACTAGACTTGATTGCTCGTAAAATATGAGTCATGTGCCTTCCAATTCAAAAGATATTGAAAATCAAATTTGTTAAACTCATACAATTCCATGATCTAATCATGATTGTTTAGCTTCAATACTAGTTTTTGTGCTATTTCTTTGTAGTTCCTGAATATGGATGTATAAGACAAGGGAAGGTTAAACACTATCATGATATGCGCTTCTGGTTCATTTCTATTAAACCATAGATGTCGATGCCTTTTAAACTCTATTGATGATCTTGGTTTTCATTAGCTTTAAACCATATATATTACTCCCGGCATGTTTCCAATTTCCATATAATGGCTTGCTCTTCCACTACCATTCCACTCTGATCTCTAGGACTTTTGTCAACCACTGTACCGTATCCCTCCTTTTTGCTGTTGGCAAAGGGGGAGAATGTCTTGTTGTGAGTCCTTGATGTGGACTTGGGAGAAAGGGGGAGATGTTGCCTAATGTTGCCTTTGTGCGTTGTCAAAGGGGGAGAGTGCATTGTGGATATGGGAGAATCCAAGGGGGAGAGAACCTTCATTTATGATGAGGGTTTATGCATAGCATTCATACACTTTACTTCTCCATGCATACATATCTGCATTCACATGCTTCACTATCATGGATCTTGAGCTGCACATGTTACATATGTCATAAACTTTGCCTTCTTGGCTATTTCTGCCATATAATGACTCACAGTGTTGCCATCATCAAAAAGGGGGAGAATGTTGAATACGTGTGCATCATAATTACTGTTATGGTTTTGATGATAGCAACTACTATAAGTCACACTGTGCTTGCATATGATGTCATTGTGTATCTGTTTAAACAATTAGTCATTTCTTCGAATAGGTTGTGTGCATGAGCAATGCATCAGTGCATACCACTGTTCATATCTTGCATTGGTTCATTCATATAGTCGGTGCATCTCTTATGCTGCTACACATAAAGTCTGTGCATTTCACTGTTTGCATCGGTGTATTGTTTGTCATTCGCATATCAAAGTCTATACATTCATTAACAAGTCTATACATTGGTTGTATAGCTTGCCATGCAAAGTCTATACATTCTCCATGCATCTTCATTACTAAGTCTATACATCCTGCAACTCAAAGTCTATACATCATCCTGTTGCAGGCACATCAAGTCTATACATCCTTCAGCAGCAAGTCTATACAGCAGCAAGTCTGTACATCCTACAGCAGCAAGTCTGTACATCCTTCAGCAGCAAGTCTACACATCAGCAAGTCTATACAGCCAGCAAGTCTATACATCAGCAAGTCTATACATCCTCCAACACAAAGTCTGTGCATATTCAGTGGATTCGATTGCTTCATGGCAAAGTGAAAGCCATATGATCGCGTCCAAGCCTTGATGCAAATCTCTTCCACAAGCTTCATTCAAATAGCCAAGGTCACTGCACAAGATGAGAGTCTAAAGATAAAGATTCAGTTGGTACTTTCTAGACCAACAAGGATGAAGTCACAGACATGAATAGGCTGCTAAATAAGTCAAGCGACGGAGCTGAAGCGGCTAACGGACCGACCAGGGACGGACCGGGGTCTGCCCAGCTGGCGGTCGACCGCCAGCACAGGGCGGTCGACCGCCCCAGCCAGGGAATGCCCGTCTGCAGTTCTTTCAGCTGCAGGTCGACCGCCAGCCAGTAGCGGTCGACCGAAAATCCCAGGGCTCACCAATCTACAGTATTTCTCAGTAAAGGTCGACCGCCACCTACTACAGGTCGACCGCCAGCCCCGAGCCATCAATTGTTGACTTTTGTTTTCCACTTCGAAAAGGGCCATTCAACATGGATTTGTTTAATCCAAAAGTCACCTAATCACCCATGATTTGTGGATCTGGTCTGGGGCTTGTCTATAGACCATTCAAAGTCTATAAAACTAATACAAGAGGGTTAGAAACCCTAGTTGATGTAGTTGATGAAGTGAATCAAAGAGAGCTCAAGGGAGGCCATTTCGAGGGTACTGTAGCACCTGCGTGAACAGTACTTCGGGTTGGAGTTCTTCATCCTTCCAAGGTGATTCAAGCTCAGATCTGAAGCCAAGCAACCTCCAAGCAAGCAAGAAGTATTCAAGGCTCTCAAAGGTGATCAAAGCTACATCCATACATCTCTTCATCAACTCAAGGAGATTCAAGAAAAGATCAAGCTACATCCAATATTCTTCTTCATCAACTCAAGGAGATTCAAAGGAAAGATCAAGCTACATCCTATATCTGCTCCATCAACTCAAAAGGATCAAAGGAAGATCAAATCCTCAACAGATTCAAGATCCAACAATCTCAGACAAGATCTAATTCATTCTAGCATATCTTCATATCTTATTTGAGCATTTTCATCTTGTTTCTTTCTTCATTTCATTCAATCTATTGAAACTAAAGATCGTCCCTACCGGTGGTTAGTAGGAAGGCAATCTGGAGTTCTCCGATCTGCGGTGTAGCCGTCCCTGCCGGCTTTGTGTGTAGGAAGATAGAAAGAGGGTTTTCTCTGTTCTGTGGTTTGGGACGTGTCCCCGGTCAAGCTGTGAGTCAGTAGGAAAGCCTCACCGGGTCTTGGTGAGGGGTGGACGTAGGTTGCGGGGTTGCAACCGAACAACCTTAAAAATCCCTGTGTTGTGGGTTGTTCTTCGTGTGTGATTGCTCTATCTCTTCTACCCCCATTCACAGGTTCGTGTGCTTTCAAACTTGGTTATCTTGTTTACACACTCAAGCACTCAGATTTGCACCTTCGGTTTTATATGCACCTTAGTTGATCACCACTGCATTCACACACATATGAACTTTGAGTGATCAACATAGCACACACACACGTACGGTTGTTGCAAGCTATTGCATGCTCTGTGCCACTCTACTTAATTCCGCTGTGCATTGTGTCTAAGTGATTCATTCACTTTATAGGAGTGGTTCATACCTCCGATAGCTAAGAGTTTTAAATAGGCCATAACTTGTGATAGGATCTATTCAACCCCCCCTTCTAGATCCGTTTACACCTCGCGGGACCCAACAGAAGTACACGACCATGGGGAAAACTTGTGCTGCCCTTGTTTGGGTAGTGCAAAAATTGAAACACTACATCTTGGCTCATGAGGTCCATTTGATTGCCCGCATGAACTCTATCAAGTTCCTCCTGGAGAAATCCGTCCTTACTGATAGGCTAGCACGATGGCAGAGTTTCCTCTCTCAATTTGACATCACCTACATCCAGCAAAAGGTAATTAAAGGCTATGCTATAGTCGAGTATCTCGCCCACCATCCTCTTCCCAAGTTTGATCCTATCCAATCAGAGTTTCCAGATGAGGAATTAATGTCCATCACCCAATCCGACGAGCCAATGTGGACATTATATTTTGATGGAGCTCTGAATTCCCAAGGGAGAGGTATTGGCATTGTCCTTCCAACGCCCGAGGGCGTTACCATTCCAGAGGCGTTTCATCTCGCATTCTCAGTCACCAACAACATTGCTGAATATGAGGCTCTTCTAGTTGGTCTGGAACTAGCCCATTCTTTCTATATCACCAAATTACGAGTTGTGGGTGATAGTCAACTTGTTCTCCGCCAGGTGCTTACCAAATATCGCACTCTTGATTCCAAGCTGAAGCCTTATCAGGAGCTGGTCTCCATCTATGCCAAATTGTTCACCAAGCTGGTCTTTGTCCATGTTCCTCGTGAACAGAACATTCTGGCCAATGCCCTCGCCTCCTTGGCGTCATCTTTTAAATTCCCTTTAGGTGTATGGTCTGAATCCATCACCATCTACAAATATCTCGTCCTTGCTGTTTAGGACCCTTACCTTTTGAGAATCAAAGAAAGAGTCCTACGGAAGCTTCAGGAAGGATAAATTCTTGAGAAGAGGGAAATCATGTTGGCAGAATTTGAAGATGAACTGGCTGACGGGGAGAAACCTTGGTTCTATGAAATCACCAAATATTGCAAAGATCAGTCCTATCCTGAAGGAGCCACCACAGAGGATAAGAAAGCCATAAGAATGGTGGCCCAGAAATACACATTGGTTGGAGGTCTACTGTACAGGAGAAGCCTTACTGGTGTTCTATTAAGATGTCTTGATGACGATGAGATCTGGAAATGTGTAGAAGAAGCACACTCAGGTGTGTGCGGTGGCCACATAAATAGCCAAATGCTCGCTAAGAAGATCATTAGGCAAGACTTTTATTGGCCCACTATGGAAGAAGATTGTGCTATCTATGTCCGTAAGTGTGTCAAGTGTCAACTTCACGTCGATAAAATTTATTCCCCATCTTCCTCACTTCACCCGATATCCTCCCCATGGCATTTCTCCATGTGGGCATTCGACATCATTGGCCCCTTAGGTGAGCCCAACTCTCTCACCAAGCAGAAATCTTTCATCCTCACTGCGGCGGAGAACTTCACCAAATGGGCCGAAGCTGAAGCTTACGCAAAAATCAAGGCGTCAATAGTCTGCAAGTTCATCATGAAGAATATCCTCACCAGGTTCGGCATCCCTAGCACAATCGTCACCGATAATGGGTCACAGTTCATTTCTCAGAACCTTCAAGACCTCTGCAAAAGGTACGCAATTGCATTGCATCATTCATCACCTTATTATCCACAAGGTAATGGCCAGGCAGAGGCCACCAACAAAACATTGATCAAAATCATAAAGAAAACCTGCGAGTCTAGTAAGTTTTCAGACTGGCCATAAAAGTTTATCGAAGGTCTATGAGCCTATCGCACTTCGATCTGTACCCCCACTGGGCAGACTCCGTTTGCCCTTACTTATGGGATGGAAGCGGTAGTCCCGTATGAAACTCTGATTCCTTCTCTCAGGGTACAATTGGATAAGGAATTTTTCCTCGACGAACGTCGTAATTCACTCCTTGCCCAGTTGGAACTCTTAGACGAGAAGCGGCTGGCCGCTACCGAGCATGCACGTGTTTATCAAAATAGACTCGCTTGCTTTTACCAAAAGAAAGTCATTGAGAGAAAATTCAGAGTTGGTGAGATGGTCGTAAAAAGAATTTTTTTCAAACCTGGAGGGCCGCGTTCGAAATTTCAACCCAATTGGGAAGGACCATTTGTGGTTCAGGCTGCGTATCCTGGCAACGCGTACAAGTTAGTCAATGCCGAAGGGACCGAATTTTCCCACCCTTGGAACGGGCTTTATCTTAAGAAATACTACCCTTAGATAAGTGTAACAACTGGCATGGTACGAGGACCATCGGAGTTGGAAATTCACTATTCGGTCTTTGTAGTCTACCTCAGGGTTAACATGCGCATACTCCCACACCTAGCTTTCGGGATCAAACGAGGCGGAACTCGAGGGAAGCTTCAAAAGAAAAAAAGAAAAAAAAGAAAAAAAAAGAGAGTGCCCAGTGTTCATCATGCAGTCAAGTCTTTGCATCTGTCCTTCATGTAGGATAGGACCCATTAAGGCTCGGTAGGTCTCGGGTCTTGGCCCGCCAGAACTGCGGAGATTCATGTCTGGTCATGTCAGCTTACGCCCACTAAAAGAAGGCAACACGCACACACGCAGCTGTTTTAGCCAAAAATTGGTGATATTGCTTATGTGGGGCAGTACTCGAAGGTCTCCAAGAAAGTCGTAATCTTTGTTCTCTTCTATCTCGACCCAATGAGACAGCCGGCGCCCTTAAAACGTTGAGCATGATGAATCCAAAATACCATACCCTGAAGGCGAGAGTAGGATTCATCTCCTCGAACCCGAATCAGAGCACGAGAAGAGGGCAGTGTCCCCGCAGACATACAAGAGGGATTCCCACATATCAAATTATCATGTCCCCCTCAAAAAAAAAGTCAAATAAGAGCCTGGTCGTGGCCGTGCCTAATTTCGACGAGCGAAAATCCCTCAAAACAAAGACTGAATTCCACAAAGGGGCAACGTAATTCTGTTCGAGGTTTGGTCTGAAGTCACCCAAAAGGGAAAGGTCGAGTAGGTCCCGATTAGCTCGTCGGGTTAACAGTTTTGCCGGTCCTCTCGGAAGGTTTATCCCACCGCACTCTTCTTTCTCCCCTCAAAGATGAAAGCTCAGTGGAAATCCTGAAAGGTGCGCCCCGCTAAGGCAAGCGACCTCGTTTTAGCAAAACACACATGTAACTGTCTACTTCGAAAAGTAAAAGCCACCGCCGCGAAGGAGTCTCGGTGTTTCTGGCCGGTCAAGATCTCTATCTACCACCTCGGTGGATTCTTACTTCAACCTCAGGCTTAGGTCAATGCAAGCGCGTCACCAATAGGTGCGACGGCGTCTGATTCGGGGTCAGTGTCGCGCGGTTGGCCGTTAGGGTTCCAAGGTGTTCCATCATATACCATCTAGAGTTGTGAGGAAATAGACCCGGGTCGGGCAAATCTTTTACCTTGAACGCTCTTTTGGCGTATCCTTGCGGTCGGAAGCAACTGCGAGCCTAAGCATGGCATGACGGTTTTGTCATCAGGTTAAGTCTTAACCGGCAGGATTATCATTTGAGGAGTCTAGGGGCCCAAATCAATTTAGATGTGCACACAGGATACTTGGGAGGTTAGTAAGGAACCATGTCTCCATAAGAATCAGATGCCATAAGGATGGTCACTAGGCATTAGTTGTCTAAAAAAAAACAAAAATAATAATATCCGAAGTGGCCCTCGGAAGACGCCGTCAGGTGGGCCCCCAAGTGGGAATTCTCTTGGAGCACGTTAACCCTATTTTGAGCCGCTTAAGAATGATTTAAACACCCCTGGTCCAAAAACCATGCCGGTTATAATAACAAGTGTTTTTCTAAAAAAAACAACAACAAAAATATCATTAACAAAAAAAATGCATAAATTTTTTTTTTCATCGGTGTGATCTCATTTGTGTACTACATTTTTACATTCTGTTCCCATTTGCGTGCCCGTGTGTTTCATTCATTATCTTTACTCTTACCTTAATTGATAAAGGCTTGGCCCCTTGACCCATCATCAAGGACAGTCAAAATAAACATTTGCTTGTTGAGCAAGGGGCCAAGTCAGAACGGAAAAATTGACATGTTTCATTGAGCAATGTGTACAGGATTGAAAAGTAGGAACGAAGGCAGGAGACAGGAAACTGAACATTCCTTCCTTTATTTCCCTCTAAAAATTGTACATTAAGTTCCGTCATGTAAGGCCCGTGTCTTAACGGATCTTTGATGGTTCGGGTTTAGGATTTATTCCGTGAACTTCGGTCATTTTTCTGGATTTTTTAGGCCATTTACTAGTGTTTATTCGGATTAAGTTATATTGTTTATGGATTCTATTAGGCTTTTTCATAATATTGGAGGGTTGGGGGTCTTTTTGCAAAAGGTGGCTTTCTTTCAAAAAAAAAATATATCTCACCCCTTTTTCTCCCCTCCCCACTGTAGACATGCCATTCTTGACGTCTCCTGAGAAAGTCTCATATTACTATACAACGCCCCGCAACGGCTTACGCATTTTGAATCGCTCGAGTGCTTCCTGTTCTTGAGTCTTCTTCCGCCCTTTTCAGCATCCGGAATCGTCTCGTCACGGCATTCGGACGGCATCAACACCAGTCAGACGCATCAGGAGGTTCCGGAACCAAGAAGGGTGTCTGCCGGGCGGCCACCAACGCTTGTCCGAGGACCCGGGTGGGTCTTAATGGGGGCGTCCAGTAAATAAAAAATAATATATTAATGGAGGCGTCTAGGGGCCTGGACGCCTCCATAAAAACAAATATAAAAAAAATATATATATGCCAGTTGGCATAAAAACCCAAAACATAAATAAAAAATAATATATTAATGGAGGCGTCCAGACCCCTGGACGCCTCCATAAAAACAAAAATAAAAAAATATATAATGCCAGCTTTGGCATAAAAAGATAAAACAAAAAATAAAAATAATATATTTATGGAGGCGTCCAGGCCCCTGGACGCCTCCATCAACTCCCTCACGGGCGCCGCCCACCGAACGACGGTTTGTCGTGTGTGAAAAAGCCAAATTATGGAGACGTCCAGGCAGCTGGACGCGTCCATTTCTGAATCACGAGGCGCCGCTCACAAAACCACGCGTTGTGCCAAACCGCGTGCGGCCATCGGTGGTGTTCGGTGGACCTGTTAGGGGCGTCCGGAGCCCTGGACGCCTCCACAAAAATATTTCAAAAAAATTAATAAAAATAGAATAAAATATTAGTTCGGCCCTGATGGAGGTGTCCAGGGTCCTGGACGCCTCCACCCTCCGGAGCCCTATAAATAGAGGCCCACCCCCTCAGTTCTGGGGGAGCTTCGAAGAGATCCGATAGGCTGCCGGAGCCCAGAGGCTACCGGAGTCATTTTTTAACCCGTGGAGTCTTTTGTAGGTGGAGGTTCTACCGGCTTCTCGGGTGCCCACGCTCGCGAGAGGAAGGTCATCTTCATCCACCGCGCTTCCACGCCATCCCTACGTTGCCGGAGCTCCGCCGGATTTCACCATCGGCACATCCAATAAGCCAATCCTTTCCTTTTCTTCTTAGTTCTTTTGCATTCATCATCTCGCATCATCTATCCCCCTTCATAAGGGCGCCTCTTCTTATATACTTCTTGCATCCATCACCTCATTTTCCTCCTACTCGAGTCCGAGAGGGGTTTAAAAGACAACACCAATCAGGTGTGTGTCTTGCCATCATTTCGTTATTTTTATCGCAAGGAATTGAATACTACACCTTCATCTTTCTAATCCACTCGTTACTTGTTTGTCGTTGTTTTGCAAGGGTACCCAAGGAAAGCCCTCTCCGTTGGCCGGCCGAAGGGGGAGGAAGAAGCAACCCGCCATCTCCCGCTCTTGAGATAGGCGCGATCGCTTTCTTTATTTTGGGGTCTTTCGGCCCCTGGCGATCACATCTTGTTCTCGAGGCCGCGGCGAGTCACTTCCCCAATGGCCGTTTAAATTCCTGTTCTTATACTCTCTTTATATTCTGTTGTATTCTGCTCATATTCTCGAGGCCGCGGGGAGTCACTTCCCCAATGGCCGTTTAAATTCCCGTTCTTATATGTTATATTCCTATCTATTCATATTCTCGAGGTCGCGGCGAGTCACTTCCCCAATGGCCGTTTAAATTCCCGTTCTTATATATTATATTCTTATCTATTCATGTTCTCGAGGCCGCGTCGAGTCACTTCCCCAATGGCCGTTCAAATTCCCGCTCTTTAAATTCTCCTTATATTCTGTTATATTCTTATCTGCTCATATTCTCGAGGCCGCGGCGAGTCACTTCCCCAATGGCCGTTTCAATTCTTGTTATTTAATTTCTGCACCATTCCCGTCCCCCCGAGGTCACGGCGAGTCACTTCCCGCTATGGCCGTTTAACCCCCATATCTTGCTATATTACATTTGTCCCGCTCACCCCACCGGAGCAATCTCCCGTGGTGGCCCCTTCTCTTTTCTCTTATTTCTGTGTTGCAGCAAACAAAAAGAAGGAGCCCGCGCGCTCCGCGTCCTCTTCGCACCCCGAACCGCGTGACGTCGCTCACAGATTGGCGATCACGGTGGGACCTCTACTGCTTCCTTTCGGCTACCCTTGCAAGTTCGGCACCATCCGTGCCTCTCCACCTTGGCGCCCGCGCGCGCCCCTGTTGTGCTCACGGCAGCATTGTCAGTTTTGATTGGTTGTTTGTTTATTATATGTCTGTTATTTCTGTTGTTTTCTCACTCCATATCTCTGTCAGCATTTCATTGCATGCATCCATCCCTCTTTTCTATCCTTTGTTCATTTTTTTTGAGGATCACCCTTTCCCGGTGAAGGAAGGACTCTCCGTTTGAGAATTCCTCTCAACAGACTAGAATCTCCTCCACTGGGACCTCCGTAAGTCCCCGACATCAAAGAATCTCCTCTTCGTTCACTGGGCTGGTTGTACCATTGAAGTTCCCCGAAGTTAGTCATTTCATTCGTGGTGAGACGAGAGACCCTAGCTGACACGGCGATGAAACAAAAATAAACTAGGGTCCCCATTTTGTGTGAACTTCGGATCTCGCTAAATACACAAAAAAATCATCAAAATCAAAACACAAAAAAGGCGTAAAGGCATCCACTTGTTTGATAATCTGTGCTACCTGCTTGCTAGTGTATGTTTTTGCATTCTGGGAAAACTGTGAGCATGGCTCACGAGTCTTTTGAGGAAAACCACCCTAGTCGTGGTTTGTCAGCCGACCCGCGAGTCTATGCTATGGACTCGGGTCCTTCTCATGAGCTCTCGCATGAGGTGCAGGTTATTGCCGGGGACACGTCCCCACCACAGGATATCTCTTCCTTACTGGGCGTCCTCGCCAACACGGAGCTTACCTCTGAACAGCTCCGGGCCTTCCAGGCCATTCTGAAGGGGAAATCTGTTTCCCCCACGCCCCAGGAATCAACTCCGGCCATCGCACCTCTCCAAGAGTCCGTGCAGGCCATTCCATCTCCTTCGTTGGCACAAGCCATCCAGTCTCCCTCGCTTCAAGGACAAGCGAGCCAACAACCACCCTCATTCCAGTTCCCGTCACAATCTCAAACTCCCGTTGTTCCCCACACACCGCTTCAGCCAGGGCCAACTGTCGGCGGTCCGACAGCTCCCTCTCATTCCGGGTTCCCCCCTCAAGTCTCCGGGAGACAGTTTCTCCCCCAATGGCAAGTGCCACCTTCACCTCCAGAGGAGCTCGCCCAATCGCTCCTCAATAGGTTCAATCGCATGGACGAGCAGTTTCAAAATCTGAGAAGGATGGTGGACGTGAAAGCCACCCCGGAGGTTACTTTGCCAATCCTTCCCGTCATTCATCTTCCTCCCTCCGAAATGCCCACGTACCGCAGATACAATGGTACCGGCAACCCCTTCATTCACCTCAAGGATTTCATGTATGAATCCTCCTATTGGCAAAACGATTAGAGGTCCCTGGCATACCTCTTTCGGAGATCATTGAATGGTCCCGCGCTTGAGTGGTTCTATTCCTTGGAGCCCCGCGAGGCTGAGAATTTTGAAATAGTCCAGAGAAGGTTCTTGCAGAAATATATGGATAGGGTCGGTCCCTCACTCTCCATTACCGACCTAGTGGCCGAAAAGATGAAGCCCGATGAGGATTTTGTCCGCTATGCTGATAGATGGAGGTCTCTGGCGGAAAGAATAAGGGACACCCTCTCTGAGCCCGAACAGGTGAAGATGATTGTGTCTAATGGAACCCCACAGTTCAGACACGTCCTGGCCATGAATAAACTTACTACAATGGAGGAACTCTATGAAAGGGCCCGATACATCCAAACCCAGTTAAAAGACTCCCCCATTATGAACATGTTTGAGTCGTCGAAGCCCAAAGTAGTCAGAAAGACAGGCGCTGGTGTCCCGGGCGGAGCCACAGAAGGGGTCGTGACAAATGAGCAAGTGGGTGCGGTCAACAATGCCAACTATGCGGTCAACCCAAGGCCTCCACAAATGCCCCGACTTCCCCTCCAACCAGGTCCTTTCCCTCTTCGTCCTCCACCCCAAAATAATCCACCCCAGGATAATATGCCTCCATTACGTCAACCCCAGCAACAACAACCACAACCTCAGCAACAACAACCACCACTTCAGTAGAACCAAGTTCCACCCCCGGGGAACTATGGTCCCCAACAACAACAAAGGAGGCCGCTCGGCCCCAAGAGAGCCTACTATCCACCATTGCCAGAAACTTTAGCAGACATTTTTAATGCCCTCATGGCATCAAACCAACTCGCCCTACCCAGAGAAAGGCCCGTGTGGCCCCCGAATGTTGATACCTCCAAATACTGCGTCTACCACAGGCAGCCAGGACACACAGTAGACTACTGCTTCCATTTCAAAGATTACATCCACGATATGAATGATGAACATCAAATAGATTGGGATGAAATGAGACGATACGTCGCCGCTCTTAAGGCTACGAGACCTCCTCATAGGCCACAGCAGCAGTTACAACAGCAGCAGCAGCAGCAACCACAACAACAATAACAGCCTCAGCAGGCCCCACAACAACAGCCCCACATGGGCATAATCCAGAATCCATTACCGGAGCACCAACAGCCCAATCATCAGGTTAACCCCATCTCCTCCTTCCCGGAAGTCGGGAGAGAGCAGGTGTGGCACCAGGAAAGTACCTCTATTCTTTCTTCCTCCAACCCCATCGTCATGCAACCCCCTCGCCTTGCCCGGGTAGCACCTCTCTCTCATCAACCCGCGTCAGTATCGCCTTCACCATTTCCACTACCATTACGCCCTCTCATCCGTACCCCGATCTCCTATCAACCGACACTCTCCACTACACCTTCACACCCTCTCATCTTCTCTCACTCCCCCACTTTACCATCCACCTCTACCACATTTACCCCTACGCCTTCTAAACCCCTTATCATCCGTCAACCATACATAACCCCGTCTTTCTCCACCGTATCACCACTAATGCCTTCAAAACCACTCATTACCCATCACCCACCTCAAAATCATTGCCCGCTTCAAGCCCTACCCACTTCTACTTCGTCTCCACCTCCACCTTCCAGACCCCTTATCCTTCATAATCTGCGCGATATCCCCTCTACCTCCATGCCTCCACCTAACAAACCCCTCATCAGAATCCCTGCTCCCGTCATCACCCCTGCTTCATCGACCATTCCTCCACCACTACCCCTCAAATCTCTGTTCAAACCCACTGCTACCCCCACAGAGGTACAAAAGCCACAGGCAATGGTGCTCCGGAGTGGAAGGATTTTCCACAGGGTTTTCCCCCACAACAGTCAGAATTCTGAGCAATCTCAGCCAGAGAAGGATGATGGAGAACAACCAGAAAGAGCTATCCCTGGAACACAGTATGATCTATTGAAACACTTGGATAAGACACCTGCTCGGATCTCCATCCTGGAGCTTCTTCAAAGATCCACATCCCATCAGGCAGCCTTAATGGAGTACCTTCAAAGGGTCATGGTGAATGAGGACCTCCCTGTAGAAAAGATCTCTACCATCCTGACCCCAACGGACACACAACTGGCCATCATGTTCCACAACTACGAGCTCGCTCCCAAGGAAGCTCGGAAATATACACTGTGCATTTCAATAAAAATTAATGGGGTATCCATAAACCCGTGTCTTGTGGACACGGGTGCGTCCATAAATGTGATCTCCATGAGCACTCTTCAGTTGTGTGGGATCGACGAGGAACAAATAAGACCTTCCTAGATCACGGTCACGGCCTATGACAATAGCAAAAGGCCGCCGCAGGGGATGATTATTCTGAAGGCAGAACTAGGCCCCATGTCAATTCCCACGGAATTCTATGTCCTCGACATGGACCCCACATTCAAGGCTATACTGGGTCGCCCTTACATCGAAGCCATGAACGCTGTGCCTTCCACCAACCATCAGTGCATGAAGTTTCCTTACAATGGGAGAATTATTAAAGTGGTTAGTACACCTGTCCTTCACACAGTGGATGCTATCAATACCTCTCTGCCCTCTGTTTGGCCGTCTCATCGGCCCATATTGTCACTACTGGATGTACGTGATTCATCTCACGTTCCACTAGCACCAAAGGAGCCGGTCAGGACAACCGCAACATCATGTCTCCCTTTTCACTCCAAAGGTTGGGAGATTATGAGGAACATCGGCTATCAACAGGGTAAAGGTCTGGGCGCACAATTACAGGGTATGCTCAAACCGCCAAAGGAAATTAGGCCGAACCGTAGGTTTGGCCTAGGCTTCAAAGGACCGTTCAGGGTGGATTGGAAGCCCCTCACATGGACTCTATCAAACCACTTCAACAGAGGGCCCGTTGTTCAGATGGGAGATTACCCACGAGAAGCATATGGGGGATCACATGCTGTATATTTGGCTGAAAAATGTCCGAGGATCACCAAAAGAGGCAAGATCAAAGATCCGGAATGCGAGTGGAACAAATGGTTCGACATACGGGACATTTCCGTTGCACTGGAAAGGATGTTCTCGTCTCCGCAACTTGAAGGACCGCCATTGATCTCCGGAATACCAGAGAATATTACCACTCTTGCCAAGGTTCCAAACTATCCTCGTCCTCGCCAGAAGGACTCTGTCATCGACGGATCTTCATCCGTCCTCAACATTGCCATCGACGGCTCATTAGCCGCCATCTTCTCCATCCACTCGTCTCAGCCTTTGCTGATATCTTCTTCCTGGGCCAGACAATTGTCTGATGATCTTCCCAGATCCCCTTCTCTGTTTACATACCTACGTGGGCTTTTCAACCCGCGCCAGCTCTTCAACCATGATCTGCTCTATGAGCCTCACAATCCTCTAGCCATAACCACTTTTCTCTCTCCTCTAATCTCTTTTCACTGCTTTGTCATTAAAAATGAAAACGAAAAAAAAACGTCAATTTTCAAACTCCCCAACAACACATCTTCGTTGAGGAAACCTCCTACATCTCCCACGGGTGCGTACCGCCTTGCGGACCACCCGTCCAAGGTCCGATGAGCGACCTTTTCTACCCCTCCTCTGAGGGGTCTTCTCCTGTACATTCTACACCATCCTCTTCGTCTTCCTCTTCTTCTGTAAATATTGTCAATCAATCTAGGAATGATAGGCCAAGGGTAGTACCTAGGAAGAAATCTAAGGGTAGGCAGATCCCTCGTCGATTCCTTCTGGATTTAGCCGCCAGGTGTCAAGCCCTCCTTGTCATCCCCCAGTTGCAAGAAAATCTCATCCGGCTACCGGAAATAGAATGTGAGGGCGACTGTGCATTTGATGAAGGGTATGGAGTCTACGAGATCACTGATGAAGAATGCCCCACTGAAGATGAGGGTGAAGAATATGAGGATGCGGCGGGCGCATACGCTAGTGGAATAAGGAGATTCGACGAGCCGTCAACTGCCGTAGAAGAATCCACCAAAGAAGTCAACTTGGGAACTGAGGAAGACCCTAGGATCATCCTCATAAGTGACAACCTACCACCCTCTGAAGAAGAGGCATTAATTGAGGTTCTCAAGGAATATAAGGACACGTTCGCATGGAACTACGAGGATATGCCGGGTCTGGATTCAACCTTGGTCGAACACCGTTTAACCCTAAAACCAGGGTCCGTCTCGGTAAAACAAAGGTTAAGGCGTTTCCACCCTCAAATGGCTTTGAAAATGAAAGAAGAGGTCGATAAGCTCCACAAAGCCAGGTTCATTAAAGTCGTTCTTTATCCTCAATGGGTGGCGAACATTGTCCCGGTCATGAAGAAAGATGGGAAAGTCAGGATTTGTATCGACTTCCGGGACCTTAACCGCCCGTGTCTAAAGGATGATTTTCCCTTGCCTCACATTGATGTGTTGATCGATAACACGGCAGGCTACGAGACCCTCTCATTCATGGATGGATTTTCAGGATATAATCAAATTCGTTTGGCAGAAGAGGATCAGGAAAAGACGTCATTCACTACCCCTTGGGGAACATATTGTTACGTGGTCATGCCGTTCGGATTAAAGAATGCTGGAGCTACTTACCAAAGAGCGATGATGACCATATTTCATGACATGATGCACATATATCTGGAAGTGTATGTGGATGACTTATTGGTAAAATCAAGGACCAGGATGGAACATCCAGAAGTTTTGGCTAAGGTCTTGCAGAGGTCAAGGGAGTTCCAACTGAAAATGAACCCGAAGAAGTGTGTGTTTGGTGTGTTGTCAGGTAAATTGCTGGGGTTCATTGTGAGCAAAAGAGGGATCGAGATAGATCCCGACAAAGCTAAGGCTATCAGGGATATGCCGCCTCCCAAGAATTTGAGGGAAGTCCGAGGTTTAATCGGGAGGTTGCAGTTTATTCGTCGGTTTGTGTCTCAACATTCACAAAGGTGTAGACCTCTCTACGAGTTGACCAAGCCAGGAGTAGAATTCCACTGGAATTCTAAATGTCAGAAAGCTTTTGAAGGGTTGAAGGAATATCTGGCTAGTCCACCCGTTCTCATTCCACCCAAACCAAAAAAACCTCTGATCCTTTACGTCTCAGTCTTGGATGACTCCGTGGGAGCCGTCCTCGCACAAGCTGATGAAGAAGGCAAGGAACGGGCAACCTATTACTTGTCCAAACTTCTCAATCCCTGTGAGCAGAAGTACACCGTCATGGAGAAAACCTGTGCTGCCCTCGTTTGGGTAGTGCAGAAATTGAAGCACTACTTCTTGGCTCATGAGGTCCACTTGATTGCTCGAATGAATCCTATCAAATTCCTTCTGGAGAAAGCCGTCCTTACGGATAGGCTAGCACGCCGGCAAAGTTTTCTCTCTCAGTTCGACATCACCTACATCCAGCAAAAGGCGATTAAAGGCTATGCCATAGCCGAGCATCTCGCTCATCATCCTCTTCCCAAGTTCGATCCCGTCCAATCAGAATTTCCAGATGAGGAACTAATGTCCGTCAACCAATCAGATGAGCCAATGTGGACACTTTATTTTGATGGAGCTCTGAATTCTCAAGGGAGAGGAATCGGCATCGCCCTCCTGTCGCCTGAAGGCCTCACATTCCCATTGGTATACCAGCTCAAATTTTCAGCCACCAACAATATAGCCGAATATGAAGCTCTTCTAGCTGGCCTAGAACTCGCTCATTCTTTTCGTATCACTGAGTTGCGAGTCGTAGGTGATAGTCAACTCATCCTTCGCCAGGTGCTCACTAAATATCACACTCGCGATCCCAAACTCAAGCCATACCAAGAACTCACTGCTGCCTTTGCCAAACTGTTTGCCAAACTGATCTTTGTTCATGTCTCTCGTCATCAAAATATTCTCGCCGATGCCCTCGCCTCGTTGGCATCATCCATAAGGTTCCCTCTAGGAAGATGGTTTAAGTCCATTTCCATCTACAAACTTTACGCCCCTGCAATCGATGATGCTTCATACGTAAATATCAAAGACAGGATAGCAAGAAAGATCCTGCAGGAAGATATCCTTGAGAAGAGGGAGATCATGTTGGCAGAGGTTGAAGAAGAACTGGCTGATGAAGAGAAACCATGGTTCTATGAAATTGTCAAATACTGCCAAGATCAGTCTTATCCTGAAGGGGCCACCACAGAGGACAAGAAAGCCATAAGAAGGGTGGCTCAGAAATATACATTGGTTGGAGGTCTACTCTATAGGAGGAGCCTTACTGGTATTCTGTTAAGATGTCTTGGTGACGATGAGGTTTGGAAATGTGTAGAGGAGACGCACTCGGGCGTGTGCAGTGGCCACGTGAATAGTCAGATGCTCGCCAAGAAGATCATTCGCCAAGGCTTTTATTGGCCCACTATGGAAGAAGATTGTGCTGTCTATGTCCGTAGGTGTGTCAAGTGTCAACTTCACGCCGATAAAATCCATTCACCATCTTCCTCACTTCATCCAATATCTTTCCCGTGGCCTTTCTCCATGTGGGCATTCGACATCATTGGTCCCCTAGGTGATCCCAATTCCCTCACCAAGCAGAAATCTTTCATCCTTACTGCGACGGAATACTTCACCAAATGGGCTGAAGCTGAAGCTTACGCGAAAATCAAGGCGTCAACAGTCTGCAAGTTCATCATGAAAAACATCCTCGCCAGATTCGGCGTCCCAAGCACAATCGTCACCGACAATGGGCCACAGTTCATTTCTCAGGACCTACAGGACCTCTGCAAAAGGTACGCAATTGCATTGCATCATTCATCGCCTTATTACCCACAAGGTAACGGCCAAGCGGAGGCCACCAATAAAACATTGCTCAAAATCATCAAAAAAACCTGCGAGTCTAGTAAGTTTTCAGACTGGCCAGAAAAGCTTATCGAAGCTCTATGGGCCTATCGCACTTCAATCCGTACCCCCACCGGGCAGACTCCATTTGCCCTTACTTATGGTATGGAAGCGGTAGTCCCGTACGAGACTCTGATCCCTTCTCTCAGGGTACAATTGGACGAGGAATTTCCCCTCGACGATCGTCGTAATTCACTCCTCGCCCAGTTGGAACTCTTGGATGAGAAACGGCTGGCCGCTGCCGAACACGCGCGTGTGTATCAAAATAGACTCGCTCACTTTTACCAAAAGAAAGTCGTGGAGAGAAAATTCAAAGTCTGTGAGATGGTCGTAAAAAGAATTTTTGTCAAACCTGGAGGTCCGCGTTCTAAGCTCCAACCCAATTGGGAAGGACCATTTGTAATTCAAGCCGTGTACCCTGGCAACGCCTACAAGCTAGTCAACGCCGAAGGGACCGAGTTATCCCACCCTTGGAATGGGCTTTATCTTAAGAAATACTACCCTTAGCACAAACAAAAAAAATGATGAAAAGATAAAAACATCAAAAATAAAGAAATACCGAAAACCACTAAAAATATGGAAAATTCAAAATACCGATGCCTGACAGTCACCATGTAGTTAAGTTCCTGCATCTAACCTTCATGTTAGGATAGGGCCCATTAAGGCTTGGTAGTCACCGGGTCTTGGTTTGCCAGAACCATGGAGATCCCTGTCCGGCCACGTCGGCCTATGCTCGCTCGAAGGAAGCTAACATGTGTTCACTTATGTATTTTATTCAAAAAAAAAGTCGGTAGCATCACCTACGGTGGAGCGTCACCCAGAAGATCTCCGGAAGCTGTAATCTTTATTCTTTTCTCTTCGACCAAATGAGACAGTCGGCGCCCTTAAAACGCTGAGCATGAGAAACCAAAACTCAAACCCCAAAGGCAAGAGTAGGATCCATTTCCTCGAGCATCGATCAGAGCACGAGAAGAGGGCAGTGTCCCCGCAGGCATACAAAAGGGAGCCCACAAACGTCAAACAACTATATCTCCCTCACAAAAAGAAATACAAACTCAAAATCAGGAGAAAAGCCTGGTCGTGACCGTGCCTGTTGCGATAAACGGAACCCCTCAAAGCAAAAGTCTGAATCCACAAAAGGGGCCGTCGAATGTAAATGCTCGAGATTTGGTCCGAAGTTGTCCGAAAGGAAAGAGTTAATGGGCCCTTATTCGCTCGCCGGGTTAACGGTTTTGCTGATCCTCTCAGGAGGTTTATCCCCCACGCTCTTCCTTCTTCCTCTAAATATGAAGGTTCGATGGAGTTTCTGAAAGGTGAAAACTGCCCAGGGTCTGCTACCTTATTTTAATATACACGTATGGTTGCCTACTTTGAAAAGCAAAAGCTATCGCTGCGAAGGAGTCTCCGTGTTTCTGGCTGGTCAAGACCCATGTTTACCACCTTGATGTCTTCTTGTTTAACCTCGGGCTTAGGCCGATGCAAGCGCGTCACCTATGGGTGCGACGGCGTCTGATTCCGGGTCAGCGTCGCGCGGTTGGTCGTTAGGGTTCTAGGGTGTTCCATCATATACCATCTAGAGTTGTGAGGAAATAGACCCGGGTCGGGTAAATCATTTACCTCGAACACCTTTTGGGTGAATCCCTGTGGTCGAAAGCGACTGGGAGCCTAAGCATGGCATGACGGTATTGTCATCAGGGTAAGTCTTAGCCGGCGAGATCATCATTCGAGGGGTCTAGAGGCCCGAATCAACCTAGATGTGCACTTAGGATACCTGGGAGGTTAGTAAGAAACCCCTGTTCTCACGTAGGTTAGGTGCCATTTGGGTGCTTGCCGGGCGTTAGCAAAAAAAAATTGAAATGATAAAAGCAACAAAAAAAATAGACAAGGGAAAATGTACATATTTGCAAACAAAAAAAATCTTTTTATGATAAAATAAAAAAATGCCAAATATAATAAGAAAATAAATCAATTTTGCATGATCGCATTTGCGTACAGCATCTCACTTTAATACTACTTGCATTCGTGTGCTTGCCTGTCGCATTTATCGTCACCACATTTTTCCATTGCCTTCGTTAATAAAGGCTTGGCCCCTTGACCAGTCATCAAGGACAGTCACAGTGACCATTTACTTATTGAGCAAGGGGCCAAGTCAGAACAGAAATTCTGATTTGTTTGTTTCAGTGATGTGTGCAGGGATCCAGGCAACAGAAGCAAAGGTGAAAACCAAACAAACCAAACCTTGTATTTTATTCCAAAAATCAAAAAAAATACATCAAGTTTCGCCCTCTCTCTCCGCATTACTCGTCCCACTACTCTCCGGGCAAAACACTCTCAAAGGTGTTACCCAACTACGAAAAGCGGTACTCCTACCGCTCTGTACTCCTCTTCCTATTCCCGCATCCCGGCGTTGATCTACGGAAGCAGCAGAGAAGCTACCAACACGAAAGCCACGCTCTCGTGCTCTTCGGTAGCGCTCCTCACCATCTCTCAGCCACTGTTCAGCAAGACCAAGGCTGATTCGGAGTTCGAATAGTTGGGCCTCCATGGCCCTTCATTCCTCCCTTTCAGTCAATCTGTTGGCTCTTTCTCTCTCTGCGTCTCTTTCTTTCTCTGCACGTTCTCTCTCGCGGTCTTCCCTCTCCAACTGGAGAGTGATCCTCAGTTCCACAGCATCCCTAGAGGAGTCGTCATCAGGATGACGCCGCAGTTCCCTCTCCAGTTCTGCTATCCTAGCCTCCTTCTGCGCGGCTTGGCCAAGCGCTTCTTCCGTCTCTTTTTCCTGCCGAGTGTACCATCTCAGATACACGATAAGGCATAAACAAGGAGAACTCAACACTGAGACTCTTACCTGTATAGAGAGCATCCCTTCTGCCTCCGCAGCACGCTGCGTGGCGTAAGCAAGTTGCTCATGAAGCAAGTCAAGTTCTGAGGTGGGAATCCACAAGTTGGAAGAGGCACCACCTACTCCCATCGCTGAGGAAGCCGCGCCAATCTGGGCATGCTACGACCGCGTGAATTAGCAGCCAACATCTGGAATCTGGGGTTTTAATTAGGAACGTACTGTACACCTACCAAGGCGCTCGTAGCTCCGCGGGCATTACCCAACTGTTGTTCCATCTCTGCCAAGCGAGTTCGTAAATTCGCTATCATGGCATCCTGGACATCCTGCAGCCTTACGAATCAGCATTTTTCACCAGAAAACCAAGAAAAGGAGAAAGAAGAAAAGGGAAAAAGGGGAAACCTACCTCCACAAGTCCCCGGGGTTGGAACCGCTCTGCGTACTTTGTCCTATATAGACGCAAGTAGTCCTCGCTATCCCGCGCCTGTGATTCTACAATCGTGCCACCCCGTTGCCAGTCCTCGTACTGTTCGGGGAATCGCACGCGCCAGTCAATGCAGGTCGCCGGTCCCCGCGTCTTTCTCCCGACACGAGGTGGCACAGCTGAATCCACCCATTCTTGAGCCAGTCCTAAAGTCCTCATAACTAATCGTAGCCGAAGCGGCTCGATTTCATTCAGGCAGTGCATCCACAGTTCCCGTCCGAACCGGGCACGACTTGCTAGAACCCACGGCTGGTCGGCATCGACCATGTCTGAGTAGGGTCTCCAGTTTACCATCGCTGCAGGGAACTCCTGTAGCTCCCGTCTTAGCACCATCAGTTGGTAGGTTAGGGGTGTCGCACTCATGATGGGTTCCCACCGCCTGGCTAGCGGCACCATCGCGGGTCGCCAATGCCGAGCTCTCCCCATAGGGAGGTAATAATAGCTCCACAGCTGCTCGGCGCAGGTCATCAGAACCTTGCAAAAACACAAAAAAATACAAAACAAGCAAAACCAAAAAAATACCTGGATGAATGGTGTGAAACCACTCACAGTCATCTCACGATCCGTTTCTTGGAATAGGCCTGCAAACAAGTGTGCCAGCATGGCGGCTCCCCAGGCATAATACTCTACTCTTTTAAGGTCTGACAGCAGCTCCAGGAAGCGACATTGGATACCGTCCCCTTTCGAGCTCAGTACCAATCTCCCCAAAAGGAAGAGGAGAAATCTCCTCAAATCTATGTTGCATCTTTCCCAGTCGCCGAAATCTGTGTAGTACACGGCACGGCATCCTATTTCCATCCTTTCCATGAACTCTTCTGAGGATTCATCGTCCCGCCGACGAGTGTCGGTGAGCCCTAATGCATCCATGAGGGACGCCCTAGCTACCGACATGTTTTTCCGACCATCTAGGTCCAAACCCAGTAACTTCTGGGCACCTTCTCTATAGTCCGCGTAAGTGACTCCGGTCACTGCCTCGCCCTCCACCTTCAGGCTTGTGATCCGGACCACATCCTCCAAGCTGGGCACCATGTGCCCCCAGGGCATCAGGAATGCCCGACTCACTAGGTCCCATCTCTCACACAAGGCTTGGATCAGGACCAGGTCGAGCTGGATCGGCTCGATCCGAAGGAAGGTGCCAAAACCCATCACGTCTAGCCTGGCCTTTTGAAAATCTGGGAGACCTCAGTATGTTGCCACTACCAACTCCCATGAGATCTGTGATTTCATCACACTCTACGCATGCAGGGAATGGAGAGGAGGTTTGGTCAGAAAGAAAGGAAGAAAAAAGAATGGAAAAAAAGGGCAAAAAAACTTGGCTTACGAGTTGTGATTGGGCCCTTTTGCTAAAGTGTCCTTCGAGGTCCGAAAGCCTCCTGGAACTACTACCACTAGACCTGCTTCTCTTCGAGGAGTGAGAAGATTCGCCCTCCATCCAACTCTCGGAATTTTGAACTCCTCCTCTCCCGTGAAAACTTGTGCTCCTCGAGTTAGCTCTCGATATACCAGGGAGGATAAAAGGGACACGAATTTATAGAAATGGAAGGAGTGCAGGCCAAGATTGCCTCCATCACCTGTTAATGATAGCCATGCGGTCCCGTGTGTCACTTCACCGCTTGCACAAGGTGATTGATTGGACGAAGAATATGACGACTAGCCCCCTATGTTGTCTAGGGATACCCTATCATGTTTTGGAGGACGTCCGCAAAATTTGACACAACATCCGGGAAAAGGGGCTAGGGCCGTCATTATTGACTTCGACGGCAGATTCCCGTGGAAAATGGTCACAACAAGACGCGATTCTCCGCTCGGCGTGGAGTCTCGGCACACCCATCACATGGGAACAGTGCAAAGGAGAGGAAGTGTAGGGAAGAAGGAATGCACAAGAGAACAAACGAGCAGCAGAAAATTAAATCACTCCATTCATAATTCTACATAAGCTGTCATAAACACTACAATCATAGAGAGGAGGCGAGTCCACCAGCTCACCGATCCTCACCATCACTCATCTCTCTGGGCACTCCCCTCCTCTCCCCTGAGGTGAGGGTTCCTCAAAAGCCTCCGGGATCCTCGTGCAGCAGCACCTGCCTCGCCTCTTGGCGCCTGCTCCGCAGCAGTGACTCGCTGCTCCTCCCCTGGCGTGGCAAAGAAGCCACTAGCGGCAAAGCGGCTGGACTGGCGGAGTCGCTCCCCGAACTCTCGCGCTCTCTCGTAGCGCGTCTCCATCCCTCCTAGCCTCTGCACGATGGCCTGAAGGCCCAGCTAGAGCTCCCTCACTTGGGCCTCCAAAGCCCTCCTCTCGGTCTGATCCCGCTGTCGCTCGGACCTTCTCTCGGCTTTCTCTCTCTCTGCCTCTCTCCTCATCATCTGCAGAAGAACCCTTAACTCCAGGATGTCTGGAGAAGGTCTCTCCTCACCATGATGCCGCAGCTCCGTTACAGTCGCCACCCAGGCATCACGCTCCTCTTCCGCCCGGGTCGCGCGGGCCACCGCACCGACAAGTTGCTCCCGGAGGGAGGCAATCTCGAGAAAAGGGGCCGAGGAGCTGGAAGATGCGCCACCAATCATCCCCGCCATCGCTGTCTGCTGGGCACGCTGGAATAAAATAAACAACGGCCGTCAGTGAAACTCCAAATCTGAAGATAAAAGTGCGGCACGTAACTTACCAGGAGCGACAGCTCATGTTGAGCGACGGCCAGCTGCCGCCTAGCCTCTGACAGTTGGGCACGCGAGCCGCCGACCCCACGCGTGTCCCCAGCTTGGGGAAGCCCCGCATAACTCTCTCTCTGCCACCGCAGGAAGTCGGCGCTGTCCTTCACCAATACACTCCCTTGCTGTCCAGGGAGACGTACGTGCCAGTCCTCGAGCCTCGCCTTGCCGCGACTCTCCCTCCTGACGCGGCTCGGCTCGTCCGCACTCGCCCACTCATCGGCCAGGCCCGGGGTCCTCGCCATGTCCTACACCAAGAAAGGGGTCCCACATCAGTCAAAAAGAACGCGTCCCCTGTCTAGGACGCATCCATCATTTAAGTGCAACACTCGCCGAACCCTTTCCCCCCTCGCACAGCTTGCTTCAAAACTCAAAATGGATCAAAGAGGGGGAAAACCAAGAACCTACCAGACCATGTTCACCTCCCTCCTCGACATCGGGCCCCTCGGGTCCCTCGGGGGCCCGAAGCGGCCCTTCCTCCTCCATAGACGTCGTTCCGTGCTCTGGCGCGTCCCTCCTTGGGCGAGGGGTCCCGCGTCCCTCTCCACCTTCGCCGTGGTCCAGACCGCCGAACTCCATCGATCGAGGGGAAGAAGACAAAGACGGGCGAGCAAGTTTCGGCGGAAGGCGGGCTCGTTTACGGGTAAGGCACGGAGAAGGAAGGCCACCCGTCGCTTTAAATTTGAATTTGAGGATTAAGACGCATCCTCGCGCTTGGACGCGCCCAAAAGAAAGCGAAAAAAAAAGGGGAACAAAAAAAACCCCATGCAAAGTAGTTCCCTCCTGTCCAGGGCAAAGTCCCGTGAAGCGTGAACAACGTGGTGTGAAAGAAAGTGTAGGAAGGAAAAGGGCACACGACAAAAGGAACCACACGAAATCCATTCATACAAACAGTCAAAAGTACATCATACAGTGAGGATGGTGGGGTGTACAAACAACTCTCTAACTCTCACCACCACCCTCCTGGTCATCTCTCTCCTCCCTCCTCTGACGGGGATCCCTAGGGGGCCTCTGCGACCTCTGCGAACCCTGAGAAGCCGTGCTCGCCTCTCCAGGTGGCACCATGCCAGCCTCCAAGGTGCGGCGACACTGCTCGGCCGAAGAAACTAGAAAGCTGCCCACAGAAAAGGAGCCGGACTGACGAAGTCGCGCCCCGCCCTCCTTCGCCCTCTGATATCGCTCCTCACTCTCCCGAAGTCTCCCCTCCGCCGTGCCAAGACTCAGCCGGAGCTCCGACACCTGGGCCACCAGAGCTCTCCTCTCGTCCCAATCTCGATATCGCTCTGCCATCCTGTACTCCCTTTCTTTCTCTATGATCTCCCTATCCCTCTTCCTCTCTCTCTCTAGGGTCTCCCTATCCCTCTCCCTCTCTCTCTCCACGGTCTCCCTATCCCTCTCCCTCTCCTCTCTCTCCCTCATCGCCTCTCTCCTCGACAGCTCGAGGGCGATCCGCAGATCCACTACGTCGCGAGGAAGCTCCTCAGCCTCCCGTCGCCGCTCCTCCTCTAGCTCCGCAATCCGGGCGTCACGCTCTGCCACCCAGGCATCGCGCTCCTGCTCAGCACGAACAGCACGGGCCAGGGCCTCCCGAATCTCGACCACCTGTCAAAGCACGCATGCACCGTAAGAGAGCAGTGATAGAAGGAAAGCAGTTAGAAGAGGGTCAGGGCCAAGCAAGCACTCACTCGAGCCTCGCGGTCACGCTCGGCCCCCTCAGCCCGAGCCACCGCATACGCCAACTGCTCCTGGAGGGCAGAAACCTCCGGAGGAGGGCCCCGCGAACTGGAACCCGCTCCACCAGCCGTCTCGGCTGCCGCTGTCTGGTGGGCCCGCTGAAACACGGGGCAAACGTCAGTCAAAGACTAAGCATCAAAAATCTAGGTCACAAAAAAATGCATTGCATAGACCCACCAGGATCTCCAACTCCTGTCGGATGGCCACTAACTGCCGCCTGGCGTCTGCCAGCTGGGCCCGCAGGTCGGCAATCACGTTGTCACGAGCATCCTGCATTGCACATATTTACTGCCACATGCATATATTTATAGAAGGGTGAAGCAGTTTCATTTCACTTACCCCTGCCATACCATCCAAGGAGAGGCGGTCCCCGTACGTAGCTCGATATCGTCTCATGTAATCTGTGCTGTCCTGTACATGGGATACCACTGGGACCCCGCCCTACTGCCAGTCCTGGTACTGTGCTGGGAAGCGCGTACGCTAGTCCACAATCTTCGCCTTCCCCTTGGTCTTCCGCCCGATGCGGGCCGGCTCTTCTACATCAACCCACTCCTGGGCTAGTCCCAACGTCCTCATAACCAGCCTCAGCCGAAGCGGCTCGATCTCGTTCAGGCAATGGACCCACACGTCCCGCCTGAAACGAGGAAGACCCGCTACAACCCAAGGCTGGCCAGCGTCGCCCATGCCCAGGTAGGGTCTCCACACCACCTACATCATCATACATACATCATATTAGTTGCCATTCAGTCACATAAGAAAACACAAAAAACCATACGCATCATACCATGGCCTCGGGATACTCGCTCAGCTCCCGACAAAGTGACGCCAGCTGGTAGCCGTAGGGTGCTGCAACCACGACCGGCCTCCACCGCCCCGCCAGAGGCACGGCCCTCCTGTTCCCATGCCTAGCCCTCCCCATCGGGAAATAGTAATAGCTCCACACCTGCATCCATCATACATCATTAGTACAATAATTACATATTTAACTGTGGGAATGCATAAATAAAATGTTTACCTGAAGAAAAGGTGCGAAGCCACTGACTGTCGTCTCCTTCTCCGAAGTCTGGGAGAGATCAGCAATCAAATGGGCAAGCAGAGCCGCTCCCCACGCGTAGTGCCCCACTCTGTCAAGGTCCGCCAGAATCCCGAGGAAGCGGCAGTGGATGCCATCCCCCTTCGTCCCCAGCAGAAGGCGGCCCAGGAAGAAGAAAAGAAACCTCCGGAGGTCTAGATCCACCAGCTCCCACTCGCTCGGGTCCTGGGTGAAAGCTGCACGGGCATCTCCCTCCAGTCGTGCCAGAAACTCCGCTCCAGTCTCGCTGACCCGCTGGCGCGGGTCGACGAATCCGAGCGCCTCCATGATCTCCACTCGACCGACTACCCTGCTGTCCCTGTCAGTCACGCTCGTCTCTAACCACAGCAGGTCCAGAGCACTCTCTCGGTAGTCAGGGTAGGTGACCCCGCTGACCGCCTCTCCGTCAACTCGTAACCCAGTGATCCGAGCCACGTCCTCTAGTGTCGGCACCATGTGCCCCCAGGGCATCAGAAACGCCCGGCTCGGCGCGTGCCACCGCTCCCTCAATGCCTGGATAAGAGGAAGGTCGAGCCGGAAGGGCTCGATCCTAAGGAAAGCTCCAAAGCCCATGGCGTCCACACGCGCCCTCTGAAAGTCTGGCAGCCCACGGTATGCTCCCACCACTAGGGACCAGCTGATCCGGCCCTTCATCACGCCCTGCACACCACAAAACCAACAAAGAACACATCAGCATCATGAATAGTAATAGACAATAACACTGTATATACTACTTAATTATTTTATTTTATTTTTCATTTTTAAAAAAATATTTATATTTTTTTAAAGGTGTCCAACACCCTGGACGCCTCCTTTACATTTTCTTATTTTATTTTAGAAAAACCCAAAACAAAAATATATATATATTATTATGGAGGCGTCCCAGGTCCTGGACGCCTCCGTATTTTTAAATCCTATTTTATTATTTACGTAAATAAACAAATAAACAAAAAGAAAAAGAAAATGTGGAGGCGTCTAGGGTCCCTCACTCCCCGGCCTTCTCTCACAGCCTCTCGCCCGTCCGTTTAACCTATTGAACCACAGAGTGAGAGTTCCGAAGGGCTTACCAGGTCGTGATCGTCCTCTCCTACGTCGCTAACGCCCGCAACGGCCTCCGCGGCCAGAAGAGGCACCTCCATCCCCTCCTCCGCAGCAATCTCCTCTACTGCGGCCTCCTCGCCATCATCCCTCAGCCTCCTCGGACGACGAGCCCGTCGTTTCCGCTTCTCTGGACCCTGGCTCGATCCTCCTCGCTCCATTGGGACTAAGAATGGGTCGTCTGGGGTGACTCGGTCGTCAGAATGAGCAGTACAAATGAGCAGGGGGTGAGACCCCCCCCCCATATATATAGAATCCACTTTAATTGGGGCGTCCAGGCGCCTGGACGCCCCCACCTTTTTTATTTTTTTTTCAAAATTCAAAAATTTAGGGGCGTCCAGGCGCCTGGACGCCCCCAAAACAAAAAATCAAAAAAAATAAAAAATAAAAATTAGGGGCGTCCAGGACCCTGGACGCCCCCCAAAATAAAAAACTTAAAAAAATCAAAAATAAAAAATTAGGGGCGTCCAGGCCCCTGGACGCCCCCATAATAAAAAATTCAAAAAAATTATATAATAAAAGTAAAAAAGATAAGAGTATGTATATAATCCAAACAAAAGAAAAAAAACACAAAGAAAAAGAAAAACCACAAAAAAAGATAATAATAATTAACGGAACTGGTCCAAAACTGCCAAATGCCAGATTTTATTCCATCAGAAAAGCAGAATGAACTACATCAGGGGCTTAGGCGCCTTAGGCCTTAACTTCCCCAGTTCGGTTACATAAGCCCTCCACAGCTCACATTCTTCCCCCACGTGCGCTAAGGCCTTTCCCGCGACACTTGTCTTCCAGGGTGCTTTGACGGCCTTCGCTTCCTTCGCATCCGCTTCAGTACCCAACTCTCTCTTCTTCAAAGGAACGATGCCAGTCGATAGTGAGAACGAATGGCGTGGAATGCCGACCTGGAGGCAGCATCGATGCGCGTTATAAAGGACAAACTCGATCGCGCCGATCAATTGAAGATCAACTTCGGGGGAAGGCCTCATAAGGAGATCAAGCGAAAGCAAACATGCCGGTATGCAAGTAAAGAAGCCTTGTGTCACGGTGCGGAAGTGAGACCGCCAGTCTTCACGTTTCTTCAGCCACGGAACGCGGTTCACTACAGTACCACCGAACCCTAACACGTCGGCTATGTGATGAAGAGGGCTTTGTTGGAAGAGCTTCGAAGAGGTTGGCATTCCCTCACGGTGATCAAATTTGAAATGCAAATCCAGCCAGCAACTCAGGACAAGTGCGCAACCAAAAGGAGGCTTACCCATGCTCGAGGCAGTAAGGCCACTATACAGGTAGGCGAGGACAGCGGGTCCCACCCTCTTTCCACGCCAGATCCCGTAGATAGCACTCAGTTGGTCTTCCTCCACCATGTTGTCGGTATAAGGAAACAAGAGAGCACCCGCCAGACAAATGGTGAACCCCTTCATGATTCCCTCCAAATAGTCATCGTCTGGTGACCCTCTCAGGGCGTCCATGACCCACTCCGCAAGCTTTTGGAGATCGATCCCCTTTTGAGTACGGACCTTTCTGGCTGCGTCGGGCGGCATGAAGCTTCCAAGGACGCTTTCGGAAGTCCCCCGTGTCAGCATCCGCATAGCCTTCACCTTCCCGTCACTCTTGAATTTCTTCAATCCGAGCAGAAGTTCCACCTCCTCGAGGAGGATGGTCACCTCGAAGGTCGGGAAGATAAAAGTGTGGGTCTGGGGATGCCAGATCTCCACTAGTGCGCCCATAGTCGCCCAGTCCATACGAATCTTCTCATAGTGTTTGGCGTGAATAAGGAGCCCCTGCAGATGCCACTTCGAGAGTATGGCCCTCATGCCGATGGAGATGTTGGAAGTTAACTTTGAAAGCCATGGCAGTTTGGAAAACTTCCTCGGGCCTGGGAAGAGTGGATATGGCTGGAAGAGAAAAGAAAGAAGAAGAAAGGAAGGTAGTAAGAAGAAGGTTCAAATGGAGAAATTTGAAATGAATCAGCTTACCATATGCGACATGATCGTCCCACTCAAATGACCCTCGAGGTCGGAGAGTCGCCTGATCTCGCTGCTAGGCCTGCTCCTCTTCATAACGCGGGAAGACTCTCCTTCCATCCTGAAAATCTCTAGATTCTCCTCTCTTTCCTCTCCTGAGCTTCCAAAACCCACCTTGGTGCATTTGAATGAACTAGCCTAAGGGGAGTTCTTATAGGAAGGGAAGATCGCTATAGGACGGAACATGTCACATCAGTGGTCATTGTCAAGATTTTGTCTGGATCTCCTTTGTACTGTGGTGCGATTCTGCTGTGATTCTGCTACTTTCTGATGTTGCTAACCTTTGCTAGTCTGTGCAGGTTTTACTAACGGACGTCTTTGTCCTGTCTCCTGTCCCACCTTTCAATGGTTGGTCCCACCATGTCATGCATCATAGTATACGATACCTACGCTACTAGAACATGTCAAGGACCTTGCGACCCGAACAAATCTGGGATTTGAGTTCCCCTTCAACAAAAACAGTGATGATCCCGGAAGAATTTGGGTTGTACGGATAGGCCGTTAACTTGTGGTAGCATGGGGATGACGGTTCCATTCAGTGAGTTGGTGCGCGGATAAACGGGCCCCAGCCCAGTGTCGGCTCACCGGATCGGTATCCTGACCCGTTCTTAACAAGTTGACAATATTATCCTTGGCTATTTTCTATTTTAGTTTGTTTTAAATTTTTATTTTAACCCAGCATGCATTCATATAGGACTTTGATTTATTGCGGAAGATCATTCAAGTGATTCGATTGCGAAGGCCGTTGTGCTTCAATTCCTACAAATATGAGATATTCCACTCCGAATGAAATACTGAGTTTCCTTGAAACGGCCCTACGTTGCTCTTCCAAAAGGAGACCCTTGTTTGGACAGACCCTCAGATATTCCTTTTTACCTTGTTTGACCCACCTTGGCCGCAGCACTTCCACGTTGGCTGGTAACCGCTCCCCAAAGGTGAAACCTGCAGGTTTATGACCCAGGTGCTTCCACACCGAGAAGTTGGTCTCTTTTATTTCGTGCCTGAGCGCACATCTCACCCTCCTTATTTGATCTCCGTCCAAGTAATCGTCAATATTTGAAAGACCTTCTTCAAGGTCGCCTCATTGAAACTTCAGAAAGATTACAGACAGTAACGTCAAAAGCGTGTCTCATCACACCTTGGCATCAACTTATCAGTCCGCTCCCACTTCATTTCACTCCACTTCGATACCATTCCACTACGTGTCGCTCCCTTGCAAAGTAGACGCCAAGGCGGGGCAGCTGTAGACACGCCATTCTGACGTCTCCTAAGAAAGTCTCATATTACTGTACAACGCCCCGCAACGGCTTACGCATTTTGAATCGCTCGAGTGCTTCCTGTTCTTGAGTCTTCTTCCGCCCTTTTCGGCATCCGGAATCGTCTCGTCACGGCATTCGGACGGCATCAACACCAGTCAGACGCATCAGGAGGTTCCGGAACCAAGAAGGGTGTCTGCCGGGCGGCCACCAACGCTTGTCCGAGGACCCGGGTGGGTCTTAATGGGGGCGTCCAGGACCCTGGACGCCCCCATTCTTTTAATTTATTTTACTTTTATTTTTCAAAACAAAAAATGTAAATAAAAAATAATATATTAATGGAGGCGTCCAGGGCCCTGGACGCCTCCATAAAAACAAATATAAAAAATATATATACATGCCAGTTGGCATAAAAACCAAAACACAAATAAAAAATAATATATTAATGGAGGCGTCCAGACCCCTGGACGCCTCCATAAAAACAAAAATAAAAAAATATATAATGCCAGCTTTGGCATAAAAAGACAAAACCAAAAATAAAAATAATATATTTATGGAGGCGTCCAGGCCCCTTGACGCCTCCATCAACTCCCTCACGGGCGCCGCCCACCGAACGACGGTTTGTCGTGTGTGAAAAAGCCAAATTATGGAGACGTCCAGGCAGCTGGACGCGCCCATTTCAGAATCACGAGGCGCCGCTCACAAAACCACGCGTTGTGCCAAACCGCGTGCGGCCATCGGTGGTGTTCGGTGGACCTGTTAGGGGCGTCCGGAGCCCTGGATGCCTCCACAAAAATATTCCGAAAAAATTAATAAAAATAGAATAAAATATTAGTTCGGCCCTGATGGAGGTGTCCAGGGTCCTGGACGCCTCCACCCTCCGGAGCCCTATAAATAGAGGCCCACCCCCTCAGTTCTGGGGGAGCTTCGAAGAGATCCGATAGGCTGCCGGAGCCCAGAGGCTACCGGAGTCATTTTCTAACCCGTGGGGTCTTTTGTAGGTGGAGGTTCTGCCGGCTTCTCGGGTGCCCACGCTCGCGAGAGGAAGGTCGTCTTCATCCACCGCGCTTCCACGCCATCCCTACGCTGTCGGAGCTCCGCCGGATTTCACCATCGGCACATCCAATAAGCCAATCCTTTCCTTTTCTTCTTAGTTCTTTTGCATTCATCATCTCGCATCATCTATCCCCCTTCATAAGGGCGCCTCTTCTTATATACTTCTTGCATCCATCATCTCATTTTCCTCCTACTCGAGTCCAAGAGGGGTTTAAAAGACAACACCAACCAGGTGTGTGCCTTGCCATCATTTCGTTATTTTTATCGCAAGGATTTGAATACTACACCTTCATCTTTCTAATCCACTCGTTACTTGTTTGTCGTTGTTTTGCAAGGGTACCCAAGGAAAGCCCTCTCCGTCGGCCGGCCGAAGGGGGAGGAAGAAGCAACCCGCCATCTCCCGCTCTTGAGGTAGGCGCGATCACTTTCTTTATTTTGGGGTCTTTCGGCCCCTGGCGATCACATCTTGTTCTCGAGGCCGCGGCGAGTCACTTCCCCAATGGCCGTTTAAATTCCCGTTCTTATACTCTCTTTATATTCTGTTGTATTCTGCTCATATTCTCGAGGCCGCGGTGAGTCACTTCCCCAATGGCCGTTTAAATTCCCGTTCTTATATGTTATATTCTATCTATTCATATTCTCGAGGCCGCGGCAAGTCACTTCCCCAATGGCCGTTTAAATTCCCGCTCTTTATATTCTCCTTATATTCTGTTATATTCTTATCTGTTCATATTCTCGAGGCCGCGGCGAGTCACTTCCCCAATGGCCGTTTCAATTCTTGTTATTTAATTTCTGCACCATTCCCGTCCCCCCGAGGTCGCGGCGAGTCACTTTCCGCTATGGCCGTTTAACCCCCATATCTTGCTATATTACATTTGTCCCGCTCGCCCCACCGGAGCAATCTCCCGTGGTGGCCCCTTCTCTTTTCTCTTATTTCTGTGTTGCAGCAAACAAAAAGAAGGAGCCCGCGCGCTCCGCGTCCTCTTCGCACTCCGAACCGCGTGACGTCGCTCACACCCACGTCACCACCTTACCTCCCCCTCTCCACCCCCTCACGATCTCTCTCTCCCCATTTCCTCTTCCCCTCTCCCTCATGATCTCTCTCTCTCTCTCTCCCTGGGCAAGGGGGCGAGACGGCGACGGATCGCGGCGTGGAGGGCGCCCTTGGACTCGTGGCGACGAGTGGAGCGCGT